>CM034147.1:257539326-258162319 GCA_019776745.2 Taxus chinensis | reverse complement strand
CTTGGTTATATGGAATCTGGGCTGGTATGTGGAGTCGTCTTCCTTTAATTTCAGGTAAGTGATCAGAATACCTAGATATACTAATACCCATTGATGAGTCTGTCATTTTCGACTAGGGCATGTGTTTGTCTCCGATTCGCAGTATAAACTTCTGTATTGTTTTATGAAATGGTATTCATTTTATAGTTTGATAGCTCGAAACCTTGACATTGTTGCTTTACTAGAGGTCTTTATTCTGCGTTTTGGATTCCATCATTGATATCTTGAGCTTTTTTGAGCTTTATTGCAAAACTACTCAGCCATTTTAGTGGGTTCTCGAGCTCTCACTTCCTTGTCTGTAGCCTAACTGTCATTTTCCTTTATGTGATAAGTGAATACTCTTGTTATTTTTATATATCCACCTTTTTTTGTAGCTTATATTTTGAATGTTGTGTATCTTTTCAATAACTATAACCTTAGATTTTGTAGGGGTCTAATGCCTAGTTTGCATCCAGAGCTTAATATGACTATCTGAACTGAAATTTTCTTGACTTATATTCTGAATATAAAAATGGGTATTCCCATTTTGCTCAAAACTCACTAGATCTGACTGTTTCTCAATATGCATATTCAAACTTGTACTCACTGATAGGGAGAGGGAGAGGGAGAGAGAGAGAGAGAGCAATTTTTTTTTGTGTTATTTTCTAAACCTAGAAACTTTGTGTACCCTTTATAAAGGAAATTTGATCATTTTCCTTGGTCTGTGATTTACTTGAGGAACTCACAGAGAGTTCATTCCTTGGAGAGGCAAAACCTTCGACACCTGTTGGAAGGTGACCATGCATTCTTGACTATTTATGTGAGCTTGGCTTGTGTATGTGGATTTTTATTCCTTTAATTTCAGGTAAGTGATTGGAATACCTAGATATACTAATACCCATTGATGGGCCTATCATTTTTGACAAGGGCATGCATTTGTCTTTGATTCGCAGTTTGAACTTCTATATTATTTTTTGAAATGGTAGTTATTTTATATTTTTCTAGCTTGAAACCTTGACATTCTTGCTTTATTGGAGGTCTTTATTCTATGTTTTGGATTCCATCACTGATATCTTGAGCTTGTTCGAGCTTTATTGCGAAACTTCTCAGCCATTTTAGTGGGTTTTCAAGCTCTCACTTACTTTTTTGTAGCCTAACTTTCATTTTCCTTTATGTGATAAGTGAATACTCTTGTTATTTTGATATATCCACCTTTTGCTGTAGCTTATATTTTGAATGCTATGTATCTTTTCAACAATTGTAACCTTACAGCTTGTAGGAGTCTACTGCCTAGTTTGTAGCCAGAGCTTAATATGACTATCTGAACTGAAATTTTCTTGACTTATATTCTGAATATAAAAATGGGTATTCCCATTTTTTTCAAAACTCACCATATCTGAATGTTTCTCAATATGGATATTCAAACTTGTACTCACCAAGTTATAATTGTGTTTTAATTCATTTTATGAGTTCATTGGTGCTCTATTTCCATTCTTATAGCTAATCTCAGCCACTTTTTGAAAGATGTTCACTGTGGCAATTTTATCCCAATACTAAAGCTCTTCATGATGTTGTTCAATGGTTTGATGTTTTCATTTCTGAATTTGATTCTGATCTAAAAATGAGTTTTCCCTTACTAAATCATACTTTTTGACCCATTATTTTCTTGGAATGCCACTAATGAGTTTTTTCCTTACTCTGATCCACTATGAAATCCTTGAGTTCATATTTCTTTTTCTTATTTTCATCAATGCTCATAGCTGCATATGCATATCCTTTTATCTAACTTTGATGTCCAGGGGACCAATCTATATTGTTGTTTCCATTGTGAGTTTGTTTTCCATTTTCACAATCTGAAAATCTAACACTTAATTTCAAGGAATACGTGTTTTAGTTGTACTTGATATTTATTGGCTGATGCTTGACTCCTACAGAATACAACTTGTATTTGTACTATTGGTTCATATGTTTAATTTATTTGCTTCAAAAAAATTTATGTTCATATGCTAATGTTGAAGATAATTCTATACACACATGATTGCTCCATGTCTTTAGATAGCAAGAATTTAAAAATTCTTGGGCAGTGTATAATACAAGATCCTAAAAGAATAATTTTGTGATTTTATACCTTGGATTTCTCATTGAACCTTGATGTGTTTTGTTGCTACTACTCCTAGAAGCATGGTTGTTAAAATAAACTACATTCTTTTACATAACTCTCTGTTCAATTCACATTTTGATTTGATCCCTTATAACCTGTAGTTGCATTTACACTCTTTGATTCTGAAGTTGATGATTACTGTGATTGAATAATGAAGTGGAGATGTCAACTGCAATAGAAATTTATTTTTTATATTTTATACTTAAGATGTCTTTGTACCTTACAAGTGGTTTTCTTGAAATTACAAGCAATTCATCTCTTTTTTGATACTATTTTAGGCAAAATCCTTGATTCAGATGCTTGTTAAGATCTCTGGAACTTGTTTATTTTAAATAGATGCTTTATTTCCTTGATAGTAATATTTCTAGCATGATGGAAAATCTAAAATGTTGATTTTTCATGGCGAAGCCCCGACAATTTTTTACCAGAATTCTCTTTTCCATCCATTTCAAACTATAGTAATTGTATTTTCTAATTCAGAATATAGAACATATAACTTCATGTTTGAAGCTCAATTGGTAAAAATAAAAAAAGAGACATCATAGTTGTTTATCTTGATCATGGCATGCTTTACTACTTTTCTATATCACTTACTTGATTTAAATAATTCTTTTGAAGCATGTAGTATTTGTTAGCAACATGATGAAAGTTGTAAATGTCCATTTTACATGGTGAAGCCCTGCCAAAAATTTCCTAGAATCTTCTTTTTCCCTTCTATTTCACCTGTAACCCTTTCTTTCTAATCAACTTCAGCTTCTTGAAATCTGATTCTTCTTCTTCAGTTGCCATTTGAAACATGTGCTTATATTGCTAGTCTCTTTCCTGCACTGTAACCTATTCCATTTGAATAAAATATTGAGTTTGAGTTACATTTATTCTTCTTTCCATCCAGTACTTATTAATTGTCTATCTCTTCTTGGCTACAACCTATACCTGCATACTTAAGAAAACAATTAGAAAATACTTAGGCTTGTTGGCCTCTCTTGTGTCCATGTTTCTTCTTTTATTTTCTCTTTCTTATTTTTGAATGAGTAGAGCATGTATGCAATTTGTTCTTCAAGTAAATTATATCTCATGTTTTGAAGAGATTTATATGCACGAACTAGGACAACTTAGGGAATATGAATTAATCCCTGAGCTCATAACTGATAGTTCATTTTATTCTTTTCAGTTACAGTGGCTTCCACAAAGAAGATGAGAAAGGAACAAAGTTGGAATGGAGCTACCCCAAACAACAAAGAAAACCCAAAGGAAATGATGGGTTCACTCATACTCTTTACTTTCTTTTTCATGCATGTGTACCTCTTATTTCAGTAGTTTTACTTTAATTTCTAGTTACATCCCACAGCTGGTGTGGGAACATTTGAAATTTCCTTATGAATAAAACATTGAATTTTATAAATGAGTTATATATTTCTTTCTGCATTTCATCTTTTTGTATGGATTGTATGATGAACTAAACAACTCAGTAATATAATTGAATGTCTAAATTATGAAGGAATGAAAATTAATGAGAACCTATAACATTCAATAATGAACTCCAATTTCTATAATCTGCACCTATGTTTTTTGTCCCAAAACTCAACACTTCACCTATTCTACAATCCGGTGTCTTTATCAAGACAACACAATTGTCCTTCGGGGCCCTTATGCTCTTTTGCTAAAGGTATCATTAAATTACAGACTATGTGATCTATTACAATTTTGTAACAACACACATAGCTACAGATTTCACTTAATCATTAATTGATTCAGCAGTTACCAATAACATCAAAACTCCCTTAGCTTAGGTATACTTCATCAATGCCTTTCATTGTAACGACGAAGTTTCGAGTTTCCCATTTTTACACAAGTGCAAAAATTATCAACATTTCTTGCGATCCTGTGGGGAAAGCTACCTGCTAGCTTATAGATTGGTGCTTTGCTCTTGTCTATTAGGTATGGAGTCCAAACATGTAACCAAAATTTTCCTTTTCCGAAATGTCCAACCCTTCCAAAATGGAATTAAAACTGGGAAATGATATGGTAAACTAGATCACGTGCATGAATGCACTTATTGAATCGAAAAATAATGCAATGTGCAGGGACTGCACTTATTAAAAGGAAATCCTACTCTAGTAATCATTGTAAGATTTTCAATAACAATGTTTGAGAAACATACCATTCACAGGAATGGGAAGTTCCTCTCCATTCAACTTCGAAATATGAAAAGCATTATGTTCTTTGCAAGTTAAAATCATGTAAGGACCACTTCATATTGTATAGATGAAAACTTCATGTGTCTTCTTGGATTTGCACGATCAACATCCCACTTTAACACAATATCTCCTTCATTGAAGATTCTTAATTTGGCTTTCTTATCAAAAGTATTCTTCATTTGTTTCTAATGCTTTTCCATATTGAAATAGGCTTCATCTCTTAGCTCTTGTAATTCCATTAAATCTGCATAACTAACCTGTAATGGTTCATTCTTAAGTAGCTCCATTTGATGTAGCAAATCCAATGTGGCAACTCAAATGAAATAGGCATTCTTGCTTATTTTTCGTAGACAAGTTTGTATGGTGAATTTCCAGCTGATCTTTTAGGAGTCACCCTATCAGCCCAAAGTTTTGAATTCAACATCAGATACCAAGCCCTTTGATTATTTATGAGTGTTCTTCTAATGATCCTTAAAAGGTTCTTATTAGTAATTTCAGCTAAGCCATTACTTTGTAGAAAATTATTTGATGAAGAAATTAAGTAAATTCCATGGTTGACAGCCCAATATGTTATCTTTGCACTAAGAAATGCTAAAGCATTAGCTGATATGATAGTTGCTAGAACACCAAATTTGCAGACTATACCTGCATACAAGGATAGTATTGAAGCTTCATTAGCATCCTTCAAGGCTATTGCTTTAGTCCATTATGTAAAATAATTTGTAGCAGTTAAGATCCACTTATGTCCTTGTGATGAAGGCGGGTTTATCATTCCAATAAAATTAAGACTCCACTGCATAAAAGGCTGATCAACTGAGATAGGTTGTAAGGGTAGTGAAGCTCAACATTCTTTTCTAACAAAGAAAGCACATTTTTTACACTTTCTAATCCATTCATAACAATCTTTGAATATTCTAGTCCAATAGTTACTAGCTTTCATAATTTTTAAAGCCGTAGTACGTGCTGAAAAATGACCTCCCATGGGTCCTTCATGGAATTCTGATAATATTTTCTAAATTTTATCATAGTCAACATATTACAGTAAGATTCCATTTATATCTCTTTTGAACAACACATTATCAATGAAGATATAAGGTACAACTTGTAATCTGAAATACCTTCATTTATTCTTGTCCATACCTTCCAGATAAGTTCCATGTTGTAGATAGTTAACCAAATCGGTCTTCCATCTTGATTCCTGAATCTCATGAATGAGCTCAGGCTGTTGATTTTCTGGCTGAACCATGATTTCTGATTGCTAATATGTAATTTCAGCATGCTATTTTGAATCATCTAGTTTTGTAGCTTGTTGTTTTTCCATATCAACAATGAGATGTTCACATAAGCCTTTCCATCGAATCGTCTTAGCAAACTAGATATCAACATCATATTCAATGACCTTCGTTACCCAGTTTGCTCTTTTCTCATTCATTTATTTATTTAGTAAGAATTATTTCACACTTGCATGAGAAACAAGAACATGGATTTTATTGTTCAAAATCATATACTTGAAATTATTTAGTCCTCTGACTACTTAAAGTAATTGTTTTTCAAGGAATGTGTACCTTGTTTCATAATCATACAAGCTCTTCCAAAGAAAGTAAAAGGCTGATTAATATTTTCATCATTGTCTTGAGTTCATATATATGAGATTGTTTCAGTTCCTGCAAGTGCATACATTGTAAAATATTTATCGAAATTTGGATTTGCAAGAGTATGAGCTTGAGAGATAGCTGCTTTGATTGATTTAAATCCTTCTCTCCCTTCACTATTACAAGAGAAATTTTTCTCTTTCTTTAGCATAGTTGTTAATGGTTTAATCAATGCTGCAAAATCTAGAACAAATCTTCTAACAAAGTTGATTTTTCCCAGAAAAATATGTAACGCCTTCTTATGACGAGGCAGTGATATGGTTTCGATCCTGAAAGGATGAATTGCCAATCATTTTTTGGAAACAATATGACCAAGTAATTTACCTTGATGCATTGAGAAGACATACTTAGGTGGATTCAAAGATATCCTAAATTGTCTACATAACTGAAAGGTCTGCCTTAGATGTATCAGGTGTTATTCTGGATTTTTTGAGAACACAGTAATGTCATCTAAATAAACTAGAATGCATTTATTTAAAAATCTATGGAAAGCCATGTCCATTACACATTGAAATGTTGCACAAAAATTTGAAAGGCCAAAAGACATCCTCTTGTAAGCATACGTACCCCACTTGGTGGTAAAATTTGTTTTATATCTATCCTCTTCCTGAACTAAAATAAGATTATATCCACTATAATCTTCTAGGAGAGATAATCTATCCACACTAGAAACTATTATTAAAATATTATCGATATTTGGGAGTGGGTAATGATCTTTTAATGAAGCTTTATTAAGATCTCTGAAATCTACACATATTCTGATTTCACCATTCTTTTTCCTAACAGGAACAAGATTGTCCACCCAACTTGAATGCTTAACTGGAAAGATAATACCTGATTCAATCAACTTAGATAATTATTTCTCATTACAGGCTCTATTTTGGGATTTACAGGCCTCTATTTCTATCTAACGGGTTTAGAATTTGCTGCAACTCAATTGTATGTCGTCATAAACTTGAATCAAATCCTTTCAGGTATTGGTATTTCTAAGCAAAAACATCCTTAAATTCCTTGCAAAGATTAATAAATGACTATTTTTTAGTTAAGGAACAACTTTTTCCCTTTAGCAACCGAGATTTCATCATAATTATTAGCGTGGGTTGACATCTTAGTCTTGAATTTTCTTAACTGATTGTCAGTGCTAAAGATGTATTCTAATGTGACCAACCCCTTAGGTAGTTTGTTTGTCTTCAACTGAACAATCTGGTCACCATATAAGTGTTGTAATTAATCTTGATTAACTATAGAAAACTCAGCTTCTTGCTGCAAAAACCTATAGATTTGATGATCACTTTAAAAAACCTACCAATTTGAATCATTATCAGGTATTGAGGGCCTGACAATCAACTTTATATGAGACTAAATTTTAGTATTTTCAATCTGTTCCAGCACTTCAAAACTAGCACCAACAGTTGCAAGTTTGTCCGCATGCTTATTTTCAGCTCTAGGAATGCACTGACTATTAATAGCATCAAAATCTTCCATTAAGTCTAAAATTATATGTCTGTAAGAATTCATTAATGGATTATTACAACTATTGAAATTTCTTACTTGATTGGTAACCAACTCAGAATCACCAAAAATCTGTAATATATTGATACCTCTCTTTCTGGCCCAAAGTAAGCCATGAATTAATGATTTTTATTCATCTACATTACAAGTACATGAAAATTGGAGACTCAAAGCTGAGAAATACCTTTCATTCGATGGGGAAGTGAGCATCAAACCTGCTGCATGTCCTTTCTTGTTCTTAGCTCCATTGAAATGGAGTTTCCAAATTCCTTCTATTGAATCTTATATTTTAGACAACAAGGGAAGTGGTGTATTTCCTTCATGCATACAATACACTCCAAATAGGTGTTCTTCAACTTCCTTAAAAGGATCATGAGCATGTTCTTCCAATGTCTTTTCATCCATAAACATGTTAGAAACACCATCTAATGCTGAAACTTGAGCTACCTCATCAAAGTAAGATTGATCTAAGGATAAATAATTAGCCACCACATTTGGAGAGTGAGGCTCAATGTGAAATCTAGCCAACGGTTCTTAATTGATAGTAACTTTGGTGCCATAACGAGTAGTGAAAAAAAAGGACCAATTTGAAAAGAGATAACCTCCTATTTTTATTGTGAAGTATCTAGATAAGCATAAGGAAAAGTATGGAGGTAAATCCACAATAGTAACATCTTGCATAATAAAAAAATTTGGGCAAGCATGTAACATCACCTCTAAATTTATGATTACACCAACTATATTGGTTGCAGTTCCATCAAGCTATAAGACACTCCTTTCTGTAGGCTCATACTGCAGACCCAATTTTTCTACAATTGATTTTGGCATAACTGTGCTACTTGCGCCACTGTCCACCATGTAATTATGAACTAGATGTTCTCCAATAATCAGTGATAAATAAAATGGTGGTGGCTTCTTGATGTCATGAGCATTCAGAACTTTCTGAACCATCCACTTGACTTCTTTAATGTGGTCTTGTTCAAATGTTCCAAGGACCATGTTTGTCTTCTGAACTTCCTTTTCTATTGTATTTGAAGAAATTTGTATCTTAGCTAGTTCATGAGAAAGTAAATCTTGTTGTCTAGGAATACTTAGAGTGTCACACATTGAGATGTTAACGTTATGCTTTTTCATTACATAAAAAATGTTAAAAGAAGCAATTGTTCTAGAGACAGATTCAACTGTCTTGGAGTAGGCCTTAGCAAAAACTGATTCTGTTTCGGAATCCTTCAATATCTGAGGTATAAACAGTCTTCTTGGGTTAGGCTGTAGCTATTTTTGATGGCCTTTATCAACTGGAACACTTGTTGTTTTTTGAGGAACAATAGGATTGTTGGCTGACTTTGGGACTGTAGATGTTGTCTTATCAGTGACAGTAGGTAGGACAGGCCTATTTTGTTGTTTTTGAATTTCAGCAGCTTTTCCTTGAGCCCTTATAGTGACTGCAATGAAATCCTCCTCATTGAAACTGACTAAATTCTATGTTCAGGTGCTTTCTGAACATGAGTTTCTTGTTGCCCACCCTCCATTTAAGGCATGAACAATGTTTCAGATTGAGGTTGTGCAACAAGATTCAGATTCAGAAAAGCATTTGGGAAAGTTACAGCTGAATGAGGTTGATTACAAGGTTGACACCACTCTTTTGTAGCCATATTAACTGGGAATAAAGCATTAGATGAACTAGGAGCCTTTGGGTCAAATTGCCTTTGCTGGTAAGGTTGTCTGTTTTGCTGATTCTATTGATTTTGTTGATAAGGAGCCTGATAGGGTCTACTAGGTAATGAAATTCTATTTTCAATTGAAGTAAGCTTATTTCCCATAGTCTATAAAGCTTGAAACACATCATCTGATGTTCTTACAACAGTAGGTTCTATGATTGTAATAGGATGAGGAATAGGTGCTAAATCTACCAAAAAGGCATTGAAGGCCTTGGTGCCAATTTTCCAGCTTGAATAAGGTTGTTTTCAGCTTTTATAGCAATATCATAAGCATCTGGAAGAGTATTACCTCCCATAGATTGAATCATAGTGGAAATATCACTATTCAAAGCTCTGAGATAATAAAGGAAAGCATGGTCAGCTTGAGGCTTAACACTTGTTGGGATTCTTTCCCAATTCCTAGAAAAAACGGATATTGAAGCTGGACATGTACTCATGAGGGGCTCTTTTAATAGTAGACAACTGTTCAATGAGAGACAAATGATTTGAATTATCCTGGAACTGTTTCAACAATTTTTCACCTAAGTCATCCCAAGTTCTTATGCTTCCAATTTCTAGGTTTCTATACCATTGCAAGGCCTGCCCTTTAAAAGATGCAACTAAAAGTCTTAAATCTACATCTTCATGAGTGATATTATGGAATGCACATATGGTTGCAACATCTTTGACATGTTTAGCAGGTGTAACTTGATTTTCACCCGTGAATGATGGCAAATTTTTCATGGCAGCATTAGGAATGTCATGGTAAACTAGGATTACTAATGGGATGCCATTAGTAAAGGTCACAAAATTCCTTGGAGGTTGAATAGCCATTTGAAAAACTGGGATGTTAATAGAGAAATTGATACGTGGTGAAGGAATATCAGGAGGAGGGTTGTCAAAATCAGGTCTATTATAAGGTAAAGTATTACCAACTCTTCTCCTTCTAGCAGAATTCAAAGGTAAAGAAACAAAATCAGGAGGAATTCCTCTTACTGATGATCTCATAGTCACTTTAGGCATGGAACATGCTGCAATACTGGTCTGAAATCATCTTTACAGAGTTGCCAAAAGATCTTAAAATCTTTAGAATAAATTACTGCAGCTTGCTCCCGAAAGTGACTTTGTAACTGCTGTAAATCTGCTATGGATCTGTTGTAACTTGCACACAGATCTGATTCGGTGTCCCCACTAGGCATGCCAAAAATTGTTATCTCTCGATAGTGCACCCTGTAGAGAGAGGGCTGCAGGTTTTCTAAGCTTACAAAACTTGATCTCTCTCTTTCGTAGATATAATGGAAACACCTCAGGTCTGTGGGTATACCTATTTTGAGGTGAGTCTCCGGTATCAAGGCCGGTTCCTTATTGATGTATCCTAAACTTATTCTGGGGTTTAAGGGTAAAAGATGACTGTAAAGTAATTAAAACTAAGGTGATACACCAAATTTGTATGAGATCTTTGACTGAGTATATGCACAATTGATATGTGAAAGAATTCTTGATGCATGAACCAATAGTTTTTCTTGCGGGGTGTTAAGGGAAAAACACTTTGAGGTATTGAGGGATATTATCACAACAATACTACTAAGCTAAACATGCACATTAATATCATGCAGAGATTACTGATTTTTTGCAATAGGGTAAGATGATTAATCAAGGGATTTTCATTCACAAGACTAATAGAAACATACACAAGACTGCAAATAGTTGGGAAGGTAGAAAATACTTCACACTTAGAGGGAAAAACTGACAAAAATTACTTCAGTACTCCTATATCATAAAAATTCCTCTCGTGTGCTTTGTAAAGGGACATAATATATATAAAAAAATAAAATCTACCCTCTTCCTAAAAATAGCCTACGGCTTGTACTCGCCCATGCATCTTCTTTTTATCTCCTTATTTAATAATAGATAAAGGAATACAAATAGAGCATGCAATTACAAATAGGCATTATTAGCCTTAATTACAATACAATCAAACTGAAGTTGACTATTCTATTTTTAAGAAAGAAAGGGTAAATAATTTGCTAATAATAAGTTTTCCTGCCATGCAAGTCTTTCTCCTTTGAACATGCAACTTTGTCCTCTTCTCTGTTCTGTCTTCTTGTGAAGCATGCAACAAATCAATTCTCTACCTGTGAGTAAATAATTCAAACATTTGTAATATTTGCAAAATAAACCTCCAATGTGGGGACCATTATCCATGTGCACATGCTGCGATATTGACATCTCTCTCTAAGTGATCACATGAGTGACACTCTGCAAATAAAAACTCGCTCCTTGAAGTGGGGACCACCTTTGCACTTTACCATCCAATGAGTACGAGGTAACCTTGTAAGTTTTAAGGTAAATTTCCTTTGGCTATTAGTTTGGATGGAATATTACATGGTTTACACCTTATACAAGGTTAATACAAACAAAACAATTTGGCCACCATTTGACAACACATGTCATATCATAGTCCGCCACCTTTGGGTCTTGGTTATCATTGAGAGCATGTATAATTGTCGACCCCCTTTTGCAATATGGATATAATTGATTTAAATTTTACCTTTTCGGTGATTATAGCTGGCATGTATAGTTGATTTTGCATAGCTCAAGGTTTGGACTATAGTGTAGGCTTATAAAAGTCAATGGAAAATTATTTTGTTTAAAATATGAGGTTGGCCCCCCTTACACGATGACTCACGCCTTGGCAATTTTTTTCGATGGAGTATATAACTCGGATTGAGTTTCTTTGATAATAGTGATTAATCTTGGGTCGTTGATTTCTGTCCTTGATGCGTTCAATACCGTCGAACCTTGACTGCGAGTTACGGTTTACCCCTACAATTAATATGGCCAGTGGCATCCTGATCATGGTGGTTTACTTCAAAATTTGAGGATCATTTTTGGCCTTTGATCTTTGTCCTTTTGATCTTGAGCCATTGATTATTGACCCTTGGTTAGGGTAAGGTTAACTCACCTCTTGAGATTGCATGGTAAAGTGAGGCTCGACCCTAATGACCATTTCATTTGGATTTTTATTATGTGGGAAAAGCCCTGGCAAAATTTCTGTTAGATGCCATTATTTGAAGATTTTGTACTCGGCGCTTTGCAAAAATGATTCTCTATCATTCTTTCTTAGCTGCCATTTTGGATTTTGTGAACTCGGTTCTTTTGAATTTATGTGTCACTTCGTTGGAAGACCGTCATGGTGATGAGAGCTTAGAGCTCGTTTTATGTATTTGATGCCATGGATATGATCCTTCAAACTTGCACTTTCCTTTTTCTCAGATTTGAAAGCCCATTAATGGGTTTTGCACTAAAAATTGGGCACAGCTGGTGACAAGAGTTTGAAGCTTAAACTCCTAGGTAGCATATTTTCCTGTAACCCTTCTGTTGGTTTCGTGATCATGAATTAATATTTTCGTGTTATTTTCAAAACCTAGAAACTTTGTGTACCCTGTATTAATGAAATTCAATCATTTTCCTTGGTTTGTGATTTGCTTGAGGAATTCACGGAGAGTTCATTCCTTGGAGAGGTAAAACCTTTGACACCTGTTGGAAGGTGACCATGCATTCTTGACTTGTTCTGTGAGCTTGGCTTGTGTATGTGGATTCGTCATCCTTTAATTTCAATTAAGTGATCAGAATACCTAGATCTAATAATACCCATTGATGGGTCTGTCATTTTCGACTAGGGCATGTGTTTGTCTCTGATTTGTAGTTTGAACTTATGTATTGTTTTATGAAATGGTAGTCGTTTTATATTTTGCTAGCTCGAAACCCTGACATTGTTTCTTTACTAGAGGTCTTTATTCTGTGTTTTAGATTCCATCACTACTATCTTGAGCTTGTTCAAGCTTTATTGCAAAACTACTCATCCATTTTAGTGGGTTCTCAAGCTCTCATTTCCTTGTATGTAGCCTAACTGTCATTTTCCTTTATATGATAAGTGAGTAATACTATTATTTTGATATATCCACCTTTTGTTTTATCTTATATTCTGAATGTTGTGTATCTTTTCAATAACTGTAACCTTAGAGCTTGTAGGGGTCTACTGCCTAGTTTGCATCCAGAGCTTAATATGATTATCTGAATTGAAATTTTCTTGACTTATATTTTGAATATAAAAAATGGGTATTCCCATTTTGCTTGAAACTTGCCAGATCTGAATGTTTCTCAATATGGTTATTCGAACTTGTACTCACCAATTTATAAAATTTTGTTTTAATTCATTTTAGGAGATCATCGGTGTTCTATTTCCATGCTTATAGCTGATTTCGGCCACTGTTTGAAAGATGTTCATTGTGACAATTTTATTCCAATACTAAAGCTCTTGATAACGTTATTGAATGGTTTGATGTTTTCATTTCTCAATTTGATTATGATCTAAACATGAGTTTGCCCTTACTAGTTCATACTTGTTGACCCATTCTTGTCTTAGAATGCCACTAATGAGTTTTTTCCTTACTCTGATCCACTGTGAAAGCCTTGAGCTCATATTTCTTTTGCTTATTTTCCTCAATGCTCATAGCTGCACATGCATATCCTTTGCTCTAACTTTGAAGTCCATGGGACCAATCTATATTGTTGTTTCCATTGTGAGATTGTTTTACCTTTTCGAAATCTTAAAATATGACACTTAATTTCAAGGAATACGTGTTCTAGTTGTACTTGATATTTACTTTTTGATGCTTGAATCCTTCAAAATATAACTTGTATTTGTACTATTGGTTCATTTGTTTCATTTCTTTGCTTCATAAAGAAGTTATGTTCATATGCTAATGTTAAAGATAATTCTATACACACTTGATTGCTCCATGTCTTGAGATAACAAGACTTTAAAAATACTTAGGTAGTGTACCATACAAGCTCCTGAAAGAACAATTTTGTGATTGTATACCTTGGATTTCTCATTGAACCTTGATGTGTTTTGTTGCTACTACTCCTAGAAGCATGGTTGTTTAAAAAAATTGCATTCTTTTACATACCTCTCTCTTTAGTTCACCTTTTGAATTGATCCCTTGTAACTTGTAGTTGCATTTGCACTCTTTGATTCTAAATTTGATAATTACTTTGATTTAATATTGAACTGGAGATGTCAGCTGCAATAGAAATGTATTTATGATATTTAATACTTAAGATGACTTTGTACCCTACAAGTGGTTTTCTGGTAATTACAAGTAGTTCATCTATTTTTTATACTATTTTAGGCATAAGCCTTGATTCAGATGCTTGTTAAGATCTCTGGAACTTGTTTATTTTACTATTGTCGTGAAAATGTGTAACAGGGAAATTGGAAGTTTCCAAGCACGACAACTATACCCCTATGGCAAGTTTTTCATTCCTAAGCACCCCAGGTCAAATCCATCAGACTGATCACCCCCTATTTGATGTCAAATTTTTCCCCTAGGTGATTTAGTAAAGTGCACTCATTCCACATAGGTGATTTTAGGGAGTTCTAAAAAGATGCTATCTTCTGGCAGTATTGGGAAGGGCTATCGTTGGCCTTGCTAGGACTGGATTCAAACCCTTGGAGCGGAAAAAAAGAAAAAAATCAACATGGAGGTGAATTAAATACCTTGGAACATCATGTAAATTATTTTGGAAGGTCTGGGGAAGTTTATCAAGACTTGGAGCGGTCTGAGTAAAAAACAAGGTTCACAAGCCTAGGCTATACACAGGCCAAAAACAACTGTTGAGCTTCAGAAGAAGATTTTGGGAGCTCCGGATGGATTTAGAAGTAAAAAAAAACATCATTATAAATAATATTCTAATACCTACGCGATGGTAAAATAATATTTTTCACAACACCTTGGCGCATATGATTGACAAGAATTTTTTCTCAGGCACAAGTGGAGTACCAGATAAAAAATCTGATATTTGTGGAAAATATGGCCGAATAAAGACATGAAACTCCCATAATTGGATTCAAAATTTCATTTCCAGTTAGGATCATATAAAATTTTACCAATAAATTCCACTGGGAGATCAAGTTATCTTCGTTCTAAGTTACCCTCTTAAACAGACTTTAAGACTTAGTCATTTTTTCGAGAGGACACGTGTCAGCACTAGGAGCCCGGTGGGATTTCATGTCCACGAAGTCCCTAAGGTCAGGTAAATCAGCCCTTGGAAAATTCTTCCAACCCCCATGTGACCTCTAGGGCCCTCATATGACCTTCAAACTTGACAGTTCCGCCCCTAAGTACATTCTTGGAGCATACATCCCCTGTCGTTCGATCGAGTGCCACGTGTCAGCTCCAGGACTACCGTGGAAATTTACGTCACTTATTAACCTAAATTGGGGGATATAATACCTTGAAAAATTCACCAAGCCCACATAGGGAGTCTTCTGGACACTCACGTGACTGCAGTTCAGTCCCCAGGTGCTTATTTGGAGCATGCATTCCCTACCGTCAGATTGGGCGCCACGTGTCATGTTTTTGACCACCGTGGAATTTTATGTCCCTTATGCACCTGAGGTGGGGGACATCAGACCTTGAAAAATTCACCTATCCCCCATAGGGAGTCATTTGGACACCCATGTGACCTCCGTTCAGCTCCCACTGCTTTAAATCATCTTTTTCCTCCCTCATTCCCTACCATTGGATCTAGTGCCATGTGTCGTTGTCTTGCTCATTGTGGAAATTAATGTCCCTCATTTCCCTGACGTTAGGGACATCAAGCATGAAAAAATTCACCCAAGTCTTACCTGTGCATATCTTTTTGAAATATTTCCAAGTGCCACTTTTTCCTGCTTCTAACTTCTAACAGTTATATGTGCACTTCATTCCTCCATACTTCCTCTGCAACATTCTTCCATCACTCCGCCATTACAAATGCTCATAAATAATTAACCCAAGATCTGAAACACATCCCCAACAGCGATGTGTAGGTCTCAAAAGGAATGCTCGTCAAACACAAAAGGAGAAGCACAGAGCACAAAAGGAGAAAACGGAGAAAACTCCATAGCCATGAAATGAGAAGTTGAAGAAATCTCCCAAACAGATGCATGAAACAATTATTATTATTATTTTTTTTCATTATTCTACCAAATTCCATCAAGAAGACACCTTAAAAATTCCCCCCATGTGTGACAGAGCATCCACAACGAAGAAATTTCATTTCCGGCTCAACGAAAAAAGATGTAGGATTTCCCGTCAAACCTGTTGCCGGATTGAAGTAATATTAAATGTGAAGCACCAGAAGAAAAAACCCACATCAAAAATACAAATTTCTTCACAAATGGAGGAGAAAACCAGACCTACAAATTTGAGGTCCATTAATGGTCGCCGTACCTAGAAGCACTGCCAGGTACGAAAAACTAAAACTTTAAAATCTCCTGGATTATTAAGTGGGCAGGCCCGAAATTTTAGAGGGATGATATTGGGAAAAAACCCATATCAAAAAAATTTGTTCCACATCAATCCAACTCCCAGAGGAAAACTTTCTAAAAATAGCAAGTCTACTACATGTGAACTGCTATTTTGGGAAAGTCATCTATAGAAGAACCTGTGAAGAAGATGAAGAAATTGGAGGTGCACTAAAGCTGAGAATCCATCAGAATGGACACTTTTGATACTTACTAAAAATAGTAAGTGTGCCCTCAAGCACCTACTAAAAATAGAAATTTGATGCAAAGGAGTGAGGAACGCAGGGAGAAAGGGGAATCAAGGTCACCACACTCAGCAAAGGATCGAGAGAGTTGCTTTTTTCACACTTACTAAAAATAGTAAGTTACACTCAAAGAAAAATTTTGGCACAATGGGATGTACAAGGATAATCATTCAGGGGGACATCATTCTTCGAGATCATCCTAGTCATTTTTAACAGGGCATTCAAGATCCACCTTAGTTCATTCAACTTAGCGTGTGTTCGTGAGATAATTTGGAGGAATTTCACAGTGTGCAAGGAGTTCAAAGATTGAAATTTTCACTGCATTTGGAACTTTCCATCAACGAGGACCAATGGACTTCATCTGGAATGACATATCCTCTTCTTCTCCCTCTATTTCTCTCTCCTCTTCCCCTCAACTTTCTCTCACTTTCCAATATTCTAATTTTGCGTTGGGGTTTGCACTTTTAATATGACTTAAGTGACTTTAAAAACATAATGTAAATTAAGTCGCCTTACTACTATAAAAGGGACTTAAATATTTGAAGTGGAATATGAACAATCTTAAGTCATTTTAAGGTATTCGAAAGGTAATGAGGAAGATGAAGATTCATATTATATTCTATAAATTGTAAAGCCATTCCCATTTCAAAGGGTTGTCGATTGATCTTGTAAACTCAAGAGTATATTGCACCTTGAGAGAACAAAGGAGATATCCATTTTCTTCTATTCCCCCCTTCTCAATTTCTTCCATTTCTCCACTATGTACAAATTTTGTCTAAGCAATTAATACAAGGAGTTTCTAGCTTTCTTTGACTAAGGGGTTTCATGATACTTTGTGTTCATCAAATTCTATTTGGTCTTATTGCTATTTGCAGGGTTGTTTCTTCTCATGAATGCACGTGTTGAAGTTTCTAACTAGTGTGTGTGCAGGAATCTGATTTTCTACATATAGCATTAGTTCTCCTACCTCTTTTCTCACTCCCCTTTACCTCTCTACAGACAAATTCCTTCCCTAGAAAGAGATTGCTAGCTTTGTTGTAGGGTCAGTGGAGTGCCCCTGTTGGATCCCCGGTCGAGAGACCACCACAAAAATTCACACTTTCTCATGCATGCACATACGAAAGTTGCACTAGTTAATTAGAGGGACTTACATTCCTAGAGCATTTGCAAGAAATCCACAAGTTTGTCCGCCTGACAAATTTTCTCACCAACAGTTTTTGGCACCCATTGTGGGGTAGATTTAGCAACATCTGCATCCAATATACGACCGCAAGGTCTGAAAATCATATAAAAAAATCAGAAAAGAGAGTTCATGAAGTTCCATTGCTGAAAGATACACTGCTGATTTTTGCAAGTGAATTTTCTCATTCCACAGTGTCCTTTCATTTTCTGACTACAAAAGTTTCCAAAAGCTAGTTGAAAGAAGATACACCAGGTTGATCAAGTCGAAAGGTGTTGTTGATTCTAATTTCGAGGCTTTGCAAAATCTGCAAGAACAAATTAGAGATAATCCATATTTCTTCTCTCAAGCCTCCTCTTCATTTGGCTCTTCAAGAATTTCACCTGATAATCCTATCCAAAATCGTTCAAATTCTAAAATTTTTCAACAACCCTTGAACATCAAGTTCACAGAAGAAGAAGAATTTGAAGAAAAATTTACAGAGGTAAGATCTGAAGTAGAATCAAAAGAAACAATGGTGGATGAAGAAGAAATACCTCAACCCATTGTTCCATGGGGAAGGAATACATGCCCACTTGCTCTTAAACCCCCTCTTCATGATCTACCAATGGGTTCCTACAAGAACTTTCCAAAGTTCAAAGGTGACAATGCACAACATCCAAAAGAACACATTGTTGTTTTCACGAAATCATGTGGAATTCTTGGTGTCTGACATGAAGATGTTGTTGTAAGATTGTTTGTGGAGTCTCTCCAAGAAAAAGTAGTTGAATGGTTCTACCTCCTTCCTACCCGATCCATCACTAGTTGGGATGACATAAATGTTGCCTTCGAGGAAAGATTTAAATCAACTGAAGACTGTCAAGACCTCTTTGTGCAATTGGCTCAAATGAGGAAAGGAGAAAGTGAAACCATGAGAGACTTTGTGGCTTGTTTTGAACAGTTGCTTCGTAGGATACCTGAAGAGGATTCGCCATATCAAAACAATGTCAAGAGATTATTCATCAATGCCCAATCATCATAAGTAATATTTTTACTACAAAGATCCCAACCAAGGAACATTATAGAAGCACAAAGGATGGCCATTGAAATTGATGATGATCTCATCCTCTCCGGAAAGATCAAGAATCCATCAAAGGGCAAGGCTCAACATCTTGGAGATGAGAGAACCAATCCATCGCTGCAAAAGTTGGTGAATGAGATGGACTCTTTGAAGAGGGAACTATTTGAATGAGTATCTTCTCAAAGAAGCAACAAAAATCAGATTGCAAGAGCACCCCAAAGGCTCACCTTAGAGGCCCCACCCATGAGCGTAAATTGCAGATTTCAAGAAAGTGAAGGTGGTGATTCCCAAGAAAGTGATGAGTTTGAGAATGATACACAAATCAGATTTTGTGAGTATTCTGGAGGTTAAGGAAGGAAGATTCACCTAGTTTCTCATGCGCGGTATTCACTCGTTCTCAGTATGACAAAAGAGCATCTCCCTCCACTGCTGTAAAAGAAATTTAGGTTGATGAGCGCTCAGTTAATGCATCTCCACTAGAATTAAAACTAATTAAACTATAGCATTTCAATTCTACCATGAAGTCTGTAGAATTTTGCAGATTAATTTCCATAGCAATAAGAAAGCTTATCAGCTAATATAATAAGTCTACCTTGTGGTCACTTCTCAATAGTTTGAATCTTAGCAACTATCTAGGCTTTCAATAATACCCTATGTTTCAAAATATCTAATTATGCTTAATGGAGCTTGTCCGTAAGTCCAGACAGTACACTTCCATATCCCACCTTGGAATCCACTTCTAGATTCCTATGTGAAGTGTGGGGGCATAGAATTCTGTACATACAATTTCAAAGTGTGTAGATTATCTTTTATTCCAAATATCTTGCGGACCTAAATGAATTCCCAGACTTAGTCTACCCGCTATGATCCCAGGAGTGGATAGTATAGCTAACCAATGCTTGAGTCAATGTCGAATTACCTTTAAAGGCATGCTACCACTTATCACCTACACAAGCTCTCCAATAAATGCATTTCCTGGTGCATTGAAAAACTGCATCCAACTTGAACCAATTTCAGGATGTCTCCTTGTGAAATATGCTGCCATAATTTGTACTGAATCCTACTTGGAGAAGTAGATTTAAAGAGAACCTCAAAACATGATGCCTTTGAAATTTCAAAAGCTTTCAAACTTAATTGCTTAAAGATGGCATCTAATGTTACCCACTTTGAGGTTTGCAAGAAGGTCTATAGTGAAGGTATAGGTCTTACGTTTTATTTATTTATATTCTGTTGGGTGTGATTTTCTATTATTTGAAATAGAGATGATGCTTAAAAAATCATGGTATACTTTTATCAGTCCGTCAGACTCTTGAGGGCATCTACATTTAGTACAATCTAACACATACAGTCTGAGGTATTCTTTGGATTATGTACTATTTCTTACTCTCTAGCACATTACCTTGCATTGCATACATTCTTTAACATACTGGGAACATGCTAACGGGTGCTTCTGTGAATGGTCTCAAGGAATTTTTCTTGAACTAGTATTCAGCTATTGAGAGGTCATTGTTTGATGGGCTACCTTATGTCTTGTCTTATAAGATATAATCTTGTATAAAACATGGAAGGCAACTTCGGTTCGCTATGATTGTATTATGAATTTGCTTAGCGACGTCACTAAGGCATGAAACCCATTTTTCACTAAGCAAGGAACAAGTTTATGTTGGATATGCTCACATAGAATCTTATTTTACCAAGTAATCATGATAAATGCATGTCACCTGCTTTATCATACCTAATTAAGGTTCCTAGCTACTTTGTTTACATTGTAAACCCGTCAATAGCTTTACAACTTTAACATCACCTCATTCGTTTTTGGATACATTCATAATTACATCAGATTGA
Source organism: Taxus chinensis (assembly GCA_019776745.2). Classification (NCBI taxonomy): domain Eukaryota; kingdom Viridiplantae; phylum Streptophyta; class Pinopsida; order Cupressales; family Taxaceae; genus Taxus; species Taxus chinensis. The sequence goes on along the minus strand of CM034147.1, from coordinate 258,141,394 downwards.
GAAATGGTCCTATCCTTTAGAGCCGCATGGGTTGTCTCCTATCGATGTACATACCATAGGTGATTGACAGGGGGTTTCAAGCCTTCATGTTGTGTGGTCATAAGATTCCTATTCTGTACAACAACATCAGATTCCTATAGTTCAGTTTAATATCAAGTACAAAATGTAGTGTGCGACCTTCTAAGCTTCCATTACTTATTGAAAGGAATGAATTACATGAATCACTAGTATAAGGTTTCTTGTTTTCAATAATACAGTGATCACTTGTCAACAAACTATATGGTTATAAAATAGTTAGATTCGCTAGGGTGTCCTATGTCATTCCTCTATATTTAGAGCTAGTTTTGTCATGAAAATCCTGCAACAGGGAAATTATTCAGTTTCCAAGCACGGACAACTATACCCTTGTGGAAAAAATTTCATTCCTAGGAAACCCCAGGCTCTAATACAGTCTAGTCTAAATCACCTCCTGAACTAATGTTATATATTTCCCCCTAGGTGATTTAGGAAATTCCATTTATTCCCCCTAGGTGATTTTAGGGAGTTCATTGAAAGATGCAAATCTTCTGGGCAGTCACAGGGAAGGACTATCGCTGGCCTTCCCAAGAGTGGATTCAACCCCCTAGAGCAAAAATGGAAAGGGAAAAATTAAACATTGAGGTGAATGGAAGACCTTAGAACATCATGGAAATAATTTTGGAATGTTTTGGGGAAAGTTTTTCAAGACTTGGAGTAATATGAGTAAAAAACAGGGTTCACAAGCTTAGGTAGTACATAGGGCTAAAACAACTACTGAGCTTTAGAAGAAGATTCTGAGAGCTCCAGATGGATTTGGAAGTAAAAAAAAACATATTATCAGAAATATGATTACTAAGACCCACATGATGGTAAAATAATATTTTTCACAACACCTTGGTGCATATGATTGACAGGCAAGTTTTCTCTCAGGCACAAGTGGATTCCCATATCAAAAATCCGATTTTTTCAGGGATAATATTGTCTAAATAAAGACATGAGACCCCAATTATTGGATTAAAAATTCAATTTCCGGTTCAGGATCATATAAAATTTCACCAATAAAATTACACCGAGAGCTCAAGTTATCGTCGTTCCATGTTACCCTCTTAAACGGTAATTCAAGACTTAGTCATTTTTTCGAGAGGACATGTGTCAGCACCAGGAGCCTGGCAGGATTTCATGTCCTCAAAATCCCTTGAGGTTAGGTAAATAATCCATTGGAAATTGTTTTCCCAGCCCCCATGTGACCTTTGGGGCCCACATATGACCTCCAAACCTGGCATTTCAGCCCCCAGGTGCATTTTTGTAACATTCTATTCCCATGTCGCTGGATCAGGTGCCATGTGTCAGCTCCAGGACCACTGTGGAAACTGATGTCCCTTATTTCACCTGAGGTGAGGGAGATAATACCTTGAAAAAAATGCACCATAGACCCTTTAAGGAGTCATTCTGGACTCCCACATGACCGAATTTCAACACCCCCAGGTGCATTATTCAGAGCATCCATTTCCTTGCTGTTGGATCAGGCACCACGTGTCATGCTCATGGAGCACCATGGAAATTGTATGTCCCTTATGTCACCTAAGGTGTGGGATAGAAGACATGGAAAAATGTCACCCCATACCCCATGAGGGAGCCAATTGGGACATCCACGCGACCTGACTTTCAACTCCTCAGTGCTGTAAAGCAGCTTTTTCTCACCTTCATTCCCCTGCCGTCGGATCTACCGCCATGTGTTGTCCGTCTTGACTCACCATGTGGAATTTGATGTCCCTCACATCTCTTGAGGTTAGGGAAATCAAACATGGAAAAATTTCTCCCAAGCCCTATTCCCTGTGCATATCGTTCAACATTCAAATTTTTCCTAATTGTCACTTAGTGCTTCCAGCTGCTTCCAACTTCTAATAGTTACATGTGCAAAACAAACTTCCATTCTTCCTCTGCAACATTTCTTCCATCACTCCTCCATTGCAAGAAATGCTTAGACATGACTCTACTAAAGAATTAACTCCCCTTCCCCACTCCATGAAATGCACGTAGGTCTCTAGAAATAATCCTCATCAAGTTATAGAAGGAGAAACGACGGAAAACACGAAGAAGAGAACGAACAAAAACTCCATAGCTAAAAAATGAAAAGTCTAAAGACAATATCTTGCCAAACTAGATGCACGGATCAACAAGATATGTTTTGCAGCTCATTCCTGTACCCAATACCATCAAAAAAACACCTTCAAACACCCCCCCTCGTGTGATAGAGCATCCATAATGAAGAAATCTCCTTTCTGGTCTCAATGAAGAAAGAAGTGGGATTTCCTGTCAAACCAATTGCTGGATTGAAGTAAGATCGCACTTGAAGCATCAGAATAGAAAAAATTGACATAAAAAATATAATTTTATTCACAAACAGAGGATAAAACTAGACCTAAAATTTTTAGCTTCATTAATGGCTACTGTACCCAGAAGCACTATTCAGGTCTTAAACAATTAAAACTTTACAATATCCCTTGGATAATTAAGCGGGCGGGCCCAAAAATTTCAGAGAGTATGAATATTAAAAAAAAAAAACCCATATCAAGAAAAATTAATTCCATGTCAATCCAAATCCCAGAGGCCAAATTTCTGAAAATAGCAAGTCTATTACATATGAACTACTATTATGGGGAAAGTCATTGACAAAAGAACCTACGAAGGAGATGAAGACATTGGAGGTGCACTACAGCTGAGAATTCACTAAAACGAACATTTTTGGCACTTACTAAAAATTGCAAGTGTGCCCTCGAGCACCTGCTAAAAATATAAATTTGATCCAAAGGAGTGAGGAACACAAGGAGAAAGGGGAATCAAGGTCACCACACTCAGCAAAGGATCGAGAGAGTTGCTTTTTTCACACTTACTAAAAATAGTAAGCTACACTCAAAGAGAAGTTTTGGCACAATGGGATGTACAAGGAATCATTCAGGGGGACATCATTGTTCGGGAGCATCCTAGTCATTTTTAACAGGGCATTCAAGATCCACCTTAGTTCATTCAACTTAGCGTGCGTTCGTGAGATAATTTGGAGGAGTTTCACAGTGTGCAAGGAGTTCAAAGATTCAGAGTTTCACTAAATTTGGAGCTTTCCATCAACGAGGATTAACAAACTTCATCGGGAATGACATCTCCTCTTCTTCTTCTCCCTCTCTTTCTCTCTCCTCTTCCCCCAACTTTCTCTCACTTTCCAATATTCTAATTTCGCGTTGGGGTTTGCACTTTTAATATGACTTAAGTGACTTTAGAAACATAATGTAAATTAAGTCACCTTACTATTATAAAAGGGACTTAAATATTTGAAGTGGAATATGAACAATCTTAAGTCATATTAAGGTATTTGAAAGGTCATGAGGAAGATGAAGATTCATATTTTATTCTATAAATTGTAAAGCCATTCCCATTTCAAAGGGTTGGCAATTGATCTTGTAAACTCAAGAGTATATTGCACCTTGAGAGAACAAAGGAGATAGCCATTTTCTTCTATTGCCCCCCTTCTCAATTTCTTCCATTTCTCCACTATGTACAACTTTTGTCTAAGCAATCAATACAAGAAGAAGGAGTTTCTAGCTTTCTTTGACTAAGGGGTTTCATGATACTTTGTGTTCATCAAATTCTATATGGTCTTGTTGTTATTTGCAGGGTTGTTTCTTCTCATGAATGCATGTGTTGAAGTTTCTAACTAGTGTGTGTGCAGGAATCTGATTTTCTACCTGCAACATTAGTTCTCCTACCTCTTTTCCCACTCCCCTTTCCCGCTCTACAGACGAAGACTTCCCTAGCAAGAGATTGCTAGCTTTGCTGCAGGGTTAGTGGAGTTCCCTTGTTGGATCCCCAGTTGAGAGACCACCATAGAAATCCACACTTTCTTTTGCATGCACATACGGTTACTGCATCGGTTAAGTAGAGGGACTTGGATTCCTAGAGCATTGACGAGAAATCCACAAGTTTGTCCACCCGAAAAATTTTCTTGCCAACATTTACATAGATGCTTTATTTCCTTGATAGTAATATTTCTAGCATACTGGAAAATCTGAAATGTTGATTTTTCATGGCAAAGCCTTGGCAATTTTTTTCCAGAATCATTTCTCCATCCATTTCCAGCTATAGTAGTTGGATTTTCTGATTCAGAATATTGAACATCACACTTCATGTTGAATTTTATTTGGTAAATAAAATTAAGACATCATAACTGTTTATCTTGATCATGGCATGCTTTACTAATTTTGTGTATCACTTACTTGATTTAAATAATTCTTTTAAAGAATGTAGTAGTTGAAAGAAACATGATGAAAAGTTATAAATGTTCATTTTACATGGTGAAGCCTTATCAAAATTTTCCAAGAATCTTCTCTTATTCCGTTCATTTTCAGCTGGTAACCCTTTCTTTCCAGCCAACTTCAACTTTCTTCAAATCATGATTCTTCCTTTTTTAGTTGCAAACTAAAACATGTTACTCCCATTTTCTAGTTTGTTTTATGTACTGTGACTTGTTCCATTTGCAAAAAAATATTGAGTTTGAGTTACATTAATCTTTCTTTCCATCCAGTACTTATGACTTGTCTATTTATTCTTGGCTGTAACATGTACCTGCACACTTAAGAAAACAATTACAAAATACTTAGGCTTTTTTGGCCTCTCTTGTGTCAATTTTTCCTTCTTTTCTTTTCTCTCTATTTTTTCTGAGTGATTAGAGCATTTATGTAGTCTAATATTCAAGTAAATTATATCTCTTGTTTTGAAGAGATTCATATGCATGAACTAGGATAATAAGGAATATGAATTGATCTCTGAGATTGTAACTGACAGTGTTATTTTTTCTTCTTTTCAGGTATAGTGAATTCTACAATGAGGATGAGAGAAGGAACAAAATATGGGATGGAGCTACCCTCAAACAATGAAGAAAAAACCCCTAGACAGTGATGGGTTCACTCATACTCCTTACTTTATTTTTCATTCATGTGTACCTTTTATTTCAGTAGCTGTACTTTACATTTCCAGTTACTTCCCATTGCTTGTGTGGGAACATTTGAAATTTCCTCATGAACAAAAAATTGAATTCTGTAAATGAGTTGTATATTTCTTTCTACATTGTAGACTTTCTGTATGGATTGTATGATGAACTAAACAAATCAATAATATAATTGAATTTATTAATCATGAAATAAAGAACATTAATGAGAACCTGTAACATTCAATAATGAACTCTGATTTCTACAATCTACACTTATGTTTGCCGTCCCCAAAACTCAACACTTGAAGACTATTCTGACAATCCAATGCATTCATCTGGGCCTCACAACTATGATACGTGGCCCTTGTTGGTTAATTTGTTGAATATTTGGCTATTCATGAAGCATTGCAGTCTATGTGATCTATTCCAATTTTTATAACAGGTTCTCAAAGATCTAGCTGCATAATTCAACTTAATCCTGATTAACTTAAAAAAATTCTCAAACTATGAATCCTACATGAACTACCCCTATTTTTATGTGTTATCAACAAATAAAAAAATTCCATTTCATCGTAATTACGCAGAGATAATTAGAGTTTCCCATTATTATGCATAGTAACTGCGAATCTTTTCTAGGAAACATCTCCACTATCTAGGGTGACAACTTATGAGAGTTAGCAAGTGTTGTATTGATCATATTTTCTCAAGGTTCTCTATGAACAACATATGCAATATAAGGATCTAAATTGATTTCCTTCACTAACACGGGTTTTTGATAATGAGTCCTCTCACCATGATTGAAGGCATGACCTAACGTGGTGAGGGTACACATCAAACCCTCAGTATTGGAAAAGTGCTACCCATTTCTCCATTGCCTGAGTCAAAACCAACAGTCACACTTAAATCTTTAATGATTTTTGCTATGAATGAAGGGAATTCTCATATCATGATTCGTCTGATCTCTAAGCATCCTCAACTAGATTTCGTGATGCTTGCTTATCCCTCGTTTCAGGAGAATCAATATCGCATACCGCAACTGAAGTGATGCTAATCTGATCGGGGATTAATTTAAACACTAGGACCTTTTTGTGCGGCAACAACACCCAAGTGGCACCGTTCCAGGGATTCATTTGAACACCACTAACAAATTGTGTGACCAAGGACACCAAAGTCGTGCCACTGTCGACTTCATTGATTTAAACAATGGGATTCACTATTTGTGTGGCAAAATGACCTAAGTAGCGTCGATGTCGGTGATTATTTGATATACTGAGACCTATTTGTTTTAAAACACCGATACACAAGTGGCACCATTGTTAGGGATTATTTGAATCCACAAGAGGATTGAAATTTAAGTCCAACTAGGACCTCTTGTTTAGCAGGTCTAGACAACAAAACATAGTGGCACTTAACTGCACGGGGGAATATTTTTACAAGATGCAGACAAAACGTACCGACCCTACTAATGCTTCTATAGATGGTTTAAGTATAAATGGAAGTTTGTTTTAAACGTGCATTGCGTTGTCACATGAGATTTGTAACTCCATGCTTCCACCTATAGAATTACAAGATCACTGTGCATGACATGGATGTCAATAACTTGTGGCTATGATAATAGATTTTAAGGAGCATAATAATTGCATGAGTGCACAGCATCCTGAGACGATTGGTTCTCCCTAAGCTCTGATGCCATGATGGGGTTTGTTCTAGATCATATGTAAAGGCATAAAGATACAACCTCAGAAAGTACGGCTAAGTAGCAACTTGGATAGAGAATAAACAACAAGCTATATGTCTAGTTGAACTAAAACACCAGTATACAAGACTTCTATGGCTTGGTCATACTCAGAATGACAGGCACTTGAAACATTTCCTTGATTGATTTCTCATAATAAAGGCACTACAATAGCATTGTACAAGTGTATAGTCTTATTAGTTTTTGTTCAACATCATATCACATAAAGAATGGATTCGGTTTCCTCCTTGTCAATTGGTGACTGACGAATTCTTACATTGAGAAACAATCGGCTCAATCAATGGGAGGATATGGTTATTGTTTTTTCTTCGTTAACAAGCTTGTATCTTGCACTCCGTTTACTCCAATGAATTTACAGATGGCACATGGTCTATTGTTCTTGCGGCATTCACAGGGAGTAAGCTTATACAAATTCCTTCGACAGTCGGAGCCGATTGTTTGCTTGGTATATTCCATGATAATTTTTTAGAGGAAATGAACTTTCCCACTCTTTTTTCAGTGAACCTTATCACAATAATGTTGTGAACTCAATTTCTTTTCAAAAAATTGCACAGTAGGACGTCTTGAATATTGATCACATATTTTGATATCATATCACTAGCTTGTTTTTCAAAGTAATTAAGATCATTATTTCCCAAGTACGAGCATGCATCTGGGTTCAGATTTGAAAAGGACAAATGAGGGGAAGAATTTTTTTTGGAAAAAGATGTCAAATACAAGCCCAAACTAGAAAAAAATATTTAAATCTGATGTTGGATATATTGACTTTAAAAAATAGGAATTTCACTAGACTACATGCAACGAGTAAAGAATTTTTTTTTCCATTGTATGACAAGTAGGACCCCCATCATTTTTTTGACCTTTTCAAGTGTCGAGAATTGTTGGAAGCCTCTTATACTTTCTTTATCAAACCTAAATGATCAACACATGTAATTTTATCCTATTATAAAACCACAACCTGACGATCATAATGAAAAAAACTTTTTCATCAAACATGCTCCAATCACATGTACTCACTATTATAAACATTTAGTAAATGCATTCAAACAACTATTGTGTAATGATAATACATTCGTTAGAGACATTGATGATTATTTCTAGGTTACTGAATTTCAAAGCCAAGGGAATGATCATATCCATTAGCTGATATGGACAAAAGATGCACCTGTATATGGAAAAATTAAAAACTCCATTTCACACTTTCTCAACACCTACATAACTTGTAACATTGAATCTTTTGCTCCTAAAATATAAAAAAATTGCTATGAACATCACCATACGGAGAGTTGAAAAAAAGGTAAAAAAACAAAATGTAGATACTATTTCCCTCATCCTCTAATAAAACAAACACAAATACTCAAACCACAAGAAACAACTTATCCATTGGCATTTGAAAATGCAAAACACAGTTTTTCAATTCTGGAAAAAAATGATATGACAACTCATTTTCCTTTGATATGTTTCTAGATGAATTGAACATTAATGAAGCTGAATACAAACAAGTTATTACAAGCATTATTAAGTGACCAAAACTATTCCTAAAAATAAAATGATCACAATTATGGAACAATACCTTTCCAAAAAAATGCCATCAATATGGAAGACAAACACAGATGCACAATTTATCCTTAATGCATATGCAACTGCAACATATGTCAGTTCATACATGACAAAAATTAATAGATCAACCACAAAAGCATTCAAAAGGTTAAGTAAAGAGCACTACACATCACATGTTGATGTAGTCAAGATGATACAATGATTAGCTAATGAAATGCTTAATTTGCAGCAGATGTTTGTACAACAAGCAACTCATATTGTCTTGTCAATACCCTTAAATGGTAGCTCAAGGAAATGCACGTTCATAAACACTTCTTGTTCTGAATACTAGAAATTTATTTTGAAACATCCAAAACTATTGTGTTAATAATTGATGAATCTGAAAACATTATGTGCCAATCTATCATAAACCATTACATTGCACAACCACAAGTGATTGCAGACATCTGCCTTGCTAATTTTATTTCTAGATATAATAAAAAATAGGAAAACATACTGCATAAAAGGAAAATAATGTGTAATCTGATTTTTCAATTACAAAACACATGTATACAAAGATAATTAATGTCGAGAGAAGATCTTATTATATGTTCCATTCCAAAATAATGAGGAAAGCCTCAAGCATGACAACTTGAAATGGCAATATGAATACATACTTCATCGAAAAACAATAAGAAAAAATGAGACAACCTTTGTTCATGATATCAAAACTACATGGGGTGACATAAATTCAGCCCTTCAAGGCAAAAAAAATGAAGCAAATAATGCTTCCACAACACCCTTTCTCCAACAACAAACTAAAAGAGTTAATGAAACATATGACGTACATCTAGATCTTCCTTTATGTAATTACATAGTACCTAAAAATAAAACTAAACTATTTGAAATCGGAAAACACCAATTCATCTTTGACAACACAATATATTACAAAAAAATTATAATGTTAAACAAAAAACAACAAGAAATTATAAAAGACATTGGAATCAAAAAACATATTGATCCTACAACTCCTTTATATCTCTTCTTGATAGGAGGTGTAGGAAAAGGAAAAACGTTCACCGGCAAAAAAATCTTTGAAGCTTTAACTTGTATCTATAATAATTCTACCAAAAGTGATCTACTAAAACTTAAAGGTGTTATTTTGGAATTCGTAGGAAAAGTGGCTTACAATGCAGGCGGAACAACATTTAATTCAACACTCTTATTACCTTTTAATAAGTCTAATTGGCCCTGTTGCTTTGTTGATTTCTAATTGGCTAGTCAAAATTATGAAGTGGCGGAGAAAATTTCTTATTTTTGCCCTGAATGTGTACACGTGTCATAAGTTGATCAGTTGCGGGAAATCGGGCCTTTTTGTGTTTTAAGGAGTTATGGTCAAAAGAGTAAAAAGGTAAAAGAAATGCCTAAGTCCCGCAAGAGGACACGTGGCAGCTTTTAAGTCAAAAGTGGGAAGGTGGGCTATTAGAGCACTTTGAAGTTTTTTGGCTTTGTTTTGTGAAAAGGAGTAAAGTTATAAAATGATCCACAACTCCACAGGGGACCAATTAATGTCACATGTTTGAGTCAGCATTGAAAAGTCAAAGCGAGGAGGTGGGTCGCCAGAGCACTTTGGAGTTTTTAAGCTCTGTTTTGAAATGAAGTAAAAGTATAAAAGTGAGGTGTGACTCCGCTGGGGCCCACATCAAAATTTAAAAGTGGAGAGGCAACTCGCCAGGGCATTTTGAGATTCTTAGCTTTGTTTTGAAAAAGAATAAAATTCATAAAGTAAGCCGCAACCCCATCGACACCTAGGAAAGCCACGTGTAGGGCCTATATTAAAAGTGGGTGGGTGTGCCAAATTGTCTAAAATTACTCATTTTATTTAAGTGATAAAAAATGTTAAAAGCACCCCCAAATCCACTTCACCTCAAATATTTTCCACGTGGACAGCGTAAATTTGAAGTTGTGAAAGACAAAGTTAACGACTATGATACACTGCATCTAGTTTTTTCGCCATGATTGCTCTTATGCAAACCAGGGACCTTAAGGGATTCAATTTCTTTCATCCTTTTTGGTTAATTCCATGGTCTCTCATCATTTTTGTAAGTGATGTGCAATATAGTTGATTATGGATGTCGATTTTTAAATATGAGAAGTGCAAAAGTTAAAGTTTTGAAATAGAGTTGCTCGGGAACTTGCAGAAAATGAATTATAAGTAGAGCAAGATGTAGAGGAAAAGGATGCAGAGAAGAAATCTACAGGCTTGAAAGGGGATGGACATGCTACCAAACGAGATGACTGGATGCCCCAGTTAAAACAATCGGTGGAAATAATTGAAAAATCTTATCTTTTGTACACCTGACAACTTTTGGGTGTAAATTTGTTAAATATCACTTTCTGGAAACAAATCTGTAACAAACAAATTATTCCTCAAATATTCTTCTTTTGGGGGGGAAATATTTGATGTGAAGTGAGTGATATAAAGGCATGAAATGGAGATGCCAAAGGGGGGTTAATTTTTCTGAGAAAGTATGAGAAAAATTATTTTTCCCGAGAGACCGTATGAGAAACCAGTTTATTTTCCTATGTTTTCAAATCTAATCATGTCAAGATGGTTGCAAGTGTACAGCCATTGAAAATCTCTGATATTGTTGAAGAAACTCTCCCCTACTGATGAATCTAGTGAACCTTGAATGAATCTGTGTTTTTATTATGAGCATAATTTTGTTTTATTTTATTTCAAAATGTTTTAAAATAGTTTTAAATGTTCCTATTGCAATCTTATGTTAAAATCCATCTGAATCACACAAGATCTTATCCACATGGTAGTATTTTGGCATTTGTAATTTCATTGTGAGAAGAGATTTCATCTTGTAATGAAATAAACAATTTAAAATCACTTTACTTCCACCGTGTTGATAAAGATTGTTTGTTAGCCTATGAGTGTATCTTAGGCATGACTAATAAGGGATTTCCAACGTTTAATTAAGTCTTTTAACATGAGCCTTTGTGTTGAATTCTTGAAGAGTGTATGAAATTGTGCATGTCTGAGCCTCCACTGATACACACCTTCTGGTTGAAGGAATATTTTGGCTATTTTGAAGCATTTTGTTTGTGAGTGTTCCAATATTTGTAAAGGCTCTCAAATATCTGGTATAATCAAATTTATCTTGCTTAACTTCCCACCACAAACTTCTCAAACGATGAATCCTACATGAACTACCCATTTTTGTATTATGTATCCACAAAGATTTAACAAAATTTTACTGCCAAAATATGCAGAGACAAATAGGTTTCAATTATTGTATTTTATAACCCAAACCTTGTCCAAGAAACATCTCCACTCTCTAGTGTGACAACTTGTGAGAGTTAGATTGTGTTGTATTGATCATGTTTTCTCAAGGTTTTCATGGCAAATGTGCAAAGAAGGATCTCTTGATATCCTTCACCAATATGGGTTACAGAATGGGTCCTCTCACCCTGGTTGAAGGCACAACCTAAAGTAGTGAGGATAGGTCAAACCCTTGATAAGGAGCTATCCATTTCTCCAACACCTGAGTGACAAAGAGTCAACTGAATCCCCTCCTTGGCTACAAAACTACTTATATCATGATTTTTCTATCTCTAAGCATCCAGAAATTTTCAGTGATGTTTCTCATCCATCATAGGAGAATCAATTTGGATACCAACAATACTTATGTAGCATCTTGAAGAAGTACATAATTGGAAGCATTATAAACTACACATGAACCTCAAGTTAACCTCCTAATCAATTGACGTTTAGTTTAATTCCAATTGCACCTAAGGATCTACGCCTCAACCATATATGATTTTAAGGTGTGAGGACACATTTATGTTAAACAACCTTTATGAAATACTAAGGTGTTATGTTGTTAGTAACCAAGGTAACACATTTATCTGAAAGGAACTAAGGAGATCGTTAACAAGATTTAAGTCATAGTTCAACATTTTCACGAGCTCCATTTGTGTCGATTGGATCCCGAAACAAATTAATTCAATCATGAATTTTATTTCTAGATCTAAATTTACAAACTTCACAGTCCACTAGGATCCTAACGAAGTGTTTAATTTTCTTACACCAAAAATAGCTTGACCATGTCGTTCCTAACCATCGAGTTGATGACGATGTCGCTAAACGTAATGATTATGATGATAACACCACTAGGGGTACAAAAATTTTGTATTAGGGTTGACTAATTTGCTTAGATTACTTTATTACATTTTCAAGGTAAACAATAAAACGAACCAATTAATTAATCAAATATTTCACACTAGAAATGCACTACAAGATATTACATTCGAATTCATTTAACATATCCAACTTTTTCCATCTGTAAATCTAAATAAAAAAATACCTGCTATCCATATTTTTCCCCTCGGGAAAAATATTGGATCAGAGTGACCCCACACTGAAAGAAAATGAGAAATCGCGTTCAGATCCCGCAAAAATATTACAGAGGGTCTCTATAATGGATGTGGTGGGGCCTATGAAGATCAAACAACAACGTGTAGGAGAAATTTAGAAAATGGCTGTCAAGTGAGCCTGGGCATGAAATCCATTCTTCAAGTTACATGTAGGCTCAGAAATAGAATAACAACATCATTGAGAATCCAGGAGCAAGAAAATTAAGAAGCGGTGAAGATCCGAAGTCCTCGGGCTCAAAATAGTTTAGAATGAGCCAAAAAATAGGCTAAGTATGGAGGATGTTGCGGAAGGATTCACGTGTCATAAAAACGATTCTCTAAGGATGAATCCAAGAAAGGAATCTCAAACAAATTCCAGACTTCTATGCGTCCAGAGCCCCAAGAGTTGTGCAACCGTTGAAAGTCTTCGACTAGACAGGAAGGTGCCATGTGTCGGCTCAGCACAAATCCAAGATGGAAGCCCAAGGCGAAGACTCAAACTTGCGTTAACCCTCCACATAGAAAATGGTCAACAAAGGTCAAAAGGTAGAATGTGCGGGCCTCAAAAAGGGGATAAGTATAGAAGTACTGGTAGGGAGTGCCAAGTGTCCAAGAAGTGCATCTCCAAAGCTGAATCCAAATGCAGAGGCTCAAAAAAACACCAGCTCGCCACAGCCCAGGGTTTGAAAAGGTAAGATAAAGATCATTGAGAAGTATAAAGACCCTCGAAGGCTTCTAAGTGTCAACCCAACACTCCTTCAAAGGAAAAATCTTGATCGGGCTTTCAAACAAGCGCGAAGCCTCCATGTGTCCAGTCTCTTCAAAGGGGATAGAGTCGGGTTGAATAGTCAATGCATAATGGTAGGCTGACAGAGACTGCCAAGTGTCTAAATGATGCTAATTCAAGGGTCGAATAGAGAGAGGTTCTTCAAACAAGTGCCAGACCACCATGTGTCCCTAGTCAAGAAATATGCCCCCGCCGAGCAAGGGACTTAGCGAAGAAATAAAGAAATTGAGTAGGTCAGTGGAGGAAGCCATGTGTCAGCCCTAGACCATTCCAAGAGAAAAATACAGAGGCCACATTTAGACAAGTGCTATCCCTCCATGTGTCCCATATTAAAAAGGGGGCCAGTTTTTCAAAATGCTTTTCCCGCATTTTTGTATGGGTCGGATACAAACTTCAAAGGGGCATATCTTTCAACTTAGGGCTCGAAATATTGCAAATCTAACACCATTGGAAAGATCTCGGCCTCACCCACACCATGGAGATCTAAAAATTTAAGTTTGGAGAGGTAAAGGAAAATGGAGGAAATGTCTTCAGGGCCATTAATGCAGGATCCATCTGCACCAACAACTAGATCACATTCGATCTGCTCCGTCGTTTCCTCCTTCTTCGAGGTGCGGAACCAGAGATTGATACAGTCACGATAGATTTAGGGGCATATTTTGTAGGAGGAATTAACAGCAGTTGTTGAGCTTCAACCTTCTTTTCCCACCTCTCTCTCTTTCTTCTCTCTAATTGAGTCAATAAATAATGGGTCGGGACTCATTGTAAAGGATTGGATATTCTTTTGTTTTGCAGGCTCCCCTCTTCTCCTTGGCAAGTGAATTCGTGGAGTTTCAAAACCTCCCATATAGACTGTAAACATAAATTTCCCTTGTTACTATTGTAGTGCATCGTATTAAGCTGTGAGATTAATAATACATGTTCTTTGGGTGATCTTCATCCCTTTCTGTGTTAATTGTTGTCTCCTAATCCTTCATTACAACTTTGGTTATTTGTGCATGTTTTTGTGTTGCATTCTTCTTGTTTGTGTCTGCCAGCAAAACAATTGTCCATCACTCCTTTGGTGTATCACCTGACAGCGTAAGTTTTTATTTTCTTTTCATTTCCCCTTTAACTCTATCTACTTGGAAAATTAGAGTAGGATTTAGGACAAATCCTCTATAATTTCGTGCATACACCTAAACAGAGGAGCAGGAACCAGCCATAATCTGAAGATTTTTTTCCCACCTGCGAAGTCCCAAAGAAAAACAGATTTGACGACTCATTTGGTGGTGCTGTGATTTTGCACTGACAATTTTGGCACACCCGGTGAGACGAGAGGTCTCCATCTTTATTACAATAAGATTGATGTGCACTTGTTGTGATTCTAACTTTTGATAAGATCTTAAAAAATGCACATCTAGCAACTCCAAAAGGGATAGAATCCACTAGTTTAAGCAGTCTAAGTTTCCCAAGTTCATGAGAAGGATACAAACAAGGTCTAGATTAAGAGAAGGATAGTTTGTACACATACACTAGTCTCTAGATAGAAGGATAAGAGGAAGAAGATCCCAAACGTCTATATCTCCACCAAACAGAGCCTTATCAACTCCTCCTCCTAGTAGGTCGATCTTTCAATCAAGAAAGGTGCTTAGGCCAATCAGGATTGCACACCAAAAACCAAATCCTTACATCATCTTCACTCGCAGCAACCCATTTTCTCTAAATGCACAAAACCCAGTCCCAGTGGCGGCATTGAAGAGCATCCCATATTTCACTGGAGAAAACTAGACTTGTCCCGGTGACCATGTTCAAGACATTGCAAATGTCTGTACAATCCATGAGATCACTAAGATGGACATTGTGGTCAAGTTTATAGCCTCTTCACTCAAGGGTAAAGCTTCACAATGGTTGAGGAGCCTAGAAGCAGGCTTTATTCAATCTTGGGACCACATGTGCGCAACTCTTCACAACCAGTTTGGAGAAAAGGGAGATAACCTATCTTTGCTAGAGTAGCTGACAATAATCAAGAGGGATCCAAATGAGCAACTAATGGATTTCAACCTCATATTTTAATGGACCTAGGATAGGATTCCAAAAGTAGTAAAGCCCACTAATGAAGGTGCCTTCTTATACTTTCTTAGAGCATTAAATTCTGATGTTTCTTTGATGATTTAGTCAATGGGGGGCACAACCTTTCCTGCAGCCTATAGCCTTTCCATAGGAGATGAGAATCATTTAATTTAGGCAAACAAACTTTCCCCTAGGCCATCTATGCATCTATACCTCAAGTTAAGAAATCCAGGTAGCAACCAAACACCCACATTATCTCCTATACCCACCCCCAGGAGTCAAAGTTCAGCTGAAACATCCACTTCATCATCTAACACCTCAAAGGAGCTTTAGGAAGTTATGAAACAACTATAAAACTTGGGAAATGAACTAGTAACCATCAAAAGACAACAAACTTAGAGTTCTAGGCCATCTCAGCCCCGGGCTCAGTATCAGGCTAGACCCCCATATTAGTAAAATAGACCACCAGCTTAGGCTGTAAATCAGAGTCGACATCAAGGGAAACCTTAAGCTACTAGACCTTTCAGGTCATATGATCTAAATATAGATTCAACATCAGGACAATTGGTTCTAGAATAGAATAACATAACACAAGAATATGATTGTTGTTTCCCATGTAATCAGCCACATAATAAGTTGATGTGTTTCAATGGTGCACTAAATTAGGCTCTGATGGTGCAAACCATTGGTGTGTCACAAGAACCTAGCCAAGAATAAAATAAGTAGCAAGGAGCTCAACAAGAGGGACCCCCAAGTGAAACTATGTTTGTCAATTGGCAGGCTGAGGACTTTTGTGAAATGAATCAGACCCCTTCTAAAAGTATAGCTACCAATACACAGTTCAAGAAGAGAAATATTAGAGAAGGACATTCACCAAGATCAGGTGATCCTCAACCCTTTGTTGATCCACAAGGTATTGGCATTGTAAATATAAATCCCAATGTGTAGAGTCAATCCAAGCCACCTTCCAGACCTACTAAGGCACCGGTTGTAACAGGCCATGTGCAAGAGAAAAATATGCCAATGAAGGGGCAGCAGAAAGACAATTCATTTAGTATCATTGATAAAATGAAGAGGACAAGTGTGAACATTTCATTATTGGAGTCACTGGCCATCCCAGGGCAGAGGGATCTATTACATACTGCCATGCAAAATTGGTCAAGCTCAAATTAACCCCCTATCTAGTAAGAGAAAGTGCTTACCAATACGGCTCAACCTGAGAGAAACAATGGAGAAAAATGAGGTAAGAATCTGAATCCTCCTCCATTTTATGTTTCATTAATTATTGGAGAACAATTGGTGCATAATTACATGATTGATTCGGGGGCAAGTAGTTTTGTAATGCCCAAACAAATAGCTGATCAACTGGGCCTCCAGTATGAAGTCATCTCTAGAGGAGTAGTACGATTAGATGGGATAGCAGTGACCACTGTTGGAGTCATCAAGGATCTGAGCCTCACTTTACATGCCTGCCCTAACGTGTCTATATTACAAAATGTATCAGTCATAGACTTTCCACCACATTTTGTATTGTGTCTGTCCAGGGACTTCACTACAAAAATTAGAGGATATTTTTCTATTGACTGGTCACATATGCTCTTTAGAAAAAGGTATGGAGCAGAGGCCACAATCATATCTGAACCCATAGTAGATTATCACATTGAGTCCTATGTGCCTAGCCCAATCAATGCAAATTGTTCAGATTTTGATCAAGAGGACCTCCTAAACACTTCTGAGGTAGATACCAAAGTAGGGTGTATCTCGTACCTGAATCTCGATGAATGGGTGGTCAAAAGGCATGCTTTTGATCCCTATAAGGAGATGGAAGAATTTGAACTAGGAGTTTACTACCTACATGAGGAGAATCATCCTCTTCTTGACATCATCAAGGCAGAACACAAAGATGACAATGAAGTATGGAAACTATTCTTTGATGGCTTGAGGAGTAGACAAAGAACTATAGGAAGAGCTCTGATTATGTCCCCCAAAGGTATGAAATATTATTCGGCCTTTAGATTTCAGTTTGCCTACTCAAATAACACTACATAATATGAGGCTTTGGTTCATGGATTGTATTGGGCCAGAAGATGAGTAATCAAGAACCTGCAGATATTTGGTGACAGTGAACTGGTTGCCAATCAAGTCAAATGAAAAAATGCTGTCAAGAACGACCTACTCAAAAGATACAAGAGTAGGGTATGGGATCTCATTGATGATTTCAAATCCTTCAACATTGTGTCCATACCCAGGAAGGAAAATGAAGCTACTGATAGGCTTGCAGCAGTTATAGAAACCTTTGATGTGGTTGACAACATCAAGAGGGACAAAGAACAACCATATATCCATGTGGTTGTGAGGCTAGTAGTGCCATGTAACAACACATGTTGGTAGGTGTTCGAAGATGATCAACAGACCATCAATTTTTTGTAGGAGGAAGCTGAGTTCTCAGATAGAAATCAAAACATATTAGAGAGCCAATATGGAGATCAAGTAGTATAGCTGCATACAAACAAGCTTCCCAAAGGCTTAGTGACATTGGAATGTACCTTCAATCCCATTTATCAATTTCAAAAAGAAAAGGATAATATTCCAAGTCAATTCTAATTAGAGAAGAAAAATGCTTCAAATTGGAAAAGTAGCCACTAAGAAAGAAAGGTATGAATTCATAAAAATTTTCCAAGAGTTTCTAGATGTATTTTCTTGGAGCTATGAGGACCTCAGAGGGTTCAATCCAAAGTTATCCCAACACACAATCGAACTAGATCCAGCTACTAAGCCCATCAGGTAAAATAAGAGACCAGTCAATCTACATAATGACCCTCTGATGAAGAAAGAGTTTTACAAGCTGATAGAAGCAAGTATCATATTCCCAATCAAATACTCAAGCTGGGTTATAAACTTGGTCCCAATCAGGAAGAAGAATGGAGAGATTAGGTTGTGTGTTGACTTTATTGACTTGAACAGAGCATCCCTCAAGGACTACTACTCACTCCCCTCAATGGAGAAAATCTTACAGGTGGTGTCTGGATCAGAGAGATTCTCTCTCCTAGATGGCTACTTAGGGTACAACCAGATCATGGTGAGAGAAGAGATCAGTTCAAAACAACTTTCACCACAAAATGGGGTACTTATGCCTATAGAAAAATGCCATTTGGATTTTCTAATGCCGAAGCCACTTTCCAAAGGGCAATGGATATGGTATTCAAAGGGTTGATCAACAAAATTGTACTGATCTACTTGGATGACCCAGAGAGAGTTGAAGCAATAAGAGAATTTCCATTGCCAAGCCATACAAAGACTCTTCAAAGCTTCTTAGGAAAAATCAATTTTATCCGCAGGTTTGTAGCAACTTTTCTCCCCTTGTCAAGTCAATCACATTGATGTTGAAGAAGATTTTGGTGTTTAGATGGACAACTGAAGGAAAAGTAAGTTTTGAGGCCATAAAAGAAGTTATATCGTAAGCCCCAACTCTCGTGAACCCATATTTTTCTAAGGACTTCATACTATACTCCTTTGGTGGCAGTGACATAATTTTTACAATCCTAGTACAACAAAACAAAGAGGATACAGAGAAGCCAATCACTTTCTTCAGCTATGGTCTAGAAGAATATGAAGTGAGATACTCCTTCATTGAGAAGAAGGTCCTGACAGTGATCAAAGGCTTAAAAAAGTTTAAGCATCTAGCTTCGAACAATAAAATCCAACGTTACTCTCCCATGTAGGAGTTAAATATTTCCTTCTTAGCAAGGATCTGAATAAGAAACGTGCAAGATGGATCAATCGTGTCATGGAGTATGACATTGAGATCAAGGTCACTAAGCTGGTCCGTGGGAAGGGATTGTGTGAAAAACGGGCCTTAAGTTAGCAAGAAGAAGAAAGTGGAGGAAAGGAAGTTGTTTTTGTCTTACAAAATAGTCAAGAGGAAGAGAATTAGGATTTACCCACTCCTTTTTTGACTCAGAACATGGTGCACTTCCTTCAAATAGGCCTGTGTCCTCCAGAAATGAATAAAACAAAAAAGAGACACTTTAGACTACATGCCATACCATATGTGCTAATGGATGGTGTCTTGTTCAAAAGGGATATCAATGGCATTTTGTTAAAGTGCATTGGGACAAATCAGGTTGAGAGAGTGTTACAAGAGTTCCACGATGAAGCAGCTTAGAGGACACTTTTCTCCATGAGTGGTAACGCTTAAGATCATGAAGGTGGGTTATTATTAGCCCAGGGTGTTTAGTGACTGTTATGCATGGATCAAAAAGTGTAAGAACTGTGCATTCTTTATAGGTAAGGAAAATCTAGCAGCATTACCATTGCATCCAATTTCAGTAGATCAGCCATTCATGCAATGGGGATTGGACTTCATCAGGGTCATCAATCCAAATTTGAGCTAAGGCCACAAATGGATTCTGATAGTAACAGAATATTTTACCAAGTGGACCAAGGCAGTGGCACTCAAGGAAGTTAATGAGTCTAGCATACTAGATTTTTATGAAGGGATAGTGACCAGATTTGGAGTGCTAGCCACCATTATATTAGACAACGCATTGGCATTCATAGGTTCCAAAATCACAGGATGGTCTGTTAGGAATGATATTTACTTGGCCAAACAAAGTCCACAAACAAGAACCTGCTAAAGATTATCAGAAGAAATTTAGATAAAAATAAGATAACTTGGCACACAAAACTCAAATTAGCCTTATGGGCTGATAGGAAAACACTCAAAAGGTCTACAGGGAGCTCCCCATTCAAACTTGTCTACGGGAAAGAGGAAGTGTTGCCTATATCACTTGAGTTGCCAACATTGGAACTCATGAAGCAACTGGAGATGTCTGACTTTGAACTGATGGAGGCCAGGTATGCAGAGCTGATGGATTTGGAAGAAACTAGAGAACATGCACTTCAAACAATAGAGAAAGATTGGGCCTCAATCAAGAGATGCTTTATCAAGAAGGCAGGAACAAGGACCTTCCAGGAAGGAGACCTGGTTTTGAAATGGGATGTAGACCGGGAAAAACTAGTAATTCCAAGTTTGATGTTATTTGGAGTGGCACTTACATGGTCACAAAATGTAAAAGTAGCAATGTTTTCCAGTTGTCTACACTAGATGGTGAAGAGTTGTAAATTCCAGCAAATGGAATTTATCTTAAACACTGCTACTAGAGGGAAGGTTCTCACCTTGTACATATTAGTCTAGTTTCTCTTTACTCTAAGTGCTTGTGTACATTGTCTTGTTGTAGTTTAAGTTGATTTTCTCCTAAGTGATTTACACACTCTGCATGTTCTACTTGGAACATGTATGATTTCAAATTTTTTATATAGTTGTGTTGTTTTGTTGCTCTTGCACAACTCATAAAACAGATTAAGCCTCGGGTCAAAAAAAAATTCTACTCTCAGAAACCATCATTTAAAGATTTCTTATGAAGATTGAGAGTGCAAATAGTCAGGCTCATGAATCAGAGGAAGAATTGGTACCAGACCATCATTCTGAAACTCCATGCCCAATGGATATGACAAGGTAATTGGTATTTTCATCTAGTAGGCAGATACCCTCGTGAGTCACCAAATTTTTATCCATATTTTTCCCCTCAATAAAAATATTGGATCAGAGTGACCCCGCACTGAAATAACCTTAGAAATCACATTCAAATCCCATTAACATATTACAAAGGGAGTCTACAATGGAAGTGGCGGGGCCTGCGAAGATCAAACAACAACGTGAAGGAGAAATTCAAAAAATGGCTCTATCGAGTGAGCCCGAACCTTAAATCCATTCTTCAAGTTACAGGTAGGTTCGGAAATTGAACAACAGTGTCACCGAGAAGCTAGGAACAAGAAAATTAAGAAGTGGTGAAGATCCAAAGTCCTCAGGCTCAAAATAGTTTGAAATGAGCCCAAAAATAGGCTAAGTATGGAGGATATTGTGGAAGGAGCCACGTGTTGGAACAACACTTCTCCAAGGGTGAATCCCAGACAAGAATCTCAAACGAGTGTTAGGCTTCCACGCGTCCAAAAACCCAAAAGTTGTGCGGACATTGAAAAGTCTTTAACTAGACAGGAAGGTGCCAGGTGTCAGCTCGGCACAAATCCAGGATGGGAGCCCAAGGTGAAGCCTCAAACTCGCACCAACCCTCCACGTAGAAAATGGTAAATAGAGGTCAAAAGGCAGACAGGGCGGGCCTCAAAAAGGGGCTGAGTATAGAAGTACTGGTGGGGAGTGCCAAGTGTCCAAGCAACACATCTCCAAAGCAGAATCCAAATGCAGAGGCTCAAACAAGCGCCATCTCGCCACGTATCCCAAGGTCTAAAAAGGTAAGGTAAAGATTGTTGAGTATTAAAAAGACCCACGGAGGCTTCCAAGTTTTAACCCGACGCTCCTTCAAAGGAAAAATCTTGATCAGGCTTTCAAACGAGCGCGGAGCCTCCACGTGTCCAGTCTCTTTAAAGGGGATAGAGTTAGGTTAAATAGTAAATTCATAATGGTAGGTCGGAAGACAGTGCCAATTTTCCAAATGATGTTAATTCAAGGGTCGAATAGAGAGAGGGTCTTCAAACAAGCACCAGACCGCTGCGTGTCCCTAGTCAAGAAATATGACCACACCGAGCAAGGGACTTAGCGAAGAAATAAATAAATTAAGCAGGTTGGTGGAGGAAGCCACATGTCAGCCCCATGCCATTCCAAGAGAAAAATATAGAGGCTGCCTTCAGTCAAGCGCTAGCCCTCCATGTGTCCCATATTAAAAAGGGGGGTAGTTTTTCAAACTAGTTTTCTCACATTTTTGTACAGGCCCGATACAAACTTCGAAGGGGCATATCTTTCGACTCATGACTCGAAATATTTTAAATCAGACACCGTTGGAAATATCTCGGCCTTGCCCACGCCATAGAGATCTAAAAAATTAATTTTGGAGAGGTTAGGTAAATGGAAATGGAGAAAACATCTTTAGGTTTATTAATACGGGATCCATCTGCCCCAATAACTAGATCAGATTCAATCTGCTCTATCATTTCCTCCTTTGAAACACCAAACCTGAGATTTATACAGTCAAGACAGATTTGGGGGTAGATTTTGTAGGAGGCATTAATTACAGTGGTTGAGCTTCGACATTTTTTCCCACTTATCTCTCTTTCTTCTCTTTGATTGAGTCTATAAATACAGGGTCAGGACTCATTATAAAGGATTGGATATTCTTCTATTTTGCAGGCTCCCCTCTTCACCTTAGCAAGTGAATTCATGGAGTTTCAGACCTCCCATATAGAATGTAAACATAATTCTCCCTTGTTAATAATATAATGTATCGTATCAATCCGTGAGAGAAATAATACATATTCTATGGGTGATCATCATCCCTTTCTATGTTAATTGTTGTCTCTTGATCCTTCATTATAACTCTGGTTATTTGTGCATGTTTTCGTGTTGCATTCTTCTGGTTTGTGTCTGCCAGCAAAATAATTTTCCATCATTCCTTTGGTGTTTCACCTGACATCTTAAGTTTTTATTTGCTTTGCATTTCCCCTTTAACTCTGTCTCATTGGCAAATTAGAGTAGGGTTTAGGACAGATCATTTACAATTTCATGCATACACCTAAACAGAGGAGTAGGAACCAACCTTAATTTGGAGAGTTTTTTCCCACCTGTGAAGTCCCACACTTTGGAGGGAAAACTTAGTATTATGCAAGTCACACCAAATGAATCTGCCTTAGAAAAGTAGATCTGACAACTCATTTGGGGGTTTGTGATTTTGCACTAACAATACCCATGATTAAATGCACATTTCCTAAGCCATTCCTAAAACTAGCATCTCATAAATATTACAAAATTTCAATATATAACTTTATTGTAACATAATAATACACAAAAGTTTCCTTTTATTAACATACATAAATTCTAAAAAAATACAACAATTCACTCCCATGTTGTTTCGCCATCTTGCTAGCATCCTGTAAAAACATGTGAGCATGAAATCAACAATAAATCGCTGGCATGGCATCCACCCTAGATCTAGCATAATTAACATTTTTAGTTTCCCATTTACATGATAAAATATAATAATTTTACATTTGAAAGGATAGGGTTAGAGACACATGTTTATTTCATTTCACTTCACTTCATTGCTTAATTAAGGAAAGAGAAAGAGATAGAGAAGAAAGAGAAACACTATTTCGCCTAAAAGTTTAAAATTCACACGTTAAAGTCACATAAGGTAGAGTTTCAAGCAATTAATTACATAGATGTTAATAAGTTTTCATGATGATCCGATAAACCTGACTGGGGTCCTACAACTGTCCTTTTACATTTTCCTACTAGTTATAAGAACGCCCCATTTAATAAAGGCCCGAAGTATGAAGAAACCCCATTCAAAAGTTATGCCTTCTATTTGAGCGATGCGCATCATGATTAAAATTCCTATGTATCCATCCTATATACTAGGAATTCACAAGAACTAGTACGGAATTCAAAAATGGTGAATGAGTTTACAATTGGCGGCTAGATTTTTGGAGGCCACCAATCGTAATCGGTCTAGTTGCATACAATCAACCAATTTTATCTTGAGGGCTAAGAAAATCACTATCCAAAATTTCCCTTCGATTCATAAATGTGTAACGGAATAAATTTGTACTATGACTTCCACCTATATATGGAGAATTCACCAGACTCAACATAACTGAGAACTAGAAAATGGGTTGCAAATGGTGACATGAGTTTTCTAGAAGCCACCGATCGTAGTTGAGTCTAGTTTGACCTAGTCATAATAGCAACCTAAGGCCTACAAAATGTCATTTGCCAAACTCTACATAGAAGATTATTTTTTCCATAAACTAAAGGTTACATAGCAATTTTTCTAGTAAAAATACTAGAGGTTTGTGAAGATGCGAATAGGAATTTTGTTATCTCAGGGTTCAAATGGTTGTTCAAAATGAAAGCCAACTTTTCATTTTTGGCATCTTCCTAAAAGCTGCAAAACAGAGTAATCATGGCTCCTAGAAGGAGTGGCAAAGAGAGCGTCATAACCCTTAAATTGAGTTCAAGCTTATGGTTGATGTGGCTCCTCTATATAACAAGGAACATGAATGACGTTTGACATTCCTTTTCTGGGGTTATGAGAGTGTTGTTTTGCAAGTCTTCGGAAATTGCATTTTATCTAACTTTGCACCAGGTAGACAGTCAATGGTATGTTACCGGGAACTTAACTTCAACTAGCTCTCGCATAAATACCAATGGATTGTAGTGACCAAGTTTTGACACCTGGAAGTTTAGCTAAATGCACCTGAGGTTGTGGGTCGAAGTTCATGGTTGAGGGTACAAATTGGTTATTTTGATCGTGTGAGCTACGATCATGAGGTGTTGTTATATTGCATTATACTAGTCATCTGGTTAAAACTATCCAATTGCTTATAACAATCCTAATAGTTTAATATTTTTATTTTATTTCAAATGAATAACCAAATTGAAGTATGAGATATTATAAAAGATAAAGGTAGAGGATGAACCATGACTGGAGGAACTCCAAGTGGGTTCAAAACCACAAGATTCTGCAAAGCTCCAACATCTCTCTTAATCATTCTGCCAAATGGTTCATGCGTGCATCCACAACCTCTCCATTTGTCAACATTGCAAAACAATCCTCCAAGGCCATATAATTCCATGTTGTGATTCCAACCCATTATCTCCCACCAACATAGTGGCTTCCACAATCAAAACCACACAATTTTACACTGGTATGGCAACAAAGTAAACATGGCCACAACCACTTAACAAGCTAGTTAGTCCTTGCCAACTCAACATTCTTAAGTGAGTCTCAAGATGATGGAGAGGCCAATATAAACACCAAGTCATATGGCTAGTACATGTCCAATGGTGTTTGATGAAAATATCCCGCTCCTGTAAATGTCTGTTATGGCACCAAGGAAGCATGATCCATGAATATCCCTTACAAATCTACTAACTATGACATTCTTTTTCATTGGTATAGAAGGGGTGCAATGGTATGTACGATTGTTGACTTCACATGGTCCAATACGTATTTGTAGATCCCTACATTGTCACTATAGGCTTGACTGCCAACTCTCTTAAGTACAGAATTGCATATCTCACATGTTCATGAAAACTAAATGCTACCATATCTCTCGAAGCACATGTTAGGACAATCATAGATCAAGGGTAAGAAATTATCCTACATGAGTTGGAGCGATTTTCGTGGAAACTCAGCTAACAATTCCAGCAACAGAGTAGTCAACGTCAATAATGGATGAGTCTCCAAATGATACTAAGCCAAGTACAGAAGTCATTGCTTAGATCGATAGCTTAAGCTCATAGTGAAACGGTAGTGGTCATTGCAGTGACATCGTTCAAGCAAAGAATAGATAGACCCCACAGAACAAGTATGGAATACTATTGGAGTAGTCCGACCAACGTCGGCAATGAGTTTTTTCACAGTTGTACAAAGGTACCCAACATCCAGAGTGTGCACCAACTACTATGAGGTGGTATGAAACATAAGCTTCACCGAAATGGAGGCAGTAAAAATAACTTGTACACCTAGTGGTCCCTTCACTCGAAAGAGGCTACAATGTTCTAATCTTGCAGGCTAGGAGATTTTTCTTAACCATGACTGATATGTAATGATTCCTACAATTTTAAAATATATATATATATATATATATATATATATATATATATATATATTAGTGGCTACAGGAATATTGATTTTCCTGGTAAGGATGTAAATGTCATGTTCCAGAGTTCCCATTTGTGCACAGGTAAGGGAGGAGTGTTGGAAAGGTTACAGCAGTTAGATTTACACATGCTATTGTAATTTCTTGGAAATATATAAGCCCTTTCATATATACCTCATATCATGCCTATCATTAGTCGTTATAGTCCATGCTTCCATTTTTTAAGGAATTAAAATCATACAGTGGTTGTGATGCTAAGGGATGCAGTGCTTGGACACTCACATACAGTATCCATCCATGTAATTTGCAACAATCCTTTTTGGAAGGATCCTCCTTCGCATGTAGATTCAATGGAAGCTTTTGCGAACAATATTTCTAAATCTGAGCAGGTTAGAGACCTTATCTAATTTGAAGTACCCGATGACCTCAATATTCTTCTGCTTACCACCTCTAAGAACCAGTGTGTATGTAAAGGTTGGAAATTTGCTAGTCTTCAAGTAAAGATCCATAGGGATAAGAACATTTAATGATTTATTTCTCTTCCTACATTTATAGAAAAATACAAAAGTGTTTTCAACATGAATTCAGCCTTTGTATTACAACTCTTCTCAGTTTATTGAAATTATTACGCAAGGAAGTTTATTTTTTGGTCTATATTTTTGGTTTTTCTACTCCAGTGCTCTAAATTCAACAACAAAATCACAACCATGAATAAAATCTCCGCCTAAATTTGCAATAATTTCTTCCAAAATCACACCAACCCAGACTCCAGTGACCCACTCATTAACGTGTCCCAGTGGGGTGTTGTCAATTTAAATTTGAGGATTTTTATCTAAGTTATGTTTAGGTCTTTCAGGCAAATAAAATAATAAACCCCTTATAATCTACCATAAGATCCTCGATGCAAAGACTCATAGAAAACATAACAAAATTCATAAGAGAATAAATGTAAGCTAATGACATGACCATGTTCACCTAGGGATAAGATATATGTCTTTACCTATATACGAACTTCACTTAAGTCAAGAAAGTTCTTCACAATCTTTTATGAATTCCAATCTTCTGTGATGATTGGTAACTGTTAGATGTTACATTGTTCCTTCTCCAAGACCTCCACCTTTCCTGTTAACAATAATTTATTAATCTCAAGCTGGGTTTGTACTACTTTGTTAAGGAGGTTCAGTTATCTTACGGTAGTGGGATGCCCAAAAGTAACTGACATCAAGATCGTCACACAAAACTCAACACAACACATATATGGTTTTTCTTTTGGGTCACGCCATCTTAAGGGGATCTACAAATTTGCACTATTAGATGTAGACAGGTACACCAGAAGTGGACATAGCCATTGAAAGATGACATATTTTTCCCTTGAGAAATAGTACTTGTCACACATGGGATTTTGAAAAAAAGGTACTTCACTTGGAACATTATTTTGTCTACAATGTAAGACAGTTTTATACAACTAGAATATACATATACAGGATGGTTCTATTTTCTAGTCATAACCATTTGTCTTGTAGACTATTTAGGTTCATGTTGGATTAAGAACATTTACTATTCATAGTAGCTTTTCCCATAAGAGTACAGATGACTCATAATCCCATCTTCACACTTATGCTTTCACTAGATGCATCAAAGGGACAAATCCATAGTGCATCCCAGATGGATCACCAAGAACTACATTTATCTTCCATAGCATGAAATTTATGAGGATAACCTACAAGTGCATTAATTAGACACAGGGAAGTCTCTTAGAGGATCCCTTCGATTAGTTTCTTAGGGTCCATCATTCACAGTCTATGGTATTGGAAAAGATCCCTCGAGATTGGTATGGGACAAATGTACAATTTCTTATACTTTTCAAGTATCACAGGACTCATTTTCATTCTAACCCTACACTATAGCATTTAGATCACACGAGAATACAATATCTCTATATGTTTTCTCCATATTGATGATTATGCATCCCTCACAGGAAGTTCTGCCTCCTTCATGATAATAGGATGTAAAACATAGCTTGTTAGAAGCAATATAACTCCCCATAGAATTGAGGACTTTTGCATTAATTTCTATGGACTATAGTTGCACTAGAGTCTTAATGACCTCTAGAACTCAATTTTCTAGAAGAAGTAATGGCTTAGAAACCCGCTTAATTGTTTTGGCATGGTTAACTCCTTCAAGCCTTCACCTATACATATTTTCAATTAGGTACATCGGATTGACATCCACTACATGGTGAATACACCTAGTGTTTTTCCTATTTTAAAACATTACTACATTAGATGTGGGGTTTAACAACCCATATCCAAAAATAGTATAAGCTCAATAAAAAATCCCAAGCCTTGGACAAGGCTTTAATCTTCTATTTAAACTTAATAAATACAATTTACCACATACAAAGCAGAGGATCTCTAACCTCTCCCACTATAATTTAGGTAGGTGGTTCAATGCATGTTTACTCCCTAAACTACCTCAATTCCCTACATATCAGAACATCCTTCCCTCAACAACCTACATGAGTTATTTTCTCAACAAGACTTAGGGAACATAATCAATAATACTAATTTAATACATGTAGAGGAATAACACATCACAATAACTATATGCACACTATGTACAACCACTAACAGGGTAACCCCCCGTGTTAGCTGTGCATATGGGAAATCGAAAGTCGCATGTCATGGAGAACGAGCGTCCACGTCAGCGTAATGTAGCTTGTCATCTTGTGGGTTGTTGATGAATCATCCCGCCACCACTTTGACAAGGCTCCCCCTTAATCAAAAACACATTTAGATGTCAATTTCCATACGATAACCATATTCAAGTACAAAAATAATGGTTATTTATAAGTTGCCATCAAATGAGCCTAAGGTTTCCTTGAATAGGAAAATATTCATGACACCCTTTGAGAAAGTGTCCATACAGTACACAAATGAACAAATTTGGGTTTTCAACCTATGTAAAACTTCACTTTCCTATCACATTTTCGGCTCGATATGATCTTTTTATAATTTGTCCCCTTTTACAAAAGATTCACCTCCCTTCATACAAATTTTACTGAGGTACCCACTCGGGTCAGTTAGTGTAAATGGTTTCACAACATAACTTCCCAAACAATAAATACTCACACCACGTGGCCCTTTTGAAAGGTGATTCACACAGATTAACCATAAATGGTCGTATGCAGGGTATATAGTGATAGGGTAGCTACACAATAATCACTGTTCACGGGTTATGACATATCACATCACCACATCCGCACCACCGATTAAAGTGCAGATTACAATGTATAATAGGGATCATATTCTCATCATATATCGAGCTAGATCTCAGGGCAATTGTGAATACCAATCTAGTTAGTTGCCACTGTAAGGGCTGAGATTTCTTGTTAATGGAGGAAGCACGCATCCTTTGACATCACAACATATAGTCAATTGTCATTTGAAGGATTTGGTGACTGACACAACGATAGATCACAACCTGATGATGGGGAAATCACGCATACAATCCGCTACAGAAGAGATTGTAGATCTAAAAATTTAGCTCAATGCTATGGAATACAGATTTGACATCAAATAATGCCAAAATGCTCCAACACTCCACAATCCACAATAACATTTTTTTACACACAAGGCGATACACCACACGTGAACTCTTCATAGAATCCACAAAAAGAAGAGAGAATACTCTCATCAAAAGCACATCAACATGATAACAATATGCACTAAGTGACATACACAACATGTGCATTCATAATATCAAAATTACGACATAGTTCACATCATGCTTATATCACATTACTCTTCCAATCTCTACCACCACCATGCAAAAACCATCACAACTCCAATATCTCCCAGAGGTTTGAGAGCATGAACCTCACTCTAATAAAGAATGTAATGCCCAAAAACTACATACATAAATACTACATCAATAGTACTCGGATATATATATATATGTATGTATGTATGTATGTATGTATGTATGTATGTATGTATGTACCTGCATTGCCCACTACACAACACCACAAGGTTTCAAGTAGAGAAACTCAACAATGCAAAAGACACTTACATAAGTCATCGACTCACATAGACACGTGACAACACCATATACATGTTGATGCCACACTTTCCCTAAAGAATGAATGCTCACAATGACCCAACCACAAGGAAAGGACTCAAGGATTGGCAAACCCACAACACATCATTACCATGATTACATCTTAGTTACGATTAAAATTCCTTTTTCCTTTTTCCACCTATAAATTATTTAATTCATTTTGCATTCAATTTACAGTTTAACCATTTAAGTTGGTTATTTATCTCTTACAACAATCTCCATAACTTACATAGTTATTTGGCATATTTCAAATTGCATACAAATTTCTTATTTCTCTCGTTATTATGTTAAGAATATTCCTTTTGAACGTTTATTCAATGATTAAATTTTACCCTTGCTACACAAGTGAATCTGACATGATGACAAGAAATAAATCTTAGGATTTAAGGGGGTGTTGGATTTAGGATGCCTTTTTCCCATTAACATTCTTCAATCATGGTAACTTTATTTCCTTAACATAGTTAACATAGTTCAATAAAGTTTTGAATCCATTCAACATTTCCACATCAAGAAATTGTATTTAGATTTATATATATCTTTTATTTTCTCTAAGTTTGATCTCACCAAGGGCAATTCATATTATTTGTAACACAAGAAAATTTTTAATTGAATTGTAATGACCCCAAGAGTGACATTATTCCTAACATCAAATATCGTTTTACTCTAATATTCTTTACTCTTACATCATACTTATGTCTCATTATTAGCATTGTTTTATAATAATTGAGTTACGAAAGTACTTATGTAACATCTTGAATAAGTACATAATTGGAAGCATTATAAACTACAAATGAACCCCAAGTTAACCTCCTAATCAACTGAGGTTTAGTTTAATTCCAATTACACCTAAGGATCTATGCCTCAACTATATATGAGTTTAAGGTGAGAGGACATATTTATGTTAAACAACCTTCATGAAAGACCAAGGTGTTATGTTGCTAGTAACCAAGGTAACACATTTATCTGCAAGGAACTAAGGAGATCGTTAACAAGATTTAAGTCATAGTTCAAAATTTTCACAAGATCCATTTATGTCGACCGGATCCCTCAAGGAATTCATTTGATCATGAAGTTGATTTCTAGATCTAACTTTGTAAGACTGGGCAATCCACTAGGATCCTAAAGAAGTGTTTATTTTTCATACACTATAAATAGCTTGACCATGTTGTTCCTAAACGTTGGGTTGACAACAATGTCACTAAACATACCGATTATGACGATTACACCACTAGGGGTACACAAATTTTGTACTAGGGTTGACTAATTCGCTTGGATTCCTTTATTGCATTTTCAAGGTAAAGAAAAAAACACCCAATTAATTAATCAAATATTGCACACTAGAAATGCACTACAATATATTAAATTCGAATTCATTTAACATATCCAACTTTTTCCATATGCAAATCTAAATTAAAATAAACCCATGATTAAATGCACATTTCCCAAGGCATTCCTAAAACTAGCATCTCATACATATTACCAAATTTCAATATATGAATTTAATGTAACATAATAATACATAAAAATTTCCTTCTATTAACATACGTAAATTCTAACAAAATACAATGATTCACTCCCATGTCGTTTCACCATCTTACTTGCATCCTACAAAAACATACGAGCATGAAATCAGTGATAAATCGCTGACATGACATCCACCATAATATAACATAATTAACATTTCTAGTTTCCCATTTACATATTAACATTAACACTTTGCATTCGAAAGAAGAAGGTTAGAGACACATATTTATTTCATTTTAGTTCACTTTATTTCTTAACCAAGGAGAGAGAAAGAAATAGGAAAGAGAGAGAAACACTATTTCACCAAAAGTTCAATTTCGAACAAAAATTCACACAGTAGAGTTTCAAGTGATTAATTACAAGTGTCAACAAGTTTCCATGATGGTTTGGTAACCCGACAGGGGTCCTACAACTTTCTTTTTACGTTTGTCTACTAGTTGCAAAAACATTCAATAAAGGATCGTGTTGGTATCCAAATTCGTTCTCCTTTTCAGGCCGAGTAGCAACACAAATTCGATAAGGAGCTTAGAGGTAGATAGATCATAATGTGTGTCCTTTTGTAGCCGGGGATGAGATCTAACTGACCCTTTATTACTCAGATTTTTGGAGAGATGGATAACACCTTTAAGTAGATTTGACCTTTCCTCACTACTTTAGGTCGTGCCTCTTCAAGCAGGGTGAGAGGACCCTTAGTGTACCCTCTGTTTGATGAAGGATATGAAGATATCCTTCTTTTTCACAAATTATATGAAGGTAACCTTGGGAAAATATAGTCAATGCTCCATGATTTAACTATTAAGATTTGTCACTTCTAAATGATGGAGATATTTTCAACACAAGGCTAAGGTTATTGAATACATTAAGAAATCCTGATTGTTTTGCATATTTTTCCAAGTAGATTTTGTTCCTTTGTTGATACACATGGCAAACAGGGGTAGTTCAGGGTGGATCAATGGTTTTTAAATCATTTTGGTGGGAGATGAAGCAGGATAAAGTTGATTATACCCAATCTTTGAAGGGACTACACAACATGAACAATTTCACAACATAAAGCTTCAGAACAGTCAAGACGTTCCTTCAACCAGAAGGTGTACTTCAATGGAGGCCCATATCAGCACGTTTTCACATAATATTTGAGAATCCAACACGAAGGCTCGAATTGGAAGACTCAATTAAACACTAAAGTTTCTAATTAATCATGCCTAAGGTACACCCGAAGACTTACAAACAATCTTTTTTAAAAAAATGACAGTGAATTGATTTTAAATTTGTTTATCTAATCTAAGATGAAGGATCTTCTTGAAATGAAATTGCAACAAGATCCTATGTGATTTCACAAAAAATTCACTGTAAGATTGCAATAGGAACGAAAGAAACTATTTGTAGACATTCTGAAAATAAAGTAGACAAAGAAGATTTCTAGAGATTACACAAAAATTAATTCTCAAAATTGTTTATATTCATCAACAAGGGAAACCTTTCTAGAGCAATCATCACTCCTCGTCAATGTCTATACATATGTAACCAACTTGAGATGATAAAAAATCTAACACATAAGAAAATAATAGGTTATCTCAGTTTTGGTCTCTCACGAAGATGGCTTTCTCAAAAAAAATACTCTTAGGAATTCAATCTTTGACCATTTGCAAGAGTATTCTCATTGCATTTATATATTTTTTTCTGACTTAATTTCCCCCCCAAAAGAGAAGAATATTCAAGGGACCTTTTCTTGTTACCAATTTGTTTCACACAATGACGTTTAAAAAATTCAGATCTAAAATCTAGCTAGGTGGACCAATTATGAACTGGTCACATTTCTTGGGCTCTCGACTAATGACAAGGATGCCATGTCACAAGTTTTTTAGGAGTGCTTTTAATGATTCTGACTTCCATGTCATGTGAGAAATCCCCTTTTTAATCATTTTTTGAAGCCTTTGCAAAGCTGGACTTAACAGGTCATCCCTTTTTACTCTCGAGGAAACACCTTTTTCACCTTTTACACCTGTACTTTCATCATTTCATCCTTTTTCCCTCCTTTTGACTTTGCAATTCTTCCCCACGTCCATCTGCTCTGGTAATTCCCATTTTTTCAAGTTCCTGAGTAATTCCCTCTTAAAAAAAATCGACCTCAATGATCCTAGGACTCATAATTTAAGTTTCGAATCCATTCAATGACACCTTACCAACAGAGATGACAAACGAATTTCATCAAAGAATGATGAAAAACAGTGTTTATTTGCGTCTCCAAGAGTCTTGGAGAAAAAATTGTGAAAAAACACGTGAAATGCACAACAACTGTTGATCCTTCCCCTTTTCCACTTTATATCATAGTCGTCCACGTGTTTCCTTGGTATAACTGCAAAGGAGAAACACGGAGGAAAGTCTCAAACAAGCGCGAGCCTTCCACGTACCTCTGGGCCCAAGAAAAATGCCTTTTGGCCTTTGAAAAGTCTCAGTGAAAAAAGGAGCCAGTGAGAGCCTCCACGTGTATCAATGGCGCATTTTGAGATGGTCTCCAAAAGTAGAGACCCTAAATAAACACGGGCTCAACACTTATCTCAGTTTGGCAGAGTGTGTTAAAAATTTGAAGGTTCAGCAGAAGGTGACATGTGTCTAGGGTCCGAGAAATTTTTCTTTGGCCATTGAAAACTCTAAGCAAAAATGGTAGAGTGAGTGAGAAGCCTCCAAGTGTCCTAATAGTGCACTTCTTCAAAATAAAACTTAGGGGAAAGTCCCAAAACAGGCGTGGTCACTCCATGTGTCCCAGTCATTGTAGAAGGTTTACATGGAAATTCTAAGGGATGGGAAAACTTGACAGAATCCTCCACGTGTCCTAATGGCGCAACTTTGAGATGGTGCACTAAGAGCAAAGACCCTGAACAAGAGCGGTCTCACCACATGTCCCAGTCCTTAGAGAATTTATTTAAAAAGTTTAATTACAAATTGCAGAGCTGGTAGAAGCCTCCACATGTCTCCTTGTCACAATTATCAAGGTGGGACCCTGAGGTAACTTTCAAACACAATAGAGTTCATATTTCCTCACCAATAGAGTAATACTTAAAGAGAGTTGGCCACCAATAACCAACCCTAAATATTTTATGTGTTGTAAATCTTCCAGCAAAATGTCCCCCACAGACCCCTCCATGGAGATCAGCAATTATTTTTAGGGCCTCATTTTCAGTAATGCATCTCAAGAGCACTCCCTCGAGGTTCTTCCAAGCTAACCCAAAATCAGCAATGACATACTTTTGATAATCTAACTTAAGAGCTCTTTTTTTTATTTTTACTCAGATATTCAGGGCAGCATAGATGTCTGAGATAAAATATTATATCTTTGTATCATTCAGAACTTACCAAATATTTTAGGACATCCAACCTTTCTCCTTCTACTTCATTTACCTAAATAGTTTGTAAGTTGCTATCATCCATAAGCTTAGCTAGGCCCAAAACTCTTACCAATTTTGTGGTTTGAATATCCATGTCATACTTCTGCAACTTTTTCACCCATCTGCATCTTTTGCTTGAGACCTCCATCTCTGATAAGATGTCTTTCACCATGGTGTGGGGAACATAAGAAACAAATTTAGAACTTAAGATGTAGGGTCTGAAAACATTTGTTTCTTTCACCAAGGTAAATGCTTGTTTCTCCATGACAGTGTATTTTAACTCAGCTCCCTGTAATGCCTTACTAAAAAAGTAAATTGGTCTCTCATCCCCTTCATCATCCTTCTGTAACAAAATATATGCAATGGTGTTTTCTGAAGCAAAATAAAATACTTGAAAAGGCTTCATGTAATTTGGGGCTGCCAAAACAGGGGCATGCTTTAGTGCTTCTTTGATCCCATTGAAAGCTTGAATGGAAGCTTCTTCCCATTTGATAACCTGGTCCTTCTTAAGGATACTAGTAATGGGGATGGTGAGCTCAGCAAAGTTAGACACAAATCTTCTGATAAATTTTATTTTTCCAAAGAAGGATTGAATTCCCTTCTTAGTTCTTGGAATTGGAACCTTGATGATGGATTCCACTCTCTCTGAATCTATCCTTACCCCTTCTTTTAATACAATGTGACCAAGTAGCTTTGCCTTTTGCACTCCAAAGTGGCACTTCTTGGGATTGAATGATATGCCATACTCTCTACATCTTATCAACATTCTCTCCAAGTGTTGTAAGTGATAATTTCTATTTCTAGAAAACACAATTATGTCATCCTAATAAACAACAATGAAATCATTGATATAACCAAAAAATGCTACATCCATTACTCTTTGGAAATTTTCTCCAACATTAATTAAGCCAAAAGGCATCCTGACATAGACATAAGTTCCCAAGGAGTAGTAAAGGCAGTCTTTATTCTTTTTTACTCCTTCACAATAACTTGATTATAGCCAGAGAAACCATCCAAAGTAGATAAAAATTCATAACTTGTTACCAATTGTAGCATATTCTCCATGTTTGGCAAAGGGTAGTTATCTTTCAATGATGTTATATTCAGGTTTTTGAATTCTACACATAGCCTTATGTCACCATTCTTTTTTCTAATAGGCACTAGGTTTGCAACCCAAGAAGATTACCTTGTGGGCTGAATGATTACACCATCCCTTAACTTCTTCATTTCTTCTTGTATTTTGAAAGAAAGAAGTGGATTGATGGGCCTCTATTTTTTCCTAAAATACTTTGCATTAGACTCAAGAGGAGTCTCATGTTGGAACAAATATTCCATGTATGCCTTCAACTTAGAGTAAGACTAAGCTAGGTAGTCTTGATATTTCTTTAGCAATTGAATATAGGATTGATTCTCTTCCTTGCTGAGGTTGCTTCCTAACCAGGTCGTGCTCTTCCACATCTCTTGAAATAGACATATTTCTTTTAATAATGCAATCATAATTATCAAATTTCAACTCAAGAGCCACCAAACCTCTGGGAATCGTGTTTGTCTTCAATTGGATGATGTCTTTGCCAAATAATGTTTCCTTTCCTTCTACAACACACACCATTGGTTCTCAATTTATATTCTGGTCAAAAAACTCGCCTTAGCTCTACAGAAACCGTTTCACCTAGGCATCACCATTAAAGAATTGCCAATTTATAATGTTATCAGGTACAAATGGCCTTGTTAGTACTTCAACATCATACTCACAAAATGGAGACATTGTACAATTCCTAAACCTGGATCCTAGCACTGTTAACTTGTCTACAATAGTATTAAACTTTCTATCATGTTGCATAATATTAAAAGAGTCAAAACATTTCAATCAAATCCCAAACTACATGTTTGTATTGTTTCATTCTCTGATTCTTAGTAGCATACAATTTCCTAATTTGCTTGACAATCAATTCTCAATCCCCTTTGACAATGGCATCCTTTATACCATATTTCCATGTAATTCTCAGGCCTAATAGCAATGCTTCATATTCATTAATGTTGTTAGTGCATTAAAAGTTAAGTTTTAAAGAAAGACAAACTCTTCTTGTCCTGGGGAAATCAGAACAATGCCAACACCATTTCCAAACTTGAAACAAGCTCCATCAAATAACAAGG
Source organism: Taxus chinensis (assembly GCA_019776745.2). Classification (NCBI taxonomy): domain Eukaryota; kingdom Viridiplantae; phylum Streptophyta; class Pinopsida; order Cupressales; family Taxaceae; genus Taxus; species Taxus chinensis. The sequence goes on along the minus strand of CM034147.1, from coordinate 258,103,976 downwards.
TCTAAGGAAAACCCACTTGTTCTAGACATTTGCACTGATCAATCATGTGCTCCTTGCCATCAGCAGAGAGCCCAGGAAAAATTTATGTTCATCCAGGTTGGCAGGGAAGAGTATCATAAGAAGGATAATTTTGGAAGGTGTTAAGAGAGAGTGATGAAGGGGTTCTGGAGGTTGGAGGTACAAGAGGAGAAGGAAGTAGTTCCTTGAGATTGGAATGGTAGGCAAAAGACATATCCATCAGGAAGGAGTTTGGAGGGAGACTAGGATCCCACTGTATTTATAGGAACATGCCCCATAAGGTAGGGTATTAAACAGATGGAAGGACATCATGTTTGTAGGTTCTTAGAGAGGAGTAAGTTAAGGAAGGTTCTTTGACCAAACCCTTCAGGACAGCCTACTTTTGAGGACCTCTAGAGAAGAAATTGTAGTACACTTGCCATAAGATGCTATGACTTTAATGTGTCAATTCATTCATGGACTTCTAGGGAGGAGAAATGATGGAAGGGATTTGGAGATCTGGAGGTAAAAGGAGAACCAATTGTGGATAAAGGAGAGAACAGGAGGAAGGGATAGGAGTTTTCAGTGTTGTACAGAATGGAGCAACATTTAACTCAGGACTGAAGGGAATGGGTCTTTACAAAAGTAGGGACTTCAGGAAGGAAGAAAGTGATCTCCTCTAATGGTTGGAGGTTTTTCTAGAGAATAGATAAGGATTTGAGGGAATGTTGGCATGTGGTCCTAATAGGTGTTCTTCAGTGGGCACTCCTATCTTCCCCCAATCCAAAATATTCAACATCCCTAATTCTTATCCTCCGAAAATCCTAACCAGCTCCACAATTGGGACAAAAAATCTTGTTATGATAATGTACATGACTACTGGGATATGATGTTTTAGATGTGTTTGTGCTAGTACAATGAGACATTTGAAGTGAGGATTGACAGACTCATTAGAAGACACATTCAGGTGTCTAACATGATGATGCATGAGTGGGTAGAAACCAATTCTTGGATTATTGAGACATCATGTTGACATGTTTGATAGGTGCAGATTTCTGAGGAGTCTCGTTTGGAAATCACACTGGTGATAGGATTCAGATATAACTAGTTCACTATGGCTTAAAAGTACTGCCCCTTGGGAGTAGGTATGGTACTTCTTGGAGATGTGAAAGTCCTTGGTCTTGGAGCCATATATGAGCATTCATTGAAGCATAAATGTCTATCCTATTATCATGGCGATATCCTCCATCGTATTTTTTGGTCATTTTATGAGGTCTTATGTACTCAAAATAGTTATTAGGATTTTTTCAAATGCTTTGTACCCTAACTATCTACTAAAGCACCAGAGGGAGGACAGAACATGTAAACCTAGGTGAATGTATTCCCATGAATAGAGATATTGCAATAGTGTCTTTGACGCTTCTTACCTGATTTAATACTTTATAGATATGTTGTCATAGTGCTTATAGAGCAATCCACTTCAGGTATGCGATCATCATCAGTGAATTTTGTAAGATCATGATCAGTTTATGTGAGGCATGGTCAAAATCAAGAGGAATTCCATCTCGAAGTGGGGTAAGAAGCATTTGTGATGCTAATCCATTGTGAATTGTGTGATTTTTAATGGGAACATTTTTGGCATTTATAGGGATTCTTATATTACTCTATTTTCCCTAGCTTGGGGTTGTCTAGCAAAAATAATCCCCTTCACCTCTGTCATCAGACCTCATAATCATTTTATGAAGGAATGATTAAGAAGATAAAGTCTTGTCCTAAATGCCTATAGTTAAACCCTGAGGACCTAGGAGCAATTTCTTGTAGAACCCTGAAGAATAGCTTGACACAAGTTTGATTTCTTTCATCAAAAGTGATGATTGAATGTTCCTTACAGGACTTCCTCTTGGATTTCTAGAACCTGTACTTCATTGAGGCTTCTCAATGGTCGTGAGGACTCAAACATGTAATTTCTCTGAAGAGGAAGGTTTTAGAACAAGGTTGTCCAAATGATGTAGTTAAAAATTTATATTAGCCATGCTATGAATGGGAGATGATGTTTATTTCCCATGAAGGTTTCAGGACATGTCTCAAATGCAGTTAGCAAATGTTCATTATCAGGTCCATATAGGTTTATTAATCAGAGGGCATGTTTTGGGGTCCCTCAAATAGCAGGAAAATTTCAGTAAGTTATGGTCATAACTTGATCTACAGAATGGATTTTCAGTACAAAGTTGCATTAAAGTTTGAGAAATCAGGATTTCATGCATATAATTTTACAATTTATATGAAAACCATCACGTGGTACTGTCATTAGAAAATGTAATTTGGCATGGTTTTCAAGTCATTCAAGGTGAGACAAAAATATTTTTGGCAGCACATGATATCCAATGCTGTAATACTTGATGCAAAAAACCTTTTTTTCTATTGAAAGAAGCATGAGATGAGACTTAGGTGATACTTAGATAATGCCACATGGACAGGTTACAGGATGAATTTTACATAAGCATAATCCATTTTTAGAAATGAAGATCAAAGTACAATTGTGTCATTTGAAGCTCACAAATAACTAAGCATGATGCAACAATATCCACACCTCTACCTTGCTATGAACATCATTAATTACTTCAAGTTTGAATATTTAATACAAAAAGGAGTTGTCAATCTTCAAAGCACAACATATATTTTGGATCTAAATATGCACAGGATGAAGGAAATAGACCTATTAATGCAAAGAAGAAGATGCAGATTCAGTCCAACAGAAAGAAGCAGCAATTCCCAGTGAAGGCCCATAGTAAGATGGAAGGGAAAAATTATTTGAGGAAAAGATCAGAGTAAGTTACATGTTTGAATTTTCAAGCAACAAAACTGAAATACTCAATTATAGAGTAATGGGAGTAGATAATATTCAACGTAATTTTATATTGACACGAATACCTACACCTCGGTTATCAAAAACAATTTTTTGAGCTACAGTTAATTATATGTCATCACAAATTATGATCATTTCAAGAGCCATTAATATTTTGTAAAATATTACAGTTCAGAACTAGAGAACTCACAAGTTTGAGTAGAGTTGAGGAAAACCCTCAAAATATCAATGAAGTGCAAAGGAAAAATAAACATCCAGGATGATTTCTAGTTCGAAATTTCCACATATCACAAAGAAATGCAAAATAAAATGAGTATCAGTTTAGGAGGTCGAAATGTCAAGACAAAGTAACAATGAAAACTTAGGGTCAAAACTTACTGATTTCATCAAACAGTAATGAAAAGATAGGGAGAACTGAGCTCAATCGGTCAATAATAACCATTTAATAGAATCCTCACAGAGCTCGGATTCAGAGTAGAAACTCAAACACCCAAAAAATTTACAGAGAGCTCGAGTTAAAATGAACGGCCAACAAATCTTTAAAAAGGCCGAGCTCCAAGAGAACAACCATGGCGGCCAATACAAAATTGAGCTCAAAAACACTCTCACTCAGAAGAAGCACAAAATATAGAGAACCATTTTTACAAAGAGTCGAGCATAGAATAATCAACAATGGCACTCCCATACAAACTTAGCGAGCTCTAACAATGGCATTGAGCCGAAGAAACAAAAAAAATGAAATTCCAGGGCTTCCCCCACAAACCTAGGAAACTAAATGAAATGATCATAATGTTCTAGTTATCTTTACCATACCGACTCGAGAGGAGAATCAATGAAACCCTAACCGAGGGTCAAGCATCAACGATTAAGCTTCAACCGAGTATGAACATCAAAGGCCAAAGATCGAGCTCTAGCCTTGAAGAAAATTAACCACGGTCATGCCCACCGACCACATTAAACACCATGGCAAAACCTTAAACCGTAGGTTTAAGATCGATGGCCAAAGATGAAAAAGGACACAGATCGATGGCCCAGAATGATCAAAAAATATCAAAGCAAACTCAACTTGAGTTACATATGCCACTGAAAAATTTACCAAGGGGTGAGTCACCGTGGAGAGGGGGGCCAACCCCATGCTTGAGTAAAATTATCATTGCATTGACTTTCCAAAGTCTAGACCATAGTCCATATCCCAAATAATCCAAAAGCCGACAAGGAAATAATAATCAAAGTGGCCAAGTATTATAATGTGCCATATGTGTATTCAAAGGGGGCCGAATTCATTGGACTATGTTAGAACTATAGTCTAAGGTCCAAACCCAGATAATCAAGAGGTGGTCTAAATTGCCTATTCCATGAAAGACTGTCGAACGGTCAAGATTCAAAGGTGGTCCCCACTAGTGGATGAATCATTCTGGATGTTTTGCAAGTATAGCAATTATTTTTACACACACATGCTATTTATGTGCATGTCTTCATAAGAAGACAGAATAGAGAAGAAGATGAAGAGTTGCATGTTCATGGAGAGAGACTTTCTACCAAGCAATCTTATTATTAGCAAATTATTCACCCTTCTTTCTTAAAAATAGAACAGTCAACTTTAGTTTGACTATATTGTAATTAAGGCTAATAATGCCTATTTGTAATTGCATGCTCTATTTTTATTCCTTTATCTATTATTAAATAAAGGATAAAAATAGGATGCATGGGCGAGTACAAGCCTTAGGCTATTTTTAGGAAGAAGGTGAAATTTTTTTGCTATATATTGTGTGCCTTTGTAAAGCACAAAAGAGGACTACGAGAGAACTTCTGGAGGAATTTTTGGATATAGAAGTACTGAAGCAAATTTTAGCAGTTTTTCCCTCTAAGTGTGAAGATTTTATGCCTTAAAAATTATTTGCAGTCTTGTGTATGATTCTATTAGTCTTGTGAATACAAATTCCTTGATCAATCACCTTACCTTGATGTAAATTTAGTCCTTTCTGCTTAATTTTAATGTGCATGTTAACTTATTAGTACTGTTATGATTCTCCCTTAGTATAATCAAGTGTTTTTCCCTTATATATTCTATAGAAAAAAGCTATTGGTTCGTGCATCAAAAATCCTTCCCAATTTAGTTGTGCATATACTCAATCAAAGACCTCATATTAATTTGGTGTATCACCTTAGTTTTAAATATTTTACATTCATCTTTTACTCTCAAACTCCCAGAAATTAGTTTAGGATACACCAATAAGGAACTGGCCTTTTAATCCCAGAGACTCACCTCAAAATAGGTATACCCACAGACCTGAGGTGTTTCCATTGTATCTACAAAAGAGAGAGATCAATTTTGCAAGCTTAGAAAACCTGTAGCCATCTCTCTACAGGGTGCACTTTCGAGAGATAACAATTTTTGGCACACCTGGTGGGACACTCACACAACTAAAAGTTTCACTTTCAGAGGTGTTTCATCATTCAAGTGGATCAGACACCATGCATAACAGTTTTGGAAAGAACTACTATTGATGCATTCTGAAGATTCAAGATCCAAAGTAGAACTCATCTGGCTGACTCCGTAAATCTGATTCCAGATCAGTAAAACACTTTTCAACAAGTATTAAAATTTTCAGCTGCATTCTTTAGGTATTTTTCAAGAAATTTAGATATGTTATTTTACCGTTATCAGTTGTTTTGTGAACAACATACCTATTTTCATAAGTTCAGTATTTAATGAGGTCTTGTAACCATGAATACTCACTTTTAGCAATATTATCATCCAAAAAAGAAGTCCTTTTATCCACCTTCTCCTTCAGATCAGTTTTATAACCCTTATCAAAATGAATACCCTTATAACCCAAACCACGTCTATCAAAATGATTATCAATATGAGGGTTTTGCTGTTCAAGGTCAAAGTTATAGAGAGGGTTATGCTGAGTATGAAAGGTGAAGAAATCTTATAATCGAGTTTTATAGTTTGAAGTAGCAATATTTAGCTATCAAGGAACAAATTGAGAAATTGACAACAATGAAGAATGATAGGTGTTCAGGATAGGGAACCCTATCAATGGGATGTTCCTGCTTACCTTCCCTATGAAAATTCAATGCCTATAAATTCTCCTTGTCAGCCAATACAACTTATTCCTCCATTTCCTAACTATCAAGTTGCTGCAATTCCTACTTTTTCTACCCCAAAATCACATACTGAAGTCAAAATTAAGTGTCCAAGTTGGCGTTCAGATGTTGTTCCAAATACATATCTTATTCCCCAACCTCTTGTCCAAAATTTTCCAGTTGAATATGAAACTAAGCCCACTCCTTCTTTACCCATACTTCTAGTTCATGTTATAGAGAATCAAAATATCAAGCAGGAGGGGAAGCTATTAGAAGACAATGATAGGCTGGAATTTTTGCAGAGCTTGCATGGATGGACGTCAAAGTTTTAGTTTGATTTTATTCCAGAATTGGAAAAAGGAACCATGTAAAAGGTACAATCTATTTTTCCAGCAGATCAAGAGAAGTTGGAAGATGATCAACAATCTGCATATTCTGAGTGTAGTGTGCATGAAGGCACCATACTCATGTAGCTTGCAGCCATATCAAAAGAGGATAAATCAGTTTTGAATAAAAAGGAGGTTGAAATTAAACAAAATTGTGTTTCAAATTTACAACTTGAGGTTAATGATTTCTTGTCAGATTTGGAAAATTGCATAGGTGAAGAACAACCTATAGAACTAACTAATTTTGCAATTTCAGAATTCAAATAACCTTTAGTGGATAAGGTCCCTCTTGTACTTAAAAAAGAGGAAGAGATGTTATTGATTACAAATCTTTATTTTTCCCTCATGGAAGAACCATTTTGGGAAAATAATGTCTCAAAACAACATGCTGCTGAAATCAGATTTTGTTTAGAAAAAATAGAAAATTTTGATCCTACAGATTGTTTGTTAAACCAGAATGATCAAGACAAAATATCAGTTATGGAAAAATAGTTTGAAGGAGATAAAGTATGTTCAGATAAGTTCCAGAATGTCCAAAAGGCTGATTCAGAAAAACAACTTCATATAAGTACCTATGAAAATGAAGAAGACGATCTTCAGTTTTTTGACTGTACCATGTATCTAGATAGTACCTATGAAGAAGAAGAGGATGATATTCATTTCTCAGACTACATGGAGGATCTAAACAATGCAAACTCATTTGATAGAAGTGTTGAAAGGTTACTTACAACAGTCATTGAACAACTTGCAGAATAGAAGTTGATCTCAAAATAGTTTCAAGATGAGTCACAACAATTGGAAGACACAAAACAACCTTCAAGAAAGCTTCAGAAAGAGATCATTATTGAAAATGATATTCATGACCCAAAACAAATCAAAACTGTCAAAAAAATTTCTGCGAAGAGGCCTTGTCCTATTCGGTATTTGGTTGATTCTCACCCAACTACGGTATTGCCAGATTTCACGCTTGTCTTGGAGTAGAAAAGTGAGTTATCTGTTCTCAATAAAAGGACTCAAATCATATCAGAACAAATTACAGGTCAGATAGATGTGCTTACCATTTCATGGACTGACCTAATGATTGAAATAAAGGTACATATCTCATTCCTATCTATCACTTTGTTGGTTTTTAGAGCTGAAGGAAAGGAAGCTACTTTTCACTACCTATTTCAAGTTTTGTTTAGCCTCAGTTGCTTCTGGTTAGAGTAGGGTAGATTAGGATTCCATTTTAATAAGTGTAGTTCTTGCACATTGCAATGTTTTTCAATTCAATAAGTGCATTCATGCATGTGATCTGGTTTACCAGATCCTTTTCCAACTTTAGTTCATTTTGGAAGGGTTAGACCTTCTAGAACGGTAGATTTTAGTTACATGCTTTGGACTCCATGCCCAATGGACAAAAGCAAGGCACTGGTCTACAAGCTAGCAGACAACTTTCCCCGCAAGATCGCCAGAAATGTTGACAATTTCTGTACCCAATGCAAAAAGGTCAACTCAATTTTTTTAAGGTTTCTCAGATTGGTCAGTTATGAATTTGGTTATGTTTGGGACAGCCACCTCAGATTAAGATACAATTTTTAATTGCTTGGTTTTGGACAGTCTTAGAAGTCATTTGGAATCAAAACTACAACTTGAGTATAGTTTAAGAACGTCATGCCTCATAGATGCAGCCATTCCATTTGAAACCCTCATCAGAACTATGCAACAGCTGTAAACAACCATTGTAGGGCCCTGAGGAAGGTAGGAAGGGAAGCATGTATCAAACACGATGTTCTGAAGTTGTAGACAGGTGGCAGTTTTGAAGGACAATTTACAGTCATACAAACAGTTTACCTTTTCAATGGGCGGCAATAAGGTACAATTGATTGTTTATTTATTTCTATGATTAAGTGAATTATTTAAGTGTTTTGAGTTGTATAAGTTCATTCATTATCCATACAAATGAAAGAAATTAAAGAAAGGAAGGACATACATATCATAACATGAAAATATTTTTAGATATTCATGAGGAATAATAGTACATATTTTTCTCACACAAGCCATGAGAAATAACTGAAAGGAAAGACAATGCATATATTTATGAAGCTGAAAATGTAAAGAGGTAAAAGAAACCCGTCATTTCCTCGAGGGAGTGTTCTTCTCTCTTTGAAACTATTGTTCCAGCTATCCACTACAACTACATCATGGTACCTGAAAAGGGAGGAGCAAACGATCATCAATACTGAGCTCAGGGTTTAATTTAACTCCTTATACTTCCAACTTTAGAAATTCATGCATTCAAAAGTGTAATTATCAGGTGAAGCAGAAGAATAAGATTTTAGAGGCTGAAGTCAAATGAAACGAGATAAAATTGCAGCTGAAACAAAAATGAAAAGAAAATTCTAGGAAAATTTTGACAGGGCTTCGCCATGTAAAATTGACATTTATGACTTTTTCAGCATGCATATCAGAGCTGTAATAAAAGGAAATACAATATACAATGCAGAAAAGAAATTGTACTACACTCTTAGTCATCATATTGAAGTACTTGGAGCATTCATTATAACTTAACAACTGAATAACATGAAATTTGAAGTAATTTTACAAAGTACATCCTTTCTATGAATTCCAGTTTTTCAAATAAAGGAAGTATGAATTACAAATATGTTGCCATATCAAAGAAGAACAACTATTTATGCAAGGAAATGAATCACAGAAAAGAAATTTAGAACATCAAGTTCAAAAGTATGACAAAAAGAGAATTGTATCTCATTTAGATGACACAAAAATAGAATCAACTTGCAGGTCTACAGATTTAGATAAAGAAAAATTTCCAGCTATGATAAAATTCAAAGTACAGATCCTAACAGGTTGAAGGCTCCAAGATCTACCATCAGTGATCACGAAATAGTTCAAAATTATGAACTGAGAAGAAGTCTAGATCCAGGGTCAAAATCACAAAACCGAAACAAGGAGGCCATTTCCAAAGGATTCAACAGGGAACAATTATTTCTCAAAAAATCTCTCAATAAATTTGAGAATGCTAAAAATGCAACAACAATTACTAGACGTTCACCAGAGTTTCAGAACAATGACTTGAGATGCAATATTTATCCACATCTAAGCTCAAGAATTTTACAGAAACTCACAGATTTGAGAAAGAAAACATCAGAAAATATCCATAAGGGAACAAGGATAATATAGAAACCCAATGAGCATTAAACAATGGTGACCCAATTTTCTTTACCAAAGCAAAATATGAGTATTTCAAACCAGGAAGAGCCAGATTTTTCATCGCAGAAGCACGTTCATGGGTAAAGCCTAACAAAGATACAAGCCCGAGGGCTTAGTAGAAGAAATCATGGAGGCCATATTTTTTTAATCTCCTCAATAGGGAGGATCTCAAATGAACAAGGTCTCAAGGATATTGAGCAGAGACAGAAAATTAGGGAAAATATCTCAGAACATCCATAGCTTTCAGGGCAAGTTTCCAGAGCTCAAACAGACCACCAAGTAGAAAAGAACAATGATCCATTTCTTAAATAAACCCAAAAGGGTAGTATTCAAAATACGCTACAGGAACTACAAGTCAGAAACGAAGGCCATAATCTCTTTGGTAGAAAACACGAATACCCAAATCAAAAAATGTCCAGATCTGGAATCTAAGGTAGAATATGCACAAATAGATAAAACCCTTCAACAAAGAAGTTCCATATTTATCATTCAGAATAGAAGGAATAATGATCATTTCTATTTTAGGTAAATACAAAAGATCTTGTGTCATTTTTGAAAAAACTAGAGATATCTAAAAATGACAGACAAAACCATTACTCGGAAGAGCTCGAGTCCAAAACGTGCTTACCTTATCAAAAGAGAATGTTCCAACAAGTATCAAAACAACCCATTCTCAAGTCGTTTAACTGATCTCAAACCCAAAAAATTGGCGACCACTTTGTAGGCCAACTCACAGGGACCAAAGAATAAGGAAGTGCCGAGCTTGAAGCTTTCAACCATTGGCGGCAATATCCTCAACCATCTTGTTCAAGAGCTATAAACAAAGAAAAATAACCAAATGCAGAGATACCAGGAGCTCCACATTAACCTCCCATGACTGTGAATTGAAGTCCCTCAGAATGAGCTCGGAAGATTCAACACAAAAGATCAACGACAGTAGATCAAAATTTTGGCAGAGCTTGTTTAGCTTCAGATAGAGCTTGAAAATGATAATGATTAGGGTTCCAAGTATATTTCCCTCTCCCTATGACTCGTGAAAGTTTGAACTAAACTTAACCCAACTGAGTTTTAAAATATACACGTGGTAGTAACAAAGAAAACCCTAATCAAGGTTGAGTTACAAGGAGAGCCACCGACATGCCAAGGGGTGAGTCACCGTGGAGAGGGGGGCCAGCCCCACCTTTGAGTAAAATTATCATTGCATTGACTTTCCAAAGTCTAGACCATAGTCCATATCCCAAATAATCCAAAATCCGATAAGGAAATAATAATCAAAGTGTCTGAGTATTATAATGTGCCATATGTGTATTCAAAGGGGGCCGAATTCATTAGACTATGTTAGTACTATAGTCTAAGGTCGGATAATCAAGAGTGGCCAAACCAATGAAGACTAGTGATCAAGTTCAAAGGTGGTCCCCACTAGTGGGAAGGTTAGAGATAATTTACACTGTGCTATCCATGTGATCACTAGAAGACAAAACAAGTGTCAACATCAGAGACAAAGGTCGTCCCAATCAGGATAGATATTTGGATGAATTATTTTGCAAAGTATTGCAATTAATGTAATTTATTTTTGCTCAATAGACAGGAGTATTTTTTCATGCCTTCACAACAAGACAAAATAGAGAAGAAGCCAAACTTGCATGTTCATGGAGAGAGACTTACCTAGCAAGTAATCTTATTATTAGCAAATTATTCACCCTTCTTTCTTAAAAATAGAACATTCAACTTTAGTTTGACTATATTGTAATTAAGGCTAATAATGCCTATTTTTAATTGCATGCTCTATTTTTTATTCCTTTTATCTATTATTAAATAAAGGATAAAAATAGGATGCATGGGCGAGTACAAGCCTTAGGCTATTTTTAGGAAGGGGGTGAATATTATTTTGCTATATATTGTGTGCCTTTGCAAAGCACAAGAAAGAGGACTATGGGGGAACTTCTAAAGGACTTTTTAGATATAGGAGTACTGAAGCAATTTTTGCTAGTTTTGCCTTCTGAGTGTGAAGTATTTTTGCCTTCCCAATTATTTGCAGTCTTGCGTATGTTTCTGTTAGTCTTGTGAATGTAAATTCCCTGATTGATCATCTTACCATGTTACAAAATTCAGTAGTTTCTGCATGATATTAATGTGCATGTTTAGCTTAGTAGTATTTTTGTGATACTTTCCCTCAATACCTCCAAGTATTTGCCCTTAATATTTTGTAGAAGAACTGTCAATTCATGCACCCAAAATCCTTCACATATAAATTGTGCATATACTCAGTCAAATTCCTCATACAAATTTGGTGTATCACCTTAGTTTTAATTATTTTATAGTCATCTTTTACCCTAAACCCCAAAATCAATTTTAGGATACATCAATAAGGAACCAGCCTTGATACCAGAGACTCACCTCAAAATGGATATACCCATAGACCTGAGGTGTTTGCATTATATCTACAAAAGAGAGAGATAAAATTTTGTAAGCTTAGAAACTTGCAGCCATCTTTGTATAGGGTGCACTTTCGAGATATAACATAACCTCTATTTGATGAAGTAGATGGAGATATCCTTATTTTGCACAAATTCTATGAAGGGAACCTTGGGAAAATACAGTCAATGCTCCATGATTTAACTCTTAAGAATTATCACTTCTAAATGATGGAGATATTTTCAACACAAGGCTAAGGTTACTAAAGACATCAAGAAATCATGATTGTTTTGCATATTTTTGCAAGTAGATTTTGTTCCTTTGTTGATACACAGGGAAAACATGGGTAGTTCAGGGTGGATCAATTGTTTTTAAATGATTTTGGTGGGAGATAAAGTGAGATAAAGTTGGTTATACCCGATATTTGAAGGGACTACACAACAATGACAAACTTCACAATAGAAAGCTTCAGAATAGTCAAGACGTTACTTTAACTAGAAGGTGTGCTTTAATGGACACCTAGATCAACATGTTTTCACATAATCTTTAAGACTCCAACATGAAGGCTTGAATTGGAAGACTCAATTAAACACTAAATTTTTTGATTAATCACGCCTAAGGTACACCCGAAGACTTACAGACAATATTTATCAACAAATGACAGTGAATTGATTTTATTTTATTTTATCTCATCCAAGATGAAGGATATTCTTGAAATGAAATTGCAAATACCATTATACTGTCACAAGGATGATATACTATGCGATTTCACAAAAATTTCAATGTAAGATTGTAATAGGAATGAAAGAAACTATTTACAGACATTTTGAAAATAAAGCAGACACAAAATTAATTCCAAAATTGCTTAGATTCATCAGTAGGGGAAAGCTTCCAGAGAAATCTCATTGCTTTTCAATGGCTATACATCTGCAACCAACTTGACACGACAAAAAATCTAACATAGAAGAAAATATCAGGTAATCTTGGCTTTGGTCTCTTGGGAAGACATCTTTCTATATTTTCTTATCAGGAATTCAAACTTCGACCATTTGCAAGAGTATTTCATTACATTTATACATTTTAGTACACTAAATTTTCCCCCCAAAAGATAAGAATATTTGAGGGACCTTTGCTTGTTACCAATTTGTTTCAGACAACAATATTTAACAAATTTAGATCCAAAATATGTCATGTGGACTAATTGTTAACTGATCACGTTTCTTGGGCCCTCGACTAATGACTAGGATGTCATGCCACAAATTTTTGGGAGTCCCTTTAATCATTTTGATTCTGTCATGAGAGAAATCCCCTTTTTAATCATTTTTTGGAGCCTCTGCATAGATGGACTTAACAGGTCATCCCTTTTTGCTCTCGAGGCAATGCCTTTTTCATCTTTTGTGCATGAACTTTCATCATTTCATCCTTTTTCCCTCCTTTTCCTTGTTAATTCTTCCCCGCGTCCATCTCCTCTGTTAATTCCCATTTTTTTGAGTGCATGAGTAATTCCCTCTTCAAAATATCAACCTCAAAGATCCTTGGAATCACAATTTAAGTTTCAAATCCATTCAATGACACCTTACCGACAGAGACGATAAAGAATTTCATCAAAGAACGATGAAAAACAGTGCGTATTTGCGTCTCCAAGAGTCTTGGAGTAAAAATGGTGGAAAAACAGGTGAAATGCACAGCAACAGTTGATCCTACCCCTTTTCCACTTTATATCATAGTCATCCACGTGTTTCCTTAGCACAACTGCAAAGAAGAAGCACAGAGGTAAGTCTCAAACAAGTGCGAGCTTTCCATGTACCTTGGGCCTAAGAAAAATGTCTTTTGGCCTTTGAAAAGTCTCAGTGAAAAAAGGAGCCAACGGTAGCCTCCACTAGTCTCAATGGCACACTTTGAGATGGTCTGAAAAACTAGAAACCCCAAACAAGTGCGGGCTCAACACGTGTCTCAGTCTGGTAGAGTCTGTTAAAAATTTGAAGGTTCAGCAAAAGGCACGATGTGTCTAAGGTCTGAGATAGTCTCCTTCGGTTGTTGAAAAGTCTGTTGACAATTTTTACACTTGTGTAAAAATGGGCAACTCGAAACTTCTTCGTTACGATGAAAGTCATGGGTGAAGTATACCTAAGCTAAGGAAGTTATGATTTTATTAGTTATTGCTGAATTAATTAATGATTAAGTGAAATCTGCAGCTATGTTAGCTGTTACAAAACGTAACAGATCACATAGTCTGCAATTTCATGATACCTTCAGCAAAATAACAAAAAGGCCCCGAAGTACAACTGTGTTGTCTTGATGAAGACACTAAATTATAGAGTAAGTGAAGTGTTGACTTTTGGAACAACAAACATAAGTGTAGACTCTAGAAATCAGAGTTCATTACTGAATGATACAAGTTCTCATTAATGTTATTTCCTTCATGATTAAGGCATTCAATTATGATACTGAGTTGTTTGGTTCATCATACACTCCATTCAAAATCTTGAAATGCAGAAGGAAATACACAACTCATTTTCAGAATTCAATGTTTTATTCAGAAGGAAGGTCAAATGTTTCCCACACAAGCCACGGGATGTGACTGAAAAGTAAGGTACATCTATTGAAGTAAGAGGTAGACATGCATGAAATAGAAAGAAAAGGAGTATGAGTGAACCCATCATTGCCTTGGTATATTCCTTGTTGTGCAGATCATCTTCTTTCCAACTTGTTTCATCTTTGTCTCCGCATCCTCAAGGCATGGTACCTGAAAAACAAAAATAAGGAAATCATCAATAAAGAGCTCAAGATTAATCCATATTCCTACACTATTCTAATTCATGCATATGGATCTCTAAGTAATAGGAGATATAGTTTTCTCAAAGATCAGATTGCATAGATCACTCACAAATCAAAAATAGAAAAGAGAATAAGGAACATGGACACAAGAGAGGCAAAAAATCCTAAGTATTTTTTAACTATTTTCTTAAGTGTGCAGGTACAAGTTGCAGCCAAGAAGAAAGAAGCATATACATGCTGAAAAAGAAGACCAATGTAACTGAAACTCAGATATTTCCTACAAATGGAAGAGGATCACAATACTACAGAACAAAGAATATGCTTATAGACAAGGTACATTTTCCAGATTTCAGTCAAAGAAAAGGAATTCTAGGAAAAATTTAATAGGGCTTCGCCATGTAAAATGGATATTTATAACTTTACAATATCTATATCAAGCTAAAATCAAAGAAATGCAGTAAAAGTAACATAACAAAGTATCTGAATCAAGGCTTATGCCTAAGAATGATATTACAACAGAAGGAAAATTGCTTATAAATCCCCAAAAAACTACTGCATGGTACAAGGCATCTTAATTATAAATATCATAAGTATATTTCTATGGTAGTTGGCATTTTTAGTCCAATAATCAATCATAATAACCATCAACTTTAGGATCAAAGAGTATAAGTGCAGCTACAGGTTACAAATAGGCATTTCAAAAGTGAGCTGAAGAAAGAGATGCACAAGAAACCATTTCATTTACAGATTTTATTAACATAATTCAACCTTGCAAAACTCACATGAGGTCAATAAGCAGATCTAAGCAGGACAAAGTAGATTATTGAGAATTCAGTCATGAATCAAGCTTGAGATGTCAACCCCAAATTTGAAAACTTCACCAAATATTATCAGAATGCAATGTGGAAATCATCAAAGATGATTGAATGAAAAGCATTTATGAGGCATATAACTCTGAATCATTGATCAAGAAGAATTACTCATATGTTCTCCTCATTCTGAAATGAGCAAGTTCCAGACAGAGATATCAGAAGTGAATGGAAGAATAACTCTAAGGTGAAGAAACCAATAATGGAATATCAAATACAAAGTACTTTTTATATACCACTGCTCAGTTTTGAACTTTGGAAAAGATCCAAAGTTCAAACTCTTTTTTAAAAATGGGGGTGGTGTTTCAATAAAACATTGGAAGGTTATCCAGAAAATGGCCAAAGCAAATGGAACTCAGAAGCACAGATCATGAAAAATAAACAAGACCCACTCATGGGTAGCAAAGAATAAGAGTAGGAAAGAGAACTCAGTGAAAATGAAATAGTTTTCATGTTCGAAGATAAAGAAACTTACCCTTTTCAGCATTCACAGTTCAAAGTTACAGAGGGCCTGAACTAAGGAAGACAATGACTTCCATCAAAGTTTCTAACAGAATGATCATTATAGAGCTCCAATGGTAGCCAAGGAAAAGGTAGAGATCTCAAAAACCCAGAAGCTCATATATCTCTGAAGAAGGCAGAAGTGAGATCACAGCTGAGCTCGAAAACAACAATGGCGGCCATTAAAAAGAATAACACATAACCACATTTCAAAGGACAACAATGGAACCAATAAATGTTTGCGAGGGCTTCACCCACATAGTGAAAATCCAAATGAAATGGTCATTAAGTTTAAGCTTTCCTTTATCATGAAAACTCGAGGGGTGAGTTAACATAACCCAGCCATGGTTAGACATCAATGATTAGAAATCAACAAGGACAAAGATCAAAGGATGAGGATCAATCTCCACTTTCAATGAAAACTATGGTTCGAGTCTTCAAAAAATGCATTTAATACAAGTCAGAAACCCTAATCATGTTTTTGAGATCAACGATAAAAAATTGACAAGTACAGAGATCAACACTCACAATTTGATCATCAAGATCGATCCAAAAGTAGTCCAAGTGAATGGTGGGTAATTGACCAACTTATAATTTTCAAATTTTATAAAGTGTTAAAATTTTCTCCACGGGCCCAAAATTCCATAGAGTACACATGGCACCATCACGACAGAAGCAGAAAAACCGAGGTCAGGAGTTCTTTGCGTTTTAAACTTTAAAATTTCAAAAGTTTAAAATCTCAAAATAGCCCCGCAACCCCACAAGGAAAAATTCAAAACAGTGGCGGAGCAGTGGGTCCTCATTGAATTTTGAGATTTTTTGCAAAAGGGGTTAAAGTTTCAAATAGACCCTCAGGCCCGAAAGTCCGTAAAGGTTTCAAATTACAAACAGGACCGAAAGTCCGCCAAAGGAGTCAAAGTATCAAACTTTCACGCAGGCCCACAAAGGGAAAATTAGAAGAAAAGTTATTAAGTCATCCACGGGCCCGCATAAACAAAATGGAATAAATTTACAAAGTTTCCCATGACCCCGGCTACGTTGCCGAAGGATAAAATCGGAGGAGTGGACTGTCAGTGCTCTTTTAGTTTTTGAGATTTTTTTTCGAAAAGAAGCAAAAGACATAATTTCGAGCCACGATTCCATTGTAATTAAATTCAGACACGTGTATAGCTCGGATCAAGAGAAAATGGCAAGCCAAGTATTTCAAAATGAAATTTTTTTATCAGAAAACAATAAGGATGATTTTTTAGGGCCATTTTGTATCAAATTTGTCGAGCACTGACATCTTCAAAGTGATAAAATACAGATCTTTGTTAATGGTGATCACGGGAAGGATTTTGCAGAGTTTGCTAGCTCTTTTAGAGCTAATTATTTTAATTACCAGAGGTTAATGTTGGATGCAGGAAAACTTTTGAATGGTTTAATTACCTTATTTTTCCATAAAATAAGAGATGATTATGATGTTCCTATGGATAAGTGATCCCTGCAGTAGATCATTTATTTTTGTAAAATATTGCAAGTATTGCAATTATTTTCTCACAAATAGGGAGTTGATTATGCATGCTTCAAAAAAGGATGAAACATACAAGAAGACAAATTTAAATGCTCACAGAAAAGACTTGCTCAACAAGTAAGCTTCTTATTAGCAAATTCTTTACTCTTGCTTTCTTAAAAATAGATCAGTCAACTTCAGTTGACCAATTGTAATTAAGGCTAATAATGCCTATTTGTAATTGCATGCTCTATTTTTATTCCTTTATCTATTATTAAATAAAGGGTAAAAATAAGATGCATGGGTGAGTACAAGCCTTAGGCTATTTTTAGGAAGGGTGGGTGAATTAATTTTGCTATATATTTCTAGAGGACTTTTTGGATATAGGAGTTGCAAAGCAATTTTTTGCCATTTTTTCCTTTTGACTGTGAAGAATTTCTACCTTACCAATTATTTGCAATCTTGTGTATGTTTCTATTAGTCTTATGAATGCAAATTCCCTGATCAATCATCTTACCCTGTTGCAAAATTTAGTAGTTTCTGCATGATATTAATGTGCATGTTTATCTTAGCAGTATTGTTGTGATAATCTCCCTTAATACATCCAAGTTTTTTTCCCTTAATATTCTGTAGAAGAACTATTGGTTCATGCACCAAAAATCCTTCACATATCAATTGTGCATATACTCAGTTAAAGACCTCATACAATTTTGGTGTATCACCTTACCTATAATTATTTTATAGTCATCTTTTACCCCTAAACCCTAGAATCAATTTAGGATACATCAACAAGGAACCGGCCTTGATACCAAAGACTCACCTCAAAATAGGTATACCCACATAACTGAGGTGTTTCCATTGTATCTACGAAAGAGAGATCAAATTTTGCAAGCTTAGAAGACCTGCAGCCATCTCTCTACAGGGTGCACTTTCGAGAGATAACAAAGTCCAAGTAAAAAGGCAGAGTGAGTGGAAGCCTCCCAGTGTCCTCCTAGTGCTTCTTCAAAATAAAACTTAGGGGTCGGTCCCCAAACATGTGTAGTCCCTCCACGTGTCCCAGACCCTTTAGAAAGTTTCTTAAAAAGTATAAGGGAAGGGAAGGCCCGACATAAACCTCCACGTGTATTTATGGTGAAACTTCAAGATGGTTCCCAAGAGTGGAGACCCTGAACGAGCACGGGATTACCACGTGTCCCAAGCTTTAGAAAATTTCTTTGAAAAGAATAAGTACAAAGCGGAGCCAGTGGAATCCTCCACCTATCCCCCTTTCACAATTGTTAAGGTGGGACCCTGAGGTGGATCCTCAAATGAGCATCAGCCCACCACGTGTCCATGGCCCGTCAAAAACTGTACCGACTACATGAAAAATTTGTCTAAGTCTTGGCAAAGCAACGGAATCCTCCACATGTCCCCTCGGCATAACTCCAAGGCCAAATCAAAAGGTGAATTTTCAAACGAGCATCGTTCCTCCACGTGGACAAGTTTTGGGTTGAGGTGAGCCACAAATTTTTTAGAGTGCCCCGCCGAGTCGCATCCAACCAAAAAGGTCCATGTTTCCACTGATGTAGAGATGTAAATTTGACAGGAAAAACACACCCATCAAACCGTAAAAATGTAGGAAAACCACAATTTGAGCCCAGAGATGAATTTTTCTTCAAGGATAGAGAATTTGGAAATATTATAAGGTTCAAACATAATCCTTTGAGCTATATCCAATCACGTTTCCTCAGGTATTTGGGACAAAAATAATAGGGACAACAATACGTGATTTACGCCCAATTTACAGACTCCCTCAGATGGATAGAGAAATGAAAAACAAATTCTAGACATTTAAGTGATCCTCGACTAATGGAAGGGACTGATCATGGCAACTAAATGGAGGACAGAGTCTTCAAGCACCAACACGGGAAGACAGAAAACATGACAAAGGCTATAAACTGAGGAAATTCAATGACAAACAAGGCAAGACTAATTTGAGCACTAACAGCTCGGAAGTGAAGAAAACACTTTCAAACGTTATCTTCTGATAATAAAACACACCATGGTTAAAAATTTCTACGTGTCCATTTATATACCAATAGTACATAGGAACTGATAAAATTCAAAACTGGTGAACGATTTACGATTGGCGGCTAGTTTTATGAGGCCATCGGTCGTAATTGACCTAGATGCAAATGATCAAGAGTTATCTCAAGGGATTAGAAAACCATGTCCAAAAATAACATTCGATGGGTGAACGCGCCACCATAAATATTTTATGAGTTCCACCATATATGGATAATTCATTAACGTCATCATAACTGAAACTAGAACATTGTTTCCAAATGGCTACATGATTTATGAAGCCACCGGTCCTAATTGGTCTAGTTTAACCTAGTCAAACTATGACCCAAGGCCTACAAAATGGCTTTGCCAAACTCTACAAAAACATTTTTTTCCCTAAACTGAAGGTTCTATGTTATTATCTAGTAAAAACACTACAGGTTTGTGAAGACTGATAATAATTTTGATATCCAAGTTTAAAATGGTGGGTCAAAACAAAAGCCAACTTTTTAGATTTAATAGCTTCCTACCACTGCAAAACATTGTAACACGGCTCTTATAAGGGTGTCAAAAAGGTCACAAATGTTTATTCGGGGTCGATCTAAAGATTAAAGTGACACCTCACATAACAAGGTACATAAAGGAAGCTTAACCTCTCCTTTCTAAATTTACGAAGGTTACTTTGCGAGTCTCTGGAAGTCACAATTTATCTATTTAAACCAGGAGATGGTCAACATATTTATCGGGAAGTCAACTTCAACTTGTTAATAAAACAATACTGTAGTGATCTAGTTTGGTCAGGAAGTTTTCTAAATCACCTCAAAATGAGGGTTGAAGTTCATGGTTTACTACAAAATGGTTATTTTGATTGTGTGAGTTACGATATTACATTGTATTGTTTTGTAACAAGTTAATATAAAACTATAAAATCTTATGATAATCCTAAGATTTTAAAATTATATTTCATTCCAAAAGAAAAACTAAATTATGAGAATAATGAAATTTAAGGAGATATGAACCATGCTTGGAGGAACGAAGCTGGTCGAAACCGTGGGATTCGGTTCAGCATCTCACTTAAGAATTTTTTCAAACAATTCATGAGCATCCACAATTTTACCATGTCGCCTTTGCTTGAAGTCCTCAAAGTATTTTCCAACAAACCCACTTTTTACATAACCATTAATAAAACCACACAAGTTTAAATAGTATGCTGGTAATATGGTTATAGAGCCCTTCAAATTAGTTAACGTAGTCCTTGAATTCTTATGTGATCTTTAATAACCAAGAATATAAACCCATAATGGCTAGTACATGTTTAATGGTGTTTGATGATAAAGTTTGGAGTTCTCTTAAGATAGCGAGCATGACTAAGAAATCCATACATACCCACATAAAATATTATTTTAGATGCAATGCAACAAGATTTGTTCACACTAATACTAGAAATCCCTCCATTAAAACTATAAGCTTTTTCCAGATACAAGCAAAGAAGAATATTACATGGTCAGGAAAACTCCATGCGACCACATCTCCTGAAGCACTTGTTAGGAAGATCACATACCCAATAAGAAACCACCAAACTGATCTCGAGCTACGTTGAGGACACCCACAACTCAAGGTAAGAGATCAAACCAATAACTATTGAGTTACAAATGAGACTGAGCCAATAAAGAAATGCACAAAGATCTATAGCAAGATCATGGAAACAGGGTGACAAAACAATGGTTCAATCTCATAAATAAACCCCACACAACAAGATATTTCAAGGCCCAAAAACTCAGCAATGAGGACAAGAGAACAGAACCCAACACCCAAAGTTAACAACACCATGAGATTGAATAATACAAAAGCTAAAAAAAATAACCAGACATGGATCTCACTCAAAAATCACAAGATCTAAGCTTGCATGCTAAAATATCCACAACCATGACTCGAGCAAGCCTACACATCCTAGAAGACAAAACCTGGCTCGAGCTTCATCCATGGTGGCTACAATAAAAAATTTCTTGATGTATTTCCACGACATGTTCCAATGTTCCCATTTACGCACTGGTAGGGAGGAGGCTAGAAAGGTCATGGGATTTAGATTTACACCTATAATTGCATTTTCTTGGAAATTTCTAATCCTTTTCAATAAAATCATTTCATGCCTATCTAGTAATCATTACAGTTCATGATGCCAAGTTTTAGGCATTTAGTCAAACATTTCAAATGCCAAATGCATGCTTCCATGATTGCATACATATCTGTGATTACACTTGCAACAAAACATCTGACAAATCCACCTTTGATGTAGGATGGGTGGAAGCTGAAAAAGGACGTACTAATCAGGTTAGAGACCAAACTTTGAAGCACCTCATGAACTTAATCTTCTTCTACTTACACCAAACACTAGTGGTAGGCAGAGGTCATTTCCTCACATGTACAAGAAATCTGCTACAACGATCCATTTCTGCTACATTTACAATGTTAACAAGGGTTTCCAATGTGGATGTAGCCTTTGGATTCACATTAGAGTGTTTGAAATTATTAAGAAAGGAATGATGATAGGTCTGAATGGCCGACAACCTACCCATGTGCTCTGTCAGTCCATCTTCTAGCCATCTCCATCTCACCTAAATGCAATAATTTCTTCCACCACCCTCACACAAACCCAAACTCCACTCACCCACCATTCACGCCTCCCACTTTTATTTTTTATTTTTAATGATTTTTTATTTAAGTGTTGTTTATTTTGTTGGGCACTACATTCATGAAGCAATCAGTCAACCTCGATGGATTCAAAATATGACTCACTCATACAAAATCAGACATGGGAACTTTTCGATCTACCTACAGGAAAGAAACCCATAGGCTGCAAATGGGTTTTCAAAATAAAATATAAGGAAGATGGATATGTCGATAAACCCTAAGCATGACTTGTATCAAAAGGGTATGCTTAGAAAGAGGGCATCAACTATGAAGAAACCTTTGTACCCACTGCAAAGATAAAGACAATCAGATTTGTTTGAACACTAGCAACATAGAAAGGATGGAAACTTCAGCATATGGATGTCAAGAGTACTTTCCTACATGGTGATCTGAAAGAAGAAGTGTACATGACCCAACCTTAAGGATTTGTTGATGAAGAACATCCAAAAAAGGTATGTCATCTCATCAAATAACTGTATGGACTAAAGAAATATTGTTAATGAAGAACATCCAAAAAAGGTATGTCATCTCATCAAATAACTGTATGGACTAAAGAAAGCTCCAAGGGCATCATATATCAAGATAGATGATCACCTTTTGCAGCATGGGTTCACTTGCAGCCCCTCTGATTCAAATTTGTATACAAAGAAGGTAGGAAATGAACATTTCATTCTTGTTGTGTATGTGGATGATCTTTTGATCACTAGTAGTTTAGAAGATTATGTTTATATTGTGAAGAAAGATCTCAAAAGAAAATTTGACATGACAAATTTGTGGCTACTACATTACTACCTTGGCTTAGAGATATCGTAAAAGAAGCAACACATTTTTGTCTCCTAGATGAAGTACTCTAATAAACTCTTAGAAAAGTACAAAATGTCTAACTATAAACCTATATCCGCTCCCATGGAAAAAGGTTTACAACTTTCATGATTCCAGAACTCACCTCAAGTAGATGCTACTCTTTACAGGTAATTTATTGGATGGCTCATCTACTTGACATATTGCAGACCAGATTTATGCTATGTTGTTAGCTATCTTTCCAGGTTCATGCAAGAGCCGAAGAAATGCCACTAGACTGCACCAAAGCATGTTTTGAGGTATGTCCGAGGAACAGTTGATTATGGTGTGGATTATAAGAAGAATGATCGATTCTTCTTATAGAGATATGTGGATTCGGACCACACTGGATTTGTTGATGATAGGAAGTCAACCACAGGGTACATTTTTCATCTTGGATCTGGACCTATCTCATGGATAAGCAAGAAGTAAAATGTTGTTTCTATTTCATCCATAGAGGCAGAATATCATTCCACATGAGGAGGTTTGTGTGAATCGATATGGTTAATTCACATTTTGGATGAAATGGGGATTCCTTAAAAGTAGTCACTTATTCTCTATTGTGACAATAAGAGTGTATTGAAGCTCATGTAGAAATCTTGTTTTTCATGAACGAAAAAAAAACATATTGAGATTGATTTTCATTTCATTCAAGAGAACATATTAAACCACCACATTTAACTCCAGTAGTGGTCCTAGAAAAGCACAAGTAGCTGATATTCTCACCAAATCTCTTGGAAAAGTGAAATTTGAACTTTTTAGAGGTTACATTTGCAAGAATAATGTAATAAGGGGGGAATGTTGGCATAGATTACATAGAAAATAAATATATATTATTACGAGTGTTTGTTTAAAATATATCCCAGTATTCTCTTTCCGTTTTTAACCTCTCCTTTGTTTTTGGGGAATATTGTTATTCCTCTTCCCTATATATTTGTATGTGCTTCTGAATAATAATACAAGAGAGATATCTAATCTTTATTTCTTCTCCACTTATTTCTCCTCTCAAATACACATTGACACACTCCAACACGTCTAGGGAAAATTTTAAGGGTCCCTTCGAAAAAAAATCCTTAGAAAATATTTGGCAAATCTGTGATAATTACCTTTCATACGGATGGCCAATACCAAGACATCACGACATCACAATTAAATACTACTAGACTGTAGCTTTTGTAATGTCCCCTTTTCCTGCACCAAAGGCCTAAGGGTCAAGCAAGTCCAAACCGTGGTCATATCCAAGGGGCGGGGGACGTTGGTGGCTACTGAGAAGGGGCAGCAGGTGTAATGTCCCATTTTTCTATAATGTCCCCTTTTTCTACCCCAAAAGCCTGAGGGACAAATCGATTCCAAGCTGTGGTCAGACCCAAGGGCTATGGACGCTGAGAGCTAATGGGAAGGGGCCACATGGTTCCAATGATCTAATTTTGTGTTGAGGGTCACTTTTGGACATGGCGACTCAAAAAGGAGAAAAGTAACTTTAGTTACTCTATTTTATTTGGCCCCTCCATGGAATGAAATGTGCCAAGGGTTATGGGGCTCGTTTGCCAAGGTAATATATATAAGGATCCGGGGGAGGAAGAAAAGGAACTTTTTGGACATACATTTTATTGACCCCTTCACGTGTAGTAGCTATTGTCACGCATCTATAGCTTGTGGAGTCAAATCCCACATGTATCCTAGCTTTGGTGGTGAGAGACCCGTCCCTAGCTAGCAGGGCATTCTTCGGTAGTGAGAGATATACCCTAGTCTATCATTCTGAATCATTTTTCAAGATTGTGTGGCAGAGACAATATCAGAGGTCGCAAAGAAAGGCTCTTGTCGAAAATTTTTGCACTTGTGCAAAAATGGGAAACTCGAAACTTCATCGTTACATTGAAATTTTTTAGGTGAAGTATACCTAAGCTAAAGGAAGTTTCGATGTTATCAGTTATTTCTAAATTAGTTACAAGATTAAGTGAAATCTGCAGTTATGTATGCTGTATCAAAACAAAACAGATCACATAGTCTACAATTGCGTGCCATCTTCAGAAAAAGAACACAAAGCCCCAAAGGACAACTCTGTTGTCTTGATTAAGATGACATATTACAAATCAGGTAAAGTGTTGAGTTTTGAAGTAGCAAACAGAAATGTAGATTACAGAAAGTCAGATTTCTTTACTGAATGTTACAAGTTCTCATCATTGTTCTTTCCTTCATGATTAAGGCATTCAATTATGTTACTGATCTTTTTAGTTCATTATACAGTCCATACAGAAAATTCTAGAATGCAAAAAGAAATACACAACTCATTTTCAGAATTCAATGTTTTATTCATAAGGAGAGTCAAATGTTTCCCACACAAGCCGTGGGATGTCACTGAAAAGTAAAGTACAACTACTGAAAATAAAGGTACACATGCATGAAAGAGAAAGAAAAGGAGTATGAGTGAACCCATCATTTCCTTTGGGTTTGTGTTCTTCGATTGAAGCATCTTCATCTTCACCTTTTTTTCTCCTTCATCTTCATTATAGAAGCCATTGTACCTAAAGAAGAAGAAGAGAATTAACTGTCAGTTACGAGCTCATGGATCAAGTCATATTCCTACACTATCCTACTTCGTGCATATGAATCTTCTCCTAACAGAAGATGTATTCTACTTAAAGATAAAAACTGCATGCATGCTTTATTCACTCAGAAAGAAGAAAGAGAAAGAAAGAAGAAAACATGGATATGAGAGAGGCCAAAAAGCCTAATTATTTTCTAATTATTTTCTAAATTGTGTAGGTACAGGTTGCATCCAAAGAGGAAGATAGACAAGTCATAGGTGCATGAAATAAAAGGAAGAATGTAACTCAAACTTCCAATAACTGTTATGAAATGGAAGAAAGTTACAGTGTAGAAGAGAGACTATCAATAGAAGCACATGTTTTAGTTTGTAATAGATGAAAACAGAACCTGAAAGCTGATGTTTGTCTAAAAGAGAAGGTCATAGTTGAAAGGAATAAAGACAAGATTCTGGAAAAAAATTAACAAGGCTTCAACATGTAAAATGAACACTTTAAATTTTTCAGTTGCTAAAGGCAAAGCTATTTGCTACAGGAAAAGCTAATTACTACAGGAAAAGCTAGTTGCTACGGGAAATTTTTAGTTGCTACGAGAACATATATAATTTTAGAATTTCAAAGATAGTTGCTACGAGAAAGGATGAATTTCAAATTATAAGAAATAATTTGTCCATCAGATTATTATACAATGCTGAGATACAAATGATTTACAGTTACAGAAGAAGTCATTCAGAATGAATACAGAGATGTCGCCATATCAAAGAAGTAAAACTATCTATGCAAGGGATTGATCAAATACAGATACAGCTACAGGTGAAGCTCAAGTACAGACATTGAAGTAAAAAATAATATGGAACTACATTTTTACAAGACTTTAATTGATCCAACATGCAGGAGGTGTAGATAGAGTTCTAGAAATAATATGTTATGCATAGGTTCAAAAAACAATATACATTATTTTTAGAAAAGTCAATAATATTGTTACAGTCAAGCATTTAATAGATGTGATTTTTAGAAAACAATGGCATTTCAAACACTCATCTCATGGAGAATTTCAATGTTTAAGTGATGACAGTATTGAAATTTTAACACAAGTATTCTCAAAAGGTGCTACAGAATTTCAAGAAAAATCAAGTTGATCTTGAGATAACGAATTGTAACAAATGGATTCTCTATAATATAGAATTGAACCAAATATTTCAGAACGGACTTGAAGTAATGTACAGAACCTATATTTACAAAAATTCATAACCATCTTCTACAATATTCTCAAAAAATAGCGAGATAACAGTTGTCCTAGCACAAAGCACTCATATAGAGAGGAGTTTGACGTACAAATGTTCAGAAAGAAGAAAATACTCCATGTTCACCACAGTAAAACAAAGGAAGGTACAAAGTAAATCAGAATTTCATAAAAAGAAAACACATGATCATAGAGTCTTTTCGAAGTTCATTTCATTAATGGCCGAGAATGACAGATACCCAGAACTCAGAAAATATAGATCTATAATTCATGATGCAGATTGGGCTGAAGAACAAACTCATTGTAGAAAATCAAATGGTCAGAAGTTTTGAGCAACTGGATGATGAAGTGAGAGGTCCATAGGCCCACGTGAGGTTTCAAACTCAGAAGTCAATCAGGAGAAACAAATCACATAACCCATGAATATTTCCAAAAGTTCAGTGATACATTTAAATAAGAAAAGAAAAAGAAGTTTACGCATGCAAGAGAGATTACCTATAAATGACTATGGCAGTCAAGAAATGAAACCTTAGCTTCAAAAATATACACATGCACGAATGGTATAGAGGATAAAAGGACAGAGCTAAGCTTAAAGAAACAATAATGGTGGCCAACACTTCAACCACTGCACAGAAACCATGAAACCGAAATAATAGAGAATATTTTGCAGAGAAGGAGCTCCAAAATATAGCAAAGGCCAAGTTCTAACCAAAACATAATAATGGCGTCAGGAGGAAAATTTTCCAGGGCTTCACCTATACAGCCAAAAAATCTAAATGAATGTGCTTTAGGGTAAATTTCCCTTTATTTCTTGAACCCAAGAAACAGGTTAACTCGAACTCAACCATAGTCAAGATCAACAATCGCTAAAGACAGGGTACAAGATCAACATCCTTAGCTCATCACAACAACCAATGCTAACCATGGTCAGGATACCGCCATCAATTTTCAATGTGGGTCAGAACCCTAAGCATAGGTCATAAATCAATGGTTTGCGATCAAACATGGAATAGAGATCAACAAAAAAGAACAAGGCACAAATTTTCAAACTAAACCACAAGGGTTACAGTTGACTTGACTAGAGTTGTTGCCACCACCCAAGTCACCATGGAAGGGAACAACCCACGTGTTCACTAAACAAATAATTGTAAATGAATTTTAAAAGTGTAACCCAAGTGCATACCTCAAATAATTTTGAAGGGGCGACCAAATCATTTATCATGATCAAGGAAAAGGTGAATATTATAATATGCCAAGGCTGACATAATCAAAGGAGTGGTTAAATGTATTATTATGCCTATGCCATGGCCAAAGGAGATATCAATATCAGAACATGTGCACATAGCAGGTGGTTCCCCAAGGAGGAATTATTTTTGCAAATATTGCTAAGTATTGTAATTATTTTGCTCACATACAGGGAGTTGTATTTTGCATGCCTTCACAACATGACAAAATAGAGAAGAAGACAAAGTTGCATGTTCATGGAGAGAGACTTGCCTAGCAAGAAACCTTATTTTTAGTAAATTATTCACCCTTTTTTTCTTAAAAATAGAAAAGTTAACTTCAATTTGATTGTAGTGTAAGTAAGGCTAATAATGCTTATTTGTAATTGCATGTTCTATTTTTCCCTTTATCTATTATTAAATAAAGGATAAAAATAGATGCATGGGTGTGTACAAGCCTTAGGCTTCTTTTAGGGAGAGGGTGAATTTTATTTTTGCTATATATTATGTGCCTTTGCAAAGGACTTCGGAAATTCTAGAGGAATTTTTGGATATATGAGTACTGAAGAAACTTTTTTCAGTTTTTCCCTCTGAGTGTGAATTATTTTCTACCTTTCCAAGTTATTTTGCAGTCTTTTGTATGTTTATATTAATCTTTTGAATGTAAATTCCCTGATCAATCACCTTACCCTACTGCAAATTCAGTCTTTTCTGCTAAATTTTAATGTGCATGTTAACTTATTAGTATTGTTGTGATTCTCCCTCAGTATAATCAAGTGTTTTTCCCTTAGATGTTCTATAGAAAAACTATTGGTTCATGCATCAAGAATCCTTCCAAAATCAGTTGTGCATATACTCAGTCAAATTCCTCATACAAATTTGGTGTATAACCTTAGTTTTAATCATTTTACAGTCATCTTTTACTCTCAAACTCTCATAAATCAGTTTAGGATACACCAATAAGGAACCAGCCTTGATATCGGAGACTCACCTCAAAATAGTTATACCCACAAACCTGAGGTGTTTCCATTGTATCTACGAAAGAGAGAGATCAATTGTGCAAGCTTAGAAAACCTGTAGCCATCTCTCTACAGGGTGCACTTTCGAGAGATAACAATTCTCGTAGATATTTGGCGGCATTGGGAGAGGATAATCAGTGGGCTCCAGATCTAAATCTTGGCAACAAATGAGATCCACGACAGCCATCTGAGCAGAGCGGGATAGTTCGTTGGAGGCATCTCATGAAGGATTTAGTGGGTATTGGTGGCGTTGGGGAAGACAAGTAGAGGGGCCTGATCAGATTCACGATAGCCTTTTGGGTTGGGCGTGGTAGCATGCTAAAGGTGTGTCCATCATTTTATGACCCCTTCACTAAGCATGGCAACCTGCAGCCTTTATTTGGGGCTTTTCCAGTTGGCCGTTTCAGATCCGAAGGTGGAAACGTTATTTCCTATATCTATTACTGTTATTTCCAAAGACCCTTATTTTTGCTCTTGTATTAGAGGGACATGAACCTCTAAAGTTTTACAGCTACCTAGGGCATTCTGTACTTTTTCTGGCAGCAGTTTAATCTATGTAAAATTCCCAAAAATAATTTTATTATGTCCTTTATAATAATTTCAATCTCTCTTTAAGTTTTCATGTAATTCGAGTGGATATCTTAGGATATATTGATTCTATTTAATTTATTGTCCTTACTATAAAAATCTGGTAAAATCAGTATTTTATGTGGCTACAAGTTTTCCATATTTTTTGCATTTTTTTAGTGGTATCCCATTAGGGATATTTCAGCGGTATCAGAGTTGTTGTTCCTCCATCTTGTGTTGGTTAAATATGGCAGTTTGGAAATATCTAAAAGGGGGTTTTATGAAGGAAATGTTCACCAACATGATGAAACAACCGAAAGCCACTAACCTTTATTTGAGTTAGCTCACTCAAAATGTGAATCAAAGAAGACCTAAGGACAATAAGGAACATCGTGAGAATAGTGATAAAGGGCAGCCAATAGAGGTGATAGATGAGGATTATTGTTGGAGGAAATACCAATCTTTGAGTAAGGGTTTCAGAGATAATATGGTATTTCCAGATTATTGCATGATGAATATTGGTAGCAATCCCAAACAAGGTCATCATATGCCAATACCTGAATCACAAAAATCTCATTTGCAGAAGAAGCTTATAAACCAAAGTGTATGATTTCCGTTGAGCAAAATAATTACATTAGTGAAACTTTTCTTATTAGAGAAATTATTCCAACTCAGGAGAAGAAACTTGTTTATGCAAGCAAGGAGGATGTAATGGAAACTCTTAAAAGGTGCGAGGAAGGGAATAGTAGAGCTAGAGCTGCTAGGTTGATAGTGACTCAAACAAGACAACACATACAAGAGTTCAAGGAAACGATGGGGGAAATTGATGTAAGGAAGTCTGCACCCACGAAAGAAGACTCTATGGAGCAGCTGGCACATGAGGAGGAGCCTCACATGGACACTTGTGTAAAATTGCAGCCTGCTATAATTTCCAAACCAACGACTGTTGAACAAATTTTAGATACTTTCAATATGCACTTAGGCAACAATGTTGGGGGAAGCTCAACATATGTCTATCTTGAACACACGGAGGACATTGTTGGCCTTGATAGGTATGAAGAGCACACTAAGGTGTCTTATTTATTGTTACCTATTCCAATTTATTTCCATCATGAGATGCATTGTATGGTAGATGATGAAATCTTCATCATGGAGTTTGTTGGACCGATGCTCCAACTATGTGTATATGTGCATCTTGTGGATGATATACGGTGGCAAGTTCTAGCTCACTTAACTGATACAAGGGCTAATGGGCATTATAAGCTATGGGATCTTGGCAACATGTGGCCACTATCCAAAAATTTTGATTCTGTTTTTGAAAATTTTGTGACTGATTTCATAAGAAAAAGAATGAATTCGAATGTGTCTTTTGGGATTACAAGTGTTGGAAAGCATAATTTCTTAATTCGAGACTCGGGCACAACAAGGGAGAGCACCTCTCAAGGTACTAGAGTTGGTTGTATGATTGCTAAGAAGGGTAAGAGAATATTCTTTAATCATCTTCAGCCTATTGGACTATGTATAACTGTAGTCATAATGAGAGGAGAAAATAGCAATATGGGACAACATGGTCAAAGAGGCGGAAATGGACATTTAGGGAAGTGGCCTCTCCATTCTTCTACCAGGCCTTTAGGGCTTCATGAACCTTATTTCTTGAAGGATCCAAAAGTTTCACAGGTACAACAGCCTGTAGATATTTTGGGTGAGGATTCTTTTTGGGAGAGGAACCAAATCTGGGGTGAGGGATTTCGTAACAACATACCATTCCAAGAATATTGAAAAATGAAGATTAGCAACTGACCGAAGAGTGATCATCATAAATAGATACCAGAGTTATAGATAAGATTGGGATAGATCTCCATTCCACACTTTGATGGTTCTAAGAATTGTATTGCATCGTCTTGGGTCTAGAAGTTGAAGACATACTCTGACTTGAAACCTATGCGTGAGGAAGATGCAATTAAGTTTGCAATCTCGCATCTTGAGGGAGACACTCATGATTGGTGGTATCATTGGCTGATTAAATAGGGACACATACACATTACGCCTCTTGTATATTTTGCGTAGAGGCTAGTGAGTAGAGTTGATAGGAGGGACCCTGACAGGTATTTGAGGGAGTGGACTCATTTGAGACAAACCGGTCCCCTGGATCAATATATCACAGATTTTCAAAGATTGCCAGTCATGGTACATGATGTCACGGAGATGAGGTTGATCTCACTATTCATAGTAGGCTTGACAGGTGCTTTCATTGGGTTTGTGAATGAATTTGAACCTTCTTCTTTTCTCGCAGCTATTAGGAGAGCTCATGACTTGGAGTTATCCACTCCAAAGTTGAGGGTTCCACCTCGCGTGCAGAAAAATGAACCTCCATCTGGGACAGAAAAATTTCAGCAGAGGGAGCCTCCACCAAGGCAAGAGGTGGCTAAGAAGCCAATCACTTCCTGAGAGGATAGGGATGAGTTGAGGCAAAAGAAACTATATTTCGATTGCCACACACCTTGGATTCTAGGACATGATTACAGAGGTAGAGGGAAGGCCCAATTCATTAAGGTATTGGAGGAGAGAAAGGGTGACAGAGGTGAGGAGTTAGAGACTCATGAGATGGATGATGGAGATGGGGTTGCGTTGGATAGTGGTAATGCGAGGCAGGATGAGGAGGATTTTCCTTGGGAAATTATAGCCACATTGTCTAGTACTCTAATGTACAAGGAATTTAGGATTAGAGGAGTTATGCAGGGTTAGTAAGTTGGGGTACTCATTGAGAGTTGGGCAACCCACAATTGTATTGATGCCTCATTGGTTGAGAGGTGAGGATTACAAACAGAGGATTTTGATGGCCTCAACGGGGTTATAGCCAATCGAGAGTCTATGAGGGGCACACAACAGGTTCCCCAAGTGAGCATCATGATGGGTAACTATACAGTTACCGATGATCTCCATGTCATTGGTATGGGAGAGACTAACATGGTGTTGAGAGTGTAGTGGCTTCACTCACTTGGTGAGTTTCATATTGACTTTCCAATGATGGAGCTGAAGTTTAAATTCGAGGGTAGGAATGTGATTTTGAGGGGATTACCTACATGAGCACATAGGGTGGTTACAAATAAGGGGATGGAGAGGATGTTTCAGATTGGTGAGGAGTTTAATTATTGCAGATCGATGTGGAGAATTAGGGATGTGGGTGTGACAAGTAATGTTACACACGTGACAGTTACAGAGATTGGGACTACATGTTTAGATCATCTGAATTTATCATTATGTTGGTAATCCGAAGTTTTGGTAGACTGGAGATCTCATTTACTTGTTGATTACTCCAAGAACTAACACTCTTGTGAGGTTATAGATGGTCACATACAGGATGATAGCTACAGATTGTAGGATGAAATGATCTTCTCTGAGGGAAGAAAGAGCCTTGTGTCAAATTCATGGGGTAGGGATGGAGATATTGTGACATGTGCATTTTTCTTTTGTGATTGGGCACTTCAGCTTCATTGAGACCTACAGGCTCATGTCTAAGAGGTTCATATGGCAGAGGTTAAGGGAGCATCTCCTCAATTTTATACAGGCATATATAGTTTATCACTATGACCAGTCTGAGCTTACGGGACCATGTTTTTTTGAATCAACATGGGACAACACTCCTATGCCTTTTGTTGCTTCTATGCTTAAGGAGCACCTCACCCACATGTTAATCAATGAAGAGATGAAATTGACCCATGGTTATTCAATAGGTTTACATTTGGTGCAGGAGGTAGACTATATGGAGTTGATATCACTGATTAGTTGTTTGTTGGGGTCTTGGGACTTTTCCTCCATGGGACACATCGATACATAATATGAGGATCCTGAATCTCACATGAGTGCAGGTCAGGTAGGAGAGTTAGCACCATTTATGCATAAATAGGTACTTTCACAAGCTAATACAGGAGATTCTACATTATTCAGAGTGAATTTTCATACCCTGGAGTTGGTTGGAGAGGTCGTGAGTATTCCCGTGATGACAGCCTTGCATTGGTAGGGATTTGACCGATTAGAATGTCGATGAAAGCACCAGTGGAGAGATGGTTTGGGAATCATTCTATTTCATGGTTTTATGGCTACCTTGGATTACACGAATCCTTGGTGGATGACAGGGTGAGGTGGAGTAACTTACGGTGTGGTATTCAGCTACTGCAGCTGGACAGGGTAATGCTTGGGGTCAAGCATTTCTCAGGAAGGGAGGACTGTAATGTCCCTTTTTCCTGTGCCAAAGGCCTAAGGGTCAAGCAAGTCCAAGCCATGGTCACATCCAAGAGGCGGGGGACACTGGGGTCTACTGAGAAGGGGCCATAGGTGTAATATCCCCTTTTTCTGGAATGCCCCCTTTTTCTACCCCAAAAGCTTGAGGAACAAATAGATTCCAAGTCGTGGTCAGACCTAAGGGTTGTGGATGCTGAGAGCTAATGGGAAGGGGCCACATGGTTCCAATGATCTAATTTTGTGTTAAGGGTCACTTTTAGACATGGCGACTCAAAAAAGAGAAAAGTAACTTTAGTTACTCTATTTTATTTTACCCCTCCATGGAATGAAATGCGTTAAGGGTTATGGGGCTCATTTGACAAGGTAATATATATAAGAAGCCACGGGAGGAAGATAAGGAACTTTTTGGACATACATTTTATTGATCCCTTCCCGTGTAGCAGCTGATGTCATGCATCTATAGCTTATGGAGTCAAATCCCACAGGGACTGTAGCTTCGGTGGTGAGAGACCCATCCCTAGCTAGTAGGGCATTCTTCGGTAGTGAGAGATCTACCCTAGTCTATCATTCCAGATCCATTTTCAAGGTTGTGTGGTAGAGAAAATATAAGAGATCACAAAGAAAGGTTCTCACAGATATTTGATGGCATTGGGAGAGGATAATTAGTGGGCTCTAGATCTGAATCCTGGCAGCAGATCAGATCCATGACATCCATCTGGATAGAGCGAGATAGTTCGTTGGAGGCATCTCATGAAGGATTTCACAGGTATTGGGGGAATTTGGGAAGACAAACAGAGGGGCTCGATCAGATTCATGGTAGCCTTTTGGGATGGGCGTGGCAGCACATTGAAGGCGCGTCCATCCTTTTTTGACCCTTTCACCAAGCGTGGCGACCTGTTGCCTTTATTTGTGGTTTTTCAGTCGGTTGTTTCAGATCTGAAGGTGGAAACATTATTGCATGTATCTATTAATGTTATTTCCAAAGACCCTTATTTTTTCTCTTGTATTAGAGGGACACAAACCTCTGAAGTTTTACAACTACCTAGGGCATTCTGTACTTTTTCTAGTAGTAGTTTAATCTCTGTATAATTCCCAAAAATAGTTTTATTATGTCCTTTATAATAATGTCAAGCTCTCTTTAAATTTTCATGTGATTCGATTGGATATCTTGGGAGATATTGATTTTATTTAGTTTGTTGTCCTTACTATAAAAATCTGGTAAAATCAGTATTTTATGTGGCTACAAGTTTTCAATATTTTCTGCATTTTTTTAGTGGCATCCCATTAGGGATATTTCAACTTTTTTATATGCTACCGAGCGGGTAGTATATTTTATGCTACCGGACGACAACATATAGGTATACGATTGGCCGATAGCACAAATATGCTACCATTCGTTAACATTTTTTTATGCTACTGGATGACAACATATTTACATGTTGTTGCCTGACAGCATAAAAATTGTTACGACTGACTATATTCAGGTGAATATTATGAATTTCTATTTTTTGGGAATGGCAGTATAACCACCAAAATTAACTTGTATCTAGAAATTATTGGTAAACTGGTCTAAGGACCAATGCTAAATTTTTTCTAATTTCAAATTAAAAATAGGAATATTTGTGAATTAATGAATATTCGCCACTAAAATTTTCCCAAGCCATAGCAAGAAACTTATCATCGTTATCAATTACAAGAAGCCATGGGATCACGAAATTATGTACATTATCAGCTAAAGTTGTCCATGATGACTCATACAACAAGAATATAACCCTATATAACCATCTATGGTGGCTAATACCCACCCATATGTAATTCCAAGAGTCATCTCTAGGATTTTACAATGGAAAGCAAAATGCTGACCCAGGACCGTCAAGAAACTAGGGTAAAATTCTCTTGTATTATATGAATTTGGTGGGCTCTTGTATCATAAGGGAAATTGTTAAATGTGTCTTCTTTTAATTATTTGTGGGATTATAAAACTTAATAAAGTAGATTTTGTTATGATATCTTCAAATAACATAAATTGAAAGAACATGAATTTTATTACTTAAAATTTACACGTCAAATCTCATCCCTGGCACCCTTAAATAAAAAAGAGATGTTAGATGACAATCTGCATATGAATTCCTATACATATGAGATTTATTACTTTCTCACTTGAACATCTTGAGTTTCACAATTGATTATCATTATCCATAGAAATCGTTATTATGTCTGTATGAACCTCCCACTTCACATGAATTGTCGTAAGTCACACATTACATTTTCATAAAAAGAAATAACTTGCCAATAAAGTCACACAAAACCACCACAAAATCCATGTATAACAAAAATCCAATATAACAGAACAACAACATCCGTAGATTTTCCTTATTACAAGTATCCAACAACCCTAAACCATATATTCTCAATCTATGCATGGTAAGAGTTCTATTAAAAATAATATATCAAATAATAATCATAACTCCCAAGCTCTGGAACAACAAATTTTCATCCATTTTTCATGTCTATAGGAGCTAAAAGTGTAGAGGTGATAGCCTTTGTTGCACCCAAAATGCTTTGGATGACCCTTGCTAAGGACGTCACACATTTTCTTCCCAAGGCCTTGCCTAACATCTACGCTAGTGCTTCCACTATAGAAGAAAATGGTGGAGTAGGATCGATTAAGAATTTCAATGTCACAGATGGTGTCCACTTCAAAACAGACTTTTTCTAGTTGATTTACATATTTTTTGTTCCATAAATTTTGGAAGAGGTTGCGGGTGGACCTCATTTGTTTTTTAAGGCCATGTTGGGAGATGTATATGGAGGAACCAAGGCATGTTATGCGTTCTTTAAGCATGTTATCTTTGGTTTTAAGAATACATTTCCCATATTTGTTTTGATATAAAATTGAAGTAACACTCATTCTTATTTGTGTTCTTCCTCCAATATTGATATGCACACTATACTGCCTCTATGGCCTCGTCCGTCTTTAAGTACAATCTGGAACTACATTTTGTATCGTTTCTTGTAATTTACGTGAAAAACATCCAACATCTACAAGACCCATTTTAGTTTCTCATTATATGTTAACCTTCAATCTCAAAAAGTACTTTGTTATTATCTTTGTTACCCTTATAATATCTTCCCATTAGAGAAGGTGTCCATTGTTTAAATAAAAGTAGCCAATAATTCTTATCTCTATTGTTTGACCAGATGAAAACAGCCAACATTTATTTCAAATCAATGGGCTTCAACAATTTCCTACCTTTTATTAAGTGACTTAAATTCAATAAGATTATCAAACTATACAAAAACCACATCTACATGTTAGATCTTACAATGAAGCTTTTGGAAAAAATTACAGCATCAAAAATGGGTGTCATCCTTAACACTTGAATGCCCTAATGACTACCTCATTCCAAATAAAAGTATTATTCAACAATGGAGGTTTTACCATGCTATCATAATCTTTTGATGAATCTTCTACAATTTATCCCTTCCAATCAAAGAACCCAAAGAAATTTCTTGGGTGTTGAGGGTACTTGTAGTCTCCTTGACCTTGGGAAAATACACATGAATTTCTTCTAAGAAACAATGTGACCATTATTTTTAAAAATATTTCTACCACCACTCTTGAACATCTACCCTTTTGTAAAAAATCCTTTAGACAGGCTCAAAATAATTTTTGACAAGTTTTATTCAGTTTTTTTCATCAATATTGATTTATAGAATGCATTTTCACTACATGTTACAATCAGTGACCATAAAATCCATGTCTCTTAATTACTTATACATTCAGGTAATGGCCCTTCATTACCTATTACGTTTTTAGGTGTAGATTTCATTCTTACATTACTGAAGAAAAAAACTATCAGGTAAATAAGAACATGTACACAATTTTCGTAAATACACTGGTCACACAAAAATGACACTCAAAATATTACAAGGATACAAAATATTGTGATCAGAAAAATATTGATAGAAATGGAGGCTAAGGCCAATCGAAAATGAAAATACAAACAAAATCCTTAGAGATATTAAAAAAATCAAATATTCCCAAGCAAAATAATATCACAACCAAAAACCGTAGAGCTTAATACATAAGATATTTGTAACCTTTTATCAAGACCATACCTTGAGAGAACATAGGATGGAAAAAGCCTCTTGTCCTAGTCAAGTTAATACTATATGTATGTGTGTTATGTGGTTTCTATCCGTAATATGGTAACTATTTGTTCGCATTAGTTCAAGGTTTATAGCACCCTAACGCCATGCCCTATGGAGAGATTTGGGCATAGCCTCGTAGACTCAAATGTATTGGTATGGGTCTCATGATATTGAAGACATAATTTATTTGTTTTGTGGATACAATGGGGTGGGCCCTTATTTATTACTATCTTGTTGTGGGGGGCGGGCCCGTATTTATTACTATCTTGTTATTAAGAAACTAAGTAGATGCTAATTATGTTTAAACAAAATATGATAATAAAAGCATGTACCATCTCAAGATTCTATGTATAAATTACACGAATTGTGAGGATTAAAAGCATAGGACCATTACAGTCTTGGAGAAGAGAGTTCTGGGGCAAAAGACACATCTCCTTTGGAAACAGAGCCGTTGGAATATTATATCATATAACCTGTACTCTCAGCATGTTTTACATCATTTCTTTCTCCTCCTCTTTGTTTTTTTGTGCTTTCTATGTTTTGGTTTTTGTACTTGATTTTGTTTCAAGATTTTAGAGTCTATCACATGTGTGTTGTGTCTGTGTTTGAGTTGAATCTATTTTTTCTTGTTATATGTTGTGTTGTGAGGGATCTCTTTATTTTTATGTATTCTGGATGTTGCCGAGCTGAGCTGAGTAGAGCCTCAACCACTGATTGGACCATAAAAATTTGTAGATTTTTGAAGACGATAATTTTCTAGTTTTCAAAGACGATAAACAGATTTGTAAATTCTTAGAGAAAGAAGCTGAATTTTCTCCAATAAATCAGGAAAACCTGCAGTACTTCTATGGTGACCAAATTGTTCAATTAAGAAAAAACAATTTGCCTCAAGGATTGGTCACTTTAGAAGACATTGTTGGTTTTGATGATCATTTAAGAAAGGATAAAGGCAATATTTCAACTCACGTAGATAACTATGAAGAAATCTTGGTGGATGACGAAAAAAAGCTACTTATTGGAAATGCATGTTCTTCAGTTGAAAAACAATCATTTATCAAATTATGTACAAAATTCAGAGATGTTTTTTCCTGGAAGTACTAAGATCTGAGAGGGTTTGATCCAATTTTAGCTCAGCATACAATAGAGTTATAGCCAATATCCAAGCTATTTAGGCAAAAGAAAAGGCCTGTAAATCCAAGAATTGAGCCATTGATGAGAAAAGAGTTATCCAAGTTAATCAAATCAGGTATTATATTTCCAATTAAGCATTCAAGTTGGGTAGCTAATCTTGTTCCTGTTCAGAAAAAAAATGGAGAAATTAGGCTATGTGTGGATTTCAGAGACCTTAATAAAGATTCATTAAAAGACTGTTATCCTCTGCCAAATATGGATCAGCTTTTGAGAACTATTTTTGGTTCAGACATATTATCTCTTTTAGATGGCTAAAATGGATATAATGAGATCCTTGTGCTTGAGGAAGAGAGATACAAAACACCCTTTACCACCAAATGGGGCACTTATGCTTATAAAAGAATGACTTTTGGTCTTTCAAATGTCGATATAGCGTTTCAACGTGTAATGGACATGGCTTTTCACAGTTTATTAAATAAATGCACATTGGTTTACTTAGATGATGTCACCATTTTTTCTAAGAATTCTAATGAACATATAATGCATTTAAGGAAGACTTTTCATCTTTGCAGAATATCCTTAAAACCCAAAAAGTCCATTTTTTCAGTACATCAAGGTAAATTATTGGGTCATATTGTCTCTAAACAAGGTTTAGCTATTGATCCTTTCAGAATAAAAGCTATTTCATAGTTATCCTTACCTCATCATAAAAAATCACTGCATAGTTTCCTTGGAAAGATCAACTTTATTAGAAGATTTGTTCCATACTTTGTAACACTTGTCAAGCCTTTAATAGTTATGTTAAAAAGGGATAAAACTTTCTCTTGGACAAACAAAGGGAAAAAAGGATTTGAGGCCATAAATCCAGCCATTTCACAAGCTCCTACTCTTGCAAATCCAAATTTTGATAAATATTTTACAATGTATGCACTTATAGGAGCTGAGATTATTTCAGCTATTTTAACTCATGTTAATGATGTAAACACTGAGCAGCCAATTACTTTCTTTGGAAAATGTTTGCATGACTACGATACAAGGTACACCTTTCTTAAAAAATAGGTACTTTCAGTAGTTAGAGGATTGAAAAATTTTAAGTACATGCTTTCCAATAACAAGATACATGTTCTAGTTTGTCATCTAAGTGTGAAAGTGTTCTTGCTGAACAAAGAGCTAAATGAGAAGAGAGCAAGTTGGATTAAGAAAGTTATGGAATATGATGTTGATATCTGTGTCACAAAAATAGTTCAAGGAAAAGGTTTGTGTGAGCATCTAATTTTTGATGTGGAAAAATAGTAGGCTATAGAATTAGAAGATCTAGAACAACGTGTTGAAGCTATGAATCAGTAGTTAGAAAACATGGTGCAACCAAAAAATTAGTAACCTGAGCTTATTCAAGAAGTTAAAGAGTCAAGATGGATGACTGATTCATTTATCTATCTACAACAAGGAACTTATCTGGAAGGTATGGACAAGAACAAATGAATGTATTTCAAGTTACAAGCTATACCTTATGTTTTCATTGATGGTGTGTTATTCAAAAGTGATATAAACAAAATTTTGTTGCAATGTGTTGATTATGATAGAATTCAGCAATTGTTATCTATATTTCATGAAGGACCTATAGGAGGTCACTTTTTAGCACGTACTACAACCTTAAAAATTATGAAAGGTGGTTATTATTGGCCCAACATATTAAAGGACTGCTTTGAATGGATCAGAAAGTGTAGGAAATGTGCTTTCTTTGTTAAAAAAGAATGTTTAGCTTCGCTACCCCTATAGCCTATTTCAGTGGATCAATCATTCATGTAGTGGTGTATTGACTTCATTGGCATGATAAATCCACCTTCGTCACAAGGAAAAAATTGTTATCTCTCGAAAGTGCACCCTATAGAGAGATGACTGCAGGTGTTCTAAGCTTGTTCTAGATCTCTCTCTTTTGTAGATAAAATGGATCTTGACTGCTACAGACTACTTTACACGCTGGAATGAAGTGATAATCTTAAAGGAGGATAATTAAACTTAAATACTATCCTTTTATGCAGGTGTAGTTTGTAGATTTGGCATTCCAACAACTATCATTTTAGATAATGCCTTAGCATTTCTTGGTGCAAAGGTCACAGATTGGGCTATTAAGCACATAATTTATTTAAGTACATCATCTAATTATTACCCAAAAGGTAATGGGTTGGCTGAAATTACTAATAAGAATCTTTTAAGGATCATCAAAAGAAAACTCAAAGATAACCAAAGAGTTTGGCATCTAATGTTGAATTCGGCACTTTGGGCTAACAGAGTGACCCCTAAAAGATCAATTGGTAATTCACCATACAAGCTTGTTTATGAAAGAGAGGCAAGAATGCCCATCTCAGTTGATTTTCCTGCATTAGATTTTCTACATCAAATTAAATTACTTGAGAATGAAACATTGCACGTTCGTTATGCAGAGTTAATGGAGTTGCAGGGGCGAAGAGATCAAGCTCACCTAAACATGAAAAAGAATAAAAAATAGATGAAGAAAAATTTTTATAAGAAGGCTATCTTCATAATATTCAATGAAGGAGATATTGTGCTAAAATGGGATGCTTATCGTGCAAAGCTAGGAAACCACACAAAGTTAGATACAATTTGGAGTGGTCCTTACATGATTTCAACTTGCAAAGAACACAATGCATTTCAGCTTTAAAGGCTGAGTTGACATGAACTTCCCATTCTTGTGAATGGTATGTTTCTTAAACATTGTTATTGAAACTCCTACAGTGTTTGTTTAGAGTAGGATTTCCCTTTTAATAAGTGCTTTCTTGCACATTGCAATGTTTTTCAATTCAATAAGTGCATCCACACACATGATCTGGTTTCCATATCCTTTCATAGTTTGAGTTTGCTTTTCAAAAAGGCATTTTTGCTTATATGCTATAACTCCATGCCAAATGGACACGAGCAAGGAATTGGTCTATAAGCTAGCAGGAAGCTTTCCCCACAAGATTTCCAGAAATGTTGACAATTTTTGCATTCGTGAAAAAATGGGAAACTCAAAACTTTGTTACGATGGATGGCATTGGTGAAGTAAACCTACCTAGGGGAATACATAACAATTTATGATTATGTGTGATTTACAGCTATTTGTGTTGTTATAAAGGATAAAAAATCACATGGTCTATAATTCCATGTTTATCTTGAACAAGAGAACATTAAATCCCTAAGGACAGATGTATTAGCTTGATAAATACCAACATTATAGAATAAGTGGAGTGTTGATTTTGGAAAAGCAGATGGAGTTTCAAATTATAGTAATTGGGAGTTCATTATTAAAGTTCTAGATATTTTAAAGTTATTTCCTTTATGATTAAGTACATCCAATTATGTTATTGAGTTGTTTAGTTTGTTATATAATCCATACATCAAACTGAAAATGTAGAAATAAGTACACAACTCAGTTCCAAAATTTAATGTTTTATTCATAAGGAATTACAATGTTTCCCACACAAGTTGTGGGATGTAACTCAAAACTAATTCATAACTACTGAAGTAGAAGGTACATGTGCATGAAAAGAAAAGTAAAGGAGTATGAAAAACCCATCATTTCCTTGAGTTTATTTTGTCTTTATTGCTCCACTTCCAGCTCCAGCTTTACTCCATCTTCATCCTCACTATCTATATTGG
This sequence comes from Taxus chinensis, assembly GCA_019776745.2. Lineage (NCBI taxonomy): Eukaryota > Viridiplantae > Streptophyta > Pinopsida > Cupressales > Taxaceae > Taxus > Taxus chinensis. The sequence goes on along the minus strand of CM034147.1, from coordinate 258,061,006 downwards.
CATTGTACCTGAGAAACAGAAAAAAGAAAAAATGCCAGTCATGAGCTCAAGGTTTAGATCCATATTCTTGTACTATCTAACTTTGTGCAAATGGATCTCCTGACATAATGAGGTATGAGTTACATGAATAAGATAACTCAGAGATAGATACATAATTGACAAGAGAAGTATTCTACATCAGCTTACATGATTCCCAGAATCATTTCAGAAAGAAAATATAAAAGAAGAAAACTATGGAACATGAGAGAGGCCAAAAAGCCTAATGTTTTCTAACTAGTTTATCTAAATGTGTAGGTACATGTAAGAAGAAGGAAATAAACACTAACTATTGTGTTTACATATCAGAAGTATTACATTCTACAATTTTAACCCAAAAATTACATTTATTTCAGTTTAGACTAAAGGTTGAATATAAAAAATATACATGTACTAATCCATAAAAGAAATGAAAGTTTAGTGCTACATATTCTAACAAATGGAATGCATACACAAAGTGCAGAGTCAAGGATACAAATCCAATATATCATCAAAATATGATACAGAAACAAAGCACAAAACCATCAAAAATAGTTTTCCAGATGAAATAAAGTACACTTATGCAGTGTAGAAAAGAAGATTGCAGTCTCACACTATCCCCAGAGTTACTGTCTACCAGGGAAAAAAATCGTTATTTCAGCTAATGATTGACACAGAAGGAGTATCCTTTAGGGAAATAGTAATGAGGATGTACTAAGAACAATGCATAAGGGGTGAGTTCAATTGATTCAGAAGAAGAAGCTCAAGAGTCCTTATAAATGGTGGAAAGTTGATTCTACAAATAACTATTGATCACATTGATCCAGAATATGAAAGTACATCAAGGCATAAAAGAAATCATAATGAATTTGAAATGAGTATTTTTCTAGGACATATATCATGAAACAGGTAAAATGCAAGAACATCTATACAGTTGTAGTACATGATCCTTATGACTTTCCGTACGCATTTTCTAAGATTCGTCATAGAAGCACTGACTGAATATCATAAGATCAAAAGGATAGCTATGATTTTATGTTCACCATTCCAAATATGAGGAAATCTGGAAGTCACTTTTCTAAGTAAGCTCAAATACAGGATTGCAATGGTCTAGGTACCCTCCGAGTTTTGAATAAATGAAATACAACTCAAATGAAGATTCATGGACTAAGTGGTTAACAAATCATTCACATGATTACCAAGTTAAAAATCATTCATGAAAATAAAAATTTCATGAAGCTATCGAAAGAAGGAACCATATGACATTCATATTGGAAAGAGAACTCATACTTTATCAAGAAACACTACATTCTAGAATATTTCTCTTGTAAAACATATTCCAACTTGTAATAGAATTTAGAGCTACACTTACTATTTTCAAGGTCAATTTGCAAATACTTCAAACAAAATGCCACAATTCAAGAGTTCATTCAAATTTACAAAGAAAGGGTTATAGATAGCCCATCAGATTACCAACACAATTTTCCATATCAAGACAACCAACAAGGTTCAGTAATAATAGAATTAATCAAGTCACAACAGTACTTCGACAATGAAAGGTGTGTTCAAAGTCATGCAATTTTGTTTTACAGAGTCAGAATGCTTTTGTTGAGAAAAAATGGGGCCCTAACATCTCAACATAATTACAGAATCAGATTTATTGATCATATTCTATTATACACAGCTATACGGGTTTCAATCATGTACAGGTAAGATTTACAGGAGTTTGAAACAAGTGCAATTAATTACAGCACAATCTAGAGGACCTTTGATACAGCTAGAAGAATATTAATTCTTAAAAAGATAGAGTAAATTTTGAAGCATAAAGTATGAATGGAAGTATTAAAGTAACTCATCCCATGGAAATATGAAAAAGGATATCAATGTGAGAAAACAAACAAAAGAGATAATGAACTGAGCTTAACAAGCTTAAACATTGTAGGCTAACATACAATGCACTTATAGAAGAAACACAACTTGAGCTTAGATCTAGAAATTCAATTAATTTTAGTGATCTCAATCAACAAAAGTGAAAATAAGAAATTATGAAGTAACCGATACAAGCTTCGAACCAGTTACAAGGGCACGAATGCAATAGAAACATATGAAGAAACCCAGTTTGAGCTTAGTGAAATATCTATCAAGTTACAGATATTCATCTGAAAATGTTTCTATAACATATTATGCACTCAACAGATGTGAAGAACCTTCAATGAAACTGAGAATTTACTCATTTTAGAGAAAATATTTAAATGCAAACTGAGATCAATGTATGACTCAACTCTACTTCAGAATGGAGCATTTTAAGACAAGCAATCAAGAGCTTAGCTAATAGAGTGTGAAGACTGTGTGAATCAAAAAACCTACACTCAGGTGACAGAACTTCAAAAAGACAAACAATCCTTTCCCAGCTATAATTTCATCTCTTGTTATAGATACAAAGTTATAAATGCAGCAAACAATGCAAAATGATGAATACCCATTTGAAGTAGATCAAAATGACAGTTCATTCATGGAGGCATTACAAAGTTGGATTCCAAACAAATACCACAACCGTTTAACATTGCTTAAAATTTAGCAAAGAAACTTGAAGAAAGAAACAAAGCTCACCTCAACGCCAACAAATGGCCAAGAGTTTAAGACTCAAAACAAATCTCGAAGGGATCAAAAATGGCAGACTCTTCATGTTCTTGGCATCATAACCCTAAACACAGAGTAAAATGTCTAGATAATGATCAAAAAATAGTTTCTCAGAGCCTTGGTAGGTTTCAAAATGAAAGAAATCGAGCTCAGAAGACCGATTTGCAAAGGAAAAATTGTGATCTCAAACTCATAACTATCGGCGGAGAAAATCCCACAAAAAGCTTTAAAAGAATTCCCTAGATCTAACCTGAGCTCAAAATGAAGACTAATGGCAGCCAATACAACCATATTTCAAAGAAATTTTGCAGAGGCTCGTGATGGTAAAGGAGCCAAGCTCATAAAAACAACAGAAACTCACAGAGCTCAAAACAATAATACCCGCAACCACCTCCATCAAAATGTGATTAGATCTCGAGTAATAAAAATGGAAGATAAATTTTTCACATTCATAGCTTAAGAAGACTGACTTACAGAGGAAAGACAAGCTCAAGCATGCAACAATGGTAGCCTAAGAAAAAATTTCTAGGGCTTTGCCCTCCAAAATAGGCATGTATACAAATGATCAAAATTTTATGTTACAAATAAACTTCACCAACTATCCCATAGTGACCTAAATCAGTCAGTGAGTTAAAAATCAACGGTTTGAGATCAACGAGGGTCAGAGATCAAATGACCAAGAATCAAACACAGAACCACAGAAAATATGTAATCAATGCAACTAATCTCTTACAAAGATCAACGGTTCAGTATGATCATGGTACAAGAATCAACGGTGCCAAATTAGCTTGCATTAAAACCTCACAACCACCTACATCTGCCCATATCACGGTACAAGGATAAATGGTAATGGATCGAGCATACAAGGATCAATAGTCACCATTGGTTTGTAGATGCCAATAAAATAAATGTAGAGTGCCAGCAAGGCAAAGGAATGGGTTGAGTCATCGTGCAGAGATGGGACCAACCCCATATTAACCAAACAAAAAAATCATTTCCATTGACCGATAAAGGTCTAAACCCTATACTCTGACAAAAGAATCAATCAAATGATTATTAATCAAAATCTGAAATGCCCTATGTCATATAAATCAAAAGGGGCCCAAAGTAAATTATGTATGAGATATGTAATTCAAGGTGGTTCAACATAGTATTTTTCAATGATTATGCAAAGGGGTCCCGTGACCTATCTTTTCACAGAGATATTAGTTTTCAAATAAAGTGACATAGGTAAAACAAGACTTTAGCTTATATCAAAATAATCAAAAGATAGGTCACATATGCCAGGTTCAAAGGAAACCCCTATGAGGTTAAGGTGTGCACACATCACCGGTGCTCCCCACAGTGGGAGGGTTTGAAAATGATCAAATTACAATTTCTCAGGAGTGAAATTCTTCATGCAACCACAAGAAAACAACTTAGATGTCAACATCAGAATTTGCAAGTGGACCTCATAGTATATGGAATGCATGGATAAGTTCTTGCAAAGAGTTGGAAGTAAAAGAATCAGTTTTTCTCACACAGAGAGATAATTCTTGCATGTACATCCAAAAAGAAGAATTAAAGATTGCTAAGAATATCATTCCAAGAATAAAACGCTAAGGAAAATGTCACATTAGACAAGTTGAAGACAAGTTGCATGCATTGGAGAAGACTTTCTCATCAAGTAAAGCTTATTATTAGTGAAGTTATTCATCCCACCTCATTTTAAAAATAGATCAGTCAACTGCAGTTTGATTGAATTATTTTTGTACTCAGGCCTTAGTAGCCTCATTGTAACTAGCATGCTATTTTTATCCCTTTATTATTTACAATTAAAGAGTAAAAATAGAATGCATGGGTGAGTACAAATCTCAGCCTATTTTTAGGGTAGATAGGATGAAGAAGCTTGTTATATATTGTGTGTAATTGCAAGGCACAAGAGAGTACTTTTTGGACATAGGAGTGTTGAATCAGATTTTGACAGTTTTTCCCTTTGAATGAAAATTGACTCTTGCCTTTCCAATTATTTGTAGTGGTGTGTATATCTTATTAATCCTTTTGAATGTCAAATTCCCTGATTAATCATCTTACCTTACTGAAAATTTAGTATTTTCTAAATAATATTAGTGTGCTTGTTTTCTTGTTGTATTGTTGTGAACCATTCCCTCAATATACCAAGTGTTTTTCCTTGATGTTCTGTTGAAAACTATTGGCTTGTGCATCCATAATCCATTCTCAACTTGATTCTCCTTGGACTTTGTTGTTTGATGGGGACTGCTCTAAATTTGGAAATGGTGTTGGAATTGTTCTGATATCTTCAAGCTAGGAAGAGTTTGTTTTTTATTTTAAACTCAAATTTGAGTGCACTAACAATATTGCAGAAAATGAAGCATTGTTATTGGGTTTAAGAATTGCTTGAAAATATGGTGTTAGAGACATCATTGTTAAAGGAGATTCAGAGCTAGTTGTCAAGCAGGTTAGAAAATTGTATGGAACAAAAAAATAGAGAATGAAGTAGTATAAGCATGTAGTCTAGGATTTCATTGAAATGTTTGACTCCTTCAACATAATACATCACGATAGGAAGTACAATACTCTAGCAGACAAATTGGCCGTATTGGGGTCCAGATTTGGAAATTGTACTATATGCCCCTATTATGATTATAATATTGAGATATTAACTAGGCCATCTATTCCTGAAAATGTTAAACACTGGAAAGTGTTCGAGGATGACACCCAGGTGTAAAGGTTTTTACAGAACCAAGGAGAATTTTTTTGATCAACGTATAGATTGAGAGCCAATAGTTTGTGTGGTTGATGGAAAGGAGACTTTATTTGGCAAAGACATCATTCAGTTGAAGACTAATACTATTCCTAGAGGTTTCGTAGCACTTGAATAAAACTTTGATAATGTTGATTACATTTTTAATAAATACATGTCAGCCTCGAGGGATGTTGAAGAGCACGACCCAGGCACGAAGGATAAACCATGTAATATCTCTCTAAGTAGCAATCTGAGCAAGGAAGAAAAGCAGTCATATGTTCAATTGTTAAAGAAATACTAGGAATTCCTAGCGTGGTCTTATTCTGAAATAAAATCATACAGAGAGGATCTTTTCCAGCATGAAATTCCCTTGGAAGTTTCTGCCAATCCCTTTAGGTAGAAACAGAGGCCGGTCAATCCAATCCTTTCCCTGAAGATGTAAGAAGAATTGAAAATTTTGAGGGATGGAGGAATCATACATCCCATAAGGTACTCATCATGGGTTGCAAACTTGGTACCTGTCAAAAATAAGAACGGAGATATAAGGTTGTGTGTGGACTTTAGAAACTTGAATAGAGCATCAATGAAGGATAACTACCCTCTGCTAAATATGGAAAATATGTTACAATTGGTTACTGGTTCAGAATTGTTATCCACCTTAGATGGTTTTTTAGGATATAACCAGGTAGTTTTGAAGGAATCATAATGAATCAAGACTACCTTTACCACTTGTTAGGGAACATATGTATATGTTAGAATGCCTTTTGGTCTAATGAATGATGGAGCCACTTTCCAAAGAGCAATGGATGTATCTTTCTCTGGCTATATTAATGATTTCATTGTTGTATATCAAGATGATGTGATTGTTTTCTCTAGAAAAATGAGTGACCACCTACAACACTTATAAAAAACATTGTTAAGATGCAAGGAGTATGGTATTTCACTAAATCCCAAGAAGTGCCATTTTGGAGTTCAGAAAGCAAATATGCTTGGACAAATTGTGTTAAAGGAAGGGGTCATGACTGATCCTGAAAGGGTAAAAGCCATCAGTAAAGTCTCTATTCCAAGAACCAAGAAGGGAATTCAATCCTTTTTTGGGAAGATTAATTTTATTAGGAGATTTATCTCCAAATTTACTGAACTAACTATCCCAAACACTAGCATGCTGAAGAAAGATCAAAGTATCAAATGGGAAGAAGAAACTATTCAAGATTTTACTGGGATTAAAGAAGCATTAAAGAATTCCCCTGTTTTAGAAGCTCCGGATTATAAGAAGGCTTTCCAAATGTTTTCTTTTTCTTCAGAAAGTACTATTGTATCTATGTTGTTGCAGAAGGATGATGAGGGAGCTGGAAGACCAATTTCCTTTTTCAGTAAGGCACTAAAAGGAGCTGAGCTAAAGTATACTATCATGGAGAAGTAGGCATTTTCTTTGGTAAAAGAAACAAAGGCCTTCAAGACATATATTATGAGTTACAAAGTCATTGCTTATGTTCCCCACACCATGGTGAAAGATATCCTATCAGAAATGGAGGTTTCAAGCAAGAGATGTTGATGGGTAAACAAATTGTAAAAGTATGATATGGACATCCAAAAAAAATATTAGTTAGAGGTTTGGGCATGGGAAAAATTATGGCTCAGATAAATCTGCAGACAATTGAGGTCAATGAAGTTGAAGAAGAAAGGTTGGATGTCCTTGAAAAAATGATAAATTATGAATGGTACAAGAACATCATTTTTTATCTCAAACATCTACAGTGCCCTGAAAATTTGAGCAAGAATCAAAAAAGAGCACTTAAGTTAGCTTCCCAAAAATATGTCATTACTGATTTTGGGTTAGCTTAGAAGAACCCTGAGGGAGTTCTCTTAAGATGCATTACTGAAGATGAATCCCCTAAAATAATTGTTGATCTCCATGGAGGAGTTTGTGGGGGTCATTTTGCTGGAAGAGTCACAACTCATAAGACTTTAAGGGCTGGTTATTGGTGGCCAACGCTTTTCAAAGATACAACTCTGTTGGTAAGAAAATGTGAAAGTTACAAACACTTTTCTAGAAGACTGAAAGCTTCAGGATCCCTTCCTTTGCAGCATGTATCAATTCAAGCCTCATTTAGGCAATGGGGAATGGACTTCATTGGTGAGATTTCAGATCCTTCAACTGTTGGCCATAAGTGGATTTTATTAGCCACTGATTACCTCACCAAGTGGGTGGAGGCAGTCCCCACCAAGAAAGCAACTCACCAAATTGTCATGGATTTCATTCTGAATCATATCATTTCCAGGTTTGGAGTGCCTACTAAGATAGTTGTTGATAATGCCATGATCTTCTGAGCTAAACCTTGATTTGTCATGTGCCATGAATATGGGATCAATTTGACATATGCTTCCAATTATAATCCCCAAGGAAATGGACAAGCAAAGTCCAACAATAATTTTTTTTTGAAGATAATTAGAAGAACTTTGGATTTGAACAAAAGGAAGTGGGATGAGCAGTTGAAGTTTGTTGTCTGGGCTGATCGAATCAATGTTAAACAGGCTACTGGAAAAATCCCATTTGAGTTGGTGTATGGAACTCAAGCTCTATTGCCTCTTTATATGTAATTGTTTTCATTTCAATTTCTTCAACAACTGGAAGATCAAGAGGTTAGTCTCTATGATGATTGCATTAATAAGATTATTGAGTTAGATGAAGAAAGAAGGGCATCCCATCAGAGGCATGTAAAATTCAGAGAAAAATTGAAGAAGTTATTTGATAAGAAGGTGACTCCAAGAGATTTTAGTATACAAGATCTTGTGCTATTGTGGGATAGCAGGCATGAGGATAAGGGAAAACGTGGAAAGTTTGATGGATTGTGGATGGGCCCTTATTCAATTGAAATTCAAATTTGGTAACATACATTCTTCTTACAAGACCTAGATGGGGAATTGCTTGAATTACCTGTTAATGGCAAGAATTTGAAACATTTCCTTGATTACTTTCTCAGAATCGAGGTTTGCACCATTGTATAGTGTAAAGTCTTGGGTTTTTTGTTCTGTTTTTGCATTTTGTAGGTTTTGGTTTTCCCTAGTCCTTGGTGGTTGTTTTTGTTGGTTTCTAAGTTTGTTCCTGGAGGGTTGGCTCTTGACTCCATTTCCCAATGGTTTTTGGCACTTGGTCTTCTCTTTTGTTCTTGTGGCACTCGTTGGGAGTGCCCATCACTGAGTCGGAGCCAATGTTGGTGCTTGAGTTGATCTTACCCTAGTTTTACCTTGAAATTATTCAATCTATGGGATCTGTCATATTTTTTATTTCCCCGAATGGATGTGTGAAAGGTTTTCTTCATTTGTATGTTGTTGAAGATCCTTCTCCATGATTGTGGATCACATTTGGGCCTTGTATCATTTCCAAATTCTTTGTCCTTAAAGAAAAATTCAATTTTGGGCGTAAATGGTGATTTCCTTGCATTTTACGGTTTGACGAGCATGTTTTCCTCATCAAATTATATCTCAGTGTCTTCAGCTACGTGGTCTCTTTTGATTGGATAAGGCGCATCAGGTCTATTTTATAACTTGTAACTTTTTACTATGTTTTCAAAAAGATCAAATTGGCCCCGTGGCTCCATTGATTTCTAATTGGTTAGTAAAATTGTGAAATGGTGGAGCAAATTCTTACTTTTTCCCTGAAGGAGTACACGTGTCATCAATTGAACAGTTGTGTAGAGGTGGGCCCATTTTTAGGTTTCAAGGCGTTATGGGAAAAAGGGTAAAAATGTGAAGGAAATTCCTAAGGCTTGCAAAAAGACCAGAGAAAGACACGTGGCTTTTCAAAAATTCAAAAGACGGAGTGGTGGATCATCGGGTCACTTTGAAGATTTTTGTTTTCTTATGAAAAGGGAATAAATTCATAAAGTACAACATGGTACCACAGGAGACCAGAGAAAGGCATGTGGCTTTTTGAAAATTCAAAAGACAGAGTGGCGGATCATTGGGTTAGTTTGAAGCTTTTTGCTTTGTTATGAAAAGGGAATAAAGTCATAAAGTACATCGCAGCCTCGTAGGAGACCAGAGAAGGACACGTGGAGGTTTGAAAATTCAAAGGCAAAAGAACGTGCCATCAAAGAATTTTGAAACTTTGGCATTATTTTGAAAAGGAAGTTAAAGTACAAAATGAAGTCTGCATTGAAAAGTCAAAGGCTGAGAAGCGGGTCGTCGGAGAAAAATTGGAAATTTTTCCTTTTTTGTAAAAAGGGGTAAAATTACAGAAATGAGCTGCGACTCCATCAAAGACCCAAATTAAACCATGTGTCAAGCCCGTATTTCAAAGGCAGAGGGGCTGGGAAAATGTGAAAATTGTGCATTTTCTCCAAAAGTCATAAAATGAAAAAGGTAACCCCAGGCCCGCTTTGAATCAGATTTTTCCACATGGATGGCTCTAATCTAAAGTTGAGAAAGGGAAAAATCAACGGTTATTGTGCATTGCATTTGATTTTGCCGCCATTTTTTCTCCAGGACTCCTGGAGATGTGAATATGCATTGTTTTTCATCATTTTTTGATGAAAATACTTGTCGTTTTTTTCTCCAAAGTTACATTAAATGGATTTAGAGCTTAATTTATGAGTGCAAGGAATGTAAAGGTTGATATTTTGAAGTTAGAATTGCTCGGGCACTTGCAAAAATATGAATTACCAAAGAAGCTGGATGCAAAGCAAAGTTGCAAAGTAAAGAATCGGAAAAGGATGAAATAATGGAGGTTACATGCACGAAGGATGAAAACGTGCTCCCAGTTAAAACAGTGATGGAGATATTTGCAATGATTCACCTTTTTCAACAACTGGCAACTTTTTGTCGCAAACCTGTTAAACATCATTTTCTGGAAATCATGATCAAACATGTAACAAACAAATATTCCTCGAATATTCTTTTCTTGAGGGGAAAGCTTGGATGTCAATTGAGTGTTATAAAAAGCATGCTTTAGTCATGCAAATGGTCGGGGGTTAATTTGTGTGAGAAAATCTTAGAAAGCCCATCTTTCTGAGAGACCATCTGAGAAACATGTTAATCTTTTATGTTTTAGCTTTGATCTTTTCAAGTTGGTTGCAAGTGTACAGGCATTGAAAAGCTCTAATATTATTTAAGAAAGCTTCACTTGCTGATGAATCTAATCAACTTCAAATTAATCTATGTTAATCTTGGGAAAATTTGTGTCTGCTTTATTTTCAGAATGTCTCCAAATAGTATTTCTTGTTCCTATTGCAATATTATATTATAATCTCTATGAATCACATAAGATCTCATCCCTTTGATGGTTTAGTGACATTTACAATTTCATTATGAGAAGAGCCTTCATCTAGTAATGAAATAAACAATTTAAAATAACTTTACTCTCATTTGTTGATAGAGGTTGTTTGTAAGTCTTTGAGTGTATCTTAGACATGATGAACCAGACATTGATAATGTTTAGTTAAGCCTTTTAAATCAAGCCTTCAAATTAATTTCTTGGATATTGTGTGAAACCGTCCAAATCTAGGCCTCCATTGATGCACACCTTCTGTTTGAAGGAATATGTTAACTATTCTGAAGCATTATATCATTTAGTTTTATAATTGTTGTGAAGGTTCTCAAATATCTGGTAAAATCAAGTTTATCCGGCTTAATCTCCCACCAAAAATTACTCAAAAACAATGAATCCTACCTGAACTACCTCTGTTTGCCCTGTATGTCCACAAATGAATAAATTCTACTGCCAAAATATGCAGAAGCAATCAGGATTCCATAATGTCTTTAGTAACCTTAACCTTGTTTAGAAAATATCACCATTGTTTAGAAGTGTCAACTCGTGAGAGTTAAATTGTGGTGCATTGATCATATTTTCTCAAGGTTTCCTTTCAAATTTGTGCAAAGAAGGATATCTTCATTCTCCTTCACCAAAAGAGGTTAAAAAATGGGTCCTCTCACCCTGGTTGAAAGGAACAACCTAAAGTAGTGAGGATAGATCAAATCCTTTTGAAGGTGTTATCCATTTCTCCAACATCTGAGTGACAAAGAGCCAACTGAATCACCTCCCTGACTACAAACCAACACACATGATGATTTATCTATCTCTAGGCTTCTTGTTAAATCTATGATGTTGGTCATCTTGCAAAGGAGAATCTATTTGGATACTAGCAGGGTGCACTTTCGAGAGAACAGTTGCCAAGAATGAAAGGTGAGATGAAGGTCTTATGACATGCAAGGTATGTATGGTGTACCATCTAAGTGAACTTACAAGTGTTTGTCTCTTGAATGTAATATTTCATCCATATATGGTTGTAGTAGACTGAAAATGTGATTCAAGACCTAAAGGAGCTCATTTTTGTGCTTGGAGCTAGAAATAATGTTCTTAAGCCCAGGGGAGTGTTTTTTGAATGATTCAAAGCATGGTTGAAGTTTTGTAGGAGGTTGAAAATGGCCTAAAATGCAATAAGATAACTATTTAGGGTAGTTGGTAACTTGTGTGGTATGGAGTCAAATGGATGTATGGCGAAGCTTTATCTAAGCCTAGAAATAATGAAATCTTGTCTAGAATGTTGAAATGGTGATGTGGATTAGATATTCTAACATTTTTGGCATAGTGATGGTGTTGTCATTATTATTCCATGACTGCTACAGTAGATTCAAAAATAGCTAAAACATGTTATATGGTGAAAATTGTTGTTCTTGCATGCTTAGAAGGTTGAAGATGATATTTTTACCCCTATCAAGGTGAGTGTTTGTTTATTTCACGAGTTTTGATAATGATCAGTTGTTGGAGATGCTCTTCCCAGGGGGAGCTAGTTGTGTGATTGATTGAGACCTTTGGTTGGTTTTTCTAATAAAATTGTGGAGATATGTATCTAAATAAGTTGAATGAGGTAAGTTATAATAACCTTTGTCATTAATGCAAAAAGGGGGAGAAGTTAACAGTGTTTTCCATCAATGATAAAAGGGGAGATTGTTGGCATGAAGACCTAAGTAGGCATAATAGGTGTTGTCATTGATATAAAACCACATTAATGAAAAATTGGATGTTGTAGCATTGTTTCATGATTATATATTTAGTACTAACATGTTATCTCAGATGTGGTTCATTTGGTACAGTGAGATTCAGTGGTGCAAGCTTGTTTTAACAAGCCTATACATGTGCCTAAGTGGTGTTACATGACATAATGAGCTCTATGTATGCTTGGTTAGCATGTTGGCATGATTTCCAACATGATTTAAGGGTGATTTTTCACTCACAACAGTGGAAAGGTACATGTACAAGACTTTATCTTCTTTACAAGTGCTCATTCGGAGCAGATATAATAGCTAGGAGGTGTGGCCAAATGTTTTGGAGCAATATGAACTCATGGAAGAATGAATTCATGTATATAATGATGTTTTAGGTATGTTTGGGTCATTTTTAGCTATTTTATGTCCAGTTATTGCATTATTTCAGTTGACCCTAGTTGATACTATGAGGCACAAACATGTAAACATGGGTAAGTCATTGTAAGTAGAGAGTTTGGAGAATACTTGGGCCATGAGATTACTATGAATAGGTAGTAAAAAATTTCATGGCGCTTCATGAAAAATTTCAGGTGATTCTGAAAAGGAATTTTTGAGATATTCAAGTTGTGGTGAGACAAGGTCAGTTTTTAGTGCATTTCTAGTTCGAAATGCAACTTCAGATGCTCGTTGTGGACAATATGCATTGAAATGGACCTTGTGGATTTCACAGATGTTTCTAAGGTGAGTTAATAAGGTTTCATAATAATAATGAGGTCATTTGATCATAAAATTTTTATGAACGAATGTTAAGAAGGTAAGAAGGTGAAAAACCCTAGTTAAACCCTAACTAGAAGCAACTTACAAAAAGTGAAGTATTATGAGTTTATTTTTATTTCAAGCTAAAAAATGATGATTGGATGTCGTAGTAGACTCAAATATATTTTCAGAAATGAATTTTTTAGCTTGTGATAGTATGTGCACCCCACCTAAAAATAGCAGCTTCTAAAGAAGAAGGTATTTGGGCAAGGAGTGTTATGTCAAATTGATCATGTGTGATGTATGTGAGTTTTAATTGGTGCATATGGATATTTATAATAATTTATATGTAATTTATATGTAATTTCATGGTGTTTTAAGGGCCAAATAGGTTGACTAGTCAAAGGGCAGTTTTGGGCTCCTAAGGAGTAGTGTTCAATGTTTTGCTCATAACTTGAGCGATAGAAGGATTTTAGAGATGATTCAAGTTTTTTTGGAAATAATATTAAGATACATTTCCAATGATATATTTATTGAATCATAATGAGGTAAAATGATAGGGTTTCTAGGAAATTCTTCGAGCATGAAGTTTTTTTGGCAGTTCAAGACAACATCTATTTTTTATGAAAGTTCTACATTGTTTGAAGCATGATATGGATTGGGTGATGATTTATATAACCTGTAATGTGAATAGGGATGAATTTTGCATTAAATTAATCCAATTTAAGTCTTTAATGCATGTATATTTGATTTTATGAGATAACCTTTGGAAACAACCTTTTTGGCAGGCTGATTTGGTGAAGGTAAATATTTCTATGGTTTGAAGATATTGATGTTTCATGACTTATAACATGCTTATAAGTGTTCTAAGGTTATTCCATTTTGTTTGAGTGGTCACATTGCATGTTTTCATTTAGTATGACTGATTTGGTGATAGTATGAAGTTTACAGGATGTTCAAGGGTGCAGTAAAGAACAATTTTGAGAAATACAAAGGACGTTGGGCCCAGTAAATGAAATAATAGGAATGGTTCACAAAAATTGAAACCATGGTTGATGATTAAATGATGTATTTATGATTTTTATGAATAAGGGAGATTTAATAATCATGGTTTTGGAATAAGGATAATTTTGGCATCCCAATGCATGAGTTTTAGTGATTTTTGGATCATGAAATGAAGGTTTTTTTCTAGGCCGACCTACTTGGGTAACTTGTAGTTGTTATGGAAAAGATATGAGATATTTTTAATGATGTATGGGTATAATTTATCATGAGATACCGAAATCCTTTAAGTTATAATTAAGAGAAGGGTATAAAGTGAAGTGTTTGGGCATAATAGTTGTAGCTTTTGATAACCCCTTTTATCTTCTTTCGGAGAACCCTTTTCCTAAAAAGTAAAAACATTTGGGCCTAGCCAAAAAAACCTAGAATATCATTCTAGGTTAGCTTCTGGTTATGTTTTCATGGGGAGAGTTGGAGAAAAGGCAAAGTTGGTGTTGATTCCTTGAGAGCTAGTTCGAGAAGGAGGGAAAATTTTGGTGATTGAGTTTGGATGATTTCTTCATAGCATTCTGATGTTATTTTCTAGTATCTGAGGTGTTTTCAGATTGGATATTGAAGTTGAATATCTTCTTATAGTTTTACTTAATCATATGTGGTCTTGAGACATTGTGGATTGCATTGAGAGAACTTTATTGCTTCTTGTAATTCATTGTTGAAGATAATACTCTTGTGATTCGATTTGAACATCAATATAAGTTTTTGGATCTAGTTTTAATATAAATGTAAGTGTCGTATATGCTTATCATTGTAGTTCTTTCATTATATGTCATTCATTGAGAAATTTACATGCTTTGATGAGATATACTTGATTATGTGTAAGTTAGGGTTTTAAGCACAAGTGAAATTATTTTATTGGGGACTGATTCAACCCCCTAGTCCCTATCACATCTAAAATTTTATTACAAAATTCTGAATGTGGAATATAAAAAATGTCTGCGTTCATGGAATCTGCAATGCATGAGTTATTTCAATCTCATTTGAATAGGAAGGGTAACTATTTCCTCATTCTCATTACATACACAAATTAAGGAAAACAATGGTAGGAGCTCAGTACCACTAATACTAGATGACTAAAAACACCCATGGGATAACATGATCTGGAAATGAGGAACTATCATAAAATAGCCTACATCTTAACCAGAAATTGGTAATCACTACACCACAAATATTTGTTTATTCAAATGCATCCATAGTTTTAAGTTATAGCATATAATTCTTTTGAGGTTTTGATTGAAAACAAAAACAATAGAAATTACCTATTTTCGACATTGACACCATGCTAGCGATGTATGATTAATCAATGCTGACAATTTAGAAAATATATCGAAAGATGGAGTAAATTTCAATTCATCTTTTTTACTAGGGATATGTGTATTATGAATAATGGAGAACTTACAAAGCAACACATGATTTCATAAGAATGGCTTAAGAAGATGATTAATTATAAAAATATATTCTTTAAAGATTGCATTGTGTTACTCGAGATTATTGGGAATAATAGAATAATGTAGAACTTTCAATGCAAAAAAGGTCTTCGAAGTAACAGTCATGCTCTCAATTGTTGGCATAGTTTACATAGCAAATAATTAGATATTATTAGGTGTGTTATTTTAAAGCGTATCCCATTAATCTCTATCTGTTTGTAACCTCTCCTTTAATTTCAGGGGAATATTGTTATTTCTCTTCCCTATATATTTGTATGTGCTTCTGATTAATAATAAAAGAGAGATATGTAATCTTTATTTCTTCTCCACTTCTCACTCTTCTCAATCTGGTATCTGAGCATTCTTCTATTTGGGTCTGTGTGTAAGAGGAAAGTAATTTTAGGAGATCATTGGCATAGAGATCTGCGTGGAGGAGACAACATTTTTCTTGGCATTATTTCAACGACATGCAAAGGGTAAAAGGCATCCAAGTGCATAACATGATCTACAAAAATTGGAAGAGATTTTTTGTTGCGTGGAAAACTGAAGGTTTTTTTTTCCTTTTTATCTATCTCCTTGCTCGTACACGTGCCAAGCAACCAAAAAAAGTGCCTCTCTTTGACTTGCAAGTTGCATGCTGCTTGGAAATTGGGTTTTTTTTGTTTTTTCTCCTTAAAAAATACATGGAGGGAGATCAAAGTGAATTTTCTGCTAAAAGAAAATCCACCTCTGCTTGATAAATTCCATTAATCATCATTTTACACATCAACCTATTTGTTCTTTTTCTCCTTAGACGTGGATGCCTAGATGTGGGAGGAATAGAAGAATAGAATAATGAAGAACTTTCAATGCAAAAAAGGTCTTCGAAGTAACAGTCATGCTCTCAATTGTTGGCATAGTTTACATAGCAAATAATTGGATATTATTAGGTGTGTTTGTTTAAAGCGTATCCCATTAATCTCTATCTATTTGTAATCTCTCCTTTAATTTTGGGGAATATTGTTATTTCTCTTCCCTATATATTTGTATGTGCTTCTGATTAATAATAAAAGAGAGATATGTAATCTCTATTTCTTCTCCACTTCTCACTCTTCTCAATCTGGTATCAGAGCGTTCTTCTATCTGGGCCTATGTGTAAGAGGAAAGTAATTTTAGGAGATCATTGGCATAGATTTATAGCATAGAGATCTGTGTGGAGGAGACAACATTTGTCTTAGCATTATTTCAATGACCTGCGAAGAGTTAAAGGCATCCAAGCGCATAACATGATCTATAAAACGTGGAAGAGATTTTTTGATGTGTGGAAAACTAAAGGTTTTTTTTCCTTTTTATCTATCTCCTTGCTCGTACACGTGCCAAGCAACCAAAACAAGTGCCTCTCTTTGACCTGCAAGTTGCATGCTTCTTGGAAATTGGGGTTTTTTTTTGTTTTTTCTCCTGAAAGAAATACATGGAGGGAGATCAAAGTGAATTTTCTACTAAAAGAAAATCCACCTCTACTTGATAAATTCCATTAATCTGCATTTTACACATCGACCTATTTCTTCTTTGTCTCCTTAGACATGGATGCCTAGATGTGGGAGGAATAGAAGATATTTCCATTTAAAAAGAAAAAAGAAAATCTTCATTCTTGCACATGTTGAGTAAACTAGAAAAGTCCATTGCATATGTTGTTGCGTTGAAGAATCACGTTTGGGTTGGCTTTATACTAGTGAACTGTAGATAGGAAAGAATCTACTATTGATTAACGTCTAAAGGAAATATTTCCATCATCAATATCAACATGGATTGGTGGACGTGAGAAATGAAAAGACGTGGTCGAAAGACATGTTTGCTAAATAATTAAAAAAAGTGCCATTATTTCCTAAAGAAGAGGCCTCAACCAAGGCAACGTTGAGTCTGAAAAACTAAGACCGAATGTCAAGAGTGAATGAAGCAATTGGGACTGCTAAAAGCCATAAAAATGATTCACAAGCTCTAGAACACCATCCAGAAGCTCCAAAAAGCTCCGAGTTCTATTTTGCATTGCTTAATTAGCTTCGCAACACTAGAAACCTTATATTCGATGAACTAGTTTGAAGAGGACTTCTGGGGTATTTTATTATTGATGTCAGTTGCCAAGTGAAGAGAGTTCGAGAAGATCTAGAAGTCAGTTATGAAGAAGACTGTGAAGACGAAGAAGAATTCCCTAAGAAGCATCATCGTCTCTCAACACGAGAATATCAAGAACATCTCAGAGGCCAATTCTCTCAACAATGAGTGAAGACTTGTAATAATTATCTGAAATTAATAAAAAAAATGTTTATTTTTATTACAATGTCTGCACCAAAATTGCTTCTATCCAATGCTCAATTACTTAAAGGGCCAAATTATGTGGCCTGGAAAACAAAGATGCGGACTATCCTTTGGTTTGAAGGATTATGGGGCATCGTCATAGTGTCAGTGACAATTCCCACTACCTCTGATGAACTCATAAAATATGATATGGCTAATGCCAAAGCACAGATGTTGATTACGATGAGTATCACCGATGATGTGAAACTGCATGTTTAGGATGCAGAGAAACCGTAGGAAGCATGGGATAAGTTAGCAACCATCTTTCAGGTGAAGAATTAGAATAATACACTCCATCTTTAGTTGAAATTGCACATCCTATCTATGGGGTCAGATGAGAAATTTGAGGAGTTCTTACGTCAGGTGGCTGAGCTACAAACATAGTTACTAGTGCTCGGTGAAAAGGTAGAAGACAAGATTTTGGTTCCAATCACCTTGAGGGCACTCCCTTCTAAATTTTGAGTGTTCGTTATGACACTGAATGTATCTAAACAGAAAGTGACATTCGAATAACTCATGAACTTATTGCAGTAGGAAGAGGCCATCAATTCAATCCAAGATGAGGCCTAAGACAAAGCCCTTTTCTCAAAACTCCATCATGGCTAGAAGAATCAGAAAGGTCCCCTAGAGAAGCAAAAAAAAGCACAAAAAAATCAACGACAGTAAGCTCAAAATTCAAAGAGGTGGTGTCAAATCTGTAAAAACCAACAATCATGACACTAATCACTACTGGTACAATGGATTCAAATAGGGATCTTCGAGTCAATTAATCTCATTCGAGCACGATGATTTTCAAAATTCAAAACAATTTCACTGCCGAAGAAAGAAAAAGGAACATCTCGCAGACCAACAAGATGATGAATCTAATGAGGAGACACAAGAAGGAGCCAATTGTGGTAAGAATCTTTTACTCATCTCTTAGACTTTGCAACCCACGAAGAGAGTCTGGTTGATAGACTCAGGTGCCAATAAGCATATGCCAGGTGACAAGAAGTTGTTTGATTTACTAAATGAACAACCCATTGGAGTTTGGGTTTAGAAAGTAGATGACAAAAATTGCGTTAAAAAAGGAATAGGCCAAGTTACCATTCCTTTGGGACCACAAAAATGTATGCTTACAAAGGTAAATATGTTCCTAGATTGAATAACAACCTCTTGTCAGTAAGTCATCTCTTGAATCATCATCTAAAAATAGAATTTTTTGTTCAAAATGGAATCAAATCATGCTTGATCTCAACACAAGGTACGGTTATTGCTAGATATTTTTTAAAAGATAAGTTATTTGCTTTAAATATTGTTTCATCTTCTACAGTAGAGTTACCTGCCTCAACACTAGAATCTACTAACCTATGACATTACCAATATGGTCACTTTTCTATTGGATTTTTGCACCAATTAAGTTCAAAAATAATGGTACATGGACTTCCCAAATTGTCCAGTTCCTTGCCTATTTTCCTTGGATGTCTTGTAGGAAAACACCTTCCATGCCAAGTAACATTGGGAGGTAGTTCATACCGATTTGAATGGACTATTACCTGCTTCCTTTTCAAGATACCAATACTTCCAACTGTTCATGAATGACTACTCTCAAAATATGTGGGTGTTTTTCTTGAAAAAGAATATTTCGGCTCTTCATAATTTCAAGATCTTTTATCAACATGTTGTGAAAGATACCAGACAACCTCTTCTTCTACTTCACTCAGATTTAGGGGTGGAATTCACATCAAAGAAGTTCTTGGAATAGCTGAACCAACAAGGCATTAAGAAGAAACTGAATGCTCCCTACACACCCCAACAAAATGGCATTGTTGAGCAATGCAATCACACAGTGATGAAGATGGCTCACTGCATGCTATCAACAGAAAAGTTAGAGGATTGATATTGTGTAGAAGCAGTACAAAACACTATTTATATTCTCAATAGGGCACCACCAAATATTCTACAAAGTAAAATGCCAGAAGATGTATGGAGAGGTAGAAAGCCATCAATTTCTCATTTACGAGTATTTGGTTGCATAGTATACATGCATGTCCCAGCTCAGAAGAGAAACAAATTCAATCTGAAAACACTCCCATGTATCTTGTTGACATTTTTTTAACCCTATGCAAAAAAGGTCAACTCGAAACTTTTAAGTTTCTCATATTGGTCGAGTTACGAGTTTGGCTATGTTTGGGACAACCATCTCAGAAAAAGATATAGTTTTTAATTGTTTGGTTTTGGACAGTTGGAATTCATTTTGGATTAAAATTACAACTTGGGTACATTTAAAGAATGCCATGGCTCATAGATGTAACCATTCCATTTGAAACCCTTGTCAGAATTGTGCAACAGTCATAAACGACCATTGCAGGGCCCTGAGGAAGGCAGGAAGGGTAGCATGTATGAAATATGAAGTTTTGAAAGATGTGGACAGGTTGTAGCTTTGAAGGACAAGGTGCACAATAAATTTAAGTCATCCAATAAACATTAAAAGGTACGTTTGATTTTAATTTATTTCCATGATTAAGTGAATTATTTAAGTTTTTTGAGTGTACAAGTTCATTATTATCCATTCAAATGAAAGAAAGTACAGAAAGGAAAGATATACATTTCATTACACGAAAATAGTTTATCTATTCATATGGAATAAAAGTAGAATGAACCCACACAAGCCGTGGAAATAAATATGAAATCAAGTGCATGTAATGAAAGGACATATACGTAAATTTGTGAACAAAGAAAGGATGAAATCCATCATTGCTTGGATTTTCATCATTTTGGGTTAAGTTTGTCCTCGTTGCCCCTCTCCACCATCTTCACGAGCTGATGTATTGTACTTCAGAAGGGAAATAAAGGATCCTCAAGGCTCCAAATTTCATGCTTGATGTATTCACAACTTTGAGTAGGCATCCTTTAAAATAATGAACTTGAAATTAGTACAGAATAAATAAAGACGCATTTACACAATATACAATTCGGGACCGGCGACAAAGAAGGATTGTTATCTCTTGAAAGTGCACCCTATAGAGAGATGGTTGTAGGTGTTCTAAGATTACAAATTTTATCTCTCTCTTTCGTAGATACAATGAAAACACCTCAGGTTTGTGGGTATACCTATTTTGAGGTGAGTCTCCAGTTTTAAGGCCAGTTCCTTATTGATGTATCCTAGACTGATTTTTTTGAGGTTAACGGTAAAAGATGACTGTAAATGATTAAAATTGAGGTGATACAACAAATTTATATGAGGGCTTTGAATGAGTATATGCACAATTGATATGGGAAGAATTATTGATGCACGACCCAATATTTTTCTACAAATATTAAGGGTAAACACTTTGGTGTATTGAGGGAAAGTATCACAACAATACTGCTAAGTTAAACATACACACTAATATCATGCAGAAATTACTGGATTTAAAACAGGGTAAGATAATTAATCAGGGAATTTGCATTCAAAATATTAATGGAAACATACACAAGATTGCAAATAATTAAAAAGGCATAAAATATTTCACATTCAGAGGGAAAAACTGGAAAACTTTGCTTCAGTACTCCTGTATCCAAAAATTCCTCCTTTGTGCTTTGCTAAGGAAAAAAATATATAGAAAATTTGATCAAACCACCCTTCCTAAAAATAAACTAAGGCTATACTCACCCATGCATCCTATTTTTATCCTTTATTAATAATGAATAAAGGAATAAAATAAAACAAACTAGTACAAAGAGGCATTAATAGCCTTTGGTTACATCTTAGTAAACTGAAGTTGACTATTCTATTTTTAATAAAGCTAGGTGAATAATTCTAATAATAAATCTTGCTTGTTGGGCAAGTCTCCTTCCTTGAGCATGTAAATTTATATTCTTGTTTCTGATGTGACATCTACAACTTGCCCTTTAGATGCAAAATTAATTCCCATAGGTTAATCGCAACTTGGCCATATTACTTATCACATGCTATGATCAAAGTTTTGATGTGTTTTCGACACTTTGGAGATGAGGTCACAGGACCCTATACATATCTGATAGCATATACTATAGTCTTCACTTGAATAATCATTATGCCTATTATTCAGCCCCATTCCTTACATTGTTTTACACATGATCCAACTATTACATGGTATTGATATATTACTCAGACACCTTTTCGATTATCATTGTTTCGTAATTTACTTGTCGGATTTTAAGGGTTGATAGCAATTATTATTATTAATTTACATGGGGCAAGTATGGTCTACAGCTTAGGAGGTCAAAGCAAATAATATTCAATGGGGATGGTCCCCTTCAGAATGATGAGTCACCCCTTCTGATGTTTAGTTGTCCTTGTGCACATTTATTTGATTAGTATGGGTCATCTGCGACCGTTGATGAGTTTTCCTAGATATTCCCACCCTTCATCTTTTGTAGGATCACCTGGTGGTCTATGTGGTTTATTCAATGTGCATTTAATTGGCTTAAAGGCTTGGGCCTTTACCTTTTTCAATCTTTTTTGGCATTTAATTTGAGCTTTTAGTGGATACGTACATGAATTTCGGTCATTGATCTTCTGTTACATTGATCTCCACCATCGGATCCCTAAACCTGGGTTGGTAAATGTAATAAGTCTTGTTCGTCGATCTTGCAACCCTAAATACATATTACCATTGATTGAAGTGGTGGTTGGAAATGGTCTTCATGATGAAATCTCATGCTTTGATCATCCTTTTGATTTGAAGCACTGCCGTCAATGTTCAACTTGGATGAGTTACAATTTCTCAGACACCGTTGTTAGAATAGAGAATGAACTCAAGTTCATTTCATTTGATTTCCTTGTACTCTGGGTGAAGCCCTAGCATTTTTTCTGTGACACCATTATTATAGTTTCTAAGTTCGGTTCTTCTATATCTATCGGCCTTCTGAGTCTTTGAGAATCTGTAGCTCCTTTACGAGTTTTCTGAGTGGGATGATTGTGGATGTTTGCCATCATTTTATAGACTTCAAGCTCGGAACTATATTATCCTTTGAACTCTGTGAGTTTCTGTGAATGTGAACACTTTGTTTTAAGGTTCTTTTCTTTTCCTTGAGTTCTAAAAAATTCTATTGCCACCATGAATATTTACTTTGGGCTTCTGCGAGCTCTGTTTTTTTCCTCTGCTCGATATTTTATTGCTTCGACAGATGCCGTGGTAGTGGATTCTAAAGTACTATTCCATTTTTTATTACCTGGTGTCCTGATGAAGGATTTCTTGAGTTCATGTTACCCTACTTTTAAGGTAAATCTCTGATTCCCTTGATTTCATAGTATCTTAGAGTTAACAATTTTGCCATTTTTCTTATACGAAGTGGGTTTGCTTTCTGATAATGTATTGCATCAAAACTTCGTATTGTACAATGAATGTCATGATTTTCTAAAGTTCGCTAAGGGCATGTACCTGTGTTTGACTTTAACTCTGAAAGTGCTTCTTACTTTGATTTGAAAAGGTGGTTGCCATAGAAGTAAAATTTCGTCCAATATTGGGTCTGTTTATAAATATGAAGCGCATTTTAACTAGGAATTCTACATTTCTACGGAATGGGTTTGGGTTTCTCCTTTATGCAAAATCTTATCATTGCATCAACTAGGAGCTATCTTCCTTTCTTTGTTGTCATCATTATCTGACTTGGGGCAAGAATTGGGTATTGAAGCCTTACTCTAAAATTCTGAGCTCATTGTGAGTTAATTACAGATCTGTCATCTCTGCTTCTATTGGGTCTACAAATTTTGCGTATTTATAATGAAACCTTATTCCATCATTATGCAAAGCTCTTTTATTTTAAAGTTTGTACTTCTAATTTTTACATAAAATTTTCTGGTAACTTTTCTGTTCTTGATTCAAACTCCGAACTATTATGTTCTTTATTTGAGTTTTGTTTCATCCTAAGACTTGAATACTTTGATGCTTTTGAAGAACTCCGAAGTCTCACCTTGCCCGAACTCTTATGCTCTGACACTTTTCTCGAGGTTATGTTTGCATTTGTTATTTTGCTTCAAAAATCTCATCAATATGTACTCGAAACTCTTTTTGGATGTTCTCCATTGGTATTGTAGCATTTCTGTATCTTTTAGAATTCCATGCATTTTGTCTGTTCAGTTCATCTTTTGGGTTGATCTCTTGTAACCTATAGTTTCATTTCTTTTCTGCTTAACCACTGTATTTGATCTTCAATACAGCTTAAGTTATGAATGTTGGAAAAGTCGTAAATGTCTATTTTACATGGCGAAGCCCTGTCAAAATTTTCTCAGATTTCCTTGGTCCATTCTATTTCAGCTATAATAAATCATTCTTGTTAACCTTAGCCTTTATATTCAGATTCTTCTACTTCACCTGCTAATTAAACTTTTGAATGCATGAAATTCTGAATTTTGAAGTATAAAGAGTTAAATAAAACCCTGAGCTCAAAATTGACGATCATTTGATTCTCCCTTTTCAGGTACCATGATGCACTTGCAGTGGACAGATGGAATAGCAATTCAGAAAGAAAATAAAGCTCCTCGAAGCAATGACGGTTTTCTTTCACCTCTTTCCATTTTCATCTTCATAAATATATGAATTGTTGACTATTTAGTTATTCCTCATGGCTTGTGTGAGAAAAAAATTATAATTATTCCTCATGAATAATTGAAAATATTTTCGTGTTATGAGATGTATGTCCTTCCTTTCTGTACTTTCTTTCATTTGAATGGATAATGAATGAACCTATATAACTCAAAACACTTAAATAATTCACTTAATCTTAGAAATAAAAATCAAGTGCACCTTATTGTCACTTTTTTGAAAATGCAAATTGCTTGTAAAACTATAAATGGTCCTTCAAAACAGCCACCTGTCTGTAGCTTCATAACATCATGTCTGATACATGTTGTCCTTCCTACCTTCCTCAAGGATTTGTAATGATTGTTCAAAGCTGTAGCACAATTATAACGAAGGTTTCAAATTGAATGGTTGCATCTATGAGGCATGGTGTTCCTAAACTGTACCCAAGTTGTAGTTTTAATCCCAAATGACTCCCAAAACCCAAAAATTAAAAATTGTATCCTAATCCGAGGTGGCTGTCCCAAACATAACCAAGCTCGTAATTGACCAATTTGAGAAACTTTAAAATTTTCGAATTGACCTTTTTAGCACGGGGTGCAAAAATGTCAATAAGGACCTAACAACATTGTTCATGTTCCTTTCTCATTCCAAGTAAGTAAAGACACAGTTATGCCGATGAAAAGAAAAATTAAAAGGTTGAAGTTTAAAAGGTATAATCAATTGCAACAGATAGGTAGAAGTACATAATATCATCATCTGAAAGTAGAAATGGAACTCAAATGTTCTACATCATTTATTAAGATCAAAAGTATGCATTTTCATTATAAACTGAAATGAACTATATAAGGTTACAGTTTATGAAGTAAAACAACTTACGATGGAAAGAGAATTGCTTCACTTCAATTTTTTCTCATAAAATGACTAAGGAATTATAGAGTTCACAACCAAAATTAGGTAGCAAATGGAATAGCAAAAAAGAATGGTAAAATAAGACAAACTCCAGAGGAACTTTATATTCCAGATTTTAGGAATCCAAGCCATAATGCTTTGCAAAATCCTCAATTGTTTTGAAAGAAACATGATTGAAACATTTCAACTCAGAAACATTGATACATATTCAAGAATATTAAAGACTTACATCTTGAAGTACAGCCTTAAAGTACAAAGATCATGATATAGTGCAGAGTCTATGAAAATCCAAATACCCAGAAGCTCACAAGAAATGATATAGAAGAATCATGCAGATGAAGCTTAGTTCAAACCCAGTAAGTTTTCTATGAAATTTTCAGTCAAAGAAAATAAAACATAGAAAAACATGAAAGATTCCTAGATTCAATACAAATCTCCATGGCGACAGAGCAGTATTACTAGCCATAGAGGGATGAAATTAAAATAGAAACATATACTAATGGATTTTCATTTTATAAACCCTCTACAGTGAGTAATGCTTGAAATCAGGAGCATACGCATGCTCTGAATTACAAATAGAGGGTTTGAAGTATTTAAAAAGTTCCCTGGTGGAGTAGTTATCATGCATAAAATCTACAGCAAAAGGCAGATACAACGAAGTGAAACAGAATTTCGAATTGTACATTCATGAAACTTGATTACAGTGAAAATCAAACCCAATTATAGCTTCATATCAGATAGTGACATAATGTTCAAAGGATATGGCTCTCATTCATGGCTGAACTTAGCTATAAGCATGGAAATAAAGCACGGATGAACTCTTAAAATGGATCAAACACAAGCTTCATACTCGATGAGTACAAGGTCAGCTCGAATCGGGAAGTGCAAGTTATAAAAGAATGAGAAGTGAGTTTCAACGATACGGCCATATCAAATGTTCCCATGACCCAAACCAAGAAAAATAATACACAAAACACCTTGAAATGGCAACATGATGAATCAAAAATTAAACAGAGTTCCAGAGGCCATTAAAATCTTCAAAGTAGATTATAGAATCAAAAGAAAATGAACAAGTTTGAAAACCAGAGATCTCAAAAATGTCCAGATCTAGAATTGAAGATAAAATATGCACGAATAGAGAAAACCCTTCATCAACAAAGCTTCATATTTATCATTTAGAATAGAAAGAATGATACCCATTTTTATTTAAGGTAAATACAGAATATATGGTGTCATTTTTGAATTGAAAAACGAGATATCTCAAAAAATGACAGACAAAGGATTACCCAAGAGAGCTCAAGTCCAAATAATTCTTACCTTGTCAAAAGTAAAATGTTCCAGTAAGTATCAAGACAACCCATCATCAAGTAGTGAAGCTTTGAGTTCTTATCAATGGCATCCAAGAGATCACATAGAGGGCTTTAGACCAGAAGATCATAGAAAGCTCAAAGAATGGAAAAGAAAAGGCTCAGAACAATCTCCATGAACAACTATGGTCATGGAACAAAATAAAGCAAGGGTCGAGCATACTCAAAACCATCCAAGCCGAACCCCAACAAAATGTAAAATTCATTCTAAAAATCCAGAGAACTCAATTTCATAAAGAAGAGCCCCTAATATTCACGATGGTACCCATTCATTACCAGAATCTCTTAAAGTTCACAAAGATGAAAATACAAAAGGATTTTTCTTTACATAGGTAAAAGCCTCAAGAAATGAGCTTCAGAGCAGAAAATACAATGCGTAGAACCCAGAAAGGTTAAAAAATCACAAAAGAATTAGATATATTCTTGTAAATTTCACGGTAGAGATTGAAAAAGGAACTAAATCGAGCTCAAAAGCTTCAACAATGGCAGTCATGTAAAAAAATTGCCATTGCTTCGCCAAGAGAGCAAGAGTGAAAATGGAACGATCATTAGGGTTCGAGTTAATTTTACCAAACTAGCTCAAGAAGTGAGTTAACGAAACTTAACCATGGTCAAAGACCCAACTACCAAAGACCCAACTACCAAGCTGCAAATTCATGGTGGAGATGATCAAGGTACATTCAACCAACGATCAAGAAGTAGTCATAATCAATGTTAACTCAACCAAACTCAACCAAACCATGGTCAAAAGGTATGTATGTGTTGAATCCACAAAAACCTTAACTCCACTCGGGTTAGTCTAGAAAGAAGAGACATTGACAAAGCTTGAGGGGTATGCCATCATAGAGGAGGGGACAAAATTATCATTTAAATTTTTATGTTTTCAACACCATAGTATACGAAATGATCTGAGTCAAATTCAGAAGAAGGCCTCATAAATTTGTGCCATGTAAAACAAGTTAAATGATTATTTAATCATAATATGTGTAGGAGGAGTCCATGTTAGGATAAGACTATACCGAAGTGCATGGTCAACATAATTTGACCCTTGATCTATTATTACCACCTTAGTCATTATGGAATATTATTCACATGCACAAGTCAAAGAAGACAAGGAATATGTTTGACATGTAATCATGAAGGGGCTAATGATAAAATTGAAATATTTTACCTTGAAAATTGGCTAAATACCTTGTACCCTTAAAGTTGTCAACATCAAAGGTGGTTCTCATATGGGAGATTAAAACAAAGGTATTATTTTTTTTGCAATGGTTGAAATTTCACATGTGACCATAAGAGGACAAAATTATGCATGGAGATGTCAACATCAGAGCCTAAGCTTGGAGGTGGTCCCCATCAAGTGGATGCATGGGTGATTATTTTTTCAAATATTACAGATTAATGGAATTTATTTTGCCACTCATAGGGAGATGATTTCTTGCATGCCTTCACAAAAGGATAGAATAGATAAGAAGAAAAATTTGCATGCACCTAGAAGGAGACTTGCTCATCAAGCAAGGTTTATTATTTGCAAATTATTCACCCATGTTTTTCTTAAAAATAGAAAGTCAACTTCAGTTTGACTATATGTAATCAAAGGCTATTAATGATTCTTTGTACTAGTTTTCTTTATTTTATTCCTTTATTTATTTTTAAATAAAGAATAAAAATAGGATGTATGGGCGAGTACAAACTTAGTCTATTTTTAGGAAGGGTGGGTGAATCATTATTGCTATATATTGTGTGCCTTGGCAAAGCACAAAGAGGAATTTTTAGATACACGAGTGCTGAAGGAATTTTCTGCTAGTTTTGCCCTTTGAATGTGAAGTATTTTCTACGTTTCCAATTATTTGCAGCCTTGTGTATGTTTTCTATTAATCTTGTGAATGTTGAATTCCCTGATTAATCATCTTAGCCTGTTGCAAATTCAGTATTCTCTGCATGATATTAATGTGTATGTGTAACTTAGCAGTATTTTTGTGATTCTATCCCTCAATACATCAAAGTGTTTAACCTTAATTATCTTTAGAAATCTATTGACTTGTGCATCAGAAGTTCATTCCATATCAATTGTGCATGTACTCAGTCAAAGACATCATACAAGTTTGGTGTATCACCCCATTCTAAAACTCATTTATAGTCATCTTTTACCCTCAAAACCCCTTAAAATTAGTTTAGCATACATAAAAAAGGAACTGAACTTGGTACTAGAGACTCACCTCAACAATAGGTATACCCAAAAACCTGAGGTGTTTCCATTGTATCTACGAAAGTGAGAGATCCAGAGCAAGCTTAGAAAACCTGCAGTCATCTCTCAATAGGGTGTACTTTCAAGGGATAACAATATATTCATTTCAAACTTGTTTCGAATTTGTACATATGCTTAGAAAGAGGGCATCGACTACGAAGAAAAATTTGCACCCACTGTGAAGATTAAGACTATCATAGTTGTTTGCGCACGACAGCACGAAAAGGATGGAGACTTCAAAAGATCGACATCAAGAGTGCTTTTCTAAATGGTGATCTAAAAGAAGAAGTGTACATGACCCAACCTGAAGGATTTGTTGATGAAGATCATCCTAAGAAGGTATTTCGTCTCATCAAATCACTATATAGACTAAAACAAGCTCCAATGGCATGGTATATCAAGATCGATTATCAATTTTTCCAGCATGATTTCACTCATAGCCCCTCAAATTCAAATTTGTATATAAATAAGATAGGAAAGGAAATTTTCATTCTTGTTGTATATGTAAATGATCTTCTGATCACTAGAAGTTCAGAAGATCAGGTTGATATTGTGAAGAATGATCTCAAAAGAACCTTCAACATGACAGATTCGGGGCTACTACATTACTGTCTTGGCTTCGAAATATGGAAAAAGGAGAATTACATTTTTTTCTCCTAGATAAAGTATGCCAAGACCCTCTTGGAAAAGTACATAATGTATGATTGTAAACCTATATTCACTCCCATTGAGAAAGGCTTACAACTTTTAAGATTCCAGGATTCAGCCCAAGTAGATTCTACTCTCTATAGGTAATTTTTTAGAGGACTCATCTACTTGACATATACCAGACCAGATTTATGCTATGTTGTTACCTGTCTTTCTAGATTCATGTAGCAATTAAAGAAATGTCACCAGAATGCAGCAAAGCATGTTTTGAGATATGTCTGAGGTACAGTTGATTATGGTTTAGAATATAAGAAGAATGATCAATTCTTCTTACAGGGATACATTGACTTGGACCACGCCAGATTTGTTGATAACAGGACGTAAACTACAGGATACATGTATTTCATCTCGGATCTGGACCTATCTCATGGATAAGCAAGAAGAAAAATGTTTTTTCTATCTCATCCACAGAGGAATAATATTGCGCTGCACGAGGAGCTATATACGAAGCGATATGGTTACATCGCATTTTGGATGCCCTGGAAATTCCTGAAAAATTGTCTCCTATTCTCTATTGCGATAACCAGAGTGTGTTGAAGCTTGTGTAAAATCTATTTTTCATGAATGAACAAATCATATTGAGATTGATTGTCATTTCATTCAAGAGCACGTCTTGAATCATCACATTCAGCTCTAGTACTGTCCTACAGAAGCACAAGTTGCCGACATTCTCACAAAATATCTTGGAAAAGTGAAATTTGAACTTTCCAGGAGTCACATTTGCAAGAATAATGTAATAAGGGGGGGAATGTTGGCATACGTAGCATAGTTTATATTTTTAGGTGTGTTTTTTTTATATTATCCCTTTATTCTCTCTTAACTGTTATATTCCATTATTCTCTTATCTTCATTCATATCTTCCTCCTCTACTTTAGGGGAATGTTGTTTACTATTTCTCTTATAAATTGTACATGCTTCTCCATATGAAGATATAAGATGTTGAGAGGTGTTTACTCTCCATTCTTCTTCTGCACTATTTTTTTTCCAATAATTTTTGTTGTGGCAGTACTTGACATCATCATTGTTATTTTTTTTATATAATTTTTCATTACATATAGATTGAACAAAAATGGATCACGAACCAATATTTATACGTAAAAAACAAAAGAGAATTGTCTTAATGATCAGGTTTATATATGGAAAATATTACTTCCCTATTTACGATGTAGTTCAATATTTAATAGTTATGATCAATTTGTTTGATAACTACACTTACCATAATATATACATTAAGATGATTGGAAATGACATGGATTCAACATTAAAAATGTCACTAGTATAAAATGTTTCAGAATCTATGGTCTCTGTCAAACAGGTGCATTTAATAAAGTAATTCATTCAAGTCAACTTGGTCTTGTTAATGTTTATCATAGAAATTACATTGTTAACCCAATTGCATATAATTAGTATGTGCGTATCATGACCATTGGATTATCTATTAATAATACTAATTAAATTAATTTTTTACTAGAACAAACAAATTTTTATTTATACATGTGTGGAATCATTTCACGTTCTATTTAAAAAAATTTCAAGACACAATCAATTTATGATATTGTTTAGATTTTTACATTTAGGTTAATATCTTTACTTAACAAAAATAAATGACATCCAATCGTACATCAATTAATTCAAGCATCAATAAAATATAGGAATATAATAAAATAATCATTTTTTATTATTAAATAGATCTTATGTTATAAACAAGTAAAAATATAAAAGAGTATTAAAAAAGAGGGTGGTGTGAAAGAATGGCCAAATGAAACAAAACAAACTAGACCAAAAGGACCTAGGAACACAAAAAAGCCTAAAAGCAACAACTTGAAAAATTAAAAAATAGTAGAATTAATTTATTTTTGTGACATGCAAATGTTCCAAAAATTTTAGGCATACTAGACATTTACTCATGTAACATTGTATTAGAATTTTTTTAGTTTTTAAAATCAAGAAAGATAGATTATATATTCAAGACAAGTTGGATTTAATGTCAGAAGTATTTTAATTAGGATTTTTGAAATATATTAATAATATATTTGAGAAAAACATGTGAGGACTTACAAATATGTGATCATACTTAAGTTTTGCAATGAAGAGAAATACAGAGACAAAAGAGGAAGAAAAGTGAAGTTCTTGAATATTATTAAAGGAAAAAAAATTACTTCTGCAAATTGATCTTGTGTTGTGTTTCTCATTTTTTTCACTATAGCTTTTCTTTTTTGGTTAACTTATTTTGATGACACACCGTAAAAATGGTTTTAGATTCACGCGTTCCTTCAAAATGGTATTATAGAAGATTACAAATAGTTACTTTTATTTTTTACATTCTATTTTGGCACCAATAAAAATATCCTCACTTAGCATCAAAACATATATTTTATGAATGTTTAGCATTAAAATGAAAGCAGGTTTTTAATGTCAATATTTATTGGATTTTGTAGATAAATAGATTCATTGATCCTTTAAATAAAGAAGTGTAACGCACCAAAAATACCAACACAAGGACAACACAGTGAAATACAGGATAACTTTTTTTTTTACTTGCTTTGACTCAACACGACACAACATGTCGTCACAAGGTTACAACCAACACTTGGAACCATTTGTTACGGGGAAGACCACAAGGTCAGCACGGAAACATTCACACTTATCAAGGGCAATTTATTTTTTTCTTTTGACAAGACAACATGAAAGTCCAATCCACATGACACACTCACGGCTAGGGCAAGCCACAGTAAGAAATGGTTAGGGTTTATTTATTTTTGTAAGACACCCTTTAGCTCATGACTTAAGTTTTCAAAGGAATCAATATATGGTTTACACAAATTCATCTCACCAACTGAGTTAATTTCTTAAACACTGTAGAGTAGTTCACTTAAAGTCTTCTCCTACTTACTAAATCTTAATATCTTCCAGAAACTAACCATTGTTTTCCTTTAAGCTTGTTTAAGAGTTCACCCCAAAGGGATAGTGTTCGCTAGTTTAGCTAGGGGTATCAATTTATAAATTTTTACTTCACAAAGGATGTTTTCATTTTGATCACTCATGGAAGTATTTGATTTCAAATAGATCACCTTTACATTTATCTGTTGAATATAAAATTATTATTTTTGTTTAGCTTCTTTAAGGGTTAACCGACTCATTTTACTTTACTTATAAAATATTGTCGCTAAGTCTTAGAAAGATTTAACTTAATAATTTATTCTCAAGATCAAAGTTTTACAATACTCTTATCAATGTAAAGATTAAATGCCATTTCTCACAAGGATAATTTCAAGCTTAACTACACAAGAACAAGACACTTTATTTCACCATTACCAAACAATACAAGGCAAGAGGTCATATCAACTCTCTTTACAAGCAATGTTACACAATTTACAACACATTGGACATTTTTTTACAAGGAACTTCATAATGGTACAGATGAAACTTTTACACTCTTTTCTTCTAGTCTACTCGCATAATCCATCTGCACATTTGTTAGCACATGTCAGTTCGCAAGAACTGAGCACGATAAAAGCTATAACATTAAGACAATATGTTGTTATCTAACTGTTTCAAGGAAGAAAAGCACTGTGAAGAAGAAAACAATAATCCAAGAGTCTAAACAAGAGCAATTAAAGAGCTGTCCAAAAACATAAAATGCCTAAATAAAAGGGATGGCACTAACTCTATTCAATTATCATTTTCACATAGGAGCAGTTAATAAACATCATAGTGAATTACACCCATATCACAATAATGACCGTCATTTAAACAAGATAACATTTCGAAACAAAAACAATTACAGGAAGAGAATTAATTTCAAACGTAATCTATCCCTATTTGTTTAAGTTAGTTCACCAAGCCAAGGATTCACTATGCCACTGGAAGATCCCAAACAGTCAATCGACATGAGGATATCTAAACCAACATGACTTATTAATATTAAGATGATGTGCCTATAACAGTTAATTAAATTATGTCAGTACAGATTAAAAAAAAATGGAAAGAAAGGGATGAAACGCACAAATGACCTCGCATGGGTCACATCCTATCCTAACAATCCTTCTATTAGACTTTCCTCTAATCAAGAGAATGTATTAAGAAAAAGGACAAACTTGACAAGACCAAACATATCCATTATAAATCTTACAGGAGGGTTACTCAATCATTCGCAAGAACACGACACAAGATACATAGCTTCCAAAGGATCTGTCGTCAACAACAAGTTGACTTAAACCTTTCTGGTCAATACATAACCATTCTACTACAATGACAGCAAGGAGGTCGTATCACAACGATCACCACGAAAACCAGTCAACCAAAGAGTTTCCAAACACACCAACCTATGAGTCACAGGAGGATGAAATTTAAGCATCTTTACGGAGAAAAACGTAGAGTAATTTCTTATGCATAAAACCCACATCTCAATTTTCAAGATTTGAAAACTTCCTCATTAATGATCCAGTAGATCTCGTATCCTCCAACATGTGTGAAACAAAATCAAGGTACGAAAGAGAGTATTTCCTCTGACATTTTAAACTATCCAAAAGGAATGTGAGTATCATCAAAAGAAGACATTCCATAGGATCAGCTACATTCCTCAAAACATACAGCAGTTACCAAGGGAGAGAAGGTGATTCCAAAGACGACAATCTCCAAACGGTGAACATGAATTGATATCAACTTATGACGATCAACCATGACACTCGAAGAATAAAAGTATTTCTTTGAGCGATTCAAACAAGTAACAAAAGCAACTAACCTAGTTGAAAGTAATATCAACTTGGCTCAATTCAAAAATCAGTCAAGCTAAGCACACACCAAGCCAACCGGGAAGGGTTACTAGAACCTAAAACAACTGAAAGAAAAGGATAGAGACAGGAATAGCATCATTCACCTATACACAATGTGTGATGCCCCGTTCGATGGTTACCCCGATTCTTGTCACAGTGACCCATTTCTGTTGAGCGTCGAATGACTGTATGTAATTCCGATGTCTTGGACCATGTCTTAGTGATGTTTTAGGACCTTTTCTCTCCTTCTTGCTTTCTCGAGTCATTATCGACACCTCTGTGTGGACTGTGTAATGCTTCCTGTGCTGGCCTCCGCAACGATCGTTACTTTTCCTTTTAATGAAATATGTGTCTTCGAAGCCTTGTAGGAAACCGGAATAATGTTTGGGTTTTGATAGGGCGTGTTCAGTTAAAAAGAGGATGCCCATAATAATAATAATATTCCTTTTAAATTCGTCGACCTCGACTGCTGACCATTATGACTATAATTGATAATTATTTTGCAAGCTGTAAAATGATAATAATGATAATAATAATAATGACATTATGATAGTATTATCGATCAATGATTTTATTTTATTACTATTTTCCTTATGTCGATTGTTATCGACATCATCCTTTGTTATCTTTAAACTACCCTTTTAATTTGTTTGTCGCTCCCGCTGATCGAGCCTTGTTATGCAAATGAGGAAGAGTATGTTTTGTGGTGGCGCCACGGTTTGGGGGTGGCATTCACGTAAATATTTTATTTAAGTACTCAACCCCGTTCTCCTCCTGGGTCGACCGATCACTCAATCTTAGAATTTTTTTTAAATTACTAATTTTAAATATGGATTTATGTCCCCAACCGACCTTGTCTCTCCCTTTTGATCTCCTTGTGTACCACGTTTGGCATGGGGAAGGGAATGTTAATGTCTTTTGATTTTCTTCCTTGGTTGGCTGGAGGTGGGTGGCTTTAATAGCCACCTACCATTGCATTAAAAAACCCCATCCTTCTTGGTGTGTTCAACCTTCCCTGTTGGTGGCCGCACATGCCCCATTTATTAAAATTTTGACTTGCAATCTGCTGTCTCTCGTGGTCTACCTGCTGTTTTCTGCCCTGGCTGCGTGGTTTTGTGTGGTGAAGGAATAATTGTTTTGTGTAGTCACATGGAATTTTTTCTCTGTATCTAGTTACTTCATTTCAAGATCTTTGAATGTCTGTTGGTTGTATGTTTAATTAATCTTCTATTTTCTCCACTATTGGGTTGTAAATCCTTGATAGTTAAAATGGGTTGTCTTCTTTTGGATGCATCGTATGAACATTAGCTGTGATGTTTGGAAGGATTACTTATCCTTGAACTTGTATTATGGCCTGAAAATTTTGTTTTCTTCTCATACTTCCGAGACGGGATGTGGGTGTTGTTTATTGGTTTGATTCCTTCCTGAGTGGTCGAAGATCATTATATTTAACCGGTTCATATGTTCAGAGCCTGTAGGGTTATATGCCTGGACTATTTCTTTTTCTTTTGGTCATTTTATTGTCGGAATACTTGGGTATCTGTAGCATGAATATACAATGTTCCTTTGTTTTTCATCCCTGTCTGGGTTGTTGGATATGCCTTTCTTCTTGTGCGCTCTAAGTTTATTGTTAGTAAAAATGTTAATGGAGGGATTATTAAAATTTAAGCTCGTATTTGAGGTCTGTGATCATTCTTCGAAATGATTCCTTGAAGCAGGATGTGGGTATTAGATATTTTTAGCCAGGTGGAAGGTATGTTGCAGTTTGGTAGAATCTTTTTGAGCGCTTCCAATAAGCAGGATTTTCAACTATGTTGTTATCTATTCAGTATCGAATGCTTCCTCAAATTCAAGATTCTCCTTCAAGATATTTTTATTAAAATCAACTATGTGATAATGAGAGTGTTACCAGAAGACCTGATGAAATTTATTACAAAGATTCTCTATTGAGATCTGCAACTTGTCTGTAGGTACTTATGTTTTATCCTTAAAATGGAATTTAGCAGAGATGGGCATCATAACGGAGGCGATGGAGGCTGTCTTCATATCAGAATATTCATGAAGCACAATTTGCTTCTGCAATGTGGTTTGATACTTGCTGGAGGGTACGTGACATCACCCATGCTGCCACGTAGTTTAAAACCATTGTTCGTTATTAGCCACCTTTGTGGAGCCGATGATTATTGTCTACCCACGTGAGATGGTATACCGTTGAATTTGCCAGGGGAAGAGGCTACTTGAGTGGCATACCATGGTAAATTTGGCCCTGGCATGTGTAGAGTTGAATGAAATCCACACACTTGGTCAATAAAGTGGGACATTTGTAACTGAACAGCAGTGGCAAGAGCAATCACGCTCAATAAAAGCATCCAGCTGGTCAGTATAGGGTTTTGATTGATTTTGAGTTTTTGTTTATGAAGCTGTTATGTTGAAATAGAACTCAGTTGAATTGAGAAACTGAGACTTTCTTTTATTTATGAATTGAATAGTTTACTGCATATTTGGGACACCGTGTCCAGGTGAGATAGCTTGCATGAGAGATCTACTTGCTGAGGAAAATGAATGTTTTTGGACTGTGTGGGAGAGGCTGGAGCCTTGGTTCGACGTGGTTGCATTGAGGAAGCCCCAAACAGGCATGATAAGACTAACCCTCTCTCTTAATGATTTATTTTCCTTTAGCATTTGGATAAATCTATCTTTGCAATTTTGTTCGAATGCTGTAGATATGGGTTTCTTTTGGAATGTTGATGTGTTTTTGTTTTACTAAATAAATAGTGTTTGGACTCTGGATATTATATAACATATTTTTACATATATTGACTCTTTCTTGAAAGAGATGCCCAGAAAAGAGATGGGTTTCAAATGATTTTTAATAATAATTGCATGAACTAATCTCTCCCCTCCTTTACAGTTTATCTTATTTACTATTTGAGTAGAAGAAATCTCTACATCGATTCTTGCCTACTGATCTTATAATGTTGGTTTATCTTTTGTCTTGATTATTCCTTTGAATGATGGTTTCTGTAGAAAATATTATGGAGCGTGAATGAGGTTTATAATTTTTCTTGTATTGTTTATATTATGTAGAACATGGCTTGAAAAAGGGAATTTCCGATATGACTGTATTTGGATTTTACTGTGGATTTATAATAATATAAACTCCCATTAGGATTGGGGGCTTCTATTTGGGAAGAGTCATACTAGTTTAATTGGTCTTTCTAGATAGCTCCATCTGAGTCATTTGATTATCATTTACCTTGGGGATTATTGAAAACCCCTCACCAGGCCCTCTACTATTATTATTACTATGAGCTTATTATTAGATTGGAACCCTCCTGAAGCATGCGTTAATGGGTTTTCTATGACCTTTACGAATATGTTATGCACGCAAGTCATTATCCTGTGTGGATAATTCTTTGGCTTAATTTTGAGGCACTACTTGGATCTTTGAATCGGTTAAAGTAATATTGGATACATCGAACTCTCATGAATGTCGACATTCTTCAAGTTTGATTGATATGTGATGTCCTCATGCATATGGATTCAGGCAATGCTTGAAAATATGAAATTATAAATATATCTTATACTTTGACCTTGAAGCTTGTCGAAAGACTTTTTGGTAGGAAAACAGATGAATAGGGAAGTTAAGATAACTAC
Source organism: Taxus chinensis (assembly GCA_019776745.2). Lineage (NCBI taxonomy): Eukaryota > Viridiplantae > Streptophyta > Pinopsida > Cupressales > Taxaceae > Taxus > Taxus chinensis. The sequence goes on along the minus strand of CM034147.1, from coordinate 258,022,848 downwards.
CCTAAAATGGAGTCATGCATAGCCTTAAGTAAAGGTGACAGCTACCATAATGGGACTGTGCATACCATGTATGACAGTAAGGATATAAGTCCACCTGAAATTATTTAACTTCATTTTATAGAACAATAATTAATACCCATAAATTGGGGTATGCAAGTGGAGGTTGAATTATATAACAGGGTATATTATGTTATCAGGTAACCAGTAAGGATAAATATGTTATTTCAATACTTGGTTAATGAGTGGAATATTTTCTGGCATTTACGATGATTATTATGTTAGCTAAAAATTGATACTTGCATCTCAATTGGGAGTTGAGATAATGTTGATACTTGTATTTATAGTGGCTTGGACCGCGCTTACATATCTTAGTTAGTCAAATGTATCTTTGACATATTAGCAAAATATGACAATATTGTTGATCGTAACTCATTCCAATGAGTTGGACCCTTATACTAATAGAAACATATAAAGGCATGGAATAAGCAACCAAAAGGATACCTAAATAATATATGAACTTGTGGATTGGTGGAATCTTTGTTAACATAAGTATATTCTTAAAATTGTGAGATAAATATCCAAATTATACTTACATATCACTGATTATCTATGAAGGTTTGATACTTGGGTAATATCGATGAATAATATAAGATTGATACTTGTATTTATTATATAAACTTAATGTCGTTGGTGCTTTTATTTAATTGAAAGATAATATTGTTGGATACTTATATATGTGAAGTAGGTCGAGGGTATTAGGTGAGCGTTATTATTATTACTGTAATTTAAGTATGATTGATTGCATGGTTAAGGTTGTATATCTAGTCACTTGGAATTGTGTTCTTATGTAAGCAGATCTTAAGGAAGTGAACATTAATGAGTATGAAATGTATTATCATGAGATGTGCAGTTAAGTTTTAAATGTATGTTAGAAATTTATTTGATAAGGAGTATTGCAAACTTTCATTTATTTAAATGCTAGATGGCATAAATTATTAGGTGAGGTTTATATCTTATCATGCTCAGTTCTAGCGAACTGACTCTAGTAAATATTTGTGCAGATGGATTATGCGAGTAGATTAAAGGAAAAGAGTGTAAAAGTTTCATCAGTTCAAATTATGAAGTTCTTTGTAGAAAGTTCAATGCGTTGTAAATTTTGTAACTTTGCTTGCAAGGAGTTTAGAAGATCTCTTGTCTTGGTATGTTTGGAAAAACTACGTGGTGAAGTGTTCTTTCCCTTTTGTTGTTAGACTAGTAACTTACCTTGGTGAGAAATGATATTCAATCATTACATTGGCATAAGTATTGTAAAACCTTGATTTTGAGAATAAAGTGTTAAGTCAAAACTCTCTGACACCTTGTAATGATGTGATATAAGTAAAATTAAATGGAGTGGTTAACCCTTATAGAAGTTAACTAAATATATATATATATTCAGATAAATTAATGTAGAGATGACTTACTTGAGAACAAGAGATTCCTGAAATAATCAAAGGTGAAACTATCCTTGTAAAGTAAAATTTTAAAATTTGATATCCCTAGCTAAACTAGTGAACACTACCCCTTTGGGAGAACTCTGAAACAAGCTTAAGGGAAAACAATGGTTAGTTTATGGAAGATAATAAGATTTAGCAAGTAGGAGAAGACTTTAAGTGAACTACTCTACAGTGTATAAGAAAATAACTCAGTTGGTAAGATGAATTTGTGTGAATCATATATTGAATCTTTCTGAAAACATAAGTCATGAGTTAAAGGGTGTTTTATCAAAATAAATAACCTTCAATAATTTCTTACTGTGGCTTGCCCTAGCTGTGAGAGTGTCATGTGGTTGGACTTCTATGTTGTTCTGTCAAAAAGAAAATTGTATTATCCTTTTGGGTGTGAACATTTCCGTGTAGACCTTGTGGTCATCCCCGTAACAAGTGGTTCCCAGAGTTGGTTGTAACTTTGTGACGACATGTTGTGTCATGTTATGTGTCGAAGCAAGTCAAAAAAAAAATCTTGTCTTTTACTGTGTTGTTTGTGTGTGAATTTTTGGGTCGTTACACTTGGTATCAGAGCGTAGGTTCATGCTCTCGAACCTATGGGCCGGATTGGTGTTGTATGGTGATGTTACATGATGTAGATGGTGTTACATGATATTGTTTCATGGAGATGATGGTATTGCATGATGATGATTTATATTGGAAGAGTAATGTGGTATAAGCGTGATGTGATTATTGTCGTAATTGTGATATTGTGAACGCACGTGATGTGTATGTCACTCAGTGCGTATTTGTTATCATATTGATGTGATGGGGATGGGAGTATTCTCTCTCCTTCTTGTGGATTCTATGAAGAGTTCACGTGTGAATTACTGGTTGTGATGTGTGACAAGAATTATAATGTGGATGACGTAGTGTTGGAGCATTGTGGCATATTGTGATATGTAGGTGTATCAATGTGTTGTATGACTAGATTGACGTAAAATGAAATGAGTTGTATCATGATGTTTTTACCATGTTTTAAAGAAATGTGTGTATCACCTTGTATGTAGAAAATGAATGTAATGTTGTGATTGTTATTATGTTCATCATATGTATGATTTGTGTGATATATAATGATTCATGTCGTAAATTAGGGTCATACGGTGAGTGTATGAACCCTATCGTATAGTGATTGCACTTTGGGGTGCAAAATGTGGTAAAGTGATGTATTATGCCCTGTGAATGTATGATTGTGACCTACCCTATATACATACCATACGTGAGACGTTATGGTAGCTATGTGTGTACCACCATTGTGTCAGTGATGTAGTTACATGTTATGTTGTGAACCTTGCACTAACCGACCCTAAGGGAAATCGGTAAATTGTGTATGTTCAGAGTGAGGAAATGTGTATCGTTGACCAGTCACTCGAGCCGAGTATGAGATAGGAAGTGGAGCCTTATATAGGCTGAAAAACCCACTTTTGTTCATTTGGTATGTGTGGCACTTGCTCAACGGGTGTCATGCATATTGTGTTTCGCGGACACCTTAGGCTTAGTAGATGGAAACTTGTACTTCCTTTCTCTCTCTTGATATGGTTGTCTTATAGATTCAACCTATGTTATTTTGACTATGTTAAGCCTTGTTGAAGTTGTGGTGAGATGATTTTGATTGAGATGATGACAGTTGTATTATTGATATGTATTTTACAAGCTGAGGCTCGATGTTCCGAGTGCTAGCAACTCGTTGAGTACCCCTTTGGTGGCAAGATAAGGCCACACAGTTATCGTAATGTGACAATATTATAAGTTGATTTTATTCGTAAATTGAACTTTTTACTTTATTTTGTAAGGACCAACAGCTTTTCTTGATTGCCATGCTTTACAATTTTGGGCATTTCCTTGGTTTATGGCACTAACATGTGGATTTTGATACTAACTATGGCTATTTGGCCATTTATTTTGCTTGATTTTGGGTCTTCTTTTAAATTTGGAATTTTTACTGCCTTGCCCAAGGCTTGTACTTTGCTACTTGGCACTTAGATTGGATTGTTGTGCTGGTTCTATTATCGTGATGTGTGGAATAGGGTCATGGGATGCACCATGGAATGGTTGGACCTATGGACCTGCTTCGTTGTATGGGGGTACGTCCCAAGGAGTTACAGATAACTAGTGGGTTGTTGAACCACGCGTTATTATGTCACTTGGGTTAGGAGTGTTCGAACTCTATGTGTCTTGGACCATAGGGTCAACCGGCCTCCTTGAGGGAGGCATAAGAGTTTGAGGGAGGCATAAGAGTTTGAGGGAGGCATATGATATTTGTGTATGTTTCAGGATATACGTTGAGTTATTGTGATGTTTTGGTAGTGGTATTTTGATGTATGTGTTACTCATGTCAAATGGATATGTGTTGTGATGTTGTAGATATGTCATTGATACCCTTGTGGACACTATGTACCTATAGCTTTTGTTTGGAGATATGTGAAATTTTCATCTGTGGAATTGAGGGAATGTCTGGAAATCGTAGTACACCTTGTTCAAGTAGTATAATTTTCAGTCATGGTTGTGTGACCAGTACTATGTTATGTGGACTGTGCCTAATCCATTCCGTATTTGAGTAACCTTTTGTGGTGTAATACAATCATGAAGTATATACTTGTGTGCTTGTGAATTTGTAGTGTCTTTTTGAACCTGATAGGGTGTTGTGTTAGTAGTTCATGTTGGGCACCCACAATAATGGAATAAACCAAAACTCTTCAATAATGAAATTTTAAAAGAAATTAAACTAAGAATAATGCTAATGGAAAGGAACTAATGAAATGATAAATAAGAGGGAACTGCCAATCTTCACAGAACCTTGAAAGTTAAAATTTCTACCAAATGTTCCTAAGGCTACCCTGTGGCCGTGCTTTTTGCGTCAACTAAAATTTTAACCATAGGGTGTACTCTCTCCTTTATCTATTCTTTGTTGCATACCATTTCTTTCCCTCTGTATTATGTTGCATCGAGGACGATGCTCTTCCTAAGGGGAGGAGGATGTGATGCCCCGTTCGATGGTTACCCCGATTCTTGTCACAGTGACCCATTTCTGTCGAGCGTCGAATGACTGTATGTAATTCCGATGTCTTGGACCATGTCTTAGTGATGTTTTAGCACCTTCCCTCTCCTTCTTGTTTTCTCAAGTCGTTATCGACACCTCTGTGTGTGGACTGTGTAATGCTTCCTTCGTGCTGGCCTCCGCAACGATCGTTACTTTTCCTTTTAATGAAATTTGTGTCTTCGAAGCCTTGTAGGCAGCCGGAATAACGTTTGGGTTTTGATAGGGCATGTTCAGTTAAAAAGAGGATGCCCATAATAATAATAATATTCCTTTTAAATTCGTCGACCTCGACTGCTGACCATTATGACTATAATTGATAATTATTTTGCAAGCTGTAAAATGATAATAATGATAATAATAATAATGACATTATGATAGTATTATCGATCAACAATTTTATTTTATTACTATTTTCCTTATGTCGATTGTTATCGACATCATCCTTTGTTATCTTTAAACTACCCTTTTAATTTGTTTGTCGCTCCCGCTGATCGAGCCTCATTGCGTAAATGAGGAAGACTATGTTTTGTGGTGGCGCCACAGTTTGGGGGTGGCATTCGCGTAAATATTTTATTTAAGTACTCAACCCCGTTCTCCTCCTGGGTCGACCGATCCCTCAATCTTAGAATTTTTTTTAAATTACTAATTTTAAATATGGATTTTTATGTCCCCAACCGACCTTGTCTCTCCCTTTTGATCTCCTTGTGTACCACGTTTGGCGTGGGGAAGGGAATGTTAATGTCTTTTGATTTTCTTCCTTGGTTTGCTGGAGGTGGGTGGCTTTAATAGCCACCTGCCATTGCATTAAAAACCCCCATCCTTCTTGGCGTGTTCAACCTTCCCTGTTGGTGGCCGCACATGCCCCATTTATTAAATTTTGACTTGCAATCTGCTGTCTCTCGTGGTCTACCTGCTGTTTTCTGCCCTGGCCGCGTGGTTTTGTGTGGTGAAGGAATAATTGTTTTGTGTAGTCGCATGGACCTTTTTCTTTGTATCTAGTTACTTCATTTCAAGATCTTTGAATGTCTGTTGGTTGTATGTTTAATTAATCTTCTATTTTCTCCACTTTTGGGTTGTAAATCCTTCATAGTTAAAATGGGTTGTCTTCTTTTGGATGCATCGTATGAACATTAGCTGTGATGTTTGGAAGGATTACTTATCCTTGAACTTGTATTAGGGCCTGAAAATTTTGTTTTCTTCTCATACTTCCGAGACGGGATGTGGGTGTTGTTTATTGGTTTGATTCCTTCCTGAGTGGTCGAAGATGATTAAATTTAACCGGTTCATATGTTCAGAGCCTGTAGGGTTATATGCCTGGACTATTTCTTTTTCTTTTTGGTCATTTTATTGTCGGAATACTTGGGTATATGTAGCATGAATATATAATGTTCCTTTGTTTTTCATCCCTGTCTGGGTTGTTGGATATGCCTTTCTGCTTGTGCGCTCCAAGTTTATTGTTAGTAAAAATGTTAATGGAGGGATTATTAAAATTTAAGCTCATATTTGAGGTCTGTGATCATTCTTCGAAACGATTCCTTGAAGAAGGATGTGGGTATTAGATATTTTTTACTCCTATTAGGTTGGAGGCGGGGATTGGATTCAACGAATGGTTTGTGAAAAACCGGTTTCAGTTGCATACACTTCAAGGGTATTCTGTGTTTTTGGGATTATGTGAATGAACACTAGTGAACTTCGAGACTAAGTTGAGTGTTGGAGAATTGGCTATTATTGTCTGTACTGAGTTTTTATCTTCAAAATCGACTTTGTGACAGTGAGAGTGTTACAAGGAGACCTGATGAAATTTTATTGCAAAGATTCTCTAATGAGACCTGCAACAGGTCTGTAGGTACTTATTTTTTTATCCTCAAAATCAAATTTAGCAGAGATGGGCATCACAAAGGAGGCGGTGGAGGCCACCTTGACCTCCAAACTCAACCCAACTCATCTGAATGTGATCGATACATCTGGAGGGTAAGGACATCACCCATGCTTCCACGTAGTTTAAAACCATTGTAATTATCAGATGTGGAGCAAGCTTTTCTATTGAGATAGTATCAGCTCAATTTGAAGGGAAGAGGCTACTGGAGCGGCATCGTATGGTAAATTCGGCACTGGCAGAAGAACTAAAAGAAATCCACGCACTTTCAATAAAGAAGGCAGTAACTCCACAGCAGTGGCAAGAGCAACACGCTCAATAAAAGCATCCAGTTGTGTACTGCAATGGGAAATGTTCCAGTTAACATAGCTTGCATGAGAGATCTACGTGCTGAGGATAATGAATGTTTTTGGAATGTGTTGTAGCTGCTGGAGCCTTGGTTCGACGTGGCTGCATTGAGGAAGCCCCAAACAGGCATGATAAGCCCTAACCCTCTCTCTTAATGATTTATTTCCTTTAGCATTTAGATAAATCAATATCTGCAATTTTGTTCGAATGCTGTAGATGTGGGTTTCTTTTGGAATGTTGATGTGTTTTTGTTTTACTAAATAGATAGCGTTTGGACTCTGGATATCATATAACATGTATTTACATATATTGACTCCTTCTTGAAAGAGATGCCCAAAAAGAGACGAGTTTTCAAATGACTTTTAATCATAATTGCATGAACTGATCTCTCTCCTCCTTTACAGTTTATCTTACTTACTATTTGAGTAGAAGAAATCTCTACATCAATTCTTGCCTACTGATCTTATAATGTTGGTTTATCTTTTTGCCTTGATTATTCCTTTGAATGATGGTTTCTGTAGAAAATATTATGGAGCGTGAATGAGGTTTATAATTTTTCTTGTATTGTTTATATTATGTAGAACATGGCTTGAAAAAGGGAATTTCCGATATGACTGTATTTGGATTTTACTGTGGATTTATAATAATATAAACTCCCATTAGGATTGGGGGCTTCTATTTGGGAAGAGTCATACTAGTTTAATTGGTCTTTCTAGATAGCTCCATCTGAGTCATTCGATTATCATTTACCTTGGGGATTATTGAAAACCCCTCACCAGGCCCTCTGCTATTATTATTACTATGAGCTTATTATTAGATTGGAACCCTCCTGAAGCATGCATTAATGGGTTTTCTATGACCTTTACGAATATGTTAAGCACGCAAGTCATTATCCTATGTGGATAATTCCATGGATTAATTTTGAGGCACTAATTGGATCTTTGAATCGGTTAAAGTAATATTGGATACATCTCTCATGAATGTCGACATTCTTCAAGTTTGATTGATATGTGATGTCCTCATGCATATGAATTCAGGCAATGCTTGAAATATGAAATTATAAATATATCTTATACTTTGACCTTGAAGCTTGTCGAAAGACTTTTTGGTAGGAAAACAGATGAATAGGGAAGTTAAGATAACTACCATAAAATGGAGTCATTCATAGCCTTAAGTAAACGTGACAGCTACCATAATGGGACTGTGCATACCATGTATGACAGTAAGGATATAAGTCCACCTGAAATTATTTAACTTCATTTTATAGAACAATAATTAATACCCATAAATTGGGGTATGCAAGTGGAGGTTGAATTATATAACAGGGTGTATTATGTTATCAGGTAACCAGTAAGGATAAATATGTTATTTCAATACTTGGTTAACGAGTGGAATATTTTCTGGCATTTACGATGATTATTATGTTAGCTAAAAATTGATACTTGCATCTCAATTGGGAGTTGAGATAATGTTGATACTTGTATTTATAGTGGCTTGGACCGCGCTTGCATATCTTAGTTAGTCAAATGTATCTTTGACATATTAGCAAAATATGACAATATTGTTGATCATAACTCATTCCAATGAGTTGGACCCTTATACTAATAGAAACATATAAAGACATGGAATAAGCAACCAAAAGGATACCTAAATAATATATGAACTTGTGGATTGGTGGAATCTTTGTTAACATAAGTATATTCTTAAAATTGTGAGATAAAAATCCAAATTATACCTACATATCACTGATTATCTATGAAGGTTTGATACTTGGGTAATATCGATGAATAATATAAGATTGATGCTTGTATTTATTATATAAACTTAATGTCGTTGGTGCTTTTATTTAATTGAAAGATAATACTGTTGGATACTTATTTATGTGAAGTAGGTCGAGGGTATTAGGTGAGTGTTATTATTATTTCTGTAATTTAAGTATGATTGATTGCATGGTTAAGGTTGTATATCTAGTCACTTGGAATTGTGTTCTTATGTAAGAAGATCTTAAGGAAGTGAACATTAATGAGTATGAAATGTATTATCATGAGATGTGCAGTTAAGTTTTAAATGTATGTTAGAAATTTATTTGATAAGGAGTATTGCAAACTTTCATTTATTTAAATGCTAGATGGCATAAATTATTAGGTGAGGTTTATATCTTATCATGCTCAGTTCTAGCGAACTGACTCTAGTAAATATTTGTGTAGATGGATTATGCGAGTAGATTAAAGGAAAAGAGTGTAAAAGTTTCATCAGTTCAAATTATGAAGTTCTTTGTAGAAAGTAAATTTTGTAACTTTACTTGTAAGGAGTTTAGAAGATCTCTTGTCTTGGTATGTTCAAAAAAAAAAACTACGTGGTGAAGTGTTCTTTCCCTTTTGTTGTTAGACTAGTAACTTACCTTGGTGAGAAATGATATTTAATCATTACATTGGCATAAGTATTGTAAAACCTTGATTTTGAGAATAAAGTGTTAAGTCAAAACTCTCTGACACCTTGTAATGATGTGATATAAGTAAAATTAAATGGAGTGGTTAACCCTTATAGAAGTTAACTAAATATATATATTCAGATAAATTAATGTAGAGATGACTTACTTGAGAACAAGAGATTCCTGAAATAATCAAAGGTGAAACTATCCTTGTAAAGTAAAATTTTAAAATTTGATATCCCTAGCTAAACTAGTGAACACTACCCCTTTTGGGTGAACTCTGAAACAAGCTTAAGGGAAAACAATGGTTAGTTTATGGAAGATAATAAGATTTAGCAAGTAGGAGAAGACTTTAAGTGAACTACTCTATAGTGTGTAAGAAAATAACTCAGTTGGTAAGATGAATTTGTGCGAATCATTTATTGAATCTTTCTGAAAACATAAGTCATGAGTTAAAGGGTGTTTTATCAAAATAAATAACCTTCAATAATTTCTTACTGTGGCTTGCCCTAGCTGTGAGAGTGTCATGTGGTTGGACTTCTATGTTGTTCTGTAAAAAAAAAAAAAGTGTATTATCCTTTTGGGTGTGAACGTTTCCGTGCAGACCTTGTGGTCATCCCCATAACAAGTGGTTCCCAGAGTTGGTTGTAACTTTGTGACGACATGTTGTGTCATGTTGTGTGTCGAAGCAAGTAAAAAAAAAAGTCCTTTCTTTTACTGTGTTGTTTGTGTGTGAATTTTTTTGGGTCGTTACACTTGGTATCAGAGCGTAGGTTCATGCTCTCGAACCTATGGGCCGGATTGGTGTTGTATGGTGATGTTACATGATGTAGATGGTGTTACATGATATTGTTTCATGGAGATGATGGTATTGCATGATGATGATTTATATTGGAAGAGTAATGTGGTATAAGCGGGATGTGATTATTGTCGTAATTGTGATATTGTGAACGCACGTGATGTGTATGTCACTCAGTGCGTATTTGTTATCATATTGATGTGATGGGGATGGGAGTATTCTCTCTCCTTCTTGTGGATTCTATGAAGAGTTCACGTGTGAATTACTGGTTGTGATGTGTGACAAGAATTATAATGTGGATCACATAGTGTTGGAGCATTGTGGCATATTGTGATATGTAGGTGTATCAATGTGTTTTATGACTAGATTGACGTAAAATGAAATGAGTTGTATCATGATGTTTTTACCATGTTTTAAAGAAATGTGTGTATCACCTTGTATGTAGAAAATGAATGTAATGTTGTGATTGTTATTATGTTCATCATATGTATGATTTGTGTGATATATAATGATTCATGTCGTAAATTAGGGTCATACGGTGAGTGTATGAACCCTATCGTATAGTGATTGCACTTTGGGGTGCAAAATGTGGTAAAGTGATGTATTATGCCCTGTGAATGTATGATTGTGACCTACCCTATATACATACCATACGTGAGACGTTATGGTAGCTATGTGTGTACCACCATTGTGTCAGTGATGTAGTTACATGTTATGTTGTGAACCTTGCACTAACCGACCCTAAGGGAAATCGGTAAATTGTGTATGTTCAGAGTGAGAAAATGTGTATCGTTGACCAGTCACTCGAGCCGAGTATGAGATAGGAAGTGGAGCCTTATATAGGCTAAAAACCCACTTTTGTTCATTTGGTATGTGTGGCACTTGCTCAACGGGTGTCATGCATATTGTGTTTCGCGGACACCTTAGGCTTAGTAGATGGTGACTTGTACTTCCTTTCTCTCTCCTGATATGGTTGTCTTATAGATTCAACCTATGTTATTTTGACTATGTTAAGCCTTGTTGAAGTTGTGGTGAGATGATTTTGATTGAGATGATGACAGTTGTATTATTGATATGTATTTTACAAGCTGAGGCTCGATGTTCCGAGTGCTAGCAACTCGTTGAGTACCCCTTTGGTGGCAAGATAAGGCCACACAGTTATCGTAATGTGACAATATTATAAGTTGATTTTATTCGTAAATTGAACTTTTTACTTTATTTTGTAAGGACCAACAGCTTTTCTTGATTGCCATGCTTTACAATTTTGGGCATTTCCTTGGTTTATGGCACTAACATGTGGATTTTGATACTAACTATGGCTATTTGGCCATTTATTTTGCTTGATTTTGGGTCTTCTTTTAAATTTGGAATTTTTACTGCCTTGCCCAAGGCTTGTACTTTGCTACTTGGCACTTAGATTGGATTGTTGTGTTGGTTCTATTATCGTGATGTGTGGAATAGGGTCATGGGATGCACCATGGAATGGTTGGACCTATGGACCTGCTTCGTTGTATGGGGGTACGTCCCAAGGAGTTACAGATAACTAGTGGGTTGTTGAACCACGCGTTATTATGTCACTTGGGTTAGGAGTGTTCGAACTCTATGTGTCTTGGACCATAGGGTCAACCGGCCTCCTTGAGGGAGGCATAAGAGTTTGAGGGAGGCATATGATATTTGTGTGTATGGTTGATGTTTCGGGATATATGTTGAGTTATTGTGATGTTTTGGTAGTGGTATTTTGATGTATGTGTTACTCATGTCAAATGGATATGTGTTGTGATGTTGTAGATATGTCATTGATTCCCTTGTGGACACTATGTACCTGTAGCTTTTGTTTGGAGATATGTGAAATTTTAGTCTGTGGAATTGAGGGAATGTCTTGAAATCGTAATACACCTTGTTCAAGTAGTATAATTTTCAGTCATGGTTGTGTGACCAGTACTATATTATGTGGACTGTGCCTAATCCATTCCGTATTTGAGTAACCTTTTGTGGTGTAATACAATCATGAAGTATATACTTGTGTGCTTGTGAATTTGTAGTGTCTTTTTGAACCTGATAGGGTGTTGTGTTAGCAGTTCATGTTGGGCACCCACAATAATGAATAAACCAAAACTCTTCAATGATGAAATTTTAAAAGAAATTAAACTAAGAATAATGCTAATGGAAAGGAACTAATGAAATGATAAATAAGAGGGAACTGCCAATCTTCACAGAACCTTGAAAGTTAAAATTTCTACCAAATGTTCCTAAGGCTACCCTGTGGCCGTGCTTTAATCAACTAAAATTTTAACCATAGGGTGTACTCTCTCCTTTATCTGTTCTTTGTTGCATACCATTTCTTTCCCTCTGTATTATGTTGCATCGAGGACGATTCTCTTCCTAAGCGCAGGAGGATGTGATGCCCCATTCGATGGTTACCCCAATTCTTGTCACAGTGACCCATTTCTGTCGAGCGTCGAACGACTGTATGTAATTCTGATGTCTTGGACCATGTCTTAGTGATGTTTTAGCACCTTCCCTCTCCTTGTTTTCTCTAGTCGTTATCGACACCTCTGTGTGTGGACTGTGTAATGCTTCTTGTGCTGGCCTCCACAACGATTGTTACTTTTCCTTTTAAGGAAATTTGTGTCTTCGAAGCCTTGTAGGTAGCCGGAATAACGTTTGGGTTTTGATAGGGCGTGTTCAGTTAAAAAGAGGATGCCCATAATAATAATAATATTCCTTTTAAATTCGTCGACCTCGACTGCTGACCATTATGACCATAATTGATAATTATTTTGCAAGCTATAAAATGATAATAATGATAATAATAATAATGACATTATGATAGTATTATCGATCAACGATGTTATTTTATTACTATTTTCCTTATGTCGATTGTTATTGACATCATCCTTTGTTATCTTTAAACTACCCTTTTAATTTGTTTGTCGCTCCCGCTGATCCAGCCTCGTTGCAAAAATGAGGAAGAGTATGTTTTGTGGTGGTGCCACAGTTTGGGGGTGGCATTCATGTAAATATTTTATTTAAGTACTCAACCCCGTTCTCCTCCTGGATCGACCGATCCCTCAATATTAGAATTTTTTTTTAATTACTAATTTTAAATATGGATTTTTATGTCCCCAACTGACCTTGTCTCTCCTTTTTGATCTCCTTATGTACCAAATTTGGCGTGGGGAAGGGAATGTTAATGTCTTTTGATTTTCTTCCTTGGTTGGCTGGAGGTGGGTGGCTTTAATAGCCACCTACCATTGCATTAAAAACCCCCATCCTTCTTAGTGTGTTCAACCTTCCTTGTTGGTGGCCGCACATGCCCCATTTATTAAAATTTTGACTTGCAATCTGCTGTCTCTCGTGGTCTACCTGCCGTTTTCTGCCCTGGCCACGTGGTTTTGTGTGGTGAAGGAATAATTGTTTTGTGTAGTCACATGGACCTTTTTCTCTGTATCTAGTTACTTCATTTCAAGATCTTTGAATGTCTGTTGGTTGTATGTTTAATTAATCTTCTATTTTCTCCACTATTGGGTTGTAAATCCTTGATAGTTAAAATGGGTTGTCTTCTTTTGGATGCATCGTATGAACATTAGCTGTGATGTTTGGAAGGATTACTTATCCTTGAACTTGTATTAGGGCCTGAAAACTTTGTTTTCTTCTCATACTTCCGAGATGGGATGTGGGTGTTGTTTATTGGTTTGATTCCTTCCTGAGTCGTCGAAGATGATTAAATTTAATCGGTTCATATGTTTAGAGCCTGTAGGGTTATATGCCTGGACTATTTCTTTTTCTTTTTGGTCATTTTATTGTCGGAATACTTGGGTATCTGTAGCATGAATATATAATGTTCCTTTGTTTTTCATCCCTGTCTGGGTTGTTGGATATGCCTTTCTTCTTGTGCGCTCCAAGTTTATTGTTAGTAAAAATGTTAATGGAGGGATTATTAAAATTTAAGCTCGTATTTGAGGTCTGTGATCATTCTTCGAAACGATTCCTTGAAGCAGGATGTGGGTATTAGATATTTTTTTATTCCTATTGGGTTGGAGGTGGGGATTGGATTCAGTGAATGGTTTGTGAAAAATCGGTTTTAGTTGCATACACTTCAAGGGTATTCTGTGTTTTTGGGATTATGTGAATGAACACTAGTGAACTTCGAGACTAAGTTGAGTGTTGGAGAATTGGCTATTATTGTTTGTATTGAGTTTTTATCTTCAAAATAAACATTATGACAATGAGAGTGTTACAAGGAGACCTGATTAAATTTTATTGCAAAGATTCTCTAATGAGACCTGCAACAGGTCTGTAGGTACTTATTTTTTTAATCCTCAAAATCAAATTTAGCAGAGATGGGCATCACAAAGGAGGCAGTGGAGGCCACCTTGACCTCCAAACTCAACCCAACTCATCTAAATGTGATCGATACATCTGGAGGGTAAGGACATCACCCGTGCTTCCACGTAGTTTAAAACCATTTTAATTATCAGATGTGGAGCAAGCTTTTCTACTGAGATAGTATCAGCTCAATTTGAAGGGAAGAGGCTACTCGAGCGGCATCATATGGTAAATTCGGAACTGGCAGAAGAACTAAAAGAAATCCACGCACTTTCAATAAAGAAGGCAGTAACTCCACAGCAGTGGCAAGAGCAACACGCTCAATAAAAGCATCCAGCTGTGTACTGCAATGGGAAATGTTCCAATTAACATAGCTTGCATGAGAGATCTACGTGCTAAGGATAATGAATGTTTTTGGAATATGTTGTAGCTGCTGGAGCCTTGGTTCGACGTGGCGGCATTGAGGAAGCCTCAAACAGGCATGATAAGCCCTAACCCTCTCTCTTAATGATTTATTTCCTTTAGCATTTAGATAAATAAATATCTGTAATTTTGTTCGAATGTTGTAGATGTGGGTTTCTTTTGGAATGTTGATGTGTTTTTGTTTTACTAAATAGATAGTGTTTGGACTCTGGATATCATATAACATGTATTTACATATATTGACTCCTTCTTGAAAGAGATGCCCAAAAAGAGACGAGTTTTCAAATGACTTTTAATCATAATTGCATGATCTCCTCCTTTACAGTTTATCTTACTTACTATTTGAGTAGAAGAAATCTCTACATCAATTCTTGCCTACTGATCTTATAATGTTGGTTTATCTTTTTGCCTTGATTATTCCTTTGAATGATGGTTTCTGTAGAAAATATTATGGAGCGTGAATGAGGTTTATAAATTTTCTTGTATTGTTTATATTATGTAGAACATGGCTTGAAAAAGGGAATTTCCAATATGACTGTATTTGGATTTTACTGTGGATTTATAATAATATAAAATCCCATTAGGATTGGGGGCTTTTATTTGGGAAGAGTCATACTAGTTTAATTGGTCTTTCTAGATAGCTCCATCTGAGTCATTCGATTATCATTTACCTTGGAGATTATTGAAAACCCCTCACCAGGCCCTCTGCTATTATTATTACTATGAGCTTATTATTAGATTGGAATCCTCCTGAAGCATGCGTTAATGGGTTTTCTATGACCTTTACGAATATGTTAAGCACGCAAGTCATTATCCTATGTGGATAATTCTATGGCTTAATTTTGAGGCACTACTTGGATCTTTGAATCGGTTAAAGTAATATTGGATACATTGAACTCTCATGAATGTCGACATTCTTCAAGTTTGATTGATATGTGATGTCCTCATGCATATGAATTCAGGCAATGCTTGAAATATGAAATTATAAATATATCTTATACTTTGACCTTGAAGCTTGTCGAAAGACTTTTTGGTAGGAAAACAAATGAATAGGGAAGTTAAGATAACTACCCTAAAATGGAGTCATGCATAGCCTTAAGTAAAGGTGACAACTACCATAATGGGACTGTACATACCATGTATGACAGTAAGGATATAAGTCCACCTGAAATTATTTAACTTCATTTTATAAAACAATAATTAATACCCACAAATTGGGGTATGCAAGTGGAGGTTGAATTATATAACAGGGTGTATTATGTTATCAGGTAACCAGTAAGGATAAATATGTTATTTCAATATTTGGTTAACGAGTGGAATATTTTCTAGCATTTACGATGATTATTATGTTAGCTAAAAATTGATACTTGCATCTCAATTGGGAGTTGAGATAATGTTTATACTTGTATTTATAGTGGCTTGGACCACGCATGCATATCTTAGTTAGTCAAATGTATCTTTGACATATTAGACAAATATGACAATATTGTTGATCATAACTCATTCCAATGAGTTGGACCCTTATACTAATAGAAACATATAAAGACATGGAATAAGCAACCAAAAGGATACCTAAATAATATATGAACTTGTGGATTGGTGGAATCTTTGTTAACATAAGTATATTCTTAAAATTGTGAGATAAAAATCCAAATTATACCTACATTCACTAATTATCTATGAAGGTCTGATACTTGGGTAATATCGATGAATAATATAAGATTGATGCTTGTATTTATTATATAAACTTAATGTCGTTGGTGCTTTTATTTAATTGAAAGATAATACTGTTGGATACTTATTTATGTGAAGTAGTTCAAGGGTATTAGGTGAGCATTATTATTATTTCTGTAATTTAAGTATGATTGATTGCATGGTTAAGGTTGTATATCTAGTCACTTGGAATTGTGTTCTTATGTAAACAAATCTTAAGGAAGTGAACATTAATGAGTATGAAATGTATTATCATGAGATGTGCAGTTAAGTTTTAAATGTATGTTAGAAATTTATTTGATAAGGAGTATTGCAAACTTTCATTTATTTAAATGCTAGATGGCATAAATTATTAGGTGAGGTTTATATCTTATCATGCTCAGTTCTAGTGAACTGACTCTAGTAAATATTTGTGTAGATGGATTATGCGAGTAGATTAAAGGAAAAGAGTGCAAGGAGTTTAGAAGATCTCTTGTCTTGGTATGTTCAAAAGAAAAACTACGTGGTGAAGTGTTCTTTCCCTTTTGTTGTTAGACTAGTAACTTACCTTGGTGAGAAATGATATTTAATCATTACATTGGCATAAGTATTGTAAAACCTTGATTTTGAGGATAAAGTGTTAAGTCAAAACTCTCTGACACCTTGTAATGATGTGATATAAGTAAAATTAAATGGAGTGGTTAACCCTTATAGAAGTTATCTAAATATATATATTTAGATAAATTAATGTAGAGATGACTTACTTGAGAACAAGAGATTCCTGAAATAATCAAAGGTGAAACTATCCTTGTAAAGTAAAATTTTAAAATTTGATATCCCTAGCTAAACTAGTGAACACTACCCCTTTTGGGTGAACTCTGAAACAAGCTTAAGGGAAAACAATGGTTAGTTTATGGAAGATAATAAGATTTAGCAAGTAGGAGAAGACTTTAAGTGAACTACTCTACAGTGTGTAAGAAAATAACTCAGTTGGTAAGATGAATTTGTGCGAATCATTTATTGAATCTTTCTGAAAACATAAGTCATGAGTTAAAGGGTGTTTTATCAAAATAAATAACCTTCAATAATTTCTTACTGTGGCTTGCCCTAGCTTTGAGAGTGTCATGTGGTTGGACTTCTATGTTGTTCTGTAAAAAAAATAAAAAAAATGTATTATCCTTTTGGGTGTGAACGTTTCTGTGCAGACCTTGTGGTCATCCCTGTAACAAGTGGTTCCCAGAGTTGGTTCTAACTTTGTGACGACATGTTGTGTCGTGTTGTGTGTCAAAGCAAGTCAAAAAAACAATTCTATCCTATCGTAAAATGAAGATGTTCGTGTGTGAACTTCTCTTGGGTCGTATAAGAAATTAACTCAGTTGGTAAGGTGAATTTGTGCGAATCATATATTGAATCCTTCTGAAAACTTAAGTCATGAGCTAAAGGGTGTCTTATCAAAATAAATAACCTCCAATCATTTCTTACTGTGGCTTGCCCTAGCTGTAAGTGTGTCATGTGGATTGGACTTCCATATTGTCTTGTCAAAAGAAGAGTACATTGTCCTTGATAGGTGTGAACGTTCTCGTGCTGACCTTGTGCTCTCCCCTGTAACAAGTGGTTCTTGGTGTTGGTTGTAACGTTGTGACGACATGTTGTGTCGTGTTGAGTCAAAGCAAGTCAAAAACAAAGTTATCCTGTATTTCGCTGTGTTGTCCTTGTGTTGGTATTTTTGTTGTGTTACAGGAAACACAACACAGTTAAAATTCTATGTATCCAATTATATTCCAAGAGTTCACAGTAACTGACATAATTTGGAACTAGAAAACGGTTTACGTTTGGCGGCGAGAATATCGTACCTGATTAATCTCCCGCAGTCGAGTACACGCGGAACAGGGTCTGCAACAGCATATCAAGCGCAAACTCCACTATCCTCCATCTTGTTGGGTGCCCAAAACACAACTATAGGTTTCCACGATGGCACATGCAAGGATTCACGGCCCGGGCAGGAGTGTAGTACAGTGACTCTCCCCAACCTTGCCAACATCCTCCCATCCCATGTCTAAAGGGGACGTTAGAGAAGAACATGGACATCTATCAAAGCACCAAGGAAAAAGAATCAGATTTTCTTTTTTTTTCCAGGTTGAACCACTCACGAGGAATAAAAAACTAATTGACAAAAAGGCCTCAAAGAGATGCGGTCTCCATGTATTGCCACTATTGCAGGGTAGGCACTAAAGGATCTGTTAAAAAATTTGTCCCCTATCCACCGTATACAACCCAACGGGCGTCCAAAATGTTCAGCCCACATAGGAAGGATCCACGCAACTAGCGCCCAAAGGGCTTGATCAGGTCACTAGGAAAAAACCAGGGTAGGTTTGAGATGAATCACCATTAAACGAAAGCATATATCCCCCATACTAGTCAAAAGAAATGAAAACAAAAATACCATGCATGCGGCCAG
The DNA here is from genome assembly GCA_019776745.2 of Taxus chinensis. Lineage (NCBI taxonomy): Eukaryota > Viridiplantae > Streptophyta > Pinopsida > Cupressales > Taxaceae > Taxus > Taxus chinensis. Next base: position 258,003,926 of record CM034147.1, on the reverse strand, counting down.
CATCACGGGGAACTAATTACAGGCTACACAATGAGCAACCAAAAAATGCTCCTCAAGGTATTGGAGTTAGCCCCCCATTTTCCATTTTGATGGCATTGATTTGATGTTTGCAACATTAGATATATTTGGTGCCTCCCGCAAACCACTTAAAAAAAATAGGCGCAGCATAAGACTGAATTTCTTTGGACAAACCACTTCCCTTTACTCAGCATACACAAACTTGACCACTTACTTCCTTCAGCGTCAAAGTGGAATAAGTTTGCCTTTTGATTGATTTGGCCTTGCTCATCTTGTTGAGTTGGAGCGCTTTGGTTTTCTACTGTACACTGGATCTTATGGGCACGAAGTGTAACAGTTTGAGATCATGGGACAAGCTAAACAAAGCCACGACAGTGACTCCACCCTGCAACTCGCTACTCTCCAACGCAAGTTCACACTTAGCTCAGTCCACGTTGACTCATTGCATCGTCCAATGCCTTTGGCATTATACCGGATCACAGAATCTTCAACTTCTTTCCAAGATCAAGGGTCTCGGATTTAATTGTCTCAGAGGAACTTTCCTGCTCGAGCTCGTCCATCTAAGCTTGGCCCTTTTTCAAAATACTGCGACTGGGAGTCAGCCCTCCCTCCATGATTTTCAAACTTGACTCATAGTCGGGCTCCATTGAGTCGACGCATGTTTCCTTGCCAGTATACTTAGAGCCAGTGATCAACAAGATAATATTTACAGGCTACAACAGGGAGCCATGGCAGAAAATTAATGAGCCAACCATCCAATTGGTCCTGTCAGCAAGAAAAGAGGAAAAAAGCTCTTCCACCATCTGACACCAAACATGAAATTAAAAATTCATTAAATAAGTTACAAGCAAAGCCTCCCATCCGCCAGCTAACCACAGCACAAGGATAATACATTTTATTTTATTTTATTTTTGGAGCCCACGCTTTGGGGACAAGCCGCTTGCTAGGAAGAACAAGGCTGGTAGATAAAAACATTAATTTCAGAATTGATTAAGGGTCCTTCAACATTATAAAACAATAATACAGTCCCCTCCTACAAAGGCGCCACACAAAAAGGAATAATCCTTATCACGTAAGCCGAGGTTAGGCCTACGGGGAAAAATTGATTAAAAAATATATACACTTATCTTTAAATTAAATTGATATTAGGTGCCTTAAAAGAAAATTCCTAAATACTCTTCTTTAAAAAAAATATATATCCTTCAGAGCCTTTATCTAATAGCGTCGACAGCAGACCACTTAATCAAGAATTCGATAAGCCTAAAATGACCAAACTCGTAAAAGGCGCTACGGGGAACCCTCAACGACTAGCAAGCAGTGACGACGGCACCAGGAGGTAAGACTGGGAGAAACTACCCTAATTTAAATTCACAACAAGATCGTAAACACCCAATGATCAAAAGAAGCTCAAATAAACATTTGGCGTTTAGCAATAGGGTAAAAGAAGTAAAAACCAAACGAGGCATTACATTCTCCTCCCCTTAAGAAAGCATCGTCCTCGATGCGACATAACCCAGAGGGAAAGAAAGCGGTAAGCAAAGAGGAACACATGAGGGCGAAGGTACACTCTATGGTTAAGATTTTAAATGCCATAGCATGACCATGGGGTGGCCTTGGGGACATTTGGTAGAAATTTTAACTTTCACGTTTCTGTGAAGATTGGTAGCTCTTTCTTTAGTCTCTTTCCGTTATCATTATTTCTAATTTTAGTTCTTTTAAAAATTTCATTGTTGTAGAGTTGTAGTTATCCATTCTTGTGGGTGTCCAACATGAACTGCTAATAAAACACCCTACAGGGGTCATACAAGACACTACAATTTCACAAACATACAAGTACATACTTCAAGGAAATACCACATCATAAGAGATTAGTCAATATACGGAGGGGAACATGCACGGACTACATAACATAGTACCTGTCACACAACTATGATTGATAAATAATGCTCGAGAAAAAAAAAATGTACTACAACAACCTGAAATTTCCACAATTCCACAGATGAAGATTTTACATAACTCACAAAATAGCTATATGTACATAGGGTCAACAAGGGCATCAATGCCATATCCACAACATCACAAAACATATCCAACTGACATGAGTAACACATACATCATAAAACCACCACCAAAACATCACAATAACTCAACATATATCCCAAAACACCAATCATACACATAAATCTCTTATGCCTCCCTCAAACTTTTATGCCTCCCTCAAATTTCTTATGCCTCCCTCAAGTCTATTATGCCTCCCTCAAGTCTCTTATGACTCCCTCAAGGAGGCCGGTTGTCCCCATGGCCCAAGACACATAGGGTTCAAACACTCCTAACCCAAGTGACATAATAACGCGTGGTTCAAGAAACCGCTAGTTATCTGTAACTCCTTGGGGCGTACCCCCATACAACGAAGTGGGTCCATAGGTCCAACCATTCCATGGTTCGTCCCATTACCCTATTCCACACATCACGACAATAGAACCAGCATAGCAATCCGATCCAAATGCCAAGTGGCAAGGTACAAGCCTTGGGCAAGGCAGTAAAATCTTAAAATTTAAAAGAAGATCCAAAACCAATCAAAATAAATGGCCAAATGGCCATAGTTAGTGTCAAAATCCGCATGTTAGTACCAAAACCAAGGAAATGCCCAAAATGTAAAACATGACAATCAAGAAAATTGTTGGTCCTTGCGGAAATAACATAAAAAGTTCAATTTACAAATAAAATACATATATAATAATAGCACATTACAATGACTATGTGGCCTTATATGGCCACCAAGGGGGTACTCAACGAGTTGTTGGCACTTGGAACATCGAGCCTCAGCTTGCAAAATAAAATATCAATAGTACAATTTTCATCACCTCTATCTGAATCATCCCGCCACCACTTCTACAAGGCTAAACATAGTCATAGCTACACTAAGGTTGTATCCATAAAACAACGACATGAAGAGAGAGAGAGAGAGAGGAGCACGGTCCACCATCTACTAAGCCTAAGGTTGGCTCTATTGATTGGTCAATTGTACACCTTTCCTCACTCTAAACACACACTTTACCGATTTCCTTTAGGATCGGTTAGCGTAAGGTTCACAAGATGACATACAACAACATCACTAACATAATGGTGGCACACACATAACTACCATAATGTCTTACGTATGGTACATATACAGGGTAGATCACAATCATACATTCATTGGGTGCATTACATCACTTTACCACATTCTGCATCGTAAGTGCAATCACTATACAATAGGGTTCATATGCTCCCCGTATGACCCTAAATCACGACATGAATCATTACATATTACACAAATCGTACATATGATGAACATAGTAACATCAAAACCATAACATTAATTGCTACATAACAAGGTGGTACACACATTTCTTCAAAACATGGTAAAAACATCCTGATACATCTCATTTCACTTTACATCAATCTAGTCATACAACTCATGGGCACACCCTCATATCACAATATTCCATGATGCTCCAACACTCTGTCATCCGCATTAGAATTCTTTTCACACATCACAAGCAGTAATTCACACGTGAACTCTTCATAGAATCTACAAGAAGGAGAGAGAATGCTCCCATCCCCAGCACATCAACATGATACCAAATATGCACTAAGCGACATACACATCATGTGCGTTCACACTATCACAATTACGACATAGATCAAATCAATCTTAACACAAATTACTCTTCCAATATTTATCACCATCATGAAACACCCTCACCATCATGCAACCCATTATGTAGCACTATCACCATCATGCAACACCATCATAACTCCAATTTGGCCCAGAGGTTTGAGACCATGAACCTATGTTCTGATACCAAGTCTAATACCCACCAACTCAAACACATTAAACAACACAATAAAATACAGGATAAGTTTTTTTTGATTTGCTTGAAGATAATATGACACTACACAAGTTCTCTAGGGAATACAACCAGCTAACGACATGCTTTCCACAACACGGACCCACACTGGTTACAGATAAACATGAGGCACACACTTAGGACATAATGGTTCATCCAAAATACGCAATTTTACAAACAAGGTCTTCCCATAGAAACTTTATTTAGAATCATGTTTTACCTATAAGTACTCTTAAATTCTTTGCTTTTCCAAGAGGAATCATGTTAGGAGAATTTGAAATTCATGTTTCCTTTGAAGAATTTTCCCCTACCTTACTAATGTTAATATACAGTGTAAGCCAATTATTGGCTGGTAAGAGGTTGCTTCATTTACTTGATTAACTTATTCATTTGTTAGGAGGGCAGTTAATTTCTCAAGGCTCTTAACTTCATCAATTTGTTTACAACGTTGTGCTTTTAAACATATATGTTTTACCTTTTCAAGCGGTAATTTTTTTTACAGTACATGACTGTCTAAATCTTGGATTCATCATTAAGATCTTATTAGTTGTTAATAAATATTTCATTGGGGTTAAGAGTCTAACCAGAAATATTAAAGGTTTCACTCGAGCTTCACTTGAAGAGATAGACATAAGTATATTGTTTACATTTTCAACGGGTAAGATAGATCGAAGAGTTTCTTAATCAAGTTCCTTCTATTTATTATAATTTTATTATCTTCCAAGATTTAATCATTGATTTCACCTTAAGACCGTTCTAAGGACTCACCACAATAAGGGATTGTTGATTAATTTACGTGGGGTCACAAGGTATCACAAGGTATATATTTTTCTCTTATTTTTTGCTAGATTCAAAACATAGTCCTCTACCAAAAGACACATGACCAAAGGTAACTAAAGTGATGTAAGTTGATTCAAGTTTAGATAGTTAGAATTAGGTTTGACAATTCAAGGGTAAATCATATTCCGAAAATTGAAAAATTTAACGAAGGATACACATGTCAAAACAAGTTCATTTAATCTTATTGACGATAAAAATTTTCAAATTGAATTTCAAACGATAACAACAACCTACATGAGAACAATGCAAAATTATAACTCAATGCCTTCGAAATAGTCTCCACAATTTCCATACCAATGTTTTAAAACAAAAAAAAAAGCATTCGTACAATAACAGTTCCTAGGAAAGCCGGAGTCCACTTTCTACACGTGTTTCTCTTTCTTTTTTTTCTTTTCTACTCAGGAAATCCTCCTACACATTTGTTAGCACAGGTCAGTTCGCAAGAACTAAGCACGATAAAAGCTATAACATTAAAACAATATGTTGTTATCTAACTATTTCAAGGAAGAAAAGCACCATTGCTTAAGAAAATAATCCAAGTGTCTAAACAAGAGTAATTAAAGAGTTGTCCAAAAGCATAAAATGTCAAAATAAAAAAGGAAGGCACTAACTCTATTTAATTATCATTTTCTCATATGAGAAGTTAATAAACCATGATAATGAATTCCACCTATATCACAATAATGACCATCATTTCAACAAGATAACATTTCGAAACAAAAACAATTACAAGAAGAAAATTAGTTTCAAATGTGATCTGCCCTTATTTTTTTAAGTTAGTTCACCAAGCCAGGGATTCACTATTCCACTGTAAGATCCCGAACAATCAATCGACATGAGAATATCTAAACCAAAATGACTTAATAATATTTAGATGTTGTGCCTATAACAGTTAATTTTATATCAGTACAGAATAAATAAATTGGAAAAGAAAAGGGATGAAACGCACAAATGACCCAGTATGGGCCACATCCTATCCTAACAATCCTTCTATTAAACTTTCTTCTAATCAAGAGAATGTCTTAAGAAAAAGGAAAAACTTGACAAGACCAAACATAACCATTATAAATCTTATAGGAGGTTTACTCAATCATTCACAAGAGCACAACACAAAATACATAGCTTCTAAAGGATATGCCGTCAACACAAGTTGACATCAACCTTTCTGGTCAACACATAACCATTCTACTAAAATGACAGCAAGGAGGTCGTATCCCAATGAGCATCACAATAACTAGTCAACCAATGAGTTTCCAAAGACACCAACCTCTAAGTCACAGGAGAATGAAATTTAAACATTTTAAGGATAAAAACGTAGAGTAATTTCTTACGCATAAAACCAACATCCCAATTTTAAGATTTGAAAACTTCCTCAGTAATGATCAAGTAGATCTCGTATCCTCCAACATATGTGAAACAAAATCAAGGTACGAAAAAGAGTATTTACTCCAACATTTTAAGCTATCCCAAAGATGTGAGTAACATCTCAAGGAGACATTCCATAGGATCAACTACATTCCTGTAATGCCCCGTTTGGCGGTTACCCAGTTTCTTGGCGTAGTGACCTTTTCCTTGTTGGGCGTCTAACAACTGTGCGTAATTCTGTGTTCTTAGACCCTATTTCAGCGATGTTTTAGCACCTTCCCTCTCCTTCCGGCATCCTCGAGTCATTATCGACACCCTCCCTTTTTGTGGACTATGTAATGTCCTGTGCATTATCCTTTTTACAAGGGATCTTATTGTCGCATTATTAAGCTCCGGATTTTTTTTTCATTTGGGCAGGAAAACAGAAGGACTTTTGTCACACAATGCGCTAACATATTCCACAATCATTCATGTTCTTACTAGGGGTAAATTGATAAGTAAAGCTGAAGCCTTGATGACAGAGTTCATTGTAATGGCGGAAAAAAAACATGAAACCAGTCCTCATGTCCAAGTGTTTAATGCCCTTAACGGCGCTATAAAGAGCCTTGGACATGAATTTGCTTGCCAAGTATTTGATGTATTGGTCACTCTGCATGCTCAAATGGGTAATGTACAGGAGGCCTTACACATAATCTATAGGATGCAGCAGAAGCAAAAAATTCAGGCACATGTCCATGCCCATGGTTCATGCCTGCAACATCCTTCTAAGCAAACTGATGAAAATGGAGCGAATAGACACTGTGTGGATTGTGTATAATGAAATGACTTCTAGTGGTCTTCTTCGTCCCAATGTTTATATTTACAATACTCTTGTCAATGTCTACCGCAAGGAAGGTAAGATGCAGGAAAGCCTTTGAATTATTTGACGAAATGATGAATAATAAAATTATTCCCACTGTTGTCACTTACACCATTCTTATATGTGTCTATGTAAGGGAGACAAGATGTAAGACGCCAATGACTTGTTTAACACAATGCAGGACCGTGGGTTGGCTCCTAATCTTTATACATGTATAGCTATAAAATAAGATGAAATAAAACAAAATTCAAGTAAAAATAAACAACTAAGGAATGGAGGGGGTTGCGTGGAAAGATGGGGGGGTTGGTGTGTGGCGTAGGTTTGAGGGGACAATGTTTTAAAGTCAAAATCCTATCTGCTTGTGCATAAGGCCCTACTGTCCCTCACCCCCCCTTCCTGCCATCTAGAATGGTACGTGGCCATCTCCCACTGGCCTTACCTCTGCCAGCCGCCCCACTTTCTTTAATTCCTTTGATTTGCAAATCTAACGCGTCTTCTGCTACCTGCTCTCTCTGACCTGTTCTGGCCGCGTGAGCAGAGAGGAGTGTCTTGTTGGGATTTGAGATGAATGGCTACAACGTGTTCTGGACAGTGGATTCATTGATGGTGAAATGAAGGTCTATCACCTTGATGTTGCGTGGGTGGGTGTGGGTCTCAAAATCATGTTGTACAGGTAGTTTCAGTGGAGCATAGAACCGAAATTCTCCTAGGAGAGTGCCGTGAGGAAGTGATTGGCTATATACAGCAGCTACAGGGTAGAGAAGTAAACTTATCCCAGAAAATCAGTGGCCTCCAGAGAGAGTTAAGTGCGACAGCTATTGCAGGGCGAGCCCAAGGAACCATTGGTGTTGATCCTGATGTTCTGGTTGCACGCAACCATAGTCATGAGTTGAGCTGTCTTGCCTTTCCATTTTGGAAAGTCGCTTCCGTCCAGGTGATGTATAAAGTGGAGGTTATATCTTGGAGAGAGAGGCAGGTGAGCGCAGAGGTGGTGATAGATGCGGATGAACAGAGGTCTGTATCAGTTATTCAAGAAACCAGGTAAAAGTTGAGTCTATAACAGCTTAAAGAAGATGCTAAAGCTCTGGAATCTTGCATAATGGCAACATTATCTTCATGAAGTTCGAATCACAGTCGGGTAGACACTAAAGACAGGTATATCTCAATAATGGGAAGTAAATGTTGTTCATGCTTCTAAATTCAAACTTGGGTCAGTGTTAGAGAAGCTGATGAGTCTCTATTGAGCTCTAATTCCTCAAACATGCTCCTAGCTCGATGAAGAAGTGCAAAAGACAGTTCTTGTCTTTGGACATTCCTGTCTCTTGAACTTGCTAGGAAAGGTGAACTGATACAGTGAGGCATGTTCTTGTCGGGGCTCCACAGCAGTGACCTGCCACAGTTTCCAGCCAGGCTACAAGCACGTTACAGTATAGTAGAAGCCTTTGTGGGCACCTCCAACAAGCAGGTCGCCTAACTATGATGTTATTTGTTCTGTATCGACTGCATCCTCAATTCGGGATTCTCCTTCAAGGTGACAGATCACACCCACGGGCACAGGAGATCTATGCAATGTTGGAGAAAATGTCTTGGGAGATGAAGGTAGCAGGATATTTTTCAGATCCAGAACACGTACAGAGTTTGTTTCTTCAAAATCGGTTGTGTGACAGTGAGGGTGTTACCAGCAAACCTGATGAAATTTATTTACAAAGATCCTACTTATTTTTCGATGTAACCCATGGAAGAGAACCTCATAGAGGTCGATCTGTTTCATATCAGAATATTCATGAAGCACGTTTTGCTTTGCAATTTTATGAGCTGCTTCAACGAGTCACTAAGTTGGCAGGCATTAAGTTTTCTGTTGGAATTATCACCTTACAAGCTACAGCTGAAATGTTTGCACCGAGAGTTGATGTTGTCCTCAAACCTGATGGAGGAAAAGGTTTTTTTTTTATTACGGTAGATGCCTTCCAGAGCCAGGAACGTGATGTAAACATTATGTCTTGTGTCTGAGCTTCAAATCATGGGGTTGGATTGCAGCTATTTTTCACCGCGTGAATGTGGCACTAGCACGAGCTCGTATAGCACTTTGGGTTAAGGGAAAGCAACGGCATTGAAACAATCATATGCATATGGAGATGGCATTTTAAACCAGGCATGTTAAACCTGCCCTTGTAATCTTCTGCTACCCTTTTATTATGTCATGAATTGAATGTCCTTCTTTTTGTTTTTTGTTTTATCTGTTATGGAATTTAGAATGGGCTCCTGCTTTTCCTTGTGAATCGACCCAGATTGAAGGAAAGGAAGGACTGTTGGGAGTTGTTTGTTTTTCTTACCCTGGTAGCAACTGTGATAGCATGTATACACTCCTTTCTACCTCGTTTTTCTTTTCGAATAAAAGAGTAACTGCCATGTGATAGAAAAATAATGGTTGATGTTTTATACTGTGGGTGTTAGATCTTTAACCTGGGTGTTTCCTGCTTAATTCTTCAATTCGGGTGACGTTTAGAGATAATAGTGAACAATGGCCGTTGAGTTCGTTTTCTAAACCAGCAATAGCAGATTTAAACTTGAGCCATGAATAACATTAGTGGATATTTGTAGATTTGTCGACTCATGGCCAGTTTTAGGCTAAGTGTTGTTTTGTCTTGGTAAAAGCTTTTCTTGGGCTGATTGTGTGTGTAGACCTCGCATAGTGAGCATGAGGTTTTCTTAGGGGCCTACGTGAGTGAAATATTGACTACTCAATACATATCCTGTGACGTGAGTCACTGTATCATAAGATAAAAGAGTTCAATTGAACTCAATAGTAGCAGATGTTTTCTTTAGAGCGACTATGAGGATAGGTCGAGTAGACTGTCGTGAAATAGATGGGTATGCCCAAGCTATTCATATGTTGTTTTAGAGACGGAAGAGAAGGCATAGTTCGTAGGAAGAGTATTTTGCTTTGTATTCCTCCTTCGCTGACTGTTAACCTTGTGATTGGTGACTCGAGTTGGGTCACGGTAGAGGATCTTGTGTCGATCCACTTATATTTCCAACAGACTATCCCTTGCTTGTTTAAATCCATGTATCGAATGAAATGGGTTCCTATTAAATCCATTTTGTAGCTTAGCAAACCTTCAATAATTCAGGTAAGGACTTTCTAAGTAAGTGTTCACTGAGGCATGTATGAAAATAGAATGGTTACCTTTCTTCGAATTGGGTTAGATTTGTATGAAAATGGAAAAGATAGGAATCGACTCAGTTACATATTTTAGTGAGCTAAGTCCTTAACTCTTACAATGATCATACGAGTGGTGGATTATGGGTTATTTACCATTTATGTGATGTAAGATAATAACAACCTTTGGTGAAAATACTTCTTCTTGATCCTTGCTTGTGTAATCCAACTATAGTTGTTGAATGTAATTTAGTTGGATAGAATCTAATTTATTTAACTTCTTGAAGAAAAATAATTAGGTTCGGTGAGAATTACTTGGTATTTTGAATCTTCAGATTCAGTGTTTGTGTTGTGAGTAGTATATGTATGCTGGTTTATTCAGTCGAGTGAAGTTAACTTTAATCTTTGACTGATTTGTGTACATATATGGTTGGGGCCTATATTCTTCCTAAAACATGGATGTGTGTTAATGCAGTCTTGTTAACAAGCAATTTTGAATATGTTAAGCCATTTGACTGATCTTTATCTTTTGGTTAATAATATTAGAATGATGTTTGGGTGTTAGATTTCAATCACGTAATCCATAGGATTACATGATTGAAATCTCAATACTCTCAGCCTGGTTGTCTTCACCAATAAGGTCTCACCTTGTTTGTCTTTGGAATATCTCTCTCACTTGAATATTGGGATTCCTCCTTGTTGGCTGGTATAAATCTCGTCATCTTGTGAAACATATTGATTAGTGGTTTGTGATTTGATCCATTCTTGAGTTTAGAATTTTACTTTCATGATATTATAAAATGTTAGCTTACTGTTGCAATGGGTAGTCTTAACATGCTTAGTTTTCGTGAACTGATCCCAGCTAGTATTTGTGCAGATGGATTGTGCGAGTAAATTAAAGGAAAGAGTTGTAGAGGTTTCATCAGTGCAATTTATGAAATTCCATGTAAAAATAATGTCCAATGTGAGGTAAAATTTTGTAATAGTGATTGCAAAGGAATTTAGAAGACCTCTTGCCTTGGGTTGTTCAGAAATTGCGTGAAGATGTTATCTTGTCCTTCTGTAGGTAAACGGGTAACTTATCTTTGTGGGAAATGTTATTCAAACTTTTCACTGGCATAAGCATTGTAAAACTTGGATCTTGAGAATTAAGTGTTAATTTAAATCTTTCTAAGACTCTGTATTGATGTGTTATATGTAAGTTTTAATGGGGTGATTTTTCTTTACAGAAGTTACCTAAAAGTTTTATTCAAAGAAATATGTTGTGGTTTAGATCCCCTTGAAAACAACAATGCCTTAAGTAATCAAGAGTGAGACTATCCTTGCAAAGTGATTTTATATAACGTGTTATCCCTCACTGAACTGGTAAACACTACCCTTTTGGTGAATGCTTAAAACAAGCTTAAAGGAAAACAATGGTTAGTTTCTAATAAGATTTAACAAGTAAGAGAAGATAATTTTGAAACCACTCAATTTATCTCTAAGACTATTTAAAATTAAGTGGCTTCCTCTTGATAAGCTCTTTCGGTGAAGCCTAAGTAAGAGCGCTAATAATTACATATAAAACCTCAAGCTTCAATTAAACCTCAGTAAGAAATAATGACGTCTTAAGGGGGAATTCATTTGACCTTCTTCCTTTAAATTTATCTAGGGTGTCTTATCAAAATAAATAACCTCCAATCATTTCTTACTGTGGCTTGCCCTAGCTGTGAGAGTGTCATGTGGTTGGGCTTCTATGTTGTTCTGTCAAAAAAAAATATTGTCCTTGATAGGTGTGGACGTTTCCGTGCTACTTTTATGGCCATCCTTGTATCGAGTTGTTCACAGAGTTAGTTGTATCCTTGGTGACGACATGTTGCGCCATGTTATGTGTCAAGCAAGTCAAAAAAAAAATATCATGTCTTTTACTATGTTGTTCGTGTTTGTGAATTTTTGGGTCGTTACAATTCCTCAAGACATACAACAGTCACCATGGGAGAGAAGATGATTCCAAAGACAAGGATCTCCAAATGGTGAACATGAACTGATACCAAATTATGAAGATCAAACATGACGCTGGAAGAATAAAATAGTTCTTCGAGGGATTTACAAATAACAAAAGCAACTAACCTAGTTTGAGAGTAATACCAACTTGGCTGAATTCAAAAATCAGTCAAGCTAAGCACACACTAAGCCAACCGAGGCGAGTAACTAGAACCTATAACGAACTGAAAGAAAAAGATAGAGACATGAATAGCATCATTAATGTAACGCCCCGTTCGACGTGTACCCTAGTCCTGGTCGCAAACTTGTGCTTGATAAAGCTCTTTGTTCTTTTACGCATATGAGTATAGTCTCATCCTTTGTGGTACAACTTTTAAACATTAGACACCTACTTAGAGTTTGAACATTTTTTTTTCCAGTTGATATTCCTTTCAAAACATGGAGTTTGTTAGCTGTCCCTCATTGCAGATTCTTGAACACTTGCTTTCAGTTAGTAGAAGTTGCAATTGAATTATTGTACAATACCCCTAAGATGAACTGTAGACCAAATTTTTTCCCTGTTGCTTTGATTTGCGAATGATTCCTTATGAAATGTATATCTCTTTCTTATGTACAAGCATGCTCTAAAATATGAAAGTGAACCGTAGCTACAAGTCCTTGATTTGGCTATAACCTCTGTTGTATATGTGTGATCCTTCTAGAAATCTCATAGACTTGTAGTTGTCACAGCCAGCTTCATCTCCTTCTTGGCGTGGAGGGTGGAGCTATTAAAGTATGATGTGATGGAATCCTTGCTGGTGGCCGCACCCACTGTTTTCCCTGATTTGCAAATCTTTTGTTTTCTTTTTTGACCTGCTCACGCAAGAGACTTTGGTGGCCGCACATGCTCATTCATTAAAATGTTGACTTACACCTGTTGTTCACGTGGTCTACCTGTCGTGTCTGTCCAACCTCGAATGCTTGTTTTGGACTCCATCAAATGCTGAAACAGATGAATTGCTACAGCGTGTTCTGGATAGTGGATTCATTAATGGTGAAATGAAGGTCTGTCACCATGATGATGTTGCGAGGGTGGGTGTGGGTTCTCAAAATCGTGCTGTACAGGGAGTTTCAGTGGAGCGTAGAACTGAAATTCTCCTAGGAGTTCCGTGAGGAAGTGATTGGCTTTATGCAGCAGCTACAGGGTAGAGAAGTAAACTTATCTCAGAAAATCAGTGGCTTCCAGAGAGAGTTAAGTGCGACAGCTGCTGCAGGGCGAGCCCAAGGAACCGTTGGTGTTGATCCTGATGTTCTAGTTGCACGTGACCACAGTCGAGATCAGTTGTTGCAGAATCTTGCAGCTGTAGTAGAAGAACGAGGTAAAGCTTTAGTTGAGCTGTCTTGCCTTTTCATTTTGGAAATTCTACTTCCGTCCAGGTGGTGAATTTAACATGGCCAGAAGCTCGATCAAATCTTGAGGCTGCATTTTTTGCTTTGCATTTCCATGGTTTTGCTGGTATCGTGGTTGGCCATGGACACTCAGCTTGGCCACTTTGTCTGGTTTGAACTAGGGTTTGCGAGTTGGGTCCATCTTGAATGGCTTTGAATCCTTATGCTCTGCTGGGTGTGCATCGTTGTGAGTGAAATTCCACTATGTTCCCCTCTTTCTGTTCTTGCTGTGGAAGGCTTTACAGCCGTGAGGTCATAGCTCTTCACTCTCGTCAGGGACGTTTTGCTTTTCATTGCTTTGTATTCTTCTGGCATTGCCATGCATTGTGTCAAAGGCTCATGACCTCCCTGGTTCTATGTTCCAATCTAACTGTTGCTCGACCTCAGTCTTAGTTCTTAACTCGAGCCATTGATTTGTGCTTGTATTTTATTGTTTCAGCCATGAGCTTGACCCAGATTTGGTGACAGATCGCACCCACAGGCACAGGGAATCTATGCAATGTTGGAGAAAATGTCTTGGGAGCTGTAAGGTGTGTTCTTGTTGGGGATCCATAGCAACTGCCTGCAGCAGTAAATAGCCAGGCAACGGGCATGCTACAGTTTGGTAGAAGCCTTCGTGAGCGCCTCCAATAGGCAGGTTGTCCAACTAGGCTGTTTTCTGTTCTGTATCACTGCATCCTCAAATTTGGACTCTCCTACAAGATATTTTTATCAAAATCGATTAAGTGACAGTGAGGGTGTTACCAGCAGACCTGATGAAATTTATTTGCAAAGATTCTCTATTGAGATCTTACTTGTTGTACGATGTAACTCATGGAAGAGAACCTCATAGAGGCCGATCTGTTTCATATCAGAATATTCATGAAACACAATTTGCTCTGCTATTATATGAGCTGCTTCAACAAGTCACTAAGTTGGCAGGCATAAAGGACTCTGTTGGAATTATCATCACCTTACAAGCTACAGCTGTAATGTTTGCACCGAGAGTTTGATGTTGTCCCCAAATCTGATGAAGGAAAAGGTTTGTGTATCAATACGGTAGATGCCTTTCAGAGCCAGGAGCGATGTAATCTTTATGTCTTGTGTCCGAGCTTCAAACCATGGTTGGTGTTTAGCTTTCTAGCGCAAGTGCTCTCTAGATTGAGTGGTAAGCAGTTCGACTCTCACCCCCAAAGCAGCTGCATTGAAGCAATCTAGTGTTTGGACAGCCACCTATTGCATTCTTCTAGTCGTGCCTTCAAAAGGGAATCCTGGTGTGGTATATTGCAAGAAAAGACTAGTGAAGCAGAGGATAAAGCGGAGGGCGTGTGGCTGTAGCAGTCCCTGCTGGATGTTCACGACTGGTGGATTTGTTAAAATAGGCAAGATAGACTAACCATATACATAATATGCTAGTATCTAATAAACCTCTTGAAATGAAACTTTTTCTTTCCAGAAATTGGTTTAAATTTGTGATTTTGTGGATTTGTGTTCAGTATATGGGTAATAGTTTGTTATTTCCGGATTTGCCTCCGTTGGTTGTTCTTGTTGAAGTGATCTAACCCCTTTATAAAATTAAAAAATAAAAAAAATGTTCTCGCTGTTTATGCTTCGATTAATTATATGGAAATATATATATATAATGGTACTGTAAGGATAAAAATACCCTGTGCTATAAATTGAGTCTTCTGGGGTACGCTGGTTTTAACAACTTGTCGGCTTATATATATATATAGAATATATATATATATATATATATATATATATATATATATATATATATAATCTTAAAGTTACTTCCTTCTACAAAAATGTCACTGTTTCTTTTGTGAACCTGGGTATGTAATCACCCCTGGAAAGTTACAGCTTTGACTAGTATTGGGTTCCTATTATGTTATTGCCCTGGAGGAAAATATACAGTTAAATTATTATTTTTTATGATAAGCTTGATTATGCACTTCGTGTATTGTGCAAATTATTAGGGCATTTGGAAATTAAAAGTTCAATATATATGCTTGTTAAGAAGGAAGTTTTGGACCGAAAATATGTCCTGGGTTGATAGAAGGGCATAAATTATTGATAGAACCCCATTTGATTCTACTCTTTCTATGAGTAAAATTTGATAAAATTAATGACCTTTATGGTGTTAAGATATGGTATGTTGATGATTCCTTGTGTGATCGATTTAATTATGTATAGACATAATGCCTTGATGGAGTAAGGTAATATCTTTCACGGTTCGTGAAAGTTAAGGTTTTCATCAACTGCTTAAGGTAACATGAAGTTCCTTAATTTAGTCAAACTTGTTTTGTAATTCCTTCTTGATGAGTGACCTTTCATTACAAATTTAGAATGATTGTGATGGAAGGTCGTGAATATAATTTTGTTGTTTAAAAAAGGGAGAAAGAAGCTATGGGGTAATAATTGTAATTACATCGTTATAGAAATCAAGGATATCTATCTTCAATGGTATATATGTTTTAATCACTGCATAGGTTACGAAACTTAGTATGAGATGTAAATTAAGGAGAGTTGAGAGACTTTTTTTTCTTTGTATACATCGTT
The DNA here is from genome assembly GCA_019776745.2 of Taxus chinensis. Lineage (NCBI taxonomy): Eukaryota > Viridiplantae > Streptophyta > Pinopsida > Cupressales > Taxaceae > Taxus > Taxus chinensis. The sequence continues at coordinate 257,987,836 of CM034147.1, read as the reverse complement.
TATGATATTAGAAAGTGAGTTGACGTCGGAAAATTTCAACCAAGTCTAGATTCATGGCTATGTTCCTCTAGAACGGGAGGGTTATAAATCTAAAGTATTATGAAAATTGCAAGGATGTGTTTAGAATGCTAGATTGCCTACTCAACTTGGGAATTAATGAGGCTTGTCACTATTCCGGCCCTGGTTATGTTCAGTAGGTAGGCTGTTAGGCAATGCCTATTCCAGACATTCTTATCATCCTTTCCACTCATCCTTATTAGCTATGAAGTCACTTATTACCTAAGATATAATGGTTGTGGGTTTGAATATAATATTTTCATCCTTTAAACCTTTTTTATTACATGATGGAACTTTGTTATTACCCTCGTTGTTCGTTTCTAGCCTATTAGGCCTATGGCCCTACGGAACGATTCCAAAACTATATTCTTTTTGGCAACTAAGATCGGGTCTGGTTTTTTTTATCTTTTGACTTCACCTTGAGAATGTTGATTGATGGGTTACACTTTAGATTTCAATCATGTAATCTACGGGATTACATGATTGAAATCCTAATACTCTCAACTCTTGTGTCTAATCATTTAAATTTCATAGTCTTGCGTATTTGGTTGTTAAACTTTTGTAGTTTTTGAGGTATTTTTCATAATTAAAACTTATGGATTTCTTCTTGTTGGCATGGTGAGAATTATATCTTGTATCAAAAGGTTGTTAGAGGTTAGAACTTTGATCCATTTCTTGAAATAGAATGTTTCCTTTCATGGTATTGTTAGCTAGTAGCTTATTGTTGCTATGTATAGTCTTATCTTGCTCAGTTCTCGCGAACTGACTCAGGTTATTAATTGTTGCAGATGGCTTATGTGGTTAGATGATGGAAAGACTTGTAGATTATTGCATCAATCTTGGTTATGATGTTCCTTTGTACGAATGAGTATTATGTTATAAAAATTTGGAAAAGGCCTTTGGACATTTTAGAAGGAGGGTCAGTGCCTTAGTGGAATGTATTGTAGAGTATTGTTGTTGTAACTGTTAAAATTTTCTCTTGAGTTAAAATGTTGACATGTAAATCCTTCTAAGGCATAGTAGAAATGAGTTTGTAAGTACTATGAAGTGAGATGGATAGTCCTATAAAAGTTAAACTAAAATTTATATATATGAATATATTAATGTAGATGTGATCTACTTGATAACCTTTGAGACCTGGAACAATCAAGAGGAAACTAGTCTTTTGTAACAAAATATGATTACTTATTTCTTTTTTTTTAATTCGAGCCAAACCAATAAACACTATCCTTTTATGGTGAAATCTTAAATGACCTCATGGTGAAAGAAATGGTTAGATTTTAGAAGATGATAGGATTTAGTAAGTAGGATGGAAATTGATTAATTAAACCTTAAATCTCTCTCTATCATTTGAAATGTTCTCCTTTGTCAAACTTAATTAAGTAAAGTCTAGATGGAACATTCAACCAATCTTGATAAACTCTTAACCTCAATGAAAGACTGATAGTAAACAATGTGACCCTGAAGCTAAATTTTGTTGTCCTGTTCTGTTAACCCTTGCCTTGATTCATGGTGATATTTCTTAAGCAAGGTCAAAGTTTGATCCTTAAACAAGAAGGTTATTGTTATGAACCCTAAGCGGTACTTTCCACTCAATTGGAGCTTATGCCATCACTTGGGCAATAGAGGTGTGGAACTTGTGTTAGTGGCTTGAGTAAGTTTAATTAATCTTGTAGAAATGGAAAATGTTCTAAAATCAAATGAATAAAAATCCTTGGACATAAAATTGATGATCCTAGTTTAGAAAGCTTGGCCTTAAGCTATTTAGTCAATAGTTGAAAAGAAAGAAGTTCTCCCTTGTGAAAAGAATTGTGTGAATCATTACATGAAATTTTATAAGAACGTAAGTTAAGAATTAAGAGACATTTTAGTAAACAAGAAAATTTAACAAGAATTTCCTCATGGGATGCCCTAAATGTAAGTGTGTCAAGTGGTTGGACTTCCATGTTGTCTTGTCAGAAAGAAGAAAAAAAAAATGTATGTATGGTCCTTGATAGGTGTGAATGTTTCCGTGCTGCCTTTATGGCCATCCTTGTATCAAGTTGTTCACAGTGTTAGTTGTACCCTTGGTGACGACATGTTGCGTCATGTTATGTGTGGAAGTAAGACAAAAAAAAAGTTATCCTGTCTTTTCTTGTGTTGTTCGTGTGTTCTTTTATTTTATTAGTCTTAAGAACAAAGTTGACCCAACTAATATTTATTAAAACACAGAAAATAATATCCAAGGCTTCAAACAACACGGTCATTTCTAATGCCAGAAGCTAATATCCTCCCAGAAAATACGAAAGAGCAAGGGAAGTGGAAACCACACAACATACCATCACACAAGACATTTATATGAAGAGCAGGGTCATTTAATGAATCATTTAAATAATAGCATAAGAATCAATGGTATAGAGAATATCGTGCTTGATTAAGCTCCCGCAATTGAGCACACGCAGAACAGGGTCTGCAACAACATCTCAAGCCCAAACTCCACTATCCTCCATGTTGTTGGGTGCCCAAAACACAACTATAGGTTTCCATGATGGCACATACAAGGATTCACGGCCCGGGCAGGAGCGTAGTACAGCGACACTCCCCAACCTTGCCAACATCCTCCCATCCTGTGTCCAAAGGGGACATTAGAGAAGAACATGGACATCTATCAAAGCACCAAGGAAAAAGAATCAGATTTTCTTTTTTTTGCCAGGTGTTGAACCACTCATGAGGCACAAAAAACTAATTGACAAAAAGGCCTCAAAGAGGTGCGGTCTCCATGTATTGCCACTATTGCAGGGTAGGTACTAAAGGATCTGCTAATAAATTTATCCCCTGTCCACCGTATACAACCCAATAGGTGTCCAAAATGTTCGGCCCACACAGCAAGGATCCACACAACTAGCGCCCAAAGGGCTTGAGCAGGTCACTAGGACAAAACCAGGGCAGGTTTGAGATGAATCACCATTAAACGAAAGCATTTATCCCCAACAACAGTCAAAAGAAATGAAAAAAAAAACTACCATGCATGCGGTCAGCATCAGGGGAACTAATTGCAGGCTGCACCATGAGCAACCAAAAACTGCTCCTCAAGGTATTGGAGTTAGCCCCCCATTTTCCATTTTGATGGCATTGATTTGATGTTTGCAACATTAGATATATTTGGTGCCTCCCGCAAACCACTTAAAAAAAATAGGTGCAACATAAGACTAAATGTCTTTGGACAAACCCCTTCCCTTTACTCAGCATACACAAACTTGACCACTTACTTCCTTTAGCGTCGAAGTGGAATAAGTTTGCCTTATGATTGATTTGGCATTGCTCATCTTGTTGAGTTGGAGCGCTTTGGTTTTCTGCTGTACACTAGATCCTATGGGCACGAAGTGTAACAGTTTGAGATTGTGGGACGAGCTAAACAAAGCCACGACAGTGACTCCACCCTACAACTCGCTACTCTCAAATGTGATTTCACACTTAGTTCAGTCCACATTGACTCACTGCATCGTCCAATGCCTTTGGCATTATACCGGATCACGGGCTCTTCAAATTCTTTCTGAGATCAAGGGTCTCAGCTTTACTTGTCTCAGAGGAACTTTCCTACTTGAGCTCGTCCATCTAAGCTTGGCCCTTTTTCAAAATACTGCGATTGGGAGTCAGCCCTTCCTCCATGATTTTCAAACTTGACTCATAGTCGGGCTCCATTGAGTCGACCCATGTTTCCTTACTAGTATACTTGGAGCCAGTGATCAACAAGATAATATTTACAGGCTACAACAGGGAGCCATGGCAGAAAATTAATGAGCCAACCATCCAATTTGTCCTGTCAGCAAGAAAAGAGGAAAAAAGCTCTTCCACCATCTCACACCAAACACGAAATTGAAAATTCATTCAAGAAGTGACAAGCAAATCCTCCCATCCGCCAGCTAACCACAGCACAAGGATAATACATTTTATTTTATTTTATTTTTGGAGCCCACGCTTTGGGGACAGGTCGCTTGCAAGGAAGAACTAGGCTGGTAGATAAAAACATTAATCTCAGAATTGATTAAGGGTCCTTCAACATTATAAAACAATAAAATAGTCCCCTCCTACAAATGTGCCACACAAAAAGGAATACTCCTTACCACGTAAGCCGAGGTTAGGCCTACGGGGAAAAATTGATTAAAATATATATACACTTATCTTTAAATTAAATTGATATTAGGTGCCTTAAAAGAAAAGTCCTAAACACTCTTCTTTTTTTAAAAAAAATAAAATTCTTTAGAGCCTTTATCTAATAGCGTCGGCAGCAGACCACTTAATCAAGAATTCGATAAGCCTAAAATGACCAAGCTCGTAAAAGGTGCTACGGGGAACCCTCAGCGACTAGCAAGCAGTGACGACGGCACCAGGAGGTAAGACTGGGAGAAACTACCCTAATTTAAATTCACAACAAGATCGTAAACACCCAATGATCAAAAGAATCTCAAATAAACATTTGGTGTTTAGCAATAGGGTAAAAGAAGTAGAAACCAAACAAGGCATCAATTTTTATAACAAAAAATAACTTGCCAACAAAGTCACACAAAACCACCACAAAATCCATGCACAACAAAAATCCCCTATAATAGAAAAACAACATCCATAGCTTTTCCTTACTAGAAATATCCAACAACCCCAAACCTGATATTCTTAATCTATGCATGGTAAGAGTTCTGTTAAAAAGAATATATAATATAATCATCATAACAACCAAGCTCTGGAACAAAAAAATATCATCTAGTTTGCATGGCTATAGGAGCTACAAGTGTAGAGGTGATAGCCTCTGTTGCACCAAAAAGGCTTTGGATGACCCTTGCTAATTACATCACACATTTTCTTCCCAAGGCCTTCCCTAACAACTACTCTAGTGCTTCCATTATTGAAGCAAATGGTGGAGTGGGATCCATTAAGAATTTCAACCTCACAGATGGTATCCACTTCACAAAAGACTTTTTCTAATTGATTTACATATTTTTTGTTCCATCAATTTTGGAAGAGGTTAGGGGTAGACCTCATTTGTTTTTTAAGGCGATGTTGGGAGATGTATATGGAGGAACCGAGGCATGTTATGCGTTCTTTAAGCATGCTATCTTTGGTTTTAAGAATACATTTCCTATATTTGTTTTGATGTGAAATGGAAGTAGTACTCTTTATGATTTATGTTCTTCCTCCAATATTGATATGCACACTATACTGCCTCTATGGCCTCGTCCGTCTTTAAGTACAATCTGGGACTACATTTTGTATCGTTTCTTGTAATTGACGTGAAAGACATCCAACATCTACAAGACCCATTTTAGTTTCTCGTTAGATGTTAACCTTTGATCTCAAAAAGTACTATGTTATGATCTGTGTTGCCCTTATAATATCTTCCCATTAGATAAGGTGTCCATTGTTTAATGAAAATTAGCCAACCGTTCTTATCTCCATTATTTGACCAGATGAAAATAGCCAACATTTATTTCAAATGAATGGGCTTCAACAATTTCCTACCCTCTATTAGGTGACTTAAATTCAATAATCTTATCAAATTGCACAGAAACCGCATCTACATGTTAGATCCTATAATGAAGCTTTTGGAAAAATGTGCAACACCAAAAGTGGGTGCCCTCCTTAACACTTGAATGCCCTAATGGGTACCTCATTCCAGATAAAAGTGCTATTCAACAATGGAGTTTTTTCCATGCTACCCTAATCTTTTGACGAATCTTCTACAATATATCCCCTCCACTCAAAGAACCCCAAGAAAATTCTTGGGTGTTGAGGGTACTTGCAGTCTCCTTGACCTTGGGAAAATACACATGAATTTCTTCTACGAAATAATGTGACAATTATTTTTAAAAATATTTCTACCACCACTCTTGAACATCTACCCTATTGTAATAAAGCCTTCAGATGGACTCAAACTAATTTTTGACAAGTTTTATTGAAGGTTTTTCATCGATACCAATCTATAGAATGCATTTTCACTACATGTTACAATCAGTGACTGTAAAATCCATGTCTCTTAATTACTTATACATTCAGGTAATGGGCCTTCATTACCTATTACATTTTTAGGTGTAGATTTCATTCTTACATTGTTGAAAATAAAAACTATCAGGTAAATAAGAATATGTACACAGTTCTCGTAAACACATTGGTCACACAAAAATGACATTCAAAATATTACAAGGATACAAAACATTGCGATCAACAAAAAAATTGATAGAAAGTGAAGGCTAAGGCCAATCGACAACAAAAATACAAACAAAAGCCTTAGAGATATTAACAAAATTAAATATTCCCAAGAAAAATAATATCACAACCAAAAATAGTAGAGCTTAATTACGCCGAAGGCGTGACTAGTGTTCAGTTGAGCCTTAACGACGACCCAGTGCATGTTAGAGCTGCCTGTCATCTGCTGACAACCTGCTTTGCCACTTGTCGCTGCATCATGTCAAACAAAATATATTGTTCTTCAGGCTCCAGTTGCCTGCAGATTCGAAAGCCTAAATCAAAGAAAGGATATTTGTATGTTTGTGTTGGCGTGAGATTCAGAATGTATTTGGGAGTAAATTCTTCCCTAGGGCTCGTTTTTTAGGGGTATTTATACATTTAGTGCAGAGGAATCCAAATCATTTAGTGCACAGTTTAATCATTATGGACCTTGAATTCTGGACTTGGCGCGTGACTGCGGCTAAGCGCAATTCTTCCTCCCACACATGTTTTAGTTTATTCTCATCTCCCTTAAAAAAACATAAATTTTACTGGTTTAGATTGAATTCGCAAAAGTTTTCGTATTGTTAATTTTTTAAGGTTTTGGCTTGGATTCTGAAATTTAGTAAAAAATTACAGACATTTGAAGTGCGGGTTTTTTTTTTAGTTCTACGAGGCTTCGCTTGCATTCCGAAAAAATTCCTGAACAAGTCGAAATTTGGAAACTTGTTATGCTTTCGCTTTTTTCAGAAAGGTCGTGTCTTGTATTCGGAAGAAATCACTAAGTTTTCTAGGTCTGGTACTAATCAAGAAAAAAATTCTAAATTTTTCAATCTATTTGAAGTCTTTGCGTTGGATTCTCAGTAATTTGCAGAACATTTTCGGAAGAGTTCGACAACTCTGGAGTCTTGTTTTCACTAAAAAGAAATATAAAATTTTCAACTTTTGAGTGAATTTTTTTTTAAGAAGAATTTGAGAAATACGAAGTCTTCTTATTTTTATTAAAGAACTTATGTATAATTCACTTTTTATAAAGCAACCTGCAAGTTTTACTGAAATTTCTAGAGCAATTCCAGAAATTAAAAGTCTCGTATTTGATTTGATTTTTTTCCCCTAAAATAGTGAAGCTTTGAATTCTGAAAATTTTAGAAGTGGTTTCATGTGAGGGGGTCCCTAAATTTTCCTGGTTGATGTTGGAGAGTTATTTTAACAGCATTTATGGTAAAAGTGATCACGTGGTATAATTGTTTAAGGGTTAGTTGTAATTTTGAGGAAAGATATTTCAAAATGTTACAATTTAATTTGTAATACAATTTTAAAATAAATTTGTTCATTTATAAATTGAGATTAATGTAATATGTTCCAACAAAACAGAAGTGGATGGGGAAAACTTATAATCCCTCTTTTTTACCATTTAATTAAAATATTCTCCTAAAAATTTTGTCCAGAAAAATTTAGATTCCTAAATTTTCTTTTTCACTTGACCACCCATTCAATAAGAGTAAGAACAACACTCCCTCTTCATGGGACCCTTTTTAGTGTTGTCTTACCAAAAAAAATTAAATCTATATTTTCAAAAAAAATTGACTTTGGCTTGGAGAAAAGTTTCAAGAACTTAGATATTTGAAGTTTTGTCTGTGGCGGCTTATGTTATAATTAAATTTTATTATCTTAAGAAGAAATGTTCCTCTTTAAACGGAAAGAAATAATTTATGACCGGATCTGCTTAGTTCTTTTCATTGAAAAACCTTGATTTTGTATGGTTTGCATTCTCAAAAGTTCACATAAATTTTCCAGACCTTCGAATCTTGTCCTTTGCTCGTTGTATTGTATTAAAATTAAGAAAAAAGAACTTAGGGAGCAACTCGTTAAGGAAAATTAATTTATTAATTCTTATTTAATGTTGTTCTGTCTTACAACTTTTTTGTGTTAAGCTAAATTCCAAAAATCATTAGTTCCAAGTTAATTTAATTCAACATGTTTAATTTTAGAAGATCAAAACTAAATAATTTTATAATTTAGTTTATTCTATCTTCAAGTGCATTGATTTGAGTCCCTGTTTCGACCATTCTACCGACCACAAAGCCACAGAAAAAGTGAGTGTTCTTTAGGTATCTCGCCAAGGAGAAGATGAACATGAGCCGCTCCTCGCCTTGTCAGATGATCTTGGATTTTAGCGATGGAAATGCACAGTCCAACTCGTTACACTTTTACAGCAGATTTGCCTCAACTAAGGTAAAGGAATTGTTGTCTTTTTATGTATAAGACAAGATTAATGTAATTGTTGTTTTTAAATGTAACTACATTTTTTTAATATTAAGGAAAATCATTAAAATGAGGTTTAAGGAAAATCTACATATATTATCATTGGAAGCGGAGAAAGTGGCAGTGTGTCAAAGAGACTTAATTATCTGTGAGATCAATCAAGATTCGATGACTTAATTATCTAACCTGTATCAATAGGGAACTACTGACTTACTTTTCCGGTCATATAACGTTGTTTTTTCAGCCTAAATTGGTTTTCATTTGACGTTCAACCATGCCTGTCGAGAGTGTATTTGGAGTGTTCTGTTCGTTACAACTTATATTTGATTCCTTTATTATTAAAACAGATTTTTCTAGGGATCTTTACTTGGTTAAATAAAGAATATAAGAATCGATTAATGAGATATGTTGTGGTTGATTCCTTATAATGTTACTAATTAATATTACAAAAAATTTGGCTGCAAAAGTAGTATAAGGTATTCAATTGCAAATAAAACAAGAGCAAAAATGCTGCTATGTACTGCCGCAGCTGTAGTAAAGGTGAATTAAGAGATAACAAAGTTGAAATTATCAATGTTTTGTGATGATGCTTTAAGGTTATTCAACAAATAAGCACGTCTCGATTACAACCTTAGATATCCATCTCCATTGTCAACAACTCTAAATATAGTAGTAGATCCTTATCTCCTCTCGTTGACAACTCAATGTCGTGTCCTTTTGAAGTAATCCGTAGAAGCAAATGTAATAAAAACTATAAGATTTGTAGATATGATAATGGCCATTTTAAAGTGTTAACGTGTACCAAGTTCCATTTACATATTTGGTGTTGTGATTTCCAAATAATAAATGGAGAGCGCCATTAATTGAGTTTTCTTTACAGAATTTTTGACGGGAAATTAATGCTAATTTTTTTTTCATTCCAAATATAATTGGGGAAAACAATATGATCTCCTCATACACTAAGGCATAATATGCTCACTATTCTCATGCATATATATTTTAAGCATGGAAGATCCCAAAAGAATTTGATCCGAGAGCAAAAGAGTTGCAATTTACTTTTTGGTTGGCAAATTAATTTTGATGGTACCGACATAGCTCTAGGAAGTTGAAAATAGATCAAAATTATTTTCAATAAAAGATCAATTTGATGGAAGTTATTCAAGCTTCAAAAAATTTAATCAACTTCTTGTGTGGCATTATTGCTTCCCTGAAATTGAGAAATGACCATTTGGCATATCCTAGTTTTTGTTTGCTTCATAAAAAGCTTGATGTTGTCACCAAATCTTTAAACCCTGCAAAAATGGAGTTGACAACTTCAAATGTATCCTACCTTATAGAAATATTTTAAGAGATAATGTTGCAGTAGAAACAACTTTATGTTAAAATGAGTTTCAAAAAGATAAAATTACATATTTAAAGCGGGAGATGGATGTTATGGCAGATCATTTAAGATAGTCTATTGAAAATTCCCCATTAAAAGACGCGAATGTAGCACCAATGCCTGATTCAGATTGATGATCTAACATTTGTATAAATTGCAACTATTTCTTTACTCTTATTAAATTATGGTTGTCGATGTCCTCTACCTTTGAAAAATGGGTTTTGGTGCCATTCAATTCACCTAGAAACACTTGAAAGCCCTCTGTTATCTCAAGATGACTACAAAACATGAACTAAGGGCGTGGCAACACCAGGACAACACCCACATCATGCTTTTCGGGAAGGACAACACATGGGGCTACAAGGTCCTCAACGACACCAAATGGGTGGATATCAATTCTACCAAGGGTGCCCTCGTCATTATTGTTGAATATATACTTTAGGCATAATTAATAGAGTTGGGATTTTAATATAATGAACACCAACTACATAATCATTTTTAAAAATGTATTTTTTCCCTTTTCTGTTTTTGGTCGAGCAGGAATGGAGTAATAAGAATTTTAAGTGCACCACTCATGTATTAAATAATAGAGAGGAGAAATTGTTTGTTTATGTTTGCGGTCACATTCTTCATGAAAATGAACCTGAGAACAGGCTATGTTGCAGGTGATCTTTTACCTTCAAACCCATTAGAGATGACCCCTTTGATGTTCCCCATATAAATATGTATCCACACTTCACTATGGCAAATATTCACTAACGAGAAATAGACCTTGATTTTCATGGCACCATCCCAAGAGCTGCATAATTCCATCTATCTTTTGTGACGTTTTGGTAGGAATCCTGTAATGCAACCCTTGTGTCTTCAATCCTCTGATTAATGTAGCAAATAAATACTAGCTGCTCTTCTCTATGTGCTTGAATTCTGCTTTTGCCATGGGGATGCTCTTGAAATAAAGAAATTTCTTGCTTTTACAAATTCAAATAGTTTTCTTCTTAACAAGTATTATTACTTCAAGAGCATTCTTGTATGCAACTAGGTCTGATTTTTCAGATTGATATCTGTTTAGATCTGAATTGCAGCGTATGTGGTTAATTGTAAGTGCATTGTTAATGTAAACCTACTTCCCTTATCTACTTTTTGAAAACCATTATGAGGCACCTAGGTTTGCAAAGTAATAAAGAAAAGGATTGGTTTTTGTCCTTGCGTGAGGGAGATGTCGGTGGAGTCCCATTTTTTCCTCATCTAGATCTCTTTTGGATCCTGTATTCAATGCGCATGGTTGGGAGGTGCATTTTTCTGGAGCTGCGGGCATTGATGGAGGGAGAAAAACGTGTTTGAGTGTGTCTTGTCCCTTTTTCGCAGTTTTGTTCTTGTTCCTGCTTAACAAACCTCTCGGTCATGGCGTCTTCTTCCTGTCTCTGCCTTGCTATGACTTGCCTTCCTTCCTGTGCGCGGGAGTTGAAGATGGAGAAATGGGTGTGGATTCTCAAATTTGTGTTGTGCAGGCAGCTTCAGTGGAGCGCAGAACTGATCTTCTCCTGGGAGGGCCGTGAGGAATTTTTGGCTGTATGCAGCAGCTACAGGGTCGAGAGGTAAACTTATCTTAGAAAATCAGTGGCCTCCAGAGTGGGTAAGTGCGACAGCTGCTGCAGGGTGAGCCCAAGGAACCGTGGTGTTGATCCTGAAATTCTGGTTGCACGCGACCACAGTCGAGACCAGTTGTTGCAGAATCTTGCAGCCGTAGTAGAAGGACGAGATAAAGTTTTAGTTGGGCTGTCTTGCCTTTTCACTTTGGGAAGTCACTTCTGTCCAGGTGGCGAATCTAACATGGAAGAAGCTCGATCAAATCTTGAGGCAAGTTTTGCAATGAGGCTGAGATTACGGTCACTGCTGTTTCTAGTTCTGACCAGAAGTTTTTCTAGCGCCTAGCCCATGGGTTTGATATGGTGGTTATAGATGAAGCTACAAGCTAGGGAAGTAGGCATGTTACCTCCACTTTCCTTGGGAGTTGTAAGGTGTGTTCTTGTTGGGGATCCACAGCAACTGCCTGCAGCAGTAAATAGCCAAGCAATGGGCATGTTACAGTTGGTAGAAGCCGGTTTAAGCGCTGCAACAAGCAGGTTGTCCAACTTTGTTGTTGTTTGTTCAGCTTTGACTGCAACCATCTATTCGGGATTGACTGTTTTACACAGCCCAAAATCAATTTGTACCTGAAATATAACTCAGGTAGTTGTTTTCACTTTTGCGGTCAGATCAGAAGCATGGGGATACGAGAGAGAGTTTCACAGCTGTATTCAGGAATAGCAATACCACTGATAGGCTTTGGTATTGCGGCTAAGGCTGACAACTTAGATCAGATGAAGCAAGCTGTTGACACAGCTTTACAGGTCGAGTACAGGCATCTTGACACTGCCAATATTTATGGCACCGAGCCAGCTCTAGGAGAAGCTCTGAATCATGCTATTCTAACGGGGATTATAAACAGGGATGAAATTTTTGTGACCAGTAAATTATTTGCTGGTGATCACGATGACCCTATTTCCGCTTTAAAGACAACCTTAAAGAATTTGCAGCTAGAATATCTGGATCTGTATCTTATCCACTGGCCTATAAATTTGAGAAAGGGGGGGGGGGCTTCACATCCAAATCCCAAAGAGGAGGATTTTCTTTTCTTTGCCATTAGATATAGAGTCTATATGGAGGGGAATGGAGCAATGCGTGGAGTTGGGGCTTGCTAAATCTATTGGTGTGAGCAATTTATCCTGCAAGAAGCTCGGCGACTTGTTGAGCTATGCCAACATATCTCCTGCTGTCAATTAGGAGGAGATGCATCCTCTGTGGCAACAAAAGAAGCTAAGAGATTATTGCAGCAATGTCAACATTCATGTTAGTGCGTGGTCTCCTTTAGGAGGATTTGGTACTTTCTATGGTTCCAATTCTGTGATGGAAAATCCTGTTATTGAGGAGATTGCTAAGAAGCATGGAAAGACTGTAGCTCAGGTTTTGTTAAGGTGGGGTTTGGAGCAGGGAGTGAGTGTGCTGCCCAAGAGCTACAACACAAGCAGCTGCATTGAAATAATCAGATGCATATCAAGATAGCGTTTAAAACAAGCATGATAAGCCCTAACCCTCTCTCTTAATAATTTATTTCCTTTAGTATTTGGGTAAATCAATCTCTGCAATTTCCGTTTGAATTCTGTAGAGTTTGGGTTCCGGACGACTTATAATTATAATTGCATGAACTGATCTCTCTCCCCCTTTACAGTTTATCTTATTTACTATTTGAGTAGAAGAAATCTCTACATCGATTCTTGCCTACTGATCTTATAATGTTGGTTTGTCCTTTTGCCTTGTTTTTTCTTCGAATGAGGGTTTCTGTAGAAAATAGTATGGAGCATGAATGAGGTTTATAATTTTTTTTCTTGTATCGTTTATATTTTGTAGAACATGGCTTGAAAAAGGGAATCTTCCGTTATGACTGTATTTGGATTTTATTGTGGTTTTATAATAATTTAAACCCCCATTAGGATTGGGGGCTTCTATTTGGGAAGAGTCATACTAGTTTAATTGGTCTTTCTAGATAGCTCCATCTAAGTCATTCGATTACCATTTACCTTGGGGATTATGGAAAACCCCTCACCATACCCTCTGCTATTATTAGTGCTATGAGCTTATTATTAGATTGGAACCCTCCTGAAGCATGTGTTAATGGGTTTTCTATGACCTTTACGTACATGTTATGCACGCAAGTCATAATCCTGTGAGGATAATTCTTTGGCTTAATTTTTGAGGCACTACTTGGATCTTTGGATCGGTTAAAGTAATCTTGGATGCATCGAGATTCTCCAAGTTTGATTGATTTGTGATGCCCTCATGCATACGAATTCAGGCAACGCTTGAAAAATAAAATTTTAAATTTATCTTATACTTTGACCTGGAAGCTTGTCGAAAGACTTTTGGTAGGAAAACAGATGAATAGAGAAGTTAAGATAACTACCCTAAATTGGAGTCATGCGTAGCCTTAAGTAAAGGTGACAGCTACCATAATGGAACTGTGCTTACCATGTATGACAGTAAGGATATAAATCCACCTGAATTATTTTTAACTTCATTTTTATAGAACAATTATTAATACCCATAGATTGGGGTATGCAAGTGGAGGTTGAATTAGATAATAGGGTATATTATGTTATCAGGTAACCGGTAAGGATAAATATGTTATTTCAATGCTTGGTTAACAAGTGGAATGATTCTGTTATTTACGATGATTATTATGTTTAGCTAAAAATTGATACTCGCATCTTATTAGGAGTTGAGATAATGTTGATACTTGCATTCATAGTGGCTTGGGCTGTGTTTGCATACCTTAGCTAGTCAAATGTATCTTTGGCATATTACCGACAGATGACAGTATTGTCGGTCATAACTCATTCTTATGAGTTGGACTCTTTTACTTGAAGTATATAAAGACATGGAATAAGCAACCAAAAGGACACCTAAATAATACATGAACCTGTGGATTGGTGGAATCCTTGGTAATATAAGTATAATCTTAAAATTGTGGGATAAATATCTAAACTATACTACATACCACTGATTATCTATGAAGGTTTGATACGTGGGTAATATCGATGAACAATGTAAGATTGATACTTGTATTTAATATTTAAACTTATTGTTGTTGGTGCTTTTATTTAATTGAAAGATAATCTTGTTAGACACTTATATATGTGAAGTAGGTCGAGGGTATTAGGTGAGCGTCATTATTATTTTCTGTAATTTAAGCATGATTAATTGCATGATTAAGGTTGTTTATCTAGTCTCTTGGAATGGTGTTCTTATGTAAGCAGATCTTAAGGAAGTGAACATTAATAAGTATGAAATGTATTATCATGAGATGTGCAGTTAAGTTTTAAATGCATGTTAGAAATTATTTGATAAGGAGTATTGCAAACTTTCATTTATTTAAATACTAGATGGTATAAGTTATTAGGTGAGGTTTATATCTTATCATGCCCAGTTCTAGCGAACTGACTCTAGATAATATTTGTGCAGATGGATTATGCGAGTAGATTAAAGAAAAGAGTGTAAAAGTTTCATCAGTTCAAAATTATGAAGTTCTTGTAGAAATTTCAATGCGTTGTAATTTTGTAACTTTGCTTGCAAGGAGTTTAGAAGATCTCTTGCCGTTGTATGTTTGGAAAAACTACGTGGTGAAGTGTTCTTTCCCTTTTTTTTGTTGTTAGACTAGTTACTTACCTTGGTGAGATATGATATTCAATCATTACATTGGCATAAGTATTGTAAAACCTTGTTTTTGAGAATAAAGTGTTAAGTCAAAACTCTCTGACACCTTGCAATGATGTGATATAAGTAAAATTAAATGGAATGGTTAACCCGTATAGAATTTAACTAAAATATGTGTATTCAGATAAATTAATATAGAGATGACTTACTTGAGAACAAGAGATTCCTGAAGTTCTCAAAGGTGAAACTATCCTTGTAAAGTAAATTTTTATAAATTGATATCCCTAGCTAAACTAGTGAACACTACTTTTTTTTTGTGAACGCCTAAAAACAAGCTAAAGGAAAACAATAGCTAGTTTCTAATAAGATTTAACAAGTAAGAGAAGGAAATTTAGAAACCACACAATTTATCTCTCAGCCTATTTGAAAGTAAGTAGTATAATTTTTGCACATTTTTTTTGGTTTCTGCAAGGACAACACTATTTTAATACAGGATAATTTTTTTTTAACTTGTCTGGACATGGATGAACATGACGCATTACATGGTTTTTTAAACCAAGGATACAATTAACACTGTCAAAAGACTTTTTTAATGGGTTTCAAAGGATCGGTCCTGCAAAGGCATGTACTGGAAAACGCTTTAAAACTTTCAAGTATTATGATATTACTAGGTCACTCGCGAAAGGACTTGGCGATAAGTTCCTCTAACAACATGATCACATTTACAGTTATTTTAAAAAAAAAAAAAAAACTGGTTTAAAAACTATTTATTTTGATAAGTGACACCCTTTAGCTCATGATTTATTAGTTGTGTCCAAAAGAATTCAATATGTGATTCGTCTTATCAAAAACTGTCAAGAGACCCCGCAGACTTAGTTAAACTTAATCTTATACACTGTAGAGAGGTTCGCTATGAAATAGTTTGTATACTTTATTGACAATAGTACATTAATAATCGTGAGATGTGTAATATAAATGTTAAAAAATATGTATCGAAGAAGTGAAAAGTCCACAAGGCTATCTGAAACATCACAAGAGGCTACTAGACTTGTTCATTACCTTGCTAGAACAAGAATTCGAGTTCAACCAGAAGTTCAAGAGGAACTGGGACAAAGTATGTTGGGAGGGCCGTGTAATGCCCATAATTTTTGCCGCACAAAAATTCCAAGTTAAGACGTCATTAAATAATTAATTAGGAAAAAAATGGAGCTTGGGGTTTTACACCCGCCAATTTTTAACGACGTTTACTTAGGAACACGCTGAACACCTGACACAACTCCCGCAAATTATGACTAATTTTTTTTTATTAGGTTGAGAGATTAATTGTGACACAGGTTTCAAAAGAGTCTTCTCTTACGGGGTTAAATCCCCTAAGGTACAATAACTTACACCACTAAACTCACCCTTACGCTTGTTTTAAGAACCAGGTCTACTAGAAGAGTTAACATATTTTCTAATTCAACATTAAGGTCCATTAACCAAGTATTCACTAGGAAGGTAACTTTGCAAGGATAGTCTCACTCTTGACTTAATTAAGGTATTGTTCCTCTCTCAAGTGGAGTCATCCTCTACATTAGATTTATCTGAATATATATACTTTTAGTTAACTTCTATAAGGGTTAAGCCACTCCATTTAAAACTTACTTATATCACATCATTACAAGGTGTCCGAGAGTTTTTGACTATAACACTTTATTCTCAAAATCAATGTTTTACAATAATTATGCCAATGTAATGATTGAATATCATTTCTCACCAAGGTAGAGTTACTAGTCTAATTACAACAAAAGGGACAAGAACTACTTCACTCACATAGTTTTTTTTCCAAACAATACCAAGACAAGAGATCTTCTAAACTCTCTTGTACAAGCAAAGTTACAAAATTTACAACGCATTGAACATTTCTACAAAGAACTTCATAATTTGAACTGATTAAACTTTTACACTCTTTTCCTTCTAATCTACTCGTATAATCCATCTGCACAAATATTTACTAGAGTCAGTTCGCTAGAACTGAGCATGTTCAGTCTATGCATTGAAATAATAAGCTAACATTTAACAATAGACATGAAAGGAATGTTCTACTTCATGAAAGGATCAAAGCACAAACCACTAATCTACTTTTCACACGAGGTAAGGATCTACACCAGCCAACAATGACGAAGTCAAACATTCCAGCAAGCAGTATATCACAAGACAAAGAAACAATCCAAGAACTTGTGGGATAGGAACGAAAGGTCAATAGTATTGAGAATTTTGATCATGCAACCCTATGGATTACGCAATTTAAATCTAATATTCAACCCATCCATCTTAAAAGGAAGAACTTGAGAGTCAAAGACATACTAGTTACGATCAAGACGCGAAACAAAACATAGTTACCCAATCCTCCCAGGAGGATGTTTCATAGCAATAAAGGGATACGTGACCCTGAAGGAAACATTCCATCGTTACAATCTAAACAAGAGGTCTACCGCCTCTTCCTTACAAGGTCTTTTAAAAAATAATAAGCGTTAACAACTAGGATTCTCTCTTCTGAGAACTTTCTATTGCTAAAGGTTGTATCCTGAATCCCATTGATCTACTTTCAGGCATTGAGGACAATAATGAAATTTCCTCCTTTCCTTCCTAATATCTGATACCAGAATAGATTATTGAAGAAACCACAAGCCGCAAGCCTTATTAGGAAACGAGTAATAAAAAAAACTAGCTCACAAGTAAGCTACACTCTAGGTAGGCAAGCATGACAACTTTTAAATGGAAAGCCTAAACAAACTTCATCCGTAATCTTCATAAATAGCATACATACTATTATCCAAGACAATATAGCACTATGTGTAAAATGTTGTACAATATCAATTCATTCCAGCAGGACTCTCGCTTACGCAACAAATTACATTCAATAGAAAGGTAATCAAGGAGTAGTGTTACAACTAATAAAACAAGAGCCACTCTAGCTAAGGACCCAGATTTCCATATTTTTGATATTCCTTATCAATGATGATAAAACACCGCAAAAGAAATATACATGCATTTGTGTTTTATCCAGCGGTAAATCTACATTCAGTAGATCTGAAAGGTGATAACTATCTTGTCGGCACAAGCAAGGGAACAAGCCAAAGAGGAAAGAAGCATTCGAGTGGGGCAGAAGTGCTAATGAAGGCAACCCCCTAAGGGAGCAAAAAGCAAGAAGTATCTACTATCGAGCAGAAATCAGACCCAAGAATTTATGAGCTTTTATTGATTTGATAACACTTAGGGTAGCCATAACCAAGCATTTTGAAAGGTAACATTTTTCTCTTTTTTTTTTTTTATTGATAGCTTCCATGTTTCATAAGAATGTCCCTTTCCCATTTCAGATGGTTTGATCCAAAACAAACAAAAGCAAGAAAAACATTGTTCTCAGCCATATAATTATAATAGAGTAAAGATAACAACAATTTTCCCCTATGCAAACCAATCATGAAAGGAACATCGATTCAGGAGAAGGAATAGGAAAAAAAAGAAACCAATGCACTCAAGGACAATCGATAAAATCAAACACAATATTCCATCTTAAGGCGTCATTTCAGGTAGGAGATCATTTATTTCATGAAGTTGAAAAAGGACAGCAAATTATTTCAGGGGCTAGTCTTAACATGCCTGGTTTAGAACGCCATCTCCATAAGTAAAAGATTGTATCAAAGCTACTGCTTTCCCTTAACCCAAAGTGCTCTGCGAGCTCGTGCTAGCGCCACATTCACGCGGTGAAAAACAGCTACAAACCAACCCCATGATTTGAAGCTCGGACACGAGACATACTGATTACACCACGCTCCTGCCACTGGTAGGCATCTACCGTGATGATCAAGAAACCTTTTCCTTCATTAGATTGAGGACAACATCAAACACTCGGTGCAAACGTTTCAGCAGCAGCCTGTAAGGTGTGATTAGTCCAACATAAAACTTTATGCCTGCCAACTTGGTGACTCGTTGAAGGAGCTCACATACTAGCAAATCAAAAAGTGTTTCATAAATACTTTGATATGAAACAGATCCGCCCCTATGAGATTCTCTTCCATGAGTTACATCCTACAACAAGTAAGATCTCAATAGAGACTCTTTGCAAATAAATTTCATCAGTTTTGCTGGTAACACCCTCACTGTCCAAGGTCAATTTTGAAGAAACAACTCAGTACAAGATTTGGATCTGAAAAAAAATATCCTGCTACCTTCATCTCCCAAGACATTTTCTCCAACATTACATAGATCTCCTGTGCCCGTGGGTGTGATCTGTCTCCTTGAAGGAGAATCCCGAATTTGAGGGTGTAATCGATGCTGAACAGATAACAAGAAGGCTGGACCACCTGCTTGTTGGAGCCCTCAAACAGGCTTCTACTACTGCAACATGCCTGCTGCCTAGCTAATTATTGTTGTAGGCAGTTGCTGTGAATCCCCAACAAGAACACACCATACAGCACCCAAAGAACGTGGAGGTAACACGCCTACTTCCCTATCTTGCAGCTTCAACTGTAACCACTATAACAAACCCACTTAGAGCAACATAAATGTTACCAATAAGCAAAGACATTGGGCTGCAGCCTGGCTGGAAGTGACTTTCCAAAAAGAAACGGTAAGACAACTCAACTAAAACTTTATCTCATTCTCCTACAACAGCTGCGAGATTTTGCAACAGCTGATCATGGCTGTGGTCACGTGAAACCAGAACAGTTGGATCAACACCAACGGCTCCTTGGGATCGCCCTGCAACAGATGTTGCACTTACTCACTCTGAACCTCACGAGCAGGGAGGAAGGAATAGACGGCTCATTCCATCGCTCGAATCCATCCCAGAAAATGATGCTACTCGCAATAATGTAGAGGGAACCCTTTACTACAACATTATACACTGTCTCACCTAAACCGACTCCCAGCGCCATTCTTCAGCATCGCATAAAAAGACTTCGATGTAACACACAAAAATATACTGAAGAGACGACAATACATACAAAGACAAAAGTGACAGACAGATGCATGGCCATGCTATGCAGACATCAAAGCTAAACAAAACGAAAGCATTCAATAAAAAAGGGAGGGAAGAAGGCGGTCTGCGGAGATGAGACCCTCCAAAAGCCACAGCCGAAAATCAAAATAAACAAAGACAGAACGTAAACCAAACCTCCTTGTTCACACGGCCACAACATTTCAAACGGAGCAGGTAGCACGGGGCGCAAGGAAATTGCAAGTCAACGGAATTAAAGGAGGTGGGGCAGCTGGCAGAGGTAAGGCCAGTGAGGGATGGCCACGTGCCAGGTCTAGAAGGCAGGAAAGGGGGGAGGGGGGGAACAGTAGGTCCTCATGTGATCATAGAGAATTCATGTCCGATATACACATACAAATAAAAGGTGAAAAAGGAGTCTTCTTAGTATCAAAGACGTGGAAAGTAATTATTCATTGCATCTTCATAGCGCATTAGTTCGCGTACATGGCAATGGAAATCACTTTGGTGGGTTTTCTATGGTAAAGCTTGATAACTATATAGCCACCGCTCCTGCCATAATTGACACAGATGCGTGGCCTAAAACATTGAAGTTAAATGAATGTAATCATGAAAGAGACTCATTACAAAAACTTTATGTCGGAATCTCTAACATTCCTGATGTAATTATGAACAACAAAAACGGAACAATTCAGTCATGAATCAAAGCATAGTTGATATTCATTTAATGGTAAAGCTTTTTGGTTTGTATTTTTACACAAGGTGACACATGAGAGATGTGGCTTTTCTCAAGTTAATGAATTACATAATTTTGTATGTAGGTTGCAGAGGAGATGTTTCATCTGGCGGTTTTTCGGGGCACACGAGAAAGATAGCTCAAGAAAATGATCAGATATATGTGGATTACATTTGAGAATCTGAAGTGAATCACGTGGACATTCCAAAAATAATGTCAATAAATGCTATCACAATTTTAGTGGGGCAATGGATAACATGCATTCTATTGTAAGTGTGAACAGGGAAGATAAGAGTTATGTGGATAGGAAAAAATATAGAATTATATGAAAGAGGTTGAACTCCAAAATAAAAATTATGACTCTTTTAGAGATAGTATGTGTGAAGGTGGTTCAAAAGGAAAGGATCTGGAATCAAGACCTAATTTTGACACATGATGTAGCTTAATAGGGGTTCAGACTAATGAAACTAACGTCTGAACTCATCAACCCTTATCGATGGGTTAAAGTCCTTGGCTCGACAACGAACAGGAGCAGGATGGAAATGGCTTCAAGGAAAGTTACTAGCCCAATCAACCTTCGAAAAGGGTTTACCGCCAAACGGGGCATTACAGTTTCCTTTTGATAAACTCTTTCAGTTAATCCTATGTAAAAGCGTTAATAATTACATATAAAACCCCAAGCTCCAATTAGACCTTGGTAATAACTAATGACGTCTTAAAGAGGAATTTAATTCGACCTAATCTCCTTATCTCTTTCCCATGATACTTTGTAAGTTCCTCTTATTTTTGTTGAACATGAATTCTTGTTGTAGCAAGGTAATGAACAAGTTTTAGTAGCGTAAGTATGGACAGATAGCCTTGTGGAATTTAATTATTCCCTTTATTAAATTAATGGAACTAAACAATTCTATTGTCGTAAAGTGAAGATTTTAAGTGAACTTCTCTACAGTGTATAAGGAATTAACTCAGTTGGTAAGATGAATTTGTGCGAATCATATATTGAATCCTCCTGAAAAAAACTTAAGTCATGAGCTAAAGGGTGTCTTATCAAAATAAATAACCTCCAATCATTTCTTACTGTGGCTTGCCCTAGCTGTAAGTGTGTCATGTGGTTGGACTTCCGTGTTGTCTTGTCAAAAGAAGAGTAAATTGTCCTTGATAGGTGTGATCGTTTCCGTGCTGCCTTTACGGCCATCCTTGTATTAAATTGTTCACAATGTTAGTTGCATCCTTGGTGACGACATGTTGCGTCATGTTATGTGTCAAGCAAGTCAAAAAAAAAATATCCTGTCTTTTACTGTGTTGTTTGTGTGTGAATTTTTGGGTCGTTACAAATCCTGTAAAATTCTTATCATTCCTTTTCTTTAAGTCTTTGTGAAATATTTTTTAAATTTAATGTTCAATAATGAATAGAAAACTAGGGAGAAATAGATGAATATGACACAAATATTTACATTGCACAGTAAAAGTCCACTAGGTTAGGTTGCAATGAAAAAAAAGTTGTAATACTCCCACCATAACAATGAAAAATAAGTTACATCTCAGGAATCATTCCATGTCAGTGGTAGTAAAATAATGGCCATGAAAGGAAATTGCAAGAAACAATGCAGACTGACCATATTCACAGATTAGGTCAAACAAAAGCCACCTTGGTTTGAAAAGACTTATATGTTGAACATGGAAGACCTCTCCTACAATTGTAGTCACCTTTCTCATCAAGAAGTTCACAAAAAGATAAATATTTATATTATTTTAAATGATTTTCTTATATGTTAATGTCATAATGATATAGTTTCAATTTTTAGTCCAATAGTTGTATAAGCATTGTATACAATAGCATATATAATCCACATAAACATTTCTTACTTCACTCACCTAAGAAACAATTTCAAATGTAACCTCAACTTCTGAATGTTTGTTTTTTCCTAGATGAGGTAAAAATGATGCAAAAAGGGAACATTTGTTCCATATTTAACATTCAGTTATTTCATATGTAATTTTTAAAATGTAAGTTCAGGTAAAATGAGATAATATCAAATGATAATAAATTACTTGCAATTCGACCTGCTCATGAATATAGCAACACATTATCAAGATTTTTTTAATAGATGCTAACTAGTTTGATTTTTTATTATGTGATCTCAGGCATAACGTTGATTTTTTTTATTAGAAACTAACAATTTAGTTACACCTAAATATAAGATCCCTCATCCTAGGATTGCAAAGTTCATACTACAAAATCTCAACAGTCTCTCAACTGCGCCCCTGTCAAAAGAAGATTTTTTTTCGTGTATTGCTAGAGTACCTTGTGAGTGAGAAACAATAAAGTAATCCATTTCTAGAGTGGTAAGTAATAATAGTATATGAGTAATCATCCATAACCATTTTCATGACTAGACCAGAGGACAATTTTCAATAAATTCTTAATTAAGAAAACCCTATTGCATTCCCATAAGTACTAACACAAAAGACTACTAACATGGCCACATATGACGAGTCCATACTCATTTACACATAAAAAGAATGAGGAAGGAAGATTCTTGATAGTTGATTTGACAATCCACCAAGTAAACATCACTTCACTTTGAATGTTTTTCCTAAAACGGTTATAAAAACCACCATTGTTAGTTTGATTCATTCCTAGCGAGATTACAACCATCTTGTTCATGTCTTTTTTCAATTACAATATTATTAAAAATTAGCAACATTTTTCGTGCTCCACTTAAACATAAAATGACCATTCCATACAAAATTATGCTAACATTTCAGTTGTTAAAAGCTTACATATTTTGATCATGAAGAACACACTCTGAAATTTGAAGAAAATGAAAATGAAAAATAGCATAATATGGGGTTTCCTATTATATTCGCATTTAGTTCTTTCCAAATTCATTTATTTTAATTTAGCAACATGTAATTTTAACCATTCTTTACTACAATGTAAATGTTGCAGTAAATCGTATCTTATCTTTGTGATAGGTGTATTAGAATCCATCTACAAAGAAAACTTCATTAAATCGCATCTTTTTATTGCTAATAACTAAATCTATGATACTCTTTTAACATTCTCTCTCTTTAAATTATTTGTTTATATTGACTTAGGTAATTATCATACTTACTGCCCACTCTTTCGTACATCATAAGTATTTATAATTTTATAGTTTGCAAGCAGTCTTGACTAAATTTTAGTCTCCTATTTGATTTCTTGCAAAATTTTCCAGTACAAAGATTAGTTTCCAAGAACATTACATGAGTTCCAAATCAATATAGATATGAATCCCTTTTAATATTGATACAATTTCCTTCAACACCCCAACTGTAAGCTTAAACTTCATACAAGCCTTCATTTTCTACGATTATAACATTCCCTCACCATTTATTTATCGTTGTTTTTAACATTTACAATGAAGGATTCGTTTGCGTTGTTTGTGTTAGTATAAGTTCTCACTAAAAACAACAACCCCAACACCACCCACACCCTTTCCACCAATGATCTCATCGGCGCACACTTGCTCATCCAGGAGCAACCACTAGTACATATTATATTTGTAACATTTCATCAATATCATACCTCAAGAGAACATATGACAGAAAAGGCCTCTCATCCTAGTCAAGTTAATAGTATATTTATGGGCCTTATGCAGGGGCATTTTATTCCCTAGGCAACCTAGGCAGTTGCCTAGGGCACATGATGAGCAAGGTGCGTTAGAGAGGCTGTCTAAGGTTAGAAGTTTCAAGTCGGCTACAATAGTGATCAAAATAGCATTAATAAATATACATATATTAATATATTGGCTATCTGCAAGTGAGCGTGGAAAACAGTGCGAGCTACACCCACATCCTTCAAACATACCATCTCTTTCTTATTATCAGGCACAGGGGCAGGAGCATAAGCATCATTGACCGAACATTGTTGGACTGTTGGACAACAATAACATCATTGATAGATAACTATTGGACTGCAAGTAAGTGACTTCTAGTTATGTGACCTCAGAAATCCGCACATACAAAAATGTTTCAGGAAACAATGTTTAGGTGTTATGTGTTCTTATTTATGGTTTATTATCTAGAGATGACATAAACATAGTAATTATAGTCCAAATTAGTTAATTTAAATTCCTTGTTTCCGAGAATTCCATGGTAGAGTAGTATGGTTTCTTCCTCTTCGTGAGAAAAAATTCTCTTTTTAAATCCAGTCACAAATAGTTGAACCAACGAAGCCTACAACTTTTGCCCCATCTTTGTAATCCTGCATCATTAAAAGCATAAAACTATATTTATTATTCTAAAATATTTGAAGGAGGCTCCTAAACCTATTCAATGTTCTCGAACCTATTGCACTATTGGATAACATCATTGACTAAGCATTAGAAAATGGAATAACCAAGATGTCCAAGTGTTGCAGGAAAGCAAAACAATGAAAGCAACCCCCATTTTCCATTTTGGGATTATAATGTATAGGAATCTATTTCAGTTTTCAAAACGATTTGACAAGTTCAACGCCAATAATTGTTGCATTTTCACATTCTTTGGTAGACTATAAATAGACATTTCTTGGCTCAAGATTTTCTAAGATCCTAATTTATTAAAATTGGAGATTTAATCCTATGTTTTGTTAAAAATTACAATATAAATTTAAAAAAATTAGGCAGGCAGACAGATGGATAACTAGAAGGGAGGTGGGGGGCATGCATTCTATGTACTGCCTAGGGCACTCAAAAACCTTAATTCAGCCTTGGGCTTATGTGGTTTCTATCCATAATGTAGTAATTATTGGTTTGCATTAGTTCAAGGTTGATAGCACTCTAACATCATGCCCTATGGCGATATTTCGGCATAGCCTCGTAGACTCAAACATAGTGGTTCCTATCCGTTCATACCCTGTGCATTGAGAAATGCCTAAATCAATTGTTTCAATAGAAAAGAAGACCCACATCAGCATTTGTGGTCATTCAAACACGGGTGTTATCTGATTGCTCATGATGATGCCTTGCTTTCGAGAACCTTTCCCATGTCCCTCATTGGACCTACATTAGATTGGTATAGTGAGTTACCTAAACACTCTATATTCTCATTCAATCAGGTAGCCCAAGCCTTCTTGGATCATTTTTCTATCAATATCGTCAAGAAGGTTACCATGATCAATCTATATTCCACATGTCAGTATGAGGATGAATCTATTGTAGATTTTGTCACTCCCTGGCCCAGCCTGATCAATCAATTTACCTTCTAACTACCACAAACTGAACTCATCGAGCTCTTCACACGGGCTTGTGCTAGACATATCTCCCCAACTTTGCAGGTCCAAACCTTCTAAACATTTGATGAGGCATTCACTATGGCACGAAAGTTAGAGATTCGAGCCATCGAAGAGAAGAAAATCTAAGTACGCAATAAGAATTCGGCATTCAAGTCGAATGATACCTCTTCTTCTTCAAAACCACAAAATAATTATTCAAAAGCTAAGGGCACCGCTAACGCAGTGGTACTCAAGGCCGGCCCAGCTCATCTATCAAATCAGGCTACACCCTCATCTAATCTCTCACTTGTCCAAACTTTTCAATTCAGATGAGAGTAGCAAAAATATACCCCAATTGGGGAACCTTACTCTTCTGTCTTAGAAAAGCTTATCAAATCCAGAGCCATCACCCTTCCACCTATAAAACCATACACTGGTTTTAACTCTACTCGCCCCATGCCCGCATGGTATAAAGAACATGATTTCTGTAAGTATCATCGAGTAAAGGGTCATAGTGACGGAAACTGTATCAATTTCAAAAATATTGTCCAAGAAATTCTTGAGAAAGGCAAGTTAACTGTGGATAATTCCAATGCCACCCCCAACCAAAATCTAAAAATATTCAAAAAACCATTTCCCAACCATGCCCCTTCATCCAATCAAACCGGTGAGACATCAACTCATGATACCCATACTCGCGAGGTTCACACTATCTTTAATGAGGTACCTTTCACCTCCCAATTAGTCCATATTCCTTCCATAGAGGAGATCCTAGCTCAAAATCCTTCTTCCGCATTGGAACCAACCTCCCCTGTTCCTTCACCAACAGAGGAACACCTTTGATCTCCTTCATCACCAACGGAGGGGTCTTCCGTTAACATTGAGCCCATCTCACCCCTAGCTTCACCACTTAGAAAACCTTTACCTATAGTACCTCCTCCACCCATAGAGGAGCTCCCATTATCTTCTCCACCCACAGAGGAGAACCCATTACCTCCTCCACTCACAAAGGCATGCCCATTTTTTCCTCCACTTATAGAGGATATCCCATCATCTCCTCCACCTATCATAGACCTAGTTGAGATACCTTTGCCTCTTGGCGAACATTCTCCATTAGCTACCTAGAATCCCACCGACCTACTTTCGGCTCTCTTACCCACAGAAGCTGAAGCTAGCCAATTCCTCATCTCTAAGACACATTTTATGGGAATTACCATTAGGTCCTCACCAACTCCACCCACATATGTGTCATTCTCACGTTTGGCTGATCACTTAGATTATGTGGATATGGCTTTGCTATGGGAGTGCCTCTTACTCCCCGTCTCGACATAGATGTAGAGATCCCTTACTGATACCCCCACTATCTACCCAAACACATTTTGACCAATCAAACCAAATACATCCACCTCTTTCGTAACCCCTTCCACGATACCTATTAGCACTCAAACCACACCCTTACCCATAACCCACACCTACAACATTTTCCTCAACTAAACCTATTACCACTTTAGGGGTCACCCCAACCACCAGCCTTACTCATCCACCTATTAAACTGGATTTAGCTACATCCTCCAACGTCAATACCACACCTACTCCGACACCCAAACCAAAGAAACAAACTCATCGAACTCATACCCCGACCGCACCAATCACACCCGCACTTGTCCCATCTGTCTTAAGACCTTAGTTGCCCCACATGGTCAAGCGACCTTCACCCATCCATAAACCAATAACACAACAACCCATTCCTTTCTCACAAACCTCTAACCTACCCAGGCACACAACATGACTTACACCTGCACCTGCAGTCTTTTTACCACCAATACCTCCAATACCATCAGCTATTGCTTCACTACCCACCACACTTCAGTCATTTTCCCTCACACCCCAAGCATGACCTGCGTCATCTACCTTCACAACACCCCCGTTATCCCGATGGGTAACTCGCCCTCTTCCTCCATTTGCTTTTCCTTCTAGACCTCATACACCCACATCACCTTTACCCAAATAGGTGTAACCCAAAAATAACCACTACCCCACAATAAGGTAGTCAAAACAACTACACACCCTCCTACCCGTCCATCTATTGTACCCCTACCCAAGAAAACACGACTGATACCTAAAACCACACCGGCACCTATACCCATAGCTCGACCCGTTCCTACTCTTCCAAAAACAGTTCCTCAACAATCAACAACACCTGCACCCAAACCCACGTTCACTTCCCATTGTGATCCACTAGCAGGATCCTATGCCAAAATTTTAACCAACCTCCTCGAGACCTCTATTATCACATTACCACCACTCCGACATTACGACCCCCTCAAACCCAAGCCCAAAGGGTTTGATGATACTAAAATTTGCGCATACCATCATGTGCCAAGGCATGATGTGGAGAACTATAAGGCCTTGAAAGCTGTCCTTATCCAATTGTGTCCACTAGAAACCAACTTTGATGATGATGACCTTCTTGACGATGATACTGCTTCACTAACACCCATTCCTACACTTCCCACTCAACAACCACAACCTCCACCCTCATAGCTCCTAGAGCCACTCCCAAGATTTGAAATTAACATGGTTCACATCAAAGAACTTTCCACGCCACCACCCCAATGTCATTGCGCCTAGCTCACCTCACAAGGATTTTCTGCTCCAGTAGGTTTTTTCCCTTCATGTCATTATACCACTCATCCTACACCTTCTCCATTTTCCAACTCCCCTCAAATCAACATGATACACGTCACTACACATGCACAAAAGGGAAAAGAAAAGGCAACTGACCTACCAACCAATCCTATACCCAACATACCATTTGTACCCATACCTAAAATAACTATCTGCGGCCCCACATACCCCATTTCTAATGGCATCACACATCACACCATGCTCAAAAAATTACATCAATCTCCCCTCAAAATGTCCTTATATGACCTCATCCAAACCTCAGAATCCTATCGTCAAGCCCTGATGGAGGTTCTTGAATCTATTGAGGTTCTACCCAATGACCCTACACTCGTAGCCTCCATTATCACTCCCCATCATGTAGCCTCTCTCACCAAATTACCACCTTCATCTTAACCCCATTTTGTTCACCAAGTGGCCTCCCTTAGCTTCTCAGATGAAGAGATCGCGCCACACCAAAACGATGACCTGGACTCAACCCTCTTCATCTCCATTCACATTGATGACATACGGGTACATTTTGTGATGATTGATGGAGGTGCTAGCATTAACATCATTTCATCCCATGGATTCACTCAAATGTGCATACCTGACAATTACATGCATAAACATCTGGTCATGTTGCGTTCATTCAATCAGCAGCAATCCCAAAAATCAGCAACAGTTCTAGCATTTATCACCTCAGTTGAAGTTTCCCCTTGTTGTGAGCTCGTGGAACAACCCATCATGCAAACATCATCATCATTATCATCATCAACTTCTTCTTCTTGCTGATATTTTTCACAAGGGGCATGGGGCATGAAACATTTGTCACACCAATCAATGACCTCTATTTCTTCCACAACAACAACTCTGACAACCAACGGATCAGGCACCATTATGTTTTCCCTGCCTTGGGGCTGCCTATTTCCAAATCCAACAGGTTCCTTGCCTCTGGCATTAGATCTTTGATGATTTTCAAATCTGTCTTGGCCTTGTTACCTGTGTTGACCTTGCGAACTCTGCTCAATTACCTTTTCTTCTCAGGCTAATTTATATGATATTTCTTTGATAGTCCCTACCAAATTTTTCACAACTTCTTCCAAATCAGCAGCCTTGCTTGCTTAAGGATTTTTTGGATTAATAATATTCACACCCTCCCTCTTAGGAGGGTTTCCAATTTCCTTGATATTATTTTCAATTTGCAAAGCCATAGTGATGGCTTGCCTCAAATTGGTAGAGCTCTTGGCCCTCAAGTAGTATGCAACCTTTTTTTATCAACTGCATCAGAATATTTGATCAAACATGACTCATCACATGGTATCAAGTTAACATGAAATATTCTCAAAGTCTTATTGAACCTTGTGTTGAAATAATGTACTGACTCATTAGGATTCTTCTTGATATTTTCAAATTTTGATAGAAGAAACCTAGGGTTAGTTCTATCACCATACTACAATCTAAAGGCATTGTTCATCTTAGTCCAAGAATCAATAGAGTTATCTGGAAAAGCTTTATACCAGTCCCTTGCATCCTCTTCCAAAGTGTGAAAAATAAATTTGATGTATACATCTTCATGTTCAATCTCAAAGTCTTCCATCATGTTGATAAAAAACTTTAAATGCTGATCACCAGTTATAGCATTGTTTCCCTGGAACTTTGGTAGTTTGTTTGTTACATCTTGAGGTACTGCATTTGGATAACTAGCCATTCCCACAAAATTTATAGGTCCAAAGGTGTTTACAAAAAATAAAGGTCTGGGTGGGGGATGAGCCATATTGATTCTAGGAGGTGATCTTGGGGGAGAAACAAATGGATAAGGGGTAGGGGGTCTTTGAAACACAAGAGTATAGTTTTTAAAATGGATACCCTCTAAAGACATAGTTTCTTGGAAATTCCCACCAACTTCTGAAAATATAGGGGAAGAATGAGAAACAAACTTTTCAAAATCAAATGAACACCCTTCTCCAGTTGGAGAATTCAATTTCACAAACAGGATACCCGATTTAGAATTACTTGAATGGCAGTATTCGATGATAGGCCAATCACTCTGATCAATGGGGATTCCTCTTCTTGACTGCTAATCTCCGACAACTCTCCAAGATCTTATTCGTTCTAAATTTTCTTTTCCTAACTCTGGAAACAATGTCCTAGCAGGATCCCTAGCAAAGAAAAATCTTCTTTCTTCCAGCTTTACAAATAATAGTACAAATCTCACTTGATAGAGTTTTAAGACACTGATCCTTATAAAAATCAAATAAATAGGGAGTTTCCACTAAGTATTTCCACCTTAGTTATGAAAATGCACTAAAATATGATTTGTCAAATGGCTGTCAGCACTAGAAACTGGAAATGAAAGATCTAACTTTCCTTTACCAAAATTTATCGGTGAATACTAGTGCAAAAAACTTGTAGAGACTGGAAAAGTTACATACAATACTAGGGTCTAATTATTGAACTAATTTCCCGGTAATGGTGCCAAAAGCGTGTTGGTACCAAAATTTAATCTCCTTCAAAGGACAAGCAACATCATGGATTTAACAAGACACTAAGAGGTAGATAGATGATTATGTATTTCGTTTTGCAGCCGGGGAAGCAGTCTATCTGATTTTTTAGCAGTCAGGGTTTGAAAAGAGTGGGTAGCACCTTAAGAGGATTTGATCTATCATCACTATTTTAGGTTGTGCCTTTCAACCAAGGTAAGAGAACCATTTTGTACATTGTTGTTTATGGAGGAGATGGGGATATCCCTACTAATGAAGTTGTTAAGGAGACCTTGGAGAAAGTATGATCAATGCAACAAAATCTAACTCTCACGAGTTATCACTCTAAATAGTGGAGATATTTTCTAGGAAAGGTTTGGGCTACTAAAGACATTTGGAGTCCTGATTGTTCCTACATGTTTTGGTGATGGAAATTATGCATTTGTATACACACAGGGAAAACATGTGTAGTATAGGTAGGATTGGTTATTTTTAAATAAATTTTGGTGGGAGGTGAGACAACATGAACTTGATTTGCCAGATCCTTGAGATATCTTACAAAATGGAAAGATAAACCAACAGAATGCTATAGAATAGCCAAAATGTTTCTTTAACCAGAATATGTGCTTCAATGGAGGCCCAGATTAGCACTTTTTCACACAATATATGAGATTCTAGCATGAAGGCTTGAGTTAGAAAACCCAACAAAGTATCAATATCTAAGCCCAATCACGCTTGAGGTACACCCAAAGGATTACAGACAATCTCTGTCAATAGGTGAAAGAAAAATGATTTTAAATCATTTATTTCACTCCCAGATGAAAGCTCTCCTGAGAAATGAAATTACAAATGCCACTAAACTGTCACAAGGATTGAGACCTGTGTGATTGAGATAGATTTTGATACAGGATTACAACAGGAATAAGAACTATTTGTAGACATTTAGAAATAAAACAAACACATTTTGTTTAAGATCAACACAAAATAACTTGAGTTTGATTAAATTTATCAGCAGGGAAAAGTTTCTAGAACAATCTCAGAGCTTGACAATGGTTGTACACTCATAACCACCTTGACACGATCAAATTCAATACAAAAGAGATATACAGGATTCTCAAACAGCTTCTCAAAAAGGATGGGCTCTATTAAGCTTTTTTCTATTAGCAAAATCAGTCTCGGCCCCTAACACTCCAACCATTTACATGATACATTTGTGCAATTTATAACATTTCACAACAAATTTTCCCCCCAAAAAAATACAGACATTGAGTGCACTAGTGCTTGCCATGATCACGATCGTGATTCCCAGGATCAGATCCACAAAAATTTACAAGATGCTCAGGTGGAAAATCTCTTCGAATATCTCCCACATTTAACTATTTCCTCTGGTAAATCACTCTTTCTTCAACTCACTAACCACTTCCACCCCTAATCTATCAAATCTAGCTCCTTACATGCTCAGGAGAAGAAAAATGGAAAATCAGATTGAGCCCAATAGTCAGACCATTTTAATGGTGGAAGACATCCCCAAATCTTCCCCACCAAACCTAGATATCAAAATCAACTCCCCTCTTTGTTTGGCATGTAGGAAACACCAAAAAATCTTGAAGACTCGCACTTCTAGGAGATTTTCAATAAATGGGGGGAAAATTTGATTCAGAGACACATCTGTCATTGATCTTTACTTTGAATTTTGGCCGTCCATGTGGAAGATTCAATTTAAAATGGGCCCAGGGTTTCCTTTTGATTTTTTACAAATGTTTGAAAGAATGGAAAAAATGTCAATTTTTAT
This sequence comes from Taxus chinensis, assembly GCA_019776745.2. Classification (NCBI taxonomy): domain Eukaryota; kingdom Viridiplantae; phylum Streptophyta; class Pinopsida; order Cupressales; family Taxaceae; genus Taxus; species Taxus chinensis. The sequence goes on along the minus strand of CM034147.1, from coordinate 257,954,793 downwards.
CCGTACCTCCGTCCTCGAGAAATAAGCTTGACTCGTGTCCTAAGGTGGGTCCCAAAGGAACCGCGGCCAAATTTTGATATTTCACCTCTTTTTTGGAAAAGGGAAAAATTTCCAAGTTTCCCCCATAGCTCCACTGTTTTGCATCTAGTCTATGATGTGGGTCCCAGTGGAACCATGCTCCCTTTTTTACTTTTAACTCCTTTTCCCACAAAGGGAAAATTTACCACTTTTCCTTCGAAGGTCCGCAACTTCGCCATTGACTGGAGTAAGATTTTACCTTTCCTTTATCTGGCTTGCAGGCCATTTTGATGTTTTAATCTTTTGAATATCAAGGGGGAAAAAAATCCAAGTCACCCCCAATGGTCTGTCTCCCCGCCCCTTCTAACTTTTCAAACTGCCACACATCATAATGGCGCACCTTGAGATGGTCCCCAAATTTTGAGACCTTGGAAGAGTGCGGGCTCACCACATGTCCTGGCCCAGTAAAATTTTTCTGAAGGCTTAAAGCTTATCAGAAGGTACCATGTGTCAGAGTATGAGGCAATCTATTTTGGTGAAAATTAGGTTACACTTGCTGAAAATATCAAAGATGTTGCAACCCTATGTGCAGTCCATAATATCACTCATGAAGACATAGCTGTAAGACTTTTAGCTGCATATTTTAAAGGGCAAGCCTTGCAATGCTACAGAGACATAGAAATTTGAAGCATAAGAACTTGGGATAACTTAGGTGAAAAATTTCTGAAATAATTTCAGGATAATTCAGATCATTTGTCTCTCATTGAACAATTGTCTACTATTCAAAGAGCTCCCAATGAGTTTATGTCCAATTTCAATATACATTTTTCCAGAATTTGGAAAAAAATTCCAGTAAGTGTCAAGCCTCAAGCTGATCATGCTTTCCTTTTATTATCTTAGGGCATTAAACAGTGATATCTCAACTATGATTCAGTCAATGGGGGGAGAGACACTCCCAACAACCTACGATATCGCTATCCGAGCTGAAAAAATTCCCGTTTCGGTAGATTTAACACCTATTCCTCATCCTATTAAAATCATAGAACCTACTGTTGTAGCTTCATCAGATGATGTATTTAAAGCTTTGCAAACTATGGGAAATAAATTGACTTCAATTGATAATAGAATTGCATTATCTAGAAGACCCTATCAGGCTCCTTATCAGCAAAACCAATAGAATCAAAATTATAGGCAACCTTACTAGCAAAGGTAGTTTGATCCAAAGGCTCCTAGTTCCTCTAACACTTTAGTCCCAGTTAATATGGATACAAAAGATTGGTGTCAACCTTGCAATCAACCTCATACAGCTACAAGTTTCCCAAATGCTTTTCTTAATCTAAATCTTGTTGCACAACCTCAATCTGAAACATTGTTCATACCTCAGATGGAGGGTGGGTAGCAAGAAACTCATGTTCATAAAGCACTTGAACAGAATTTAGTCAGTTTTAATGAGGAGGATTTCATTACAGTCACTACTAGGGCTCAAGGGAAAGTTGTTGAAAGTCAAAAACAACAAAATAGGCCTATACTACCTACTGTCACTGATAAGACAACATCTACAGTCCCAAAGTCAACCAACAACTGTGTTGCTCCTAAAAAATAACAAGTATTCTAGTTGATAAAGGCCATAAAAAAAACTACAACCTAATCCAAGAATACTGTTTATACCTCATATATCCAAGGCAACTGAAGCAGAATCAATTTTCACTAAGGCCTACTCTAAGACAGTTGAATCCGTCTCTAAAACACTTGCTTCTTTCAACATTGTTGATGTAATGAAAAAGAATAATGTTAACATCTCAATGTGGGACACTATAAATATTCCTGGAAAACAATATTTACTCTCTCATGAGCTATCTAAGCTGTAGATTTCTTCAAAAACAACAGAAAAAGAAGTTTATAAGGCAGACATGGTCCTTGGAACGTTTAAACAAGATCACATTAAAGAAGTTAAGTGGATGGTCCATAAATTTTTGAATGCTCCTGATATCAAGAAGCCAACACCATTTTATTTGTCATTGATTATTGGAGAACATGTAGTTCATAATTACATGGTGGATAGTGGTGCAAGTAGCACAGTTATGCCAAAAGTGATTACAGAAAAATTAGGTTTGAAGTATGAGCCTACAGAAAGGAGTGTCTTACAACTTGATGGAACTACAACTAATATAGTTGGTATAATCAAAAATTTAGAAGTGACGTTACATGCTTGCCCAAATGTTTCTATTCTGCAAGATTTTACTATTGTGGATTTACCTCCATACTTTGCCTTATGCTTATCTAGAGACTTCACGACAAAAATAGGAGGTTATCTCTCTTCAGATTGGTCCTTCTTATTTTTCACTACTCATTATGGTACCAAAGTTACTATCAATTCAGATCCATTGGCCAGATTTCACATTGAGCCTCACTCTTCAAATGTAGTGGCTAATTATGTAGCCCTAAATTATTCTAATTTTGATGAGGCAGCTCTTGTTTCAGCATTAGATGGTGTTTCTAACATGTTTATGGATGAAAATAAAGTGGAAGAACATGCTCACGATCCTTTTAAGAAAGTTTAAGAACACATGTTTTGTGTGTATTGTATGCATGAAGAAAATACACCACTTCCCTTATCGTCCAAAATAGAAGATTCAGCAGAAGGGATTTGGAAGCTTCATTTTGATGGAGCTAAGAACAAGAAAGGACAGGGAGCAGGTCTAATGCTCACTTCCCCATTGAATGAAAGGTATTTCTCAGCTTTGCGTCTCTAATTTTCATGTACTTGCAATGTCGCTGAATATGAAGCATTAATTCATGGCTTACTTTGAGCTAGAAAGAGAGGTATCAGCATGGTGCAGATTTTTGGTGACTCTGAGTTGGTTATTGATCAAGTAAGAAATTTCAATGTTTGTAAGAATTCATTAATGAAGTCTTACAGACATAGAGTTTCAGACTTAATGGAATATTTTGATGCTATTAACATTCAGTCTATTCCTAGAGCTGAAAACAAGCATGCAGGCAGACTTGTAGCAGTTGGGGCTAGTTTTGAAGTGCTGGAACATATTGAAAATAGAAAAATACAACATCATATAAAGTTAATTTTCAGACCTTCAGTACCTAATAATGATTCAAATTGACAAGTTTTTGAAAGTGACAATCAAATCTGTAGGTTTTTGCAGCAAGAAGCTGAGTTTTCCGCAGTTAATCAGTATAAATTACATCATTTATATGGTGATAAGATTGTTCAGCTAAAGACAAATAAATTTCCTCGAGGTCTTGTCACATTGGAAGACATCTTCAGCACTGACAATCAGTTAAGAAAGAGGTCAAGACTAAAATGTCAACCCATGCTGATAATTACGAAGAGATCTCGGTTGATGAAGGGAAACAAACTATTTCTTGGAAAGGTATGTTCCTTAAATGAAAAGAATTCATTTCTTGATCTTTGCAAGGAGTTTAAAGATGTTTTTGCTTGGAAATACCAAGATCTGAAAGGATTTGATCTCAGTTTAGCACAGCATACAATTGAGTTGCAACCAAATTCTAAACCTATTAGACAGAAATAGAGGCCTGTAAATCCCAAAATAGAACCTCTAATAAGGAAAGAATTATCTAAGTTGATTGAATCATGTATTATCTTTCCAGTTAAGCATTTAAGTTGGGTAGCCAATCTTGTTCTTGTTAGGAAAAAGAATGGTGAAATCAAACTATGTGTAGATTTCAGAGATCTTAATAAGGCTTCATTAAAATATCATTACCCACTCCCAAATATGGATCAGATTTTGAGAACAGTATCAGGTTTAGATATACTATCTCTTATAGATGGTTACAGTGGATATAAAACAACCTCTACCACTAAGTGGGGTACTTATGCTTACAAAAGGATGCCTTTTGGTCTTTAAAATGCTGGTGCAACATTTCAATGTGCAATGGACATGAATTTTCATAGCTTGTTAAATAAATTCATCCTTGATTATTTAGATGATGTTATTGTATTTTAAAAATATTCTAAAGAACATCTAATGCATTTAAGGTAAAATTTTCAGTTGTGTAGGTAATTTGGAATATATTTGAATCCACTGAAGTCTATCTTTTCAGTACATCAAAGCAAGCTACTTGGTCATATTGTTTCTAAGCAAGGTTTAGAAATTGATCCTTTTAGGATCAAAGCCATATCACAGCTATCATTGCCCCATCATAAGAAGGCATTACAAATTTTTCTTGGAAAACTCAACTTTGTTAGAAGATTTGTTCCATATTTTTTAGCATTGGTTGAACCACTCACAACTATGCTAAATAAAGAGAAAACTTTCTCTTGGACCAGCGAAGGAAGATAAGGTTTTGAAGTAATCATAAAAGCCATATCTCAGGCTCCTACTCTTGCAAATCCCAATTTTGATAAAGATTTTATGATGTATGCACTTGTAGGAGCTCAAATAATCTCAACCATATTAACCCATGTTAATGATGAAAATATTGAGTAGCTTATTGCTTGCTTCAGATAGAGCTTGAATGATTACAAAACAAGGTACACATTCCTTAAAAAATAGGTACTTTCAGTAGTCAAAGGAATAAAGAATTTCAAGTATATGCTTTCAAACAATAAAAGCCATGTTCTTGTTTCTCATCCAAGTGTGAAAGCATTCTTACTAAATAATGAGTTAAATGAGAAAAGAGAAAACTGGATAACAAAGTTCATGGAGTATGATGTTGATATTTGGGTTGCTAAGACGGTTCGAGGGAAAGGTTTATGTAAACATCTAATTGCTGATATGGAAAAACAAGTTACAAAACCAGATGATTCAAAATGACATGCTGAAATTTCATATCAATAATCAGAAATCATGGTTCAACCAAGAAATCAACAACCTAAGCTCACTCACGAGATTCAAGAATCAATATGGATGGCTAATCTAATTAAATACTTGAATCATGGGACCTATCCGGAAGGTATGGACAAAAATAAATGAATCTATTTCAGATTACAAGTTATACCTTATATCTTCATTGATAATGTGTTGTTCAAAAGAGATATAAATGGAATATTGTTGTGATGTGTTGACTATGATAAAATTCATAAAATATTGTTAGAATTCCATGAAGGACCTGTAGGAGGTCACTTTTCAGTATGTACCACAACCTTTAAAATTATGAAAGCTGGTTACTATTGGCCTAGCATATTCAAGGACTCTTTTGATTGGATAAGGAAGTGTAAAAGGTGTGCTTTCTTTGTTGGGAAAGAACGTTTAGCTTCGCTACTCTTGTAGCCTATCTATATTGATCAACCTTTTATGCAGTGGGGTCTTGACTTTATTGGCATGATAAATCCACCTTCTTCACAAGGACATAAGTGGATCTTAACTGCTACATATTCTTTTACATGATGAACTGAAGAAATATCCTTGAAGGATGATAATGAAGCCTTAATACTATCCTTTTATGAAGGAATAGTCTGTAGATTTAGTGTTCCAGTAACTATCATATCAGATAATGCTTTAGCATTCCTTGGTGAAAAGATAACAAATTGGGCTTTCAACCACAGAATTTATCCAAATTTTTCATCTAATTATTACCCACAAGGTAATGGCTTAGCTGAGAGTACTAACAAGAATCTGTTAAGGATCATTAGAAGAACACTAAAGGATAATCAAAGAGTTTGGCATCTGATGTCCAATTCAACACTTTGGGCTGACAGAGTGACTCCTAAAAGATCAGTTGGCAATTCACCATATAAACTTATGTACGGGAAAGAAGCAAGAATGCCTATTTTAGTTGAGTTACCTGCATTAGATTTGTTGCATCAAATGGAGCTTCTTGAGAATGAACCATTATAGGTTCGTTATGCAGAGTTAATGGAATTACAAGAGCTAAGAGATAAAGCTCATTTGAATTTGAAGAAGAATTTTGAAAAGAAATCTAAATTCAGAGTCTTCAATGAAGGAGATGTGTTAAAGTGGGATGCTGATTGTGCAAATCCAGGAAGACACTCAAAGTTTGATACACTTTGGAGTGGTCCTTACATGATTTTAGCTAGCAAGGAACACAATGATTTATAGCTTTCGAAGCTGAATGGAGATGAAATTCCCATTCCTATGAATGGTATGTTTCTCAAACACTGTTATTGAATATCTTACAGTTATTATTAGAGTAGGATTTCCCTTCAATACGTGTAGTTTCTACACATTGCATCATTTTTCAATTCAATAAGTACATTCGTGCACATGATCTGGTTTACTAGATCCTTTCCCAGTTTTAGTTTTTTTGGAAGGGTTGGACCTTTCAGAAAAGAAAAATTTTCGTTACATGTTTGAACTCCATGCCCAATGGACAAGAGAAAAGCACTAGTCTTTAAGCTAGTAGGCAGATTTCCCTATAGGATCGCTAGAAATGTTGACAATTTTTGCACTTGTGCAATAATGGGCAACTCGAAAATTTGTCATTACGATAAAAGTCATGGGTGAATTATACCTAAACTAAGGGAGTTGGATATCATTTGTTACTACTGAATTAGTTATAATATTAAATTAAATCTACAATTATGTGTGCTGTCACAAGACATAACAAATCACATAGTTTGCAATTTCATGCCATCTTCTATAAAAGAACACAAAGCCCCTAAGGACAACTGTGTTGTCTTGATGAAGATGACAAATTGTAGAGTATGTGAAGTGCTGAGTTTTGAAGCAGCAAACAGAAATACAGATATCAGAAAATTAGAGTTCATTACTGAATGTTACAGGTTCTCATTAATGTTCTTTCCTTCATGCTTAAGACATTCAATTATGTTACTGAGTTGTTTAGTTCATTAAACAATCCATACAGAGAAGCTAGAATGTAGAAGGGAATACACAACTCAATTTTAGAATTCAATATTTTATTCATAAGGAAGGTCAAATGTTTCCCACATAAGCCATGGGATGTAACTAAAAAGTAAAGTACAACTACTAAAATAAAAGGTACACATGCATGAAAGATAAATCAAATGAGTATGAGTGAACCCATCGTTGCCTTGGGTTTCTTTCTTTGATTGAAAACATCTCCATTTTTAGCTTCTTCTTCATCTTCATTGTAGAAGCCACTGTACCTGAAAAGAATAAAAGGATAAATATCAGTTACGAGCTCAGGGATCAATTCATATTCCTAGACTGTCCTAATTCATCCATATGAATCTCTAATAACAGGAGATGTAATTTACTTAAATATCAAACTGTATACATGCTTTATTCACTCAGATAGAATGAATGAAGAGAAAATCAAAGAAGAAAACATGGACATAAGAGAGGCCAAAAATACTAGTATTTTCTAACTATTTTCCTAAGTGTGTAGGTACAGGTTGTAGCCAAGGAAAAATAAACAAGTCATAAGTTCATGCATAAAAAGCGTAGAATGTAACTCAAGGTTTCAGTAACCATTCTGAAGTGGAAGAAGTTACAGTACAAAAGAGAGACTAGGAGATAGAAATACATGTTTTAGTTTGCTACAGAAGGAAGAAGCAGAATTTGAAAGTTGATGTTTGGATAAAAAGAGAAGGTTACAATTGAAAAGGAATGAAGACAAGATTATGGGAAATTTTTGACAGGGCTTCACCATGTAAAATCAACATTTCAGATTTTCCAACATGCCAGAAATGTTACTTAAAGGAAATAAAACATCTATGTGAAAGAAACAAAGTAACATAGATCTTAACAAGCATCTGAATACAAGCTTATGCATAAAATAATATTAAAACAGATGAACTGCTTGTAATTTCCAGAAAGAACATACAAGATACATAAAAGAATATCTCATAGTACAAGATCAAGAACAATAAGAGTTGCAACAGTTTCTGAAAGTGCAAATTTCTCATGAGCATGGAAAAGAACCAGAAGCAGATCAAAATTACACCAATGACAACTATGGAGCCTCATTTTTTGACATAAGATTACAAGATCAAGCTAAAACTTCAAATCAATGGATACTTTTATAGTTACCTGAATGTAAGTACTTCATTACCAATTTGAATCCTAGAGAGAAATCTATGCACAATAATGGTTCTTTTCAGCTAACTAATGTTACACAAAGACCAAGCATATACTCTCATTCAATTTTAGTTAGAATTACACTGAGTATTGCATAGTGCTACATGTTTAAGAAAACTACAATCATTATGACATATTCTCATAGTCGATCATTCAAGTGACTCAAAAAAGAACAGATTTTGAAGTCTAAAGAATACAGTCAAGGAATGAAATCATTATAGTTTTCAAAAGGAAGGGCGAGATGTTATTTAAGATTAAATTGTATCCTATAGTGGATATAATAGTCAAAATGGAAGGACAGATCTTCAATGGCATGTATATCTAGCTCTATTCATGATTAAGCAAATGACAAACAACAATAATCAGGCCCAATTTCAATGTTGAAATAAGCTTAGCAAAGTAAAGGAAAATTGTACGTTTAGAAAACACAGGGTCTACATGGTTATAGAATAATTGAAGCACTTAAGAAATAATTTAAGAGAGCCACAAAGTATCATCTAGGCCAAACCCTATTATGAATACATGGAATTCTACTAAAACCTAAAAGCATCATGCATGAAATGGATATATGAAGGTTATTATACAAAGACAAATCTACAGGGGAATCATAAGTGTCATTCTTTCCAAGGTCTATATCTATCCAAGAGAGGAAGTATATTTTAGAACAGTAAAATGAAAGAAGATTCAAATTTTCTAAAGAATATTACAAGAAAAATACAAACCTAAATACATAAGTTCAGGCACATATTTTCATTCAGCAAATGTCAAAATCAGAGTAACAGAAAAGAACTCACCATTTTATAATTGAGCAGTTGAAACTTTCAAGCAACATAATGATGAAGTAAGAAATCCATATGCCCATGAGAAGTTTCAAACTCAGGAGTCAAACGGGAGCAATAAATCATATAACCCACAAATATTTCGAAGAGTTTTAGTGATATATTTAAAGAAGAAAAGAAAATAGAAGTGTACGCGTATAAGAGAAAATTATCTCACCTATAACCACTTATGGTGGAAAAAACTCACAATCATATTGCTCAGAAAGATCCGATAGAACGAAGACATGAAACATGCAACTCTGCGTTGAATTCCAACCAAGGTTTTGAAAACCAAATCTACAGAGTTTGAGAGAAAGGAGACAATGTTACAAAGAAACCCCATATAGCTTCGCAAAAATCTAGAGAACTATAAATCCAAGCTCAAATCTTACTTAGGAAAAATAAACCGAGCTCACAGACTCCAAAATGGCGGCCAAGAGAAAAAGGAAAAGAGACAGAGACCTCCTCTATGTTAAAAGCCGAGCTTCAAGAAAATGAAAATGACAGAGAGATAAAATACTTCTTCTCACGAATCTATAGAGTTTGAAGAATTAAATGAACCTTGAAACGATCATATATATAGCTACACAAAGAGCTCAGAAGAAGCAAAAAATGACAGAAATCCATTTTTTTAGAAGAGATCAAACTCGAATGCTCATAATAATGGAATCGAAATTTTTTTTTGCTAGGGCTTTGCCCGCAAAGTGAAAATCCAAATGAAGTGATCATTATGGGTCAAGGTCCCCTTTATCATACAAACTCAAGAGATGAGTTAACAGGACTCAACCACGGTTAGTACATTAATGATCAAGCTTCATCAAGGACAAAGATCAAAGGATGAGGATCGATCTCCACTTTTGAAGCAAACCATGGTTCAAGCCATTAAAGGCATTTATCACAAGTTAGAAGCCCCAAATCATGATTTGGAGATTAACAATCAAAAATTGACAAGTACAGAGATAAATGCTCACAAATGGATCATCAGAATCAATGCAAAGTAGTCCAAGAAAAATTACTGTTGTTGACTAACTTACTTAATTTACCAAATTTTCAAATTGTAAAACTTCCTCCCCATGCCCGAAAGTCCGCAGAGTACACGTGGCACCACCACATCAAAAGAAGAAAAGTGGAGTTCGGGGGTATTTTTTAAGTTTGAAACCTTTTGCAAAAGGGTAAAAAGTCCCAAAATTTCCCGCAAGCCCGAGCACACGAGGAGAAAGTCAAATTAGGGAAAAGGTCAAATATCGATTCCATGGAACATTGGCAGGACAACGGTCTTTCTTAAAACTTTTATACATTTTGCAAATGTGGTTAAAATTCCAAGTTGTTCTGAGAGCCCGCAGAACCTTAAAGCTTCAAATAGGCCTGAAAGTCCGCAAAGGACTTAAAAGTCACAAAATCCTCAAAATTCCGCCAAAGGAGACAAAGATCAATGATGCAGGTCCATCAAGGACAGAGATCGACGGTGTCGATAAAAAATCAAACCCGACCAGAGTTTAAAAATGCATATATGCGGCGAGTGGACAGGAAACCCTAGTTTGGGTTAAGTTAAAATGCCACCGAAAAATAACCAAGGGTTGACTCATCGTGCAGAAGGGGATAGCCCACGTGTCCGTCAAATAATCATTGCAATGATTTCCACATTCCGAACTATAGTATATGCTCCAAATAATGCAAAAACTGACCCGATTATATTGTGCAATGATCACCAAAAAGGTACAATTTTAAACTATATTCTTTCGAATACAAAGGCCGACACATATATACATGTATGTATTTATCAAAGGTGGCAGAGACTAAAGTATTATGGCATGTATATTTTCTTAGTCCACAAGAGTGGTCAAACTTAGTAGAAGACAATTGTACGAATCAGAGGTGGTCCCCACTGAGAGGTGAATAATTTTACTAAAGTATTGGAGATCAAAAGTGTTTATTTTCTTACACAGGAGTATTTTTGCATGCCGAAACAAAAGGACACAATAGAGAAGAAGAAAGAGTTGCATGTTCATGGAGAGAGACTTGCTTAGCAAGCAATCTAATTTTTTAGCAAATTATTTATCCTTCTCTTTCTTAAAAATAGATCAGTTAACTTCAGTTGACCAATTGTAATCAAGGCTATTAATGCCTATTTGTAATTGCATGCTCTATTTTTATTCCTTTATCTATTATTAAATAAATGATAAAAATAGAATGCATGGGCGAGTACAAGCCTTAGGCTATTTTTAGAAAGAGGGTAAATTTTATTTTTGCTATATATTCTGTGCCTTTGCAAAGCACAAGGAGAACTACTAGAGGAATTTTTGGATATAGGAGTACTGAATCAATTTTTTCCAATTTTTCCCTATGAGTGTGAAGTACTTTCTTCCTTACCAATTATTTGCAGTCTTGTGAATGTTTCTATCAGTCTTGTGAATGCAAATTGCCTGATTAATCATTTTACCTTGTTGCAAAATTCAGTAATTTTTGCATGATATTAATGTGCATGTTTAGCTTAGCAGTATTGTTGTGATAATCTCCCTCAATACCTCTAAGTGTTTTGCCCTTAATTTTCTGCAGAAGAACTGTTGGTTCGTGCACCCAAAATCTTTCACATATCAATTGTGCATATACTCAGTCAAATCCCTCATACAAATTTGGTGTATCACCTTAGTTTTAATTACTTTACAGTCATCTTTTACTCTTAAACCCCATAATCAATTTAGGATACATCAACAAGGAACCGGTCTTGATACCGAAGACTCACCTCAAAATAGGTATACCCACAGACCTGAGGTGTTTCCATTATATCTACAAAAGAGAAAGATCAAAATTTTCAAGCTTAGAAAACCTGCAGCCATCTCTCTACAGGGTGCACTTTCGAGAGATAACAGGAAACCAAAGGAAGATAAAGACCTCTCAGGCACAACAAAAAGCGATAAAATGTGACAGAGGTTGTAAATCAATGGATTGAAAAGGCAAAATGTGGCAAGACAATTTTGAGCACCAACACTTTCTTATGGCATATTTTAATTAATTATCTTAACAACATGATTACTCACAATATTAACACACCATTTAGTAAATAATGAAAGGGTATATGCACCACAAAATAAACACATGCAAACATTAACAAAGGGACCAAATAAAAGAAATGCAAAAAAATTCCCTTGGTCACATTTGAAGGTGATTTCCCCCCATGGGAATCCCTAACAAAAATCAAACACACACAAACAAATACAGTTTCCATGGTGACCTTGTTGAATTCATCTAGAATTCTAATGTGGTTGGTCTCTAATCCCCCAATGTTTGTTGTGATATTTTAAACCTGCAAAATACAAATACCTCCTTTAACCTCGTGGCCATATTAGAACATCCAAATAAATATAAATACAATTTCAAGATCATCAATATATATGTGAGTCACAATAATCATCAAGACAATCAATAGCATCACTTACAATTTCATCAACAACTATATCATTATCAGTTTTTAATTCAATTTTCATTTTTTAGGTCTACTCTAAATATCCAATTATCACAAGTCTAAACAACATCTATAATATAACCATGTCAAACAGTATATCAACAACAATATACAAAATGTCTCTAATAACCACCAACACTCAGATATGAACCAAAATCAACAATAATCTATGATCTAACATCTAAAATCATACTATATCAAAGCTATAACTGACAGGTTCGAATCGGAATAATAGAAAATGTATATATTGATCATCATTTCTCAATCACATACACACAATACATGGCTAACAAATAGCCAAGCAAATAGCAAAACAACCTCCTATAATTTAGGAGTGGTTGTAAACAACAAGCTAAATACGTGAAGTTGTTTACAACAACTTCACATATAATTCCAAGTAATAATTTGTTGTTCCACAAAAAATCATAATATAATGTTTACACTATAATATTCCCAACATACACCCCCTTAGTGTGAACATGGGGTGAAGTGTAGTTGAAACCAGAATCATATGCCTACGCATATTTTTAGGTCTGCATACTGCTCCTCTCCTCTGGACACCAACTGCCCTCCTATACAACTGTTTCACTGACTGACACCGTCCACGCCACATCACAACACTTCAAGAGAACATATAGGAATACTCACATGTACCAAGCAACCATACACAAACTGTTGCTCTTTATTCTGCACACCAGATAAAATAAACACACAACTAGAAATAAATATGTCACCACCACAAAATACGACCTCGTCGTTGGCGACTGACGAGAGGTGCTGAGTAGCCTCCATCCTCCATTTCCTCCTACCTCCATTTTGGTTATTTTTAGAAGAGATAATCTTCATCGCTATGGCAAGAAAGTTCTTCATTAGTTGCATAATCTTCCCAGTCAGTTTCTTCTTCAACAATATAAGCCTTTTGATCAATCTTATCATCCAGTAGATCTTGTGCCCGCTTTTTACAATTTAAAATCACATGCCCCACTTCTTTACAATAATAACATTTGATTTGTCCCTTTGTAGGAATGTGCTTTGAATTGTACTTACCCTTCTTTGATGATGTACTAGCTTTATTGTGTACATATAAGACCTCTTCTTCTGGTTCTGAAGGTTCATTTTGATCAAGAAGAGTAGAAACTACTCCTTCTAAACCAATTTTAATCTTGCTCAAAGTAAAAACCATATGAGACTTTTTTTAGGAAAACTATTCAAAAGAATTGCTTTGGCATCATCATCTTTTACCTTCTCGTTAATACCTGCAAGCTGATTGAGAAGAGAGCGGAACTTGCTGATGTGTTCTGCCATTTTTATACTTTCATCCATTTTTAACCCGTATAATTTTTTCTTCAGTGTTGTCTTTGCACTTTCTGCTTCAGATCCAAATAGTTTATTTAATGTCTCCCAGATTTCCTTTACAGACTTTGTGAAGTCTACGTGGTGCAGGTACGCTTTAGACAAACCGAGACCAATAGTTCCCAAGGCCTTTTGATCCTTGATATTCCACTTCGCAAGATCTATTGGATTTGTTGGTGTTGTCACATTTGGTTTGACCACATCCCACAAATCTTTTTCAATCAAAGTCAGCTGCATTTGGATTCGCCAAGTGTGAAAATCACGTCCTTCGAATTTCTCAACGAGACTCAATTTCTCCATATTTTTTTTAATATTTTCCCTCACGTTGACGAGTGTTGGTTTCAACCGAAAATGCACCCTCTTATAAACACAATAATATGACGATACTTAAGACAATTTAGACAATTTAAAAAGTAATAAAAGAAAATTACTTTTTAAATATTATAAACAACATGACGTTTAACATAATAAATCTTGACCCAACATTTAATGACACTCAATGAAATAAACCATATACAATCAAAACCTTCTGAAGATGGATGCGCAGCTGTTAATAAAGTGTCAGATCTGGTAGGGACGTGTGCAAAATAGAAGGAAACTCGCAGGAAATAAACGGAGACGTTTTTGTGCTGACAGGGCCGTGAATACTCCAAAAACAATTTCCAAATTCTTTATCACGCATTGGCTGCAGGCTTGGATGTTTTATCTTCACCTTCACGGCTTTCCAAACTGCTCCAACTGCACTCCAATCTTCGTTGACTGCTCCAGCGATGCGCAGTAAGACTCAACACGTGTGGCTGCGTGGCAGATTGTGCAGCAAGTGGCAAGTAAACATTAGAAACCTGCGACTATTTTCTATTGCATACGTTTTACATCCTCCACACTGCACAACCTGCGTACTAACTACCCCTTCAAAATTATTCTCAGATCAAACTCGCTCTGGTACCACATGACAGGTTCGAATCAGAATAATAGAAAATGTATATATTGATCATCATTTCTCAATCACATACACACAATACATGGCTAATAAATAGCCAAGAAAATAGCAAAACAACCTCCTATAATTTAGGAGTGGTTGTAAACAACAAGCTAAATATGTGAAGTTGTTTACAACAACTTCACATATAATTCCAAGTAATAATTTGTTGTTCCACAACAAATCATAATATAATGTTTACACTAGAACATTCCCAACAATAACAATGTCTATAATATAGTCAACAATGTCATGACCAGTATCAAAAGGTGTCAAAGGGAAGTGGGCACTACATCCCCCTCCCCTTAGACTTGACTTCCTCCTGGAAGTCACTGGAATAGATGTGGGAACTGAACTCATAGTAAAGTAGCATCCTCCCAAGTAGCTGCACTATTATCATATCTATCCCACTGTACTTGCACCTGATCAATCTCTCTGCCTCAAATGCCTAGGGTCCTATGATCTATAATGCGAACGGGATCCACCATCACCTTCCCCTGATCTATACCTACCATGAGGTACAATTCAACACATGATAAGGATAAGCAATGTATCTCCTAAGTACATAAACATGAAACACATCATGTACGCGAGACAAGCTAGATGGAAACACTCGACAGTAGGCCAAAGGGCCGATACGCTCTAAGATCTCAAAAGGACCAATGAATCTAGGAGATAACTTAGAACCTTTTCCATAAAGGATAGGGATCTTATGTGGTCTGACACGAAGGAACACCTTCATGCCCATATCAAAACTATGGTCAGTCCTATGCTGATCAGCGTACTTCTTCTTCTTGTCTTGTGCCTCCTACATTGTCTATTTGATCATAACCACCTATTGCTCCATGTACTGTAACAAAGCTGGTCCAAGAGAAACCATGTTCTCTAACATGTCCCAATTAAGAGGTGTCCTACACTCTTTACCATACAAATCCTTAAAAAGGAGCTATGCTTATAGAACTCTAGAAAACTATTATTGTACGAAAAAATCCACCAAGTATAGGTACTTCTCCTAACTAGAATGACTGATTCATCACGTACATCCTGAGCATGTCCCCTAAAATTTAATTAAACCCACTCAGTCTGTCCATTTGTCTCTTAGGGTGATATGTTGTGCCGAAGTTGATCCTATCGTCTTGAGGGTGTGTTGTATAGTATTCCATAAATGGGAAGTATACAAGGGATCGTGGTCACAAATAATCTTTTGCACAGAATCCCGTGTACAACCTGAAAAAACTTGTCCAAATATACTCGTCCCACTTGTACTAGCTGTATAAATGGTCTTCACCGGAGAAAATTGACCCACTTTTTTAAATTTATCAACCGTGACCATGATGGTGTTGTGGTGATATCTCGACATCAGTAGCTCAATAATGAAGTCCATGGAAATGGTGTCCCACTTCCACTCCAGTATGGCACGAGGAAAGAGAAGACTAGCTGGATGCTGATGCTTAGCCTTTACTTTCCGGCACTCCAAACATTGTGACACAAAACTGGGCCACGTCTCTATGGATTCCCCTTTAGTGATACATCTATCTCAAAGTAGCGTGCATCTTCTTCACCCCAAGATAGGATGAATAGGGTTCACGATTTTCCTCTGTAAAGATGTCTGGCCTCAAGCCTGCATCTCTAGGAACATAAATCTGATCTTTGTGCCTAAGAAGTCAATTTGCAGGCTCGGTCAAAGCATATAACTGTGTCCCACTTTTCTGTAGTTTTTGTACTATTCAACAAACTATGTCCTGACAACCAAAACATGACCAAACACGTCTAAAATGACCAAACATGGGATTTTTAAGAGGCTATAAATACCAAGGTGCAGGGCATCCAAAATTTACTTGGTTTTTTAAATTTTTATAGTATTTTTTAATTATTTATTTACTAGTTAGATTTTAAAATATTTATGGCTACAAAGTGGGACACACTTGTATGCTTTGACCTTCCTCTAGTGAGAAACCATCCAAATTCCCTTTGAGGGGTCTCTGAGGACTCGCTCTTTACTCGAATGGAAATGTAGAAGCTGTCAAGAGGAAGCTGCTGAAGATGAAATCCTGCTCCATCAAACTATTTTTTGCCCACTGAGATGAATGTACCATACTTGTAACTTCTCCTACCAGCTGAGAGGCATTTTGCAACAATATTCTCCTTGGGACTGCACATCCGTCTATCTGCGGTATGAAAATTCCTATTTAAGTTCTAATTCCAGTTTTACAAATTTTAGGGCACGAGCGTTGAGATTTTAGTATCTTGAATGTATAGTAGGTTAGCGAAGACTGGTAAGTGTCCTCTAATCCTAGGCATGTAGAATCTCCTGTCATGAAGATTTTTCCTTCCCCGTACCAACAAAGGCGTGCACAAACTTACTGCAAGCTCAATAACATGAGTCTAGATAAATTAAAATCCACCTAGAGTCTTTGAGATTGCAAGACTCAAAAGCCAGTTAGATTTTGGCCTCCTGAAACATGAGTTCGGACCTCCATTTATTTTTAATGAGGCATTCGTGCATTCAAAGATTTCACCATGTGGATCCGACAGAAGAAGATTTATTTTCTTTGAGTTCAAACATATTTGCAGTGTATTGAAGTTTTTGATAATCTTGGATACATTATCTAATTATGTTTAGTTCTTCAATGTCCACTGTAGGGAAGATGATAGGTTGTGCATATTGTGTTATGCAAGTCCTGAACAAAATTCTCACTATAGTAACCTACTAATCCCATGAAACAACACACCACAATGTCAAAAATAAAAGGAGTGCTACCCAAACCATAATGGCTCTAATGTTGGAAGGATCAATTGTGATACCTTCTTTAGAAATGATATCACCTCAAGTACTAAACCTCTGTCTACATTGATAAGCACACTTCCCCAAATGGGAGTCTAAATAATTGCTGCTCACGACAGATACATTAAGGACCTGGTTGAAGGTTCCCCTCATTTTTTTCTAGTCGGTACATTGAGTGGATGAAAATGTCATCAAGGAAGATGTTAGCATGAAGTGATCTAAGAAGGTCCTAATCATTACCTTAGTCATCTAAACTCAGAAACCTTGATTGGGCATGTGGATGAAATCGAAAGGCACCACTATGAACTGCAAAGAAATGCCCATATGCTCGTACATAAGGCAGTCTTATGACTATCAACATCCGAAATCCTTAACTGATGATAAGTTTTCCTTTCAGATCTATCTATGTGACAAGATTGTCGCCTTTTCTAAGAAATCCACCTATCTCACCAGAACTATATGTGCCACGGAAAAAGCTACATGCCATCTCCCCTTGATCTTCATCAAACAGTTCGACAAATCTATGCACATGCCCCGAGGTCTCTATGTATGCTTAGCTCGTAAGCCTAGGGCTTTGAGACCTATCTCTGTATCCTGAAACTCGGTTCCACCGAGTATTATCCTCTGTGGTCCAATCTGCTTCTCCTCCCTGATAAACCCTATCTACGACTCCACGCCCTGCCGAGGAGATCCTTTTATGACTCAATAGGATGTCCCCCAATCAATTTCTAACTAAATGTTCTCCTACATTGCCCCTTCAGCATTCGCGTATTGCAACATTAACCATCGTGCAATTGCTAGTTTGAGGAATTTGTGGTAGGATTGTTTATACTGAGAACAGACGATGATCATGGTTGTTAGTGGTACAGTATTCAGGTCTAAGTGTAGTCCATATTAAGTCTCATAGATTTGTACGCCTCCTCCTAATTATACCAAGTTTTTTGCTAAAGATGTAATCACATTAAACATATAGTTTTTTTTCCCAGTTTCCATGTTTACTAAAATATGCAATTTTCAAACCAAATTGTTCTCCAAGACAAATATAAAATTTATAAACCAATTTTAACATATAAAAGTAGGTTTTCCAAAGTATAAAATGTCTCAAGTCTTCCGAGTGTTACCAAAAATATGCGAAGCTATATAGGACTTAGCTAACCATGATAAACCGGGAAGTGTAACGGGGACCATAAAAATAACCATCAGATGAGTTTGGCTCCTTGAACAACCGAAGGATTAGTTAGAAGAAATTAAATAATTACTTATTTTTGTTTAAAATTGTATTTGGTAGATTTCATGTGTTATAAGAGATGATGGTTTTCACATATCAGTGTCAAGGCCACCTTAAATATTAATAAATTATATAATTCCCATTACAAGATATCATTAAAAGGGTTACTGCTAAATGTCGAGAAACTGAGGGCTAGAACCACTTACGTAAAAGAAGGGTAAGTCGTAACAATCATTTTCTCTAACAGACTCAAAACGCAACGCACTCCTTAGAACATGCGCAAAAACATTACACATTCGATAAAGAAGATTAACTAGACCTTGACCTTACAAGTGATATAAGCACATTTAATTACTAAACATAATCAAATCTCGAAGCATCAAATCTTGCTGATTCCAACGGAGTCTTGCTAATGAATTAAACTTTGAATAAGAGCACGCCTATAGAGCCTGGGGAAGAAAATTTTCCCATGTGAAGGTCGTTGAGAGTACCTCCTATGGAACTATTTAGTCGCATATTTTCAACTTTTCGGGAAATTTAAAGTGCAATTGTGGATCCTCCAAGCACAACGCAAGCCAGATAAAGTTACATGTGTTGGCATTTATGAATGAATTTAACGGAAAGGGATCAGAGCCGTACTTAGAATAATGGACATTGGTGACATCATGTCCACTTGTTACGTTAAAAGTGCTAAGGGATTTTAGAAGAACCAATTCCCTATGATGATAGTCTAAATTGATGCCTGGAATGTGAACCATGAGATTTCAATGTAAAGGATTGATATATGGCCCTTATCGGCTGTTGAGAATCCACTTAGATTTGCATAATAGATTTGGAAAAGTAAAACATAGACATGCGATAAGGATATTATCATTTCCCCTACAAATAATGATTCTTCTTCACTTAAGGAGCCTCACGCCGAAATTGTCATCGTGAAAAATAGACACGTGATCATCCCATCATAGGCTGCCGGTATGCGGGATGGCGAGAGTTTACTTACGTTTTATATATTTACATAAAAAATATCCGAAGAGCTAAGTTTTGAGTTAGATAATCCGCTCCTCCACCGAATACCTCATCTTCATTACTTGTGAAACACCTGAATTGGTTGTGGGCCGGCGGGGACATGGAGGATAAGCATAGGGCTGTGTTCCCAAATTTAATAAAGAAAATCAGAAAATCTAAGTTTAAAAAGGATTTCGTATTTATCACTATAAGTTGCCTCGTTGTAATGCTGCGTGGAAACATCTCTTCACTTGAGACTGCAGGAATAACGGCTAGGTTTAGTGGAGAAGAATTAAGGAATATTATTTATTTATTTATTTATTTTTAAAGTGCTCCTAACATTAATTGTTGTGAGTCTCATTTCGATAGTTATCAAAAGACATCCTACAAAAGGACTAAGAGAGAGGGGGCGGCGGGTCCCTGGGTGAAATGTTTCCAGATTTTTTTTTTGAACTTAGGGATTTTTTTGACATAGAAGAAAGCCTTGGAGATTCAGGTAGCAGCACCAGGGAAATTCGTTCCTTTGGTTTTTTCTACACGGGCATGCAAGACAGCGCATGGAAGAGACTTGTTCTCTCACGGCCACGCAAGATTCGGGCGTAGAAGAGACGCATTTTCTAATCTGGCGCGCAAGGAGGCTCAGTTTCTCATGGGCACGCAAGACGGGTGTGTAAGAATCTCTAGGCTTGTGAGATGGGCACACAAGAGGCTCTGGACACGCAACACGGGCGCGCAAGAGGCTTTTCTTAATGCAAAAATGAAGTAAAACTTCATAAGACCATAACGTTTGATTCGGAACTCTGTTCTTAGACAAACAAAGGACTTTTCAGAAAGCTCTTGACGTTCTCTTTGCATAACAAACCTTAAAATTTTAATTTTGATAACATTTTTAAGGGTAAATTTCACAGAAAATGATCTACAGGAGCTTACAAAGTGAAAAATGGTAACATTTTGACTTATAAAATTTTACTCAATTTGATCTTCTTTCTCTCTCAACATGTCAAATATACATGTAGGATTGTCTCTTAGAGGGATTTAGGATGGATTTCAAAGGTAAGTTGTGTTTGATTGATGTTCCAATTTGAAGTTTCTCAACTTTTGACAGGACAGAAATGACTATGAGAAGTTTTGTGCCCGATTATTACAAGTTTCTATAAGAAATTTATTAAGTGTTTTTAGTTTGTTTGGAATTCATTTATAAACATACTATGTTCAATTAAATATGATTCATTTTATCGTTTCATTCGTTACAGGGGTCATTTTATTCATTTCTGAATTAGAATATTTGCAGAGTTTATAGTGAAACAAAAAAATGGAAAAAACTTTACTTAAACACAAACAGGATCTCATTTCTAGTTGCCTTGCTAAACTTTAATATATGCATCCATTTCCAACTCAAATTTGAAATGGATTTAAATTTGTCTTCAATTCAAATTATGTACAAAAGACAAAATGATACAACTTCTAATTCTTTTCAAAATAATGCATTTCGACAGAACAAGAGAATTTTGACATTTTCTTCATACATATTTCTCCTAATTTCAAAACAGCAGAATTGAATACACATCTTCAAATGATCAGGATTCCAATAGAACACCAAATTCAATTTGAACAAGGGTATTAAAATCATTCCATTCATTCGGAAATGACAACTTTACATATTTCTTTTCCTTTCATTCCTCTGGATTCCAATCATATAGAATGACAATTTTCTTCTCCTACATTCAAAAACAGAAAAACAGTATATACATCTTTTTCACATTTTGAATTTCAAACTTTCATATCCACTACAACAACATCTTTCCATTACGGAATATAATACATTGTCATCCTCTTCAAAGTGGGAAAAAGGATTTACAGTAATATTTCATCACAACAAGAGACTGTGAAACAATCTGTCGTATCCTTTGCTGCAGAACAGCAACATGCAAATTCATCATTCTCCAATTTTACACCGCAAAAAAGGAAGCGGACACGGAAACGCTCTCCACCCAACCAAGACATCCAATGAAAAGGGGAAGCCATCCTTCTTCATTGGCCCCCCGAGCCCCAACCACAAAGCAATGAGAATATGTGATTCAACTCATGGCAACAACAGGATTCCACAACACACTCAAGGAAATATTTCAACATGCACATTTCACATTAAAACACAGTCCAAAATAGAATGTAGTTTACAACCTACATTTAAAGCATGACAAACAAAACTAAGGCTTCTTCAAGCAAGCCAAAGGAGCAAGAAACTATGGGGGATGCTTCTTATGCCTCCCAAAGGGGAAATGGGTATCACCCACCTGAGATGTACAAACCACCAAAATATAGTATATTAAATCCTTGTCATATCCCTTATGCCTCCCTCAAATACCTCTGATTCTTCACATTTCCTTATGCTTTCCCGGCCTCTTATGTCACCCCATAATGAGTAAAGAAATGCAAGATATTTATTTTTACCAGGTGGAACCCAAATCCTAACTCTCTCCACACTTATACCTCCCCAAAAAACTTGTGCATCTCATAAGAATGAACCCCCATAGTCTTCTCTTACACCATACCTTAAGCCATCTACCCAACACAACCAACAACATGACAAAACAATTCACATTCAATAACATTCAACCATGCACATATGCATAAAATGAAAGAAGAGCATTTTAAGAACCAAGCTCTTACCTTCTCCATGATGGAGTTTTGTTCCAAGGTTCCAAAACAACAAGTTGTTTCCAATGTAAAAAATCTAAAGATCCACCAAATCCAACAAGCATGTAACAATATTCTAATCTTTTTCAAAAGCAATAGCTTCTAAAACAACAAAAGAATTCTCCCAATAAATCAAGTGATACAAGGTGAAGCAACCCAAAACCAAGCTAAGGAAATTCAAATTTTATAGAAGAGGAAAGGGAAAAGGATGAGGTGAATCCATGTAGGATGCCACTTCACACATCCTCAACCCTAACCCCAAAATTCAACTTCATTCTCCAATGCATAATCAATGGGGTGGGTGAATAATATGACAATTTTACTTACACACTCCAAACAAAGCCCACACCCCATAAGGAGTGACATCAAAAGCATGTACACACTCAAAGTGACAATAAAAACATTCAGCTTGATTTCCAAAAATATTGCACACATAAGAAGGTCTGAGATTTAACCCTCCAACTATAAGCAAGGTTGGTATGTAAATTTAAGATGCATGGGACAAGTTTAACTTGTCCCACAAATCTCTAAAATCATCCTCCAAGGACAAATTCGAATTTCAAAGAAGATGGAGTGTTTCTTACTCAAAAATCAACTTACATATCCCTTACACATTACGTACACATTTCTTACAACATTTGAATCCAAGAGCCAACAACTCTATTAATTGCATTCTCATTACCCATTTTGATTAATTAATTCATAACAATATGATTATTCATATTACTTCACACACAATTAAATAAATAATGAAAGGGGGTAAATGCACATCACTTAATAAACACATACAAACATCAATAACAAAGGAACCAAATAAAAGGAAATACACATAAAATCATTTTGTCACATTTAAATGTAACCCCACCCCTCATGGGAATCCCTAACAACAATCAAACATACACACACAACATAATACAAGTTGCCATGGTGACATTGTTGAATTCATTTAAAATTCCAAATATGGTTGGTCTCTTAATCCCTCGATGTTTGTTGTGATATTATTAACCTGCACAATACAAATACCTCCTTCGGACCTTGTGGTCATATCAGAAAATCTAAATGAATATAAATATAATTTCAAAATCATCAATATATATATCAATCACAACAATCATCCAGACAATCAACAATATCACTTAAAATTTTGTCAGCAACTATATCAGTCATCAACTTTAAATCCAATTTTCTCAGTCTACTCAATATATCCAAATATCACATGTCCTAACAACATCCATTGATATATCATATATATATATATATATATATATATATATAACCATGTCCAACAGTATGTCAACATCTATATAAAATTTCTCTAACATCATCATGCATCATTTATGAATCAGAGTCAACAATAATCCATGATCTGACATCTAACACCATACTAAATCAAACTATAATAATGTCCATAATATAGTCAACAATATCATGATCAATCTCAAAAGTTTCGAAGGGAAGTGGGCACTACAATGTGTAACCTCACATTCACTCCACTCAAACCCCAATTAAGCATTGTGGTTAGTAGGCGAGTTAAAAAAACAACAAAACTTGGGTTGATGGTTTGTTTGGGATTTTGTAAGTGATCTTGTTTATTGCAATTTTATCAGTTCTTTGTAGATCACATAAAGAAATTCATGTGATAAAAGGGGAACATAGGAAAATATTCTACAACCTTGCAGAGGAGGTTCTTCGGTCATTTCCGCATACCAGGGCACCTAGATTGTAGACAGGGAACCCCAAGCACCATCATCCTTCCAAAGGAAGCCCAATCTTGCCAAACAGTCTTGATCTGTATTTTTTAATGATTATGTGTAACGCTCAAAGTTACAAGAGCTGAAAAATGAGGATTTTTTTAAACACATAAACATAATAACAAATTACACAGCTGCAATTATACAAATTTATTTAATCAAATTCATTAATCAATTTTGATTTTTTGATCTATCTGATAACATCCATGTAAGGCATGTGTGGCTGAGAAGGGTGTATCTAGATCTCCATGATCTCCCTTCGTCACTACTTCAAGTGACAATGCTTACTAGCATTTCATCTAACCCTGTAAAAGGTCATGGGAACTATGTGAAATTCCTTGGGTCTACCAAAAAGCTAGTTTCCGAACTTTGTATTCCAGTATCCAACCATTGTCTACCTCATGTTCAGTATTTCAAACTCCCATGATCAGGTTATAGAATTTTTTTTAATTTAATTGGACGACTAGGTGATCAGACAATGCACAACCATCAATGCATTACTTTGGCCAAAGTTATCCGCCATGCACATTACGGCTAAACTCAAGACACCACACTAGTCTTATGAGTTTTAAGTCTTTCGCCACCTCACAACTATCCCTTTCACAGTTATCTAGATCTTTATAGTTTGTTTTTTATTTTATTTCCAATTAAACCTATCTTGCAAGAGTTTATATTGAGATAGATGCCAAAGGCCAACTAGGATCTTTATGAGATAAGTAAATTCGTTATGCTGAAATGTAACTATATCAGCATTACGCATGTACTTATCCCTTAATATGCCTAATAATACTTTTCATCTATTTACCATCCCATTTAGTCTCTTTTTCCCTGATGTTTGATTCTTTAACCTTAAATTACCTTTTACAATGATACTCTTCCATTCTCTATACAACAGGATTTACAATGTTATCATATTAATACCAAGTTTACCAAAAGACCGAATTAAATATATATTAAAAACTGTAGATTTAATTATTCCTTCGATTAGCTACGCCGTGAAATAGCTTATTTAATTTAGAAATTAAAGACAATTGATTGTTACAATAATTCCCCAATTATCAGCTTCATATATTGATAACTATCAAATAAATGTATTCAACAATTTGTGAAAAGTAAGATTTCACAACTCAAGTATTAATCGTTTACTCATATTGAGATATTATTACACACAAAGTAATCATCTCTTTATTAAAATCATATATTACATATGCCGTTAAGGTGAGATATATAACCGGTATAATAATTCTCACATAGTGAGGTTTGAGTATTGACAATGAGTCCAAGATCCCAATAATTTAGCCAAAAATTAAAGGATATCATCCTTTCACCAATTGAAATCTAAGTATCTCATTTAGATCCATGCTATGATAAAACTTCACAAGACACAAGTTTCCGCACATCCGAATGTAATGGCTAATGGTGCTGCAAGACTGGAGTAGTGGTATGATGTTAGTTCAAAATGAACTGACATAAATATTAACTCCATTTTCTGATGCAATTAATTAATAAAATATGAAAGGATATACATGTTGTTTTATCAACAAGCACATGGTAATACAACTGAAAATCTATTACTACCTGGTTTCTATAAAGATACAACTATGGATGCACACAAATAGAACAACCAATTTCTATTTCGGTGATCATGTTTCTGTCTAATCACAAAGGTCAATACATTCATATTCCAGCTTCAATCAATTAGCATTTGACATTTAAAATTTCCACATAACTTCTTAAAAACAATATGATTAAGAAGAGTATTTTTTTCAGTCAATGAGCAGTTCTACAAATTAGCACAAATATCACCATATTTACATCACTTTAACAT
The DNA here is from genome assembly GCA_019776745.2 of Taxus chinensis. Lineage (NCBI taxonomy): Eukaryota > Viridiplantae > Streptophyta > Pinopsida > Cupressales > Taxaceae > Taxus > Taxus chinensis. The sequence continues at coordinate 257,928,868 of CM034147.1, read as the reverse complement.
GTTCCATCTGGTAAACAAACAACCCAACCAACAATATAACAGCACCATGGTTACATCATTTAAACATACTATTTTTAGTAAAAGAACAACTAATAATTTCTTTCATAAGATATCATTATTTTAAACCCAATCATACCTCCAATTACTCCTTGGTGCATCTCAGTTAAGCTGTCCTAACTTTCACGCCCTTACCAAGACAAACCGTTTTTTTTCACAGTCTTACAAGAATCCAAGTCATATTGTCATGCTGGAAGTTACAGGCTAAATGCCAATTTTTTAATTATTCACACATAACAAGACACCCTCATTTATACATGAACCAATTTAGTGGTCCATAATAAATTTTTTTTTTTGAAAATGCAGCCCCATGCAAGAGATTTGACACCCACAAATTATCATTCAAAAGATATCAATAAATAAAAAATCAAACCTGCATAAAACAACCAAGAAGAAATATACAAAACCCTAACCGGTTGCATACCCATATTGATTGGGTTACCCAAATCGATTCCTTTATGCAAATCGATTTGCATAACCAAATTTATTTATTTATAAAAAACATACAACCAAATTTCAGTTTAACAAAATGAAAACCCACAAACACAAATCGATTTTAAACACACAAATTCACAAAAAAATTTCCTTCTTCATGTACAGGAAAAACCCAACTCTTTTCCTTTTGAGTATAATTTATTATAATGCAGAGAAATAATTTTTAACATTTCTTTTACTTTATTTTTGCTGATCAAAACCCAAAACCCCATCTGCATATTTTTCTGGGTTAGGTTAAAACCACACAAAGAAAACTAAAAACAATACAAAATCCATCAATTTCCTTTTTATTTCCAAACAATTAAATCAAAAATTGTCCACAATTTCCTTGATTTCCATTAAAAACACAATGTGTATTTCCTCTTTTTTTTTACAAATAATGCAGTAGAGAAATGATAAGATATTCAATCCTGAAGTAAACCCAGAATCGGAAACTTTCTACTCTTCTCGCTCTAACAAGTTGAATCCTTCTTTCCTCCAAAACTCATGCAGGTATTCCAGAAGGGGAGAATGAAAATATACGAAGGAAAAATAATAGAAAAATATAATGAAAGAACTATAGTTGGGTAGCATATCGAAGAATTTTCAGGCTTCCCAATGCCGGTATGTGTTTTAGTGCATGCCGCACACTTGTGCCATGTGAAGGTGTTTCACTTTATGAAACCCATAATTTTCAATAACTAAATAAAACTTTTGGCTTACATGCCAAATCCCTCTAATATATATATATATATATATATATATATATATATATATATATATATATATATATATATATATATATATATATATATATATATATATATATATATACTAATTAATATTTCATACATTTTTTTACTTTAGTTGTTACCCAGCTTGATGGTTAAGTTAAAATTAACCTTCATAATACAAGTCCACATATTTCCAACAATATATTACCATAAAAATTAGTTGAATTTGCAGGTTTATATAAAATATTTCAATACGAAAATCACCAAGTCCGTAAATAATAATTCTAATATTCTCATAAAGTTGGCTTGATATAGCATTGTCAAATTAAACAGAGGCAATTATCATCGCGGTCATGCAAAAGTCGAACAAAACAAAAGACGATCAAACCGATTAAAATAAAGTAACTGGAATACAAATAACTGAAAGATTCACTATCATTTATGAACCGTTTTACCTATGATTAAGGCCTTATCATGTTTTGGGAAGGATCATCAAGGTGGGTGTGGGGTTATTCGTTCCGTAATGTCATGCCCCGCAGCAGAAGCTGTGGGTCATGATACGACAAACCAAATGAATTTTGCACCTAATGATGATCTCGTCTAATCATGTTTAGACTGAACCGTAGTTAACTTAACTTACAAGAAATTTTGGGATGTTACAGACTCAACCCCTTAGAATAATCATTGTCTCGATGATTTCAGGATAAATAGATAAACTAACCCACAATTCATTTGTTGCATAAATATATTTCAAATCAGCTTAGAATTTGTAGCAATATTATTTCAGCTGAATCATAAAGGTCACAACAACCCTTGTACATATAGAAAATCAGTCATATAATCTATAGACATAATACATTACTACCTAAACGACAGATTTTCTGGGTTCATTAACAAAATCTTCAACAGTAAATATTAATAAAAAAGTATATTAGTCCTAATATTCAATTGTAGGCTTATCTACAGAATTTTCTTATCTACCACTTTTACAAAAAAACTGAATTTAGTACTTTAACAAAACATGTTCATAAAAATCAGTCAAACAGATGTAGAAAAGTAGTCTCGATATCTTCCAGATTCTCCCAAGTGGCACTTTCTTCAGAATATTGGTCCCACTAGACCCTACATTGTGAAACCTCGCAGTTTCTCAAGTGCAATTTCTAGGTTTCTAGTATCCTTGTAGGATCAACCGCAATTACCTCTGGATCCAGAATCTACAATGAATCCCAATTAAGTACATGTGTTAAATCAGGTACATATTTCCTAAGCAAGGATACATAAAATACATTGTGTAGCCTGGATAGAGCGAGAGGGAGTGCTAGCTTGTAGGCTACTGGTCCAATGACCTCTAGGACTTCAAATGGTCCTTCAAACCTAGGAGATAGTTTGGTTGACTTGCCAAATGAAATGGAACTCTTTTTAGGTTTGACCCTAAGAAAAACTTTATCTCCCACGTTAAACTTTCTATCAATTCTTTTTAAATATACATAACTTTTCTGCCTATTTGCTACTTCTTTCAATCTTTCTTGGATTAATTTAACCTATTTTTCCATTTCCAAAAGCATTTCTAGTCCAATCAGTACCCTATCTTCAGGATTATCCCAACTTATAGGTGTTCTACACCTACGACCATATAAGGCCTCAAAAGGAGCCATCTGAATGGAATAATGGTAAGTGTTATTATAGGAAAATTTAACCAAGGGAAGATACTCTTCCCATTTGTATTGCTAATCCATGCAATACATTCTTAGTAAATCTTCTAACACTTGATTTACTCTTTTGGTTTGACCATCAGTTTTAGGATGGTAGGTAGAACTTACATTCAGTTTTTTCCCTAAGCTAGCGTACAAAGTCTACCAAAATCTGGAAGTCATCCTTGAGTCCTTATCTGAAATTATTACTTCTGAAACTCCATGTAATCGGAAAACTTCTTGTACAAACATTTTTGCCAGTATGGGTGAATTATTGGTTAAATTACCTACTATAAAATGTGTCACTTTAGTTAAATTGTCTACAAATACAAGTATAACATCATGTTTATTTTGGGACATAGGTAGACCTTGGATAAAATCCATACTTATAACTTTCCACTTATATTTTGGCACGTTGTGAGGATATAATAGTCCAGCTGGATGTAAATGTTCAGCCTTTACTTGTTGACATTCCAGGCATTGTGAGACGTAAAGAATCACATCATTTTTCATATTTTTCCATAAGTATTGCTTTTTGATGTCCACCATCATCTTTTTTACTCCTGGATGTCCTGAATAGGGAGCATCATTAAATTCTCTCGTGACTTTATTTCTGAGTTCTTTACCTTCTGGCACATATATTCTGCTGTTATAATGCAAAATCCCATCTATTTCCACCTTGAAACCATCATACCTTTTGACCCTTGGACATTTTCCTAGAACTATTTTAACATGATTGTAGTAGGGGTCATTGGCTAACTCATTTTTAAATTCATCTTTGAACTAGGGTCTTAATGTAATTATAGCAGCAATATGCTTTCTGCAACTTAAGGAATCCGCTACCCTATTCTCTTTTCCCTTAATATAATTTATATAAAAAGTCATTATTTTCTAGGAACTCTAGCCATCTTCGTTTCCTTGCATTTAGATTCGACTGCGTAAAAATGTACTTGAGCCCAAGATGATCTATTTTGAGTTCAAAAGGTTTTCCTAGAAAATAGTGCATCCATACCTGTAGCGCATGAACAATCGCAGAAAAATCAAGATCTTGTGGTGCATAATTTACTTCATACACCCTCAACTTCCTACTTTCAAAAAATACCACATGCCCATCTTGTAGTAGTACTCCACCCAAACCTTCCCTTGAAGCATCGGTTACCATTAAGAAGTTCCCGTTTGGATTCGGAATCTTCAACACCAGAGCACTTGTGAGTCTACCTTTTAACTCATTAAAGGCTTCTTCACACTTATTGTTCCAAACAAATTTCTTACCCTTCTTTTGCAAAGAAGTGATAGGTCTTGCTAACCTAGGGAAGTCCTTTACGAACTTTCGATAGTAGCATGCTAGACCCATAAAACTTCTCACTTCATGCACATCCTTTGGTGTTGGCCATTCCATGATAGCACTGATCTTCGAAGGGTCCACCGAGATTCCTTATTTACTTAATAAGTGGCCTAAGTATTGTACTTCGTGTTGATAGAAATCACACTTAGATAATTTTACATATAATTTATGTTTTCTAAGAATTCCCCGCACAATCCTTAAATGTTCATCATGTTCTTCCTCATTCTTGGAGTATATTAATATATCATCGAGAAAGATAAATACTTATTGGTCTAAGTATTCCCTAAACACATTGCTCATCAATTTCATGAAAGCGGCAGGTGCACTTGTTAGGCCAAAGGGATAAACTGTAAACTTGTAATGCACATACTTGTTCTAAAAGCATTTTTATGGATATCTTCATCCTTGATTCACAGTTGATGATAACCAGATCTAATTTCAATCTTGGAAAACACTTTTTCACCCCTCATTTGATCAAATAAATCATCGATTCGGGGCAGCGGGTATTGATTCTTCATTGTTACCTTGTTGAGCATTCAGTCATCAATACAAAGTCTGAGGGTCCCATCCTTCTTTTTTACGAAGATAACTGGTGCACCCCATGGTGATATACTTGGTCTAATCAGACCCAAGGACAACAATTCATGTAATTGAGCTTTCAAATCAACTAATTCAATTGTTTTCATTCTGTATGGTGCCTTGGAGATTGGTTATGTTGCTAGTTTAACCTCTATTATGAAGTCAAATTCATGCTTAGGTGGAAGTCCTAGCAACTCATTTGGAAACACATCTTTAAATTCCCTTGGGGTGGGAAAAGCTTCAATTTCAGGCTCAATTTCCTATCCCAAATTTGTTATTTTTATAGCATATAGATGACAGCCCTCCTATTTTTCCTTTTTTAGCTGCATGATAGAAATATGCCTAGTGACAAACTCTCTTTTAACACCTTGAACTCTTGCTATTTTCTGTTGATCATCGCATCAGGTTACAGTTTTCCCTAAGCAATCCAAGGTTGCATTATTTTGACTTAACCAATTTATACCTATGACAACATCATAGGATCCAAGAGGTGCCACATATACTCAGGTAATTCTAGTGGTGCCTCAAACAAACACTGATTCACTCTGTGTACAACATTATTTCCATATTGTACATTCCAAGTGTGTTCCATGTACCCAACTTTTATTTTGAGTTTATCAAAAACTTTAGATGAAATAAAAAATTCTATTGAACCGAAATCAAATAAAACAAAAACAGGTTCTCCAAAAATGCTTACCAGAAGTTTTTATTGGATTCGTTTGCTTTTCTGCTTGCTTATTATGGACTGTAGCATAAATCTTATGTTGTCGCCCCTCTTAATTTACTATGGTAAATCCCTTATGCTGATTATTCCATTGTCCTCTTTGTAGATAGTTGTTAGTGAAATGATCACCACCACACTTAAAACATCCTCTCAATGGTCCTTTTCTCTCAATCTTATTCTGGCTGAAACTTGTTCCTTGTTACCCATTTTTATTATTATTCACAACAGTTCTACCCGTTATTCCTCTTTTATTGATAGGCTTGAACTTGATGTTTCCCTTTTTCCATACTAGTTTACTTGCGGTTGATGTTTAGAAATTTCTATTTTTCCTTCTATTTTCCTCTTTAGAGGCATAAATACTTCGCAGCTTAGTTCTTGCTTGATAATTGTTTCAAACATTGTTTCCATCACAGTAGGTCCATGAATATCTACCTCACCACCAATACTAGGATTTAATCTCATTATAAATTTTCTCACTCTAAACTTCTCATCTTTTTGATACAAAGAAACATATTTCAGCAATCGAGTGAAACATTTCCAATATTCTGTAACCGAGTACTTTCCTTGAGTTAGATTTTGAAACTCTGCCATCTTTTGGTCAAAGTATAGCTGAGGTAGCCATCTTTTATGGAAGTAGGCCTTGAACTGCTCCCACGTGATCATACTAGAATCATTTCCTAGTTCTATTTTCCAGTTATCCCACCAGGAAGATGCTTCACGGGACAATTGGAAGGATCCCCATACTTATTGTCTCCTCTGAAAAGTCCCTAATCTCAAAATACTTTTCCATTTCAGAGAGCCAATTTTCAGCACCATCCCCAAGAGTTGTACCATCAAATTTACGTGGGGATATTCTTTTAATGTCCCTTGCTAACTCAGCATCCAGCCTGGCTTTCTTATTTTCCCTTTCATTCAGGTGCTTAGGCTGATCATAATATTGCTCATCACCCTGATTCTCATCCCTGCAATCCTCATTCTCTTCACCACCCTGACTTTGTTTTTCTAAGGAAACAACTTGGTTTTGGGTGTCATTAAAAAGGTTGAGGATTTCTTCTAACTTAGCAGTCGTATTATCCGACATGTCATCAATATTTACCCAACTGTCACTTTCCATACTAGCTCTTGTTGTCGGCCTAGCCATAGTTTCCTATTTTATAAATGAGGATACTTTTATCAGAACGTGTGTCCCATTAATGTCCAAGTGTCTGAGCATCTGGCTCTGATACTAAAATGTAACGCTCAAAATTACAAGAGTTGGAAAATGAGGATTTTTTTTAACACATAAACATAATAATAAATTAAATAGCTGTAATTGAACATATTTATTTAATCAAATTCATTAATCAATTTTGATTTTTTGATCTATCTGATAAAATCCATGTAAGCCATGTGTGACTGAGAAGGGTGTATCCAGATCTCCACGATCTCCCTTCGTCACTACTTCGAGTGAAAATTCTTACTAGCATTTAGGCTCAACCTTTTAAAGGTCATGGGAACTATGTGAAATTCCTTGGGTCTACCACAAAGCTAGTTTCTCGACTTTGTATTCCGGTATCCAACCATTGTCTACCTCATGTTCAATATTTCAAATTCCCATGATAAGGTTACAGATATATATTTTTAATTTAATTGGACGACTAGGTGATCGGACAATGCACAACCATCAATACATTACTTTGGCCAAAGTTATCCGCCATGCACGTTACGGCTAAACTCAAGACACCACACTAACTTCTTATGAATTTAAAGTCTTCCGCCACCTCACAACTATCCCTTTCACAGTTATCTAGATCTTTATAGTTTGTTTTTTATTTTATTTCCAATTAAACCTATCTTGCAAGAGTTTATATTGAGATAGATGCCAAAGGCCAACTAGGATCTTTATGAGATAAGTACATTCATTATGCCGAAATGTAACTATATCAGCATTACACATGTACTTATCCCTTAATATGCCTAATGGATCTTTTCATCTATTTACCATCCCATTTAGTCTCTTTTTCCCTGATGTTTGATTCTTTAACCTTAAATTACCTTTTACAACGATACTCTTCCATTCTCTATACAACAGGATTTACAATGTTATCATATTAATACCAAGTTTATCGAAAGACCGAATTAAATATATATTAAAACATATATATTTAATTATTCCTTCGATTAGCTACGCCGCGAAATAGCTTATTTAATTTAGAAATTAAAGACAATTGATTGTTACAATAATTGCCCAATTATCAGCTTCATATATTGATAACTATCAAATAAATGTATTCAACAATTTGTGAAAAGTAATATTTCATAACTCAAGTATTCATCAATTACTCATATTGAGATATTATTACACACAAAGTAATCATCTCTTTATTAAAATCATATATTACATATGCCGTTAAGGTGAAATATATAACCAGTATAATAATTCTCACATAGTGAGGTTTGAATATTTACAATGGGTCCAAGATCCCAATAATTTAGACAAAAATTTAAGGATATCATCCTTTCACCAGTCGAAATTGAATTATCTCATTTAGATCCATGCTACGATAAAACTTCATAAGACATGAGTTTCCGCACATCTGAATGTAACGGCTAATGGTCCTGCAAGACTGAAGTAGTGGTATGATGTTAGTTCAAAATGAACTGGCATGAATATTAAATCCCTTTTTTGATGCAATTAATTAATAAAATATGAAAGGATATACATGTTGTTTTATCAACAAGTACATGGTAATACAACTGAAAATGTATTACTACCTGATTTCTATAAAGATACAACTATGGATGCACACAAATAAAACAACCAATTTCTATTTCAGTGATCATGTTTCCCTCTAATAAAAAAGGTCAATACATATGTATTCCAATTTCAATCAATAAGCATTTGACATTTAAAATTTCTACATAACTTCGTAAAAACAATATGATTAAGAAGAGTATTTTTTTTCGTCAATGATCAGCTCTACAAATTAGCACAAATATCACCATATTTACATCACTTTAACATGTTCTATATAGTAAACAAACAACCCAACCAAAAATATAGCAACACCATGGTTACATCATTTAAACATACTCTTTTTAGTAAAATAACAGCTAATAATTTCTTTCATAAGATATCATTATTTTAAACCCAATCATGCCTCCAATTACTCCTTGGTGCATCTCAGTTAAGTTGTCATGGATTTCATGCCCTTACCAAGACAAACGATTTCTTTTTCACAGTATTACAAGAATCCAAGTCATATTTCTAGGCTGGAAGTTATAGGCTAAATGCCATTTTTTAATTATTCACACATAACAAGACACCCTCATTTATACATTGTTGGTTGGATATTTTGTCAAGCAAAAATATGAGGTTGAACCGTAGTATATGGGATTAAATCCCTCCTCAAAGACAGGTGAGGTTACCTGTTTATTACTAATCTAAAATACAACAGATATAATATGTACAATATTCACATTAATCTAACCATTGGGGTTGGGATAGAATCCCGAAATCCATATTCATAATAGGTGAAGGTATTGCTCTTTCGAAATGAAATGGGTCAGAAAGGAAATTATTATTATGGAAGAAACACAATGGAAAGTAAATGAGAGGAACGTATTTTCTTTCGAGTAAACACAGAGCATGAAATAATCATATGATATTTGTGTTTACTCGAAAGACAATACGTTCCTCTCATTTCCTTTCCATTGTGTTTCTTCCATAATAATAATTTCCTTTCTGACCCATTTCATTTCGAAAGAGAAATACCTTCACCTATTATGAATATGGATTTCAGGATTCTATCCCAACCCTAATGGTTATATTCGTGTGAATACTATACATATTATTTCTGATGTGTTTTAGATTAGTAATAAACAGGCAGCCTCACCTGTCTTTGAGGAGGGATTTAATCCCATGTACTGTGGTTGAACCTCATATTTTGGCTTGACAAAATATCCAACCAACAATTTATTGGCGACTCCACTGGGGAAATATGTATTGATAAGACTAAGCTTATCCTTTTAGTGTCTGGTGACTCCGTATTTGCCTTATTTTCAAGAAGATCCATTTTCCAATTCAAGCTGGCCAGGAAGATCTTCACTCGGTCAAGCTGAGCCAGGGCTGAAACTCATCCATTTTTTGATCTGCTTCAATAGCATAATTTTAGGATTTCACCCAACAGTGTTGCATCTAGTCAGGAAAGAAGTTCTTTGCCCATCCGAAGGACTCAGATTCATCAAGAACAAAAATTTTCTGCAACTTGTCATGTATTATTCTTTTCGGATATTCATATTCCTATATGCACTTCATTTAGAAGAATGGCAGCACAACCTGTGCTTTGGGGCACAACTATTGGTCCTCTTTCCCTTACTCCACCATTACATGACCTACCTCATGGATCACGGAAGAATATTTCTAAGTTCAATGGCGATGGAAAATAACATCCTGACGAACACCTTGCCTCGTTCTTTGTTGCATGCGGTGTTCTTGGGGTTTCTCACGAAGATGTCTCTATTTGACTCTTTGTTGAAACATTGCATGGCATAGTAGCAGAATGGTTTTATCATCTCCCAAATACATGCATTACCAACTAGGCTACCATGAGATCTATATTTGAAGCAAGGTTCAAACTAGCTGAAGTTTCTCACACCTTGTTAGCACATCTTACACACATGAAGGAGTCTTATGAACCCATGCGGGATTTCATAGCCAAATTCAACAAGATGATTCGTAAGATTCTAGAGCTAGCCATTCCCACTTTGGAAAATCAAAAGTGTTTCTTCATCAACGCTCAACCTCCTAATGTGAGCTTCTTGTTGAGAATATCTGTTATCCCCGATTTGGCCACCGCTCAAGCTACAACCACCGAAATAGAAGACGATCTTATTCTAGCCGGAAAGATCATAAGAGAATCATCTAATCCTAAAAATCAGATTTCTTCTTAGATTACTACTAATCCAATGATTCAGAATATGGCCAATGACTTGATCACTTTAAAAAATCAAATGTCTCAACAAGAAACCAACATTCCTTATCGGGATATTCCTAGACAGAATTTTAACAATGCCAACGAAACTCTTGCAAGAGATAGGAATCGGTTGATCACTGTTCTCACTAGGCTGGCCATTGAAGCTCCTCATGTTAACGCATCATTTGAAATAATTAAGGAGGATGAGGAACCAGAAGATCACGACTCTCATGAATCCTTCGAAGATTGAGGATATGCTGATGAGTCTTTTGACGATTCAGCTGGCGACTCCAGCATTGGTTATTTGGAATACTTGAAAGATGAAGATGAGCATGATGGAAAATAATTTGTAGTTTTCACTCGATTGCAATCTCAGAACCATAGAAAGCCGTTTAAAATCTCCAAGGATAAAATTAAGGAAGCCCCCGTAGTTATGGCAAAAAGAGGATCTCCCATCTCAGCACAAACTGAAAGGGAGATAACGAAAAAGGTAACTACACCTTCCAACTCTCTTTCTCCTACTTTCAAGGCTATTACCTCAACTCAGACCAATGTAACCAGAACTGAGCCCTCCATCATTCCTTCATATACTACTTTTGACATCATTGATCACGCAAAGAAAACCAAAATCCAAATGTCGGAAGCTGAATACCTTCAATCCAACCCTGAGAAATTTGAGAAACTTGCCAAATTCATTAGAAGCAAGGCTGTTATTCCTCCATCTTTGACAGGAAGTTTTCCTAGCCCCACTCAGCCTTTATCTTAGAGTAATATGACCTCTACTGCTTCTTCCGAAAAGATTGAACCATTTTATTTGTCTTTACTTATAAATGGTTTCAAACTCAGCAATTACATAATTGACTCAAGAGCCTCTGATAACGTAATTCCCGCAAAAATGTCTCATACCCTTGGACTCACACTGACTAAATATTATGGGTGGTGTTACTCCATGGAAACTAAACAAGTCCGCTTGATTGGCCAAATCAAGGACATGCAATTTGCATTTGTTGCATTTCTGAAAAAGAGAGTAAAAATGACTATCCTAATTGCTGATATCTCGGCTACTTATGGGATTCCTTTGGAAAGAGAATTTTGCAAAGATGTTGGAGGAGAAATCAACATGGATTGGACCAAAGCTAAAATTCCAGTAAATGGAGTTCCTCGTGTCCTTCACCCTGAAGCACAAGCAAAGCACCTGGTTAGTAAATCAGATGATCCTAAGGCTCAAATTCTCTTTGAAGATGCAAGCTTGGGTAATTATTTCTTGACATATGAGGTGGCCTCTATAGAAGTGAAAGAAGAAGATCCTAATGCTGTTTGGACCCTTGATTTTGACGGGATCTGTTCAACTACTGATTCAGGTGTCGGTATAGTTCTTATATATCCAGATTTCAAGATCTTTCCCTTTTCTTTCAAGTTGCAGTTTGATAATACTAATAACACAACTGAATATGAAGCTTTGTTATTAGGATTATAAATGACAAGACAAAAAGGAATATGAAATCTCAAAGTACAGGGGAGATGCCGAGTTGATTGTGAATCAAGTAAAGGTAATTTATCAGGTAAAAAAATGACCGTCTAAAACATTTACAGAAACAAGGTTTGGGACAACATAGAATGCTTCGACGCTTTTTCCATTAAAGCAGTCTTAAGAGATTACAATGATAAAGTTGATTCCTTAGTTGTTTCTGCATCTCTTCTTCTTCCTCACCCACAGTTCAAACAGGACACATATACCATTGAGATTGTGTATCGTCCAAGTGTTCTAGATAACTCAGCTCATTGGTAGGTGTTTAATGATGACCAACAGGTATTGTCTTTTCTGGAGAAATCTGATAACTTTCAGTGAGATTTATTTTGAAGGATCAAAATCAGCTTTCCGTGAGTCTGTCTCGAATTCATATCAAGAAATTGATGGTGAATTCATCCAGCTTAAAGGCAATAAGATTCTGAAGGGATTAGTTTCTCTGGAAGGTCTGTTTAACAAGCATGACTGGTTCATTCAGGGTAAAAGGAAAGCTGAAGGTGCTTCCTCGTCAGAGGTAGATCAAGTTAACCTAGGGATCCGCTGATCAACTGCGGATGGTAAACATCGGTAAATGTTGTTCTCCGGAGGAAAAATAAAAGATTCTCTTCACTCTTGAAGAGATATATGGACATCCTAGTGTGGTCATATGTGGATCTAAAGTCTTTCAAGCCCAAGGATGTGCAACATAGCATTCCTTTGAAGCCTGAAGTTAAACCCTACAGGTAGAAGCAGAGACATTACAACCCAAAGATCTCAGGGAACTATTCTTGCAGAAATTCAGAAAATGTTAGACGCAAGGATTATCTTTCTGATCCATCATTCCACCTGGGTTGCGAACATTGTCCCTATGAGAAAGAAGAACGGTGAAATCCGGATTTGTGTTGACTTCTAAAATCTCAACCAATCTTCATTAAAGGACAATTATCTATTGCCCATCATGGACCAGGTATTACAGACTGTCACTAGAGCAGAAATGTTATCCATGCTTGATGGATTTTCAGGGTATAATCAGGTTGAGGTAGCTGTTGAAGATCAACATAAAACAACATTCACCACTCCATGGGGAACCTTTTCTTATAGGAGAATGCCTTTTGGTTTGATTAACGCCGGAGCCATGTTTCAAAGGGCTATGGACTTAGCTTTCAGAGATTTAATGGGCAAGGTCATAGTTGTGTATTTGGATGACTTGATGATATTTTCTAAAAAGTGAAGTGATCATTATGATCACCTGGAACAGGTACTCTTAAGGTGCAGGCTTCATGGGATTTCATTAAATCCTAAAAATTCCATGTTTGGAGTGACAGAAGGAAAGTTGCTGGGTCATATTGTCACTAGAGAAGGAACCAAGATCAACCCAGAGAGGGTGAAGGCCATTCAAAGCCTTACCCTACCCACAAGCAAAACTAGGGTGCACTCCTTTTTCGGGAAGGTTAATTTCCTAAGAAGATTTGTACCTGATTTTGCCGATAAAACCAAGGATATCCTTGGAATGATGAAGGATAAAACTCCATTTCGATGGAGCACTGAAGGGAAGCTTGCATTTGAAGAAGTCAAATGGAAAATTTGCTCACACTCCTATTCTGGTATGCCCAGACTTCAAGAAATATTTCATCATGTACAGCTACGCTTCCGCACATACAGTATCGGCCATCCTGATGCAGGAAAATGAAGAAGGAATTGAAGCTCCCATTGCTTTCATGAGCTGCCCACTAAAGGAACATGAATTGAAGATGTCGCAAATTGAAAAGCATGCTTATGCAGTGGTGAGAGTGGTGAAACATTTCAAGTATTATGTCTTGAGTTCCCACACTCTCGTTCTAGTTCCTGATACCACAGTTAAATCCATTCTGACCCAACAAGAGTTGGGTAGTCAATGGGGTAACTAGATAGCCAAAGTCTAGGAGTATGACTTGGACATCAGACCTACCAAGTTGGTGCGAGGCAGAGGCCTGTGCCAATTAATTGCAGAAAACAATGCTGAGACAGAGTGCGAAGAAACTGAAGGTACTTCTTCAGAATTGCCCAAAGTGCTTTTCGTAAGCACGATTGATGAATGGTACAAGATATCATTTTCTTTTTAACCTATGGTGAGTGTCCCCCACATTTAAGCCATAAAAGAAAAGAGAATAGTTAAACTCAGATCTGCAAGATACATTCTGTGGGACAATGGTATATACAAGAAAGGTATCGATGGTGTATTCCTGCGCTGTGTTGACAAGTCTCAGCAGATAAGGTTGCTAGAGTCCTTCCACAATCTAGCATGCGGAGGACATTTCTCTTCTTCCGTAATGGCTTACAATATTTTATGGGCCAGGTACTATTGGCCTACTCTCTTTCGAGATTCAGCTGAATGGGTGGCCAAGTGTGAAGCTTGTCAACATTTCGTTGGTCATCCTAAGCTGGCAGCTCTTCCCTTAAATCCCGTGGTGATTGAAGAACCTTTTCACCAATGGGGAATTGATTTCATTGGAGTATTGAACCCTGCCTCTAGTGCCAGTCATAATTATGTCCTCACCACCATAGACTATTTCACCAAGTGGGTGGAAGCTTCTCTAATCAAACAAGCTACCTCCGAAGCTGTTTGTAATTTTCTCAAAGAAAATATAATTGTTAGATTCGGTGTGCCTCACAAGATTTTTTTCGACAACACCTCCAATTTCTCATCCCATGAGTTGACAGAATTTTGTTATGGATTTGGGATCACGTTGGCTCATTCATCTGATTACTACCCTCAAGGCAATGGTCAGGATGAATCGAGCAACAAAAACCTGGTGACCATAATCAGAAAGTTGGTTGATGAGAATCAGAGGACATGGCACAAAGCATTGTATGATGCATTGTGGGCCAATTGGATTAATCCTAAACGAGCTATTGGAATGTCCCCATTCTAGGTGTTGTATGGAATTGACACTGAAGATACCTATCTCTGTGGAATTTCCAACCTTATAGTTGGCTAAAGCAATTGAGGATGAAACTTTTCAAAGTTCTATTGAGAAAAGGATAATGTACCTAGCCAAGCTAGAAGAAGAATGGAGCAAGGTGGTGGATCGCATCATCGACCATCAAATCAAAGTTAAAAGAATATTTGACAAGAAATCAAAGTAACGTGATTTCTAGGTCGGAGATCTAGTACTTCTCTGGGACAAGAGAAGAGAACAGAAAGGGATGCATGACAAGTTTGACTCCTTATGGAAAGGTCCTTTCAAAATACATCAACTGATGGTGAAAATAGCTTCTCTATCATACCTTGATGGAGATTTTCTCCCTCTACCTTTCAGTGGCCAACATTTGAAGATGTTCCACTAGTAATGCAGGATGCTCTCTTGCATTGTATCATAATTTATTTTTTGTTTTGTGTTTGATTTCTTTCTTTCTTTCCTTGTTTGTTTTTGGTTTTTATTCTTCAGACTCCGTATAGCCCAATGGATAAATCTTTTGATATGAGTTCTCTTCCTTTGATGTCTCAAAGAAAGTCCCCAACTGGAGCCAGTTGTTATCTCGTTTTTAGTGATTCCAGCTAAAATTGAGATAACCATAGAAATTTTTTGACAAAACCTCCTAAAAATGCCCTTTGAAGGAGATTTTCAGGTTTTTGGGTTTCCATCACATGTAAACATGTCTTTTACATGCTTCATGTTGAGTGTCTTCCAAAACCTGAAACCCAATTACATGCCAGTGTATCAGGTTTTTGGAACCCAGGAGCATCGGAACATACCTTACAAAAAACATGTTACATGTTACTTGATTCCCGAAACACGAAACCCGAAATGACCCTTTGTATTGGGTTTTTAGAACCCAAAAGCATCCAGACATGTCTTTTACATGTTTCATGTCGGTTGGTTCCTGAAACCTGATTTGTTAAGAAAACCTTTGTTTCAGGTTTTCAGAAGTGCTAAGCATGATGACATGGCATTAATGCCGAGTTGTCAGTTAGTTGGCACACATGTCAGAGGAGGTATAATAAATGCTAGGGTTTTATAAATAGCCCAATTTTACACGTCATTTCTACCTAACATATTTTTGCTGCATGGATTTTTCGTACATGCTCCATCGACCTCCAAACCCGACTGAACTTCTCGATCGATTTCATGATTCATCTTCGATCATTTTTCAAATTTCTTGAAGGTATTTTTCTCTTCTTATCATTTTGTGATCTTTGGGTTTATTTTTGAAGTGTTCTTTCGGAATTTTTCCTCTTTGATTTTTCTTGCCTCTGGGTTTAGGGTTTAGGGTTGTTTTCTTCATTTTCTGTTGAATTTCCATGAAACCCCTTGTTTGAAAACTCATCCTGGGTGTTTTCTTATTTTCTTCCATGGGTATACTCTCATAGTTTTTGAGAATAATCTATAAAACCTAACTTACAAGATTGGAGGAAATTTTACCTATTCTGACATCCCAGAAACCCGATGCCTTTGTTTCAGGTTTTACAGGGTGTCTGACACTGTTTGGTTTCCGCAGTGTATCGGGTTTTGCAAAGTGCTCAGCATCATCCAACTTCTGCTTGTGTCGGGTTTCTCAGATTGTTTGACATCTTCCAACTTCTGCAGAGTGTCAGGTTCCGCAGGGTGCTCAACATCTCCTGATTTCCACCTATGTGTCAGGTTTCACGAAGTGTCTGACACAACCTGGTTTCTGATATACTCTGCAGTGTGTCAGGTTTCACGAAGTGTCCGACAGGTCTCAAAGCCCAGTTAGTGTGGCGGGTCTATGGGGTTACTCAGCAAGCTTCCAAGTCTGATTGTTCAAACAGGAGTTATCTAGGCATTCTTTCTTCAGGACTTCTCATGTCAGATCCTGGATCATCTAAGGATAAGTCAGACAGGTTAGGAAAGATGAAATACAAGTACCAGAAAATGGAATCCCCTTCCTACATAGATTACAATTATGACATCCGAGATACGGAGCTTGGTAACATTGACATGGAAGACTTTTGGAATAGAACCAAGGATTCTTCTCAGAGTCCCTAGATGAAGTCAATAACCAACAGTGGCCTCCCTCTTGCAGCAGGATTCCCAATGTCTGCTCAATGCCCCGAGTTCATTTTGGCATGTGCTTCCAATTATGACTCAGATTCCCGCTCAGTGAAAAATCAGGCAGGAGAAACCATAGTGAAGTTGGACGGGGGTTACTTTGATGACCTCTTAAGATTACCCAACTTTGAGGAATATGTCGATGTAGATCTTAAGTCAGCATAGAAATCCTGGGACAAAGATCAAGAAGATTGCATCAGGCATGTGAATAAAAAGTTCTTGATCAAGGCCAAGCCAGCCGTCTCTAGGTTTCCCAAGTTTGTCCCCAGGAGTGATTTCATCCTTGAAATCAGTGACATCATCACCCTGTTGAGTCAAGTATTTCGACTCCTCGAGTCAAGATACTTTCAGGGTGGATGTATCAATTCATGGTCCTTATAAATAAGAATGAACAAGGGATTGATTGGAGTAGTCTTATAAGTAATGAGATTGATTCCCAGATGAAGACAGTCTTGACTACTAGCAAGTTTTATATGTCATCATATGTCACCTATGTAGCAGCTGGCATGAGGAATTATCCAGGGTTGGATGCAAAGGGAAGTAATTCAACCAAACATATATATCGGTATTTCCCTCAGTTGATAATGAAGGGGTCCGAGGATCAATTCAGAAGAGTGAATGACGCCTTCTTTTATGAGAACATCTGCATGTTGAACCCTGACTTAAGAAAGAGAAGAGTCTCTGATGAGGCATGGGCCGAAGTATCAAAATGGGGTTGTATCTTCTTGCAGTTCAAGAAGTTCACATACCTTCGGGTGGTCATGTACCCGGGTGATCCTTTCCGATTGCCCAGATTCCCAGGTGATAAGCTAATCCTAATGGAGTTGGTAAGACAATTGTTGGATTTCCACAAATTCCAACAAAGTAAACACAAGGCTTCTGTATCCTTCCCTATTTCCATCGGAAGGTACACATGCTCGATAGTGGTTAAAGCTAAGAATGTGGTGCACGAGCTTCAGGACAAGTTGAAGAAGCACATGAAGCATAGAGATGGATTTGATTTCTGAGGAGTCCTTAAATCGTACGGGACTTTATATCTACATGTTCCCAACATAGAAGATATTTGGGTTGATCTTTGGGATGAAGTTACCATCCAAAGAAAGGACAATAGTAGGTTGACAATTGAAGAAATCTAGATGCTAGATTTATCTGACATCCCAAAGGGCACCATAGATAACGAGAGTGTCCTTGAAACCTCATATAATGGGTTAAATGAAGACCGATATGTATTCCCAACCATTGATTGGTCCATCAGCTGAGAAAGCTTCTATTGCGGGGAGAGCTACTCAAATTCTTGCCCGTACTAAGGCGTGGCTCATTTCTTGGGGAATGAGTTATAAAGAAGGGAGTTTTTCAAAACTAGATACTTTGGAAGTGGGACCCTCCAAGGGAAAAAAGGAAAAGGATAAGAACCCTTCCAAGAGGCCAATAAAGGTTAAGTTTGTCAGAAAGGGAGAAGATCAAGTAACTACACCAGTGGCCACTCTCCCACAAATAGTTGAGGTTCTTGATTCACCTCCACAACCAGAACAAGGAAATCCTCCTTCAGGAGAAGAGATTGTTCAACCTTCCATTCCTCTTTTGGTTGACAGTTCATCAGAGGTAAGTCTTCCTCTTATCTCTCAAGGTCTAATTTCAGAATCCTTGCCTCCTCCCATTTAGCCTTCCTTGCCTCAGATTTCTTCACCAAGTTCCTCATCCATGGCTAGTATCTTCTCTGGCCTCTCACCTCTCCCCACTGGACCTCAGTTAACCATGGATATGCCTCCTCCTTCTGCACCTTCATTCCTAGAGTCCATTGTCATGGACACTACACTTGCAGTGGTCACCACTCCACAAGCTAACCTTCCTCCACCTGAGGATGTGACTGTAACACCTATAATGGGAGAAACTTCTTCCAATATGCCTCAATGGTTAATAGATCAGACTCCAAGGAAGAGGAAGGTGGTAGTTCCATTACCAGCCTTTGATTTCAGTTCCCTCAAGGTCACTCCTACCAAGTCGGCCAAGAAACCCAAAACAGTTTCAAGGATTTCAGTGGATGCCTCAGGGCATAAATTTGTAGAAATTGCTACTCCTGCAACTGATAAAACCAAGGATGATATAATGGTCACAGATTATCAAATCACAAGGGTGGATCTAGGGAAAGTAACAATGGAGGGAGCACAGTAGGATGCACAAGATGCCATGAATGTGTTGTGCCAGAAGCTAAAGGAAACTAAGGCAAACAGAGATGAGTTAAAAGAGAAAGTACAACAGCTGACAAAAGTACTACTCAAGCTCTCAAAGCCTCCTGAGTCAACACCATCATCCTCTACTCCTATCAGGTTTGATTTCTCATCGGTACCCATGATCGAGAAGATTAATGAGAAGGGGAGAACGGTCGATGAATGGATCCAAAGGCTGCTCCTGCAAGGAAAAGAAGTCATTGAGGACACCGTGGAAGTCTAAAAATCCTTGAGAGGATATAAAGAAGGATGGAGAGAAAATGGATGATGAATTTTTAGCAGAGGTCGGGAACCTAGAGTTAACTTTTGAAGCTCTCCAAATGCTGAAATAGGTTCCATCCCGCATCTTGGTCGAAGAAGGCATCATTCCACATGGGGACAAACATTTTCAACTAACCAAATCCATTAGATTTAGAATAAAGATTCTCAATGAAGCTTGCAGAAAATTGAGGGAATCAAGAGATCAATTGGTCGATGGCACGAATGACATAGAAGAAGAGCTAGTCAAGATCTGCACTAAGGTGTTGAGTGAAAGCTCAGGTATTCTGCTTGTTGATGATCTTTACAAGCAGATCCAAGAATCAATTCAGCATGAACCAACTTATGGATTCAGCCTGGAAATCATTGACATGTTTGTGAAAATTGAACATTCTTTGGAAACCCTGAGGAAACTCAACAAGAGACTAAAAAAGCTTCCTGGCAACGCTAGCGATACTCAGGAAACATGTGAAGTTCTGAGTGATCATTCCACTATGCCTGATGAAAATGAGATGCAGGATATAATTCAAAGTTCCAAGAATTTTGGACAAGAAGGATTTGTTAGAGGAAGACAAAGATGATGAAACAGAATAGGCACAATGTTGCATGTCATTTCAATCCTGAAATCGACATGTCTTTTTCATTTTTGTTTCGTCACATAGGAAGCAAATTTTGACTTGGTCTCCTACGTGAGAGTCAAGAAAAGTAGGACTCTCATTAAAAAGACTATTTTCTAGGATTTATCCTATTTTCTCTCAACTCCTTTTATTATAAATAAGGGATGCTTATGCATTCCAAAGGGTTGATATTTTTGGAATATTGAGATCTATTGTGAAGAAGAAAGACTTTGTGTTTTCTTTTAATCATTTGAGGAATAGGAAATGATGCTATTTTGCAAACTTTGTGTTGTGAGATGTATCTTTCTTAAGATATTGTTCTTATGTTCATAATCTTAAGCTATTCTTTGTTTAGCATCTTGATTGTTCTAATCATTTCAAACATTACATTTGTTATCTAAAGCTCGTATGATTATTTCGTGCTCTGTGTTTACTCAAAAGAAAATATGTTCCTCTCATTTCCTTTCCATTGTGTTTCTTCCATAATAATAATTTCCTTTCCGAATCCATTTCACCTATTTGGATATGGATTTCGGGATTCTATCCCAAAATGGTTAGATTGGTGTGAATATTGTACATATTATTTCTTCACCTATGTGTGGATATGGATTTTCGGGATTCTATCCCAACCCCAATGGTTAGATTAGTGTGAATAGTCATATATATTATTTCTGTTGTGTTTTAGATTAGTAATAAACAGGAAGCCTCACCTGTCTTTGAGGAGGGATTTAATCCCATGTACTGTGGTTGAACCTCATATTTTGGCTTGACAATGCAAGAGCTTTGACACCCACAAATTATCATTCAAAAGATCTCAATAAATAAAAAATCAGACCTGCATATAACAACCAAGAAGAAAAATACAAAACCCCAACCGGTTGCATACCCATATTGATTGGGTTACCCAAATTGATTCCTTTATGTAAATCGATTTGCATACCCAAATTGATTTATTTACAGAAAACACACAACCAAATTTCAGTTTAACAAAATGATAACCCACAAGCACAAATCGATTTTAAACACACAAATTCACAAAACATTTTCCTTCTTCATATACAGGAAAAACCCAACTCTTTTTCTTTTGGGTATAATTTATTATAATGCAGAGAAGGAATTTTTAACCTTTCTTTTACTTTATTTTTGCTGATCAAAACCCAAAACCCCATCTGCTTATTTTTCTGGGTTAGGTTAAAAGCACACAAAGAAAACTAAAAAGAATACACTAAACAATTAAATCAAAATATGTCCACAATTTCCTTGATTGCCATTAAAAACATAATGTGTATTTCCTCTTTTTTTTACAAATAATGCAACAGAGAAAGGAGAAGATATTCATGCATGAAGTAAACCCAGAATTGGCAACCTTCTACTCTTCCCGCTCCAACAAGTTGAATCCTTCTTTCCTCCAAAACTCACGCAGGTATTCCAAAAGGGGAGAATGAAAATAGACGAAGGAAAAATAACAGAAAAATATAATGAAAGAACTATAGTTGGGAAGCATATTGAAGAATTTTTGGGCTTACCAATGTTGGTATGTGTTTTAGTGCATGATGCACACTTGTGCCATGTGAAGGTGTTTCAATTTATGAAACCCATAAATTTCAATAACGAAATAAAACTTTTGGCTTAAATCCCTCTCTCTCTCTCTATACACACACACACACACACACACACACACACACACACACACACACACACACACACACACACACACACACACACACACACACACACACACACACACACACTTCATACTTTTTTTTAACTTTAGTTGTTACCCAGCTTAATGGTTAAGTTAAAATTAACCTTTACAATACAAGTCCACATATTTCCAACAATATATTACCATAAAAATTAGTTGAATTTCCAGGTTTATATAAAACATTCTAATACAAAAATCACCAATTCCATAAATAATAATTCAAATATTCTCATAAAGCTAGCTTGATATAGCGTTGTCAAATTAAACAGAGACAATTATCATCGCGGTCATGCAAAAGTCGAACAAAACAAAAGACAACTAAAACGATTAAAATAAAGTAACCGGAATACAAATAATCGAAAGATTCACTATCATTTATGAACCATTTTACCTATGATTAAGGCCTAATCATGTTTTAGGAAGGATCATCAAGGTGGGTGTGGGGTTATTCGTTCCGCAATGTCATGCCCCGCAGCAGAAGTTATGGGTCATGATACGACGAAACAAATGAATTTTACACCCAATGATGATCTTGTCTAATCCTGTTTAGACTTAATTGTTGTTAATTTAACTTACACGAATTTTTGGGATGTTACATTATATAGGATAGTTTTCTCTTCTTATTCAACCAGTCTCCACTGCGACACAATCTAGTGATATCTTCATATCAGTTAAGGTATTTCTAACCCTATTTGTACTTAGGGTTTATTATTTCACTTTCTTAGTTGTTTGGGTACTTTCAACATTAATTTTTAAAATTAATTTACTACTCTTATAACATTAGATTACGCTAGAATAATTTCTATTTTAGCATAATCACCAGCTATGTCATATGAAACCTAGAACTCTTGGATGATATAAGCTGATAATTGTATCCACCCTATTAAAGAATTAAAATTAAACTCCATTTAATCATGTCATTTTTTCACCTTGGTAAAATTTAATGAAACATGAATTTCAATAACGCGCAAAACATCACTCCAAACCCCATAGTTGGTAAGTTATGGAATGATCATGTTCACTGATGACATGAGATGTCATGTCAATCCCTATAAAGAACTTAGATGATAATTTGAACTTGTTTTGTTGTACGTTTGTGGGTCCACTAAACTATTTTACTCTTTTGTCAGTTGCTAAAAATTGAAAATTTAGTTTGGTTTTCCCCCATGGTTTAGGCCCCCACACTGAAAAAAGAAATTTTCTCACCGGATACCTCTAATATTTCATCTTTGAGAAAATCACCTTAGAAGATTGTTTTGTAATGGGGACTTGTAGGCCTCTAAACATTAGATGACATAGTCCAACTAGCATAGTTACGGAAAGTATCTTCAGAAATTTAGTGGCAATTTGAATCCCAGTCATAATTTTCATGTTCTGTAAACTCCAAAATATCCGTTGCAGATAGGGGAATTGACATAAATTTACACATGGTGTGTGTTTGAGTTTCAAAAAAAGGATTTTAAACATAGTTTCTGGACTACTCCTACCAAATTTGGTCATTTTTATAATCTTGCAGCACTCCAAGAAAAATTACATGGAAATTTCTCCTGTTAGATATCATAAGCACTGAGAGGGGGGGTGAATAAGTGCTTAGCACAATTTAGGTCTTTTCAAACTTTCTATCTTACTTAACTCAAAATAGTACTTAAAATATGAACACAAGAATAAATTCAATCAAGAAACACAAATGAGCATGACACGACGTTTATAGTGGGAATCCTGAGAAGGAAAAAATCCACTTTGAAACTAGCTTCTTTATTTAGAAAACCAATTCTAAAACACCAATTTACAACTGATTAAGCACCCACTTCAAAAGATCATACAATCACCTACTTGATGAATGCTAAGCACCCCCTCATCTAGATTTAGTCCAAGTACCTACTCAGATAATATTTTCAATAAAATGACCATTTAGTAGTTGTGTTAATCCATCAATAGATCAAGGAAACTTTACTAGTGCACTTCATTTAACAATTCACAAATCACACATTTCTCAAGAATGCATAACTTATACACAGTCTATAATGCATGAAACTGATCCTAATATAGTCTTATATCAACAAATTCAACTATGTCTATGACCCCTATTTTTAATGTCTTTCACGACCCATAAGTTTTTATTCTTTCTTGCATTTGATTCCCTATTTTTACTTTGATAGTCGACTCCTTGTTTCAAAAAATCATCTACCTTCTATGTTAAGACTATTTTCAATACATATCACTGTGTGTTCTCATTCGTTTTCATGGTATCATCACTACTTTTAGCCTTTTTCTCGATTTTCAAACTCACACATTCCTCTGCCTTTTAATCACCCACATCACAGCAACATCAACATCATATTTTCTCGCTTTTGTATGTTCTTTATCTTCAAAGAATTCAAACCATAAAAATTGTCAACTTACCATTTCAACTTCTAAAATTTATCTCAACTTCATTTGTCTATTTGTGAACAACTCTTCACCTTCACTTCAAGTTCATACTTTAACCCATTATACACTTTTTACTTTTGAAAGATCATTAGACTCTTCATATCTCAGATTTTTAGGTTTCATTGTCTTTTGAGTTTGCACAAGGATTGAATAAGGATGGCTCTTCATCTTCATTATTCGAGTTAGAGTAATACTCAAAGATGTTTGGACTTCTTTTTATGTTAAGAGACTTCATGAGAACCATTTTGAATGACACATTGACATCTGCCCTATATTGGAATATTGAACAAGACTAAATTTTGACTTTTTACTTCCTTCATTTGAGAAAGTTCTGACCTTATATCATTTTCATGATGGTGTTGAGGTCCTAAAAATTTCAATACATCCACAAATTTCAAATTAGATGGCTAGAGAAACTTTTTTGAATAAAACCACAAGACTGTTATAGACTGAGTTATATCCTTTGAGGGCTAACAATCCATTGTGAGAAATTACAGTCCATATCTAGTATGGAGGAAATAAAATGAGTTTGATCAAATGTTTAAGACAAAGAATTTTCTTGAAAGGAGGTTTCAACACTTTCCCACAAAGCGAGATTTACAAATGTACTTTGAAATCCCTGTTTGACTGTTGAAAACCTGACAGAGCACAATGTTAGAAACTTTTGCTAAAGATATGTCTGTCTACACTTGACCAAATTCAAAAATTTCTTCTTCAAACATTTAGTAAGAACCAAACGGATATTAGTATAAAGTTTAATAGGATTTGGTGTGTTTAATTGATTTATTCTATCTAAAAGATTTCGTTGAAACCCTAGATCAAAGTTTTGATCACTGTGAAGCCCGAGAAACAACAAAAAATGATTACTCTCTCTATAATGAATGAAATTTGAATTTTTATTTTCCTTTAGACCTGTAGGATGATTTCAAAAAAAATTCATGAAATTTCTTACCTTGAATATCTTCAGTTCATTCTCAGAAGGCAAAGAGATAGTGAATTATATAGTCCAGTTGCTACAATACCATTTAGAAAGCATGAGGATTGAATTTTAGGTTAAGAATGAAGCTTTGCAAGTCACGATGGAGACAATTTGAGTTTGAAAGATTCAATAAGATATTTTACACTTCTCTTATAGCCAAACGCTCACTTGTGTGTGCATGTACTATCTGTGCACAATCCTCCTTGGAATGAACAAGAACTCCATTGGGCTTAGCATGTTTCTACAAGCTCATTAGTCTATTCTAATAGCCTTAGAACATGGGATATGATATAATGAACACTGAAACCACACTTGAAGAACAATAATCCAACCTTTTCATGAAGTTTTCTTTACAGGCAACATTGTGGCTAACACCAAAAAAATTGTCTTCTACTAACCACCTCTTTCTTCTTTTCTTGAAGTGCACATATGGATTATGATATTTTCTACCTAGACACAAGAAAGACCCCCCCATTAAGGAAAATTTGATGTCTATTTACATTGTATGAGAAATCTATTCAACTCAGGAGGCTTTGCACGACTAGTACAATTAACAACAAAGGAGTAACCATTCAGTCTAAGCCCAAGACCTTGAATTATTACATGCACCTACATGAAATTTAAACTGTTCTAGTACCATTTGAGCCTTGAAAACATCATCAGTGCACTGCAATAGGATTTAGAAGTGATAAAGAAATATATTTGAGACCATTCAAACCCTTTTTCTCATATCGATTCAGAGATTTGCTTAGACACTAGAAAAACATGCTTAGAAAAATGATGATAACTTCTCAAATACACCTCCATTTGAAAAAAAATATTTTTACAAAAGGATTTTAGGGTAATTTAATAGTAAAATTATTTTATGACTTATTTGAGAATTCCTTCGTATTTTTGTTTGACACCTAAGAAGCCAGGTATCTCAAAATGAACTTCTCAAAGAACCAGTCTTACAACAACTTGAAAATATTTTTCAAATGACCTCCTGAGGACCTAAAATTTTGCATGAAGCTTAAGGACATTTTCCTTCACCATCTCCTATGACTGGTTTGAAAAACGTAGCTCTTAAATAGTCTATCCCATCTCATTTACATACAAGAACAAATGGGTTTCTTAAGGGCAGTTTTGGCTAAAAGTGAAATTTTGCTCCAAAACCTATTTCTTGACTTTATGAGCCTTATAATGAGTTCATTCAACTGATATACATATGATCCAAGAATTTCACATTACACCACAAAGAATCAAACTATATTACTGACATGCACCAAGAAGGCATAAATTTGACTCAACATGGAATGAAATGAAACCAACACTTTATGACACCCTAGAAACATTGCTTCGATGACAAAGATACAAAACAAGGACATTAATGAAAAAATGACATAGGGTGGGAAACATACCCCCCCTTTGTCATTGATGTCAACACTCACACAAGCCAAGATAAATTGATAACATCGTGACAAACCACATGATAGACCACCGACATATTCAGGCACATATTCTCCCCCTTTGTCATCCATGACAAAGATGGGGAAAAAATGACAAGCAACATCAAGAGAAAAACATACTATTATCCATTTTTTCCCCTCAGGGAAAATTGAACAAAAATGAACTTAGACGATGTAAAAATGTGGTTGATTCAGTTCAAGAAGATTACATTTTGAGTTTGGTTGAATCTGGTTGAAGCAGGTCGAGCATTTAAGAGAGTTTGTGAAAATCTGAAAGTCTGAAATTTTGGACTTCAGAGGTG
Source organism: Taxus chinensis (assembly GCA_019776745.2). Classification (NCBI taxonomy): domain Eukaryota; kingdom Viridiplantae; phylum Streptophyta; class Pinopsida; order Cupressales; family Taxaceae; genus Taxus; species Taxus chinensis. The sequence goes on along the minus strand of CM034147.1, from coordinate 257,901,784 downwards.
GAGATTTTTGGAGTTGCGGTGGCTAAACAAGAAAAAATGAGGAAAAAGTTCTGAAATCCTGAAGTCTGAAAGTCTAAAATTTCAGACTTTTTGGTTTCAGGGTTTCAGAGATCTCAGTGAGGGTGGAACCAAAAAGGTCTGAAACCTAAAACTCCGAAAGTCTGAAATTTCAGACTTTCAGGTTTTGGGGTTTTGGAGATCTTGGCGGTCAAAAAGTTATGAAACTCTGAAAGTCTGAAATTTCAGACTTTCTGGTTTCAAAGTTTCAGAGATCTTGGCGGGTTTTGACGGATGAACAGTGTCATGGGTTTAAAACCCAAAAGTTCTGAAACCCTGAAAGTCTGAATTTCAAACTTTCAGACTCTCAGGTTTTAGACTTTTGGAAGTTTGGAGCCCCAATACATAAAAGCACAACAAAATGTCTAAAATTTTGAATTCCGAAAGTCTGAAATTTCAGACTTTTGGGTTTGGAAGTTTCAGAACTCTCAAGAAGAATTTGTGGATGAACAGTGACTCAATCTCTGAAATGGAAATATCTAAAATTCCAAATTCTGAAATTTCAGAATTTCAGGGTTTCAGAACTCTCAGACAAGATCAATAGTTTGCATTTTTTGCAGAATGACACTCTGACCTTCAGATGGCCATAACGTTTGACTGGGAGCTCGAATTTGGACAAGAAAGGACTTTTTGGAAAGCTCAGTTTAGAGGGTGTCCCAAGTTTCTCAAAATGAAAAATATAATTTGTCATTTTAGAGGGTGTCCCAAGTTTCTCACCTACAAAAATAATGAAGGTATGGGTTCCTTTCTTGCCCAACAAGATATAGTACATGGAGGCATGGGTTTTACAGTGGCACTCATCATTGTTGCAGGTGAATCCAATGCATTCTAGGGTGGTTGGAGAGGGGATTTCAAATTCTTCTATATTTTTCTCCCATTCTTCCTATATATTGTGAGGGGGGGCATTTTTCAAAGGGTTAGATAATTTTTTCTTGCACCCTCTGTTCTTCTCTGGTCTGTAAGAGATTCTGTGGAGATTCAAAACCTTCATAATGAACATTCTAATGCAAAATTTGTGCCTTTGGCCCTAAATGTGATGTATTGTATCAACTTTGATAGAAATAAAATCATATCTATGGATGTTTCAAACCCTCTTCTGTGTTCTATTGCATCTTTCTGATCTTTCATTACATGTAAGGTTATTGTGTATTGTTGTGTTTTCATTACAATTTTTCTAGTGGTGTTGTGTTTATCAGGAAAGTTATTGAGTATTCCTTTGATGCATCACCTTTGTTAGTTTAGGTTTATTTTCTTGCATCTTCTTTACCCTATCGCCTTGGCAAGTTAGAGTAAATTTTAGAGTAGATCCTCTACAATTTATGTGTGTGCATCAGAACAGAAGAATAGGAACCAGACTTCATCTAGAGATCTTTCCCGATCGCAAAGTCCCACACTTTGGGAAAATATCCATGTTATACAATCACACTGATAGTTTCAACCCATCGAGTTACAAACATTCAGGGGTGTTGTGATTACGCATCAACACATACCTCTTGGATTTCTCCCCTTGGGATTTAAGCATACTTGAGACTATACAACCACCATGAATGAAAAAAGACCATTTGACAAGAATGATATGAGGACATACCTGTACTGACCAATGACTCACAAGTAACCAACTTGAGTGAAATATCATCATGAACAATACCATGAGCTAGTGGACTAGTTTTCCTTTTGCATAAGCTCCCCCTGAGACTGTAATCCATCTTCTTTGACTCTAAATGAGTAGAAAAATCATCGATGTGGTGTACTCCATATCCTTTATATTCCAAGATAGTATCAACACCCCCTTTTTAAAGGTGATTTTACTTACTAAATGCTAAACCTTCTCACTTCATGAACACTACCTCTAGAGATATCATGATCATCATTTCCTCTACTTCCATGTTGAGATATATCATACTTTCCACCTTTTGATGAAGAACCATACTCTTCCCTTTATGGAAAACATCATGGCTATGCATAACCTGAACCACTTAGATCATGAGATCCACTTTGATCATAATAGAGTAAATATATCACCTTGACATCCTTTATACACATTTTAATAATCATGGTTCAAACTTACACTTGGAGTTGACAACACTTTGTTCAAATCCTCAAATCCTAACAAAGTCTGACCTACAATTTTCATAAATATTTTGTTACCTGTGTAAACTTCTGAGATACTATCTTTTGAAGAAATCCACACATTAGGAGTGTAACACGGTGTGAACTTGGGACACTAACTTAGGATTGTGTAAGAATTTAGAACAATCTATCTTACTAGAAACTCAATATTTTCACCTTGAGACACATTTCTAGCTCAATAGCTATTTACTCTGCCCCTTATGCCTTTAAAAACCTTTTCATACCCAATGGAAACCCAATAATCCTTTGAATATGAAGCATATCTGTACAAATCTCCATTCTCTCACATTAACCTTTTAAACTCTAAAGATGAGGTCTTCAACACCTCCTTAGATTATAATGAGGTCTAACTCTTCCCGAGTAAGTGCAACCTTACCTTTATCCTAGTTAAATGTAGACCATGAGATATATGCTTAACTTTTATAGTTTGTTCTAAGAAATTTCTTAGGCCATCAACACCTTTGAATCGAAATTTTAATTGTACAGGCCTCAAAAATTTATATTTTATACCTCAATTTCAGCTCTTCATGTTTAAAATAGATCAAATTTGTCTTTGAGAATTATAAGGCTTATCCTCTTAACCCCCATAAGATAAGAAATATTATTTCCAAACATATCTCTTTTTGACTATGTTACCACTATACCTATGCATTCTTGGCTATTCTTCTTTTCAACAACTTTTCCTAGCTTGTATGCAACCTCAAATAGTTCAACTTCACATAACCAAACTTGAGATATTAGGTTTTTCCTCAAGGTTATACTCAACATGTGATACTCATATTTCTTAATTATTATTCAAGTTATCCATAGGAGTAAGCACAACTAATATATAATTATATTTTCAAGGACTTGTAGCAAGCTTTAGTTCGTAATAACTTCCAAGATGATGCCCAAGAAACAAAAAAAACTTAGATTATGAAATCTCTGCTAACTCCTCTTGACTAGGTAAGAACAACCAACCCTAAAATTTATCATTTTGTGTACTTGACATTGTTGCCTTTACACCATCATAGCCCTTATTCAAACTCGAACCCTAAGTGCAGGATTTTAGGATTGTAGAAGCCAGGAAAAATTTCCTTAAAATTTATATCACTTATTCAAATAGCTCCATAAACTCTTCACATAATTTAAAATTTCCTAGATTTAAACTTATACTTAAGTGAAGTGACTGTGACATTATAGTTATAGTCATATTCCTTGTTCAGACTTGGTTACGGACCCCAACTAGGGTATCCATCACAAATAATACTGAGAAATTGAGTTTAAGTTTAATAATTATAATTTCAAGCTATCCAATATTTCATCCATACCTCAAGCCATATTCCAAGCTTTGATCCAAGTTTAATTATGTTTGAATGGAACAAACTAGAAATATGCTTCTCTTACCTAGGTTCCAACTTAATCAAGAATTGTACACTCTTCATTTAGGGCTCATCATGTAGGACATGTGTAATAAACACATTTCATTGATCATTTTACTACAATATTGTAGTTTTTCAACTTTATCTTTATGAACCATCCAAGTACTTGCATAGGATGGATACTAATATATTCCTTTTCAGTCACTTTATTGGTTACAAAATGTTACTTACAAAATTTCAATGTCCAATACATTGGTTCACTAGTATTTGCATCAGATCCTTTTCCAAAACACTTTTAAAACAAATGGACTAGCTCCAAGAAATTTATTATGGAGAGTGAACTGTTTATTACCACAAACTTAGACACTTTTTCATGCATTACATGGAAGACACCATTACTCTCTCAAGAAATAACTTAAAGGTTTGTCATCATGATTTTTCCTTTGAAGAATACATTTCCATACTTCCTTGGGTATTGAGATCATGCAACAGACATCAAAGTATTGTTTATGGACTTGTGATACTCTTATGATCAAACTTAAACACTTGATATTAGCTCTCATAGAGCATGTATGATACTAGGACAAGCATCATAGCCAAACCAGTGAAACTCTTGGACTAGAATACCTTCAACACACACATAATCAGATAGTGCATCTCATAACAAAGTATAATCTTAGGAACAATTATACACATATTTACCATCCAAATTCAACACATTGTGACACCTTATACAACATGGTGAAAACCCATACTAACTCCAATGCTTCATTTAAGGAAATATGCCTCCTAGAAGCCTAGAGAAGTCATGTTGTGAATCTTGAATCACCTCAGAATAGTAAGAAGTCATCAAAACCATATGATGAATCCATATTCCCTTTCCTTGTCCTTGCAATCTTGTTGTCTTTCTTGTTTGCATTTCTACGAGTGATAACCTCATTACCTGAGATCTCACCTTCCATTTTAGTTTCTGATAAGAATGTATGTGGAAATTCATATACCTTTTCTACCACTGCTAGAGCAATAATTTATTCATCCTTTGCACTGGAACTTTTTTCATGTTTCTTTCCTTTGTCACCATTTGTTGATATCTCATATGAGTTAGTTTCTCCTGTCAATGTATTAGTATGATGTGCCTCTTAATTTCCTCGTTTTGATTCTTTCTTTTCTAATTCTATATGAGTGTGTTTGATTTCATCTTTTCTAGTGTATATGAGATTCCTCTTATAACAATGTTTTTCAAAGTGTCCAACTCTGTTGCACTTGAAGCATACAAGTTGACTCATGTCTTTAGGTGTTATTTTTTTCCATTCTTGCTTCATAGGTTCCTCAATACTGAATTTTTCTATGTGACCCTTCTCATGAAAATTATAACAGACTTTGTTCTTCTCATGATCAATTATATAATATCTCCATAGATGCTCCTTGTCTATCTTTTTCAAATAGTTTATAGATCTATGTCCAAAAGTGTGGCATGAAAAACAATATCCATTAAATTTTATCTCATACCTGGATGCACTTGGTTGTCTGATTGACTTGGACCTTCCTGTTATGATCTCCTTGGTTTGTTTATTATTTGTTTTTTTGTTGGGACCAGCATTTTCCTCTTAATTTTTCTTTAAACACCTTTGACAACATTCATGGATTGATTCAGCCTTCAACTCTCTTTTCCTTTCTTGTTCCATTTCTTCTCTAATAATATGCAGATCTGCTCTTAATTTTTCACATTCTTCACTCTTTTTTGGAACAACTTCCTGACATGTCTCATGCTCTACTCCACTATAATGTTCTTGTTTTATTTTCAAGTTTTTAATATGATTATTAACCTATACAAACATAGAATTTAGGGTCTTTAGTTCCTCTTTATATTTAAAACAAGAAGTTTATTTATCTTTCAAGGCCTTAGATATAGTTTCTACAAATGAAGCCATCTCATTTAGTTCTTGACCATGGTTAACTTCCTTAAGATTTATTTCTTCCTTTAAATCTTTTATAAGAGCTTGAACAATTTCATACCTCTTCTTCAACACTGATTCTACTGATGTACACATGCTTGTTACTTCAAGATCACCTCTAAGATGTTGGGATTAATTCAAGAGTACCATGCTTTGATACCAATTGTTAGATATCACAAGCACTGAGGGGGGGTGGGGGAAAAAATGCTTAACACAGTTTATGTCTTTTCAAACTTTGTATCTTACTTAACATGAAATATTATTTAGACTATGAATACAAGAATAACTTCAATCAAGAAACAAAAACAAGCATGACACAATGTTTATAGTGGGAAACCCAAGAAGGGAAAAACCCACTTTGAAATTAGCCTCTTCATTTAGAACACCAATTCTAAAACACTGATTTATAACTGATTAACCACCCACTTAATCACTGAATCACCCACTTCAAAAGATCATACAATCACCTACTTTATGAATTTTAAGCACCCACTCAACTAGATTTAGTCCAAGAACCTACTCAGACAATATTTGCAATCAAATTAACATTTATTAACTATGTTGCTCCATCAACAGATCATGAACTCTTTACTAGTGCACTTCATTTAGCAATTAACAAATCACATGTTTCTAAAAAATGCATAACTTATACACAATCAATAATACATGAAACAGATCCTAATATAGTCTTATATCAACAACTTCAACTATTTCTATCAACCATGTTTTAAATGTCTTTCATAGCCCACAAGTTTTTAGTATTTCTTGCATTTGATTCCCTGTTTTTATTTTGATAATCAACTCCTTGTTTCAACAAATCATTTGTCTTCTATGTTCAGACTATATTAATTGTATGTCATTATGCATTATCATTCTTGATCACTGTATCATCACTACTTTTATATTTTTTTTTCTCAATTTTCAAACTTAGACATTCCTTTTCCTTTTGATCACCCATATCACTACAACATCAACACCCTATTTTATCTCTTTTCTATATTCTCTATCTTCAAGGAATTCAAACCAAAAAAACTGTCAACTTACCTTTTCAAATTCTAAAAGTTTTCTCAACTTCAGTTATCTATTTTTGAACAATTTTTCACCTTCACATCAAGTTCATACTTCAACCCATTATAGAATTTTCACTTTTGAAAGATCTTTAGACTTTTCAGATCTTAGGCTTTTAGGCTTCACTATCTTTTGAGTTTGAATAAGTATTAATCAAGGATGGATCTTCATCTTAATCATTTGAGTTAGTGTAATACTCAAATATGTTTGGAATTTCTTTGTATGTCAAATTAATTCATGAGAACCAATTTGAATGACAAATCCACATCTGCCCTATCTTAGAATACTAAAGAAGACTGATTTTTAACTTCTTATGTACTCCATTAAAAAAAACTCTGAGATTCTCTCATTTTCATGATGATGTTGTGGTCCTAAAAGTATCACTACATCCAACATTTCAATTAGATCGATAGAATATTTTTTTTGAAGAAAAGCACAAGACTGTTATAAACTGAGTTATATCCTTATAGGGCTAACAATCCATTTTGAGCATTAACACCATACCTAGCATGGAGGAATAAAAAATGAGTTTTGATAAAAATGTTTAAGATAAATAATTTTCTTGACAAGTGGTTTCACAACACTTTCTCACAAAGTGATATTTACAAATTTACTTCAAAACTTTGTTTGACTATTGAAAACCCGACTAAGCACAATTTTATAAACTTCTGCTAAAGATAACTCTGTCTAAACTTGACCAAATTCAAAATTTTCTTTTGTAAACGTTTGGTAAGAACCCCACAGAGATTATTACAATGTTTTATAATATTTGGTGTGTTCAATTGTTTTATTTAATCAAAAATATTTCATAAAAACCCTAAATCAGGGTTTTGATCACTATGAAGCCTGAGAACCAACAAAAAATGATTTATCTCTCTATAATGGATGAAATTTGAAATTTTATTTTCCTGTGGACTTGTAGGAGGATTTCACAACATATGCATGCAATTTATTTCATTAAAAATATTCAACTTGTTCTTACAAGGAAAAAATATAGTGAATTATATGGTCCACTTGCTACAATACCATTTATAAAGTATGAGGATTGAATTTTAGGTTAAGAATGAATCTTTACAATTCATGACAGATAAAATTATTTCAAAACTTCAATAAGATATTTGACACCTCTCTTAATAGATACAATTCACATGTGTGTGCATGTACCATCTTTACACATCATCTTGGACTGAAAAAGAACTCCATGGCTTATACAGGTTTCTCTAGCTCATTAGTATATTCTATTAGATTTAGAGCAAGGGATCTGATATGATGAATGCTGAACCACACATTAAGAACAACCATCAACCTTGTCATGAATTTTGCTTTTGGCACAACATTATACTACACAAACAAATTTGTCTTCTACTACCAACCACATCTTTTTCTTTGCTTGAAGGGCACTATGGATTTTTGATACTTGTTATGTGAAATAAGACAGAGCCAATTCCTCAGGAACATTTGATGTCTATTTAAATCTATGAGAAATCCTTCAACTCGGAGGCTTTGCATTACTGTACAATTAACAACAAAGGAAGTAACAATTCAGTGAACCCAAGAACCTTGAATTGTTACTTCACCCCTTCCCCAGTAAAGTTTGAACTATTTACAATACCATATATACCTTGAAAAAAACATGAGTACACTGATTTTTTTTTTTTTTTTTTTTTTTTATTAATTTATCAACCAAGATATTTGAGACAATCAAACCTTTTTGCTCCTATCGTTCAGACCTCTTCTTGGCAGCTGAAAAAAACATGCTCAAAAGAATGTGATAACTTCCTTTCTCCGAATACACCTCCATTTGAAAAAATATTTTTTCACATGGATTATATGGTAATTTAATACAAAAAATGTATCTTATTACTTACTTAGCATTCCTTCATTTTTTTTGACTATTGAAAACCCTACTAAGCACAAATTTATAACTTCTGCTAAAGATTAACTCTGTAAACTTGACCAAATTCAAATTTTCTTTTGTAAAACGTTTGGGTAAGAACCCACAGAGATTATTACAATGTTTATAAATTTGGTGTGTTCATTGTTTTATATTTAATCACAAATATTTCATAAAAAAAAACCCTAAATCAGTTTTGATCACTAATGAAGCCTGAGAACCAACAAAAAATGATTATCTCTCTATAAGGGATGGAATTTAAATTTATTTTCCGTGGACTTAGGATGATTTCACCACATAGGCATGCAATTTATTTTCATTAAAAATATTCAACTTGTTCTACAGGAAAAACTATAAGTGAATTATATGGTCCACTTGCTACATACCAATTTCTAAAAGTATGAGGATTGAATTTTAGGTTAAGAAGAACTTTCAATTCATGACAGAGAAAAATGAGTTCAAAAACTGCAATAAGATAGTTGACACCTCTCGTATAGATAAAATATCACATGTGTGTGCATGTACCATCTTTACAGCAATCATCCTTGGACTGAAAAGAACTCCATTGGCTTAACATGTTTCTATAAGCTCATTAGTATATTTCTTATTAGATTTTAGGCAAGGGATATGATATGATAATGCTGACACCACACATTAAGAACAACAATACAACCTTGTCATGAATTTTGCTTTGCAACCAAACATTATGACTAGTCACAAAAAAATTTGTCTTCTATTCTACCACCACATCTTTTTTCTTTGCTTGAAGTGCACTTATGGATTTTGATAACTTGTTATTTGAAATAAAAAGCCAATCAGGAAACATTTGATGTCTATTTTAAAATCTATGAGAAATCTCTTCAAACTCAGGAGGCTTTTGTCAGACTGGTACAATTAACAACAAAGGTAACAATTCATGAATATCCCAGACCTTGAATTGTTACATGCACCTTCAGTCAGTTTGAAAACTATTACATAACCATATGAGCCTTGAAAAAACTGAGTTACAGGATTTTTTTTATAATTATCACCCAGATAAGTGAGACCAATCAAACCTTTTGCTCCTATCGATTCATAGGCTCTTCTTGGACACTGAAAAAAACTGCTCAAAGAATGATGATAACGTCTCGAATACACCTCCATTTGAAAAAAAATTTTTGTCACAGGATTATATGGTAAATTTTATACAAAAATGTATCTATTACTTTCTTAGCATTCCTTCATTTTTTTTTGACACCTAGTAATCAGGGAAACTCAAAATGAACTTCTTAAAGAATCAATCTTTATTACCAAACCTTGAATATCTGTTCAAATGATCCCGCCGAAATTAAAATTTTGCGTGAAGCTCAACAAACCCTTATTCCACCATCTCCCATAATTTTTTTGAAAATTCTCTTTGAATTTTTCTATATCCCATTTCATTTGCATGTAATAACAAATGTGTTTTCTCAAGGACTATTTTGGCTAGAGGACTTTTTCTCCAAAACTTGTTTCTTTCTGACATTCTAATCCTTATAATGAGTTTCATTCACTTGATATACACATGTTCGCAAGTATTTCACTATTTCATAATACCACCGATAATAACCTTATGACTCCACATGCAACTAAAGCAATGACTTTACTCACATGGACTGACTACAACCAAAAATCTATGACACCCTAGCACCCACTTCCATGAAAATATAGACCATAGGGACTCATGACATCCTGACATAAGGTGGGCAACATCTCCTATCCGAAATACATTTCAACACCTATAACACTATTAAACGACTCTATAGATCTCCTTAAATCACAACATTTTTTTACATTTTATTTCTCTTGTGAAATTTGGTGTGATTTTCCTCTCTCTCTATCATATCTTCGCTCCCCCCCAATCCCCTTTTTTTGGGAAAGAGAAATTAAATTATGCTTTTGGTCTTACCGTCTATTGCATTGTAAGTAGTGTTAAAATTTATTGTAAGTGGAAAATAATTATATGTGAGTTTTAGTCATAGGGGCATGTCATGCCAATGTCATTTTTTGGCCATATTTAAGTAACTTGGGCAGTTTAGTTACTCGACATCGTAAAAAAGGGGTGATAGAAGGATTGCAGGGTATATCATGTTGTTTTTCAATAATAGAGAAAAACATAACATTTACATGTTTTGAAAGTGTAATTTTACTTGGTTTAATATTATGTGTAAGAAATTTCTTCATCATAGAAGAAGGAAATATAATCTTGAAACTAATCTTTGATTTATCCATTGGTAGTCGTGTGTCAATGGGGGCTTATGGGAATAGTTTGAAATGTATAGTGTGGGACCCCACTTTCAATATATACTTTCTTTGGAAGAGTTTGTATTTATACTTATCAATGACTCATGATGTGTTGTAGGTGTTGTAAATAATTAGTATGTATTTGATTTAGTGCCTTCCATGAGAATTGAAAGGTGGAGAATTATTTTAACAATGTAAATTTAGGAAGAATGAAATTAAATGAGTGATTATCAGATATTATTTTTTATTATTTATGGTAATAAAAATTGGTTTTAAAAGGCCCAGGAACCCAAAAAATACAACGGAGAGAGAAAGATAGAACAATGAGAAACAAGATGAAACGACCTCTACTAATGGCTAGAAGAAAAAAATTAAAACACAAAGAAGAATAGTTTCTACTAAAAAACATGAAAGTAAGGTCAATGAGGCTTAACCAAATACAAATCAACAAGTTATGCTAGCACAAATCCTTGTAACATGACTGTAGTGCCCACTTCCCTTTGACACCTATTATTTTGATTTTGATATAGTTGGCTATACGTATGGACATTGTAGTATCATTTTGTACTTAGCTTGATGTTAGATGATTGATATACATGGATTATGGTGGGAATTTTATTTATAGTATTATGTGTGTGTGGATTATTAGGTGTATGTTTTATTGATGATGATGCACTGTCGACATGGTTATATATTCTGACATTCATGTTTCGTTATATTGAGTAGACCTTAGCAGTTAAAATAATCTTGTGATCCTATGAATATTGATGAAATATAAAATTGATATGTGTAGAAATTGAAATTGGTAACATTACTTATCTAGATGATAATTTAATTTAAATTATATGTGGATGCTTGTTGATTTATATTATATATTTTATCTTGGATGTTTTATGCGGCCATGAGGCCAAAGGAGGTATTGTATGTTTTGTAGGTAAAGTATAACACAACAACCAATGGGGGATTGGAGACCAACCACATCGGAATGCCGGATGAATTCAACAAGGGTCACCATGGAAACTAGTGTTTTGTGGTGTGTGTATTGTTTGTTGTTAGGGGTCCCCATGAGGGGGATGACCTCCAAATGTGACCAATGGGTGTGTGTGTTCTTTTATTTTGTTTCCTTTAATTTAATTTTAGTATGTGATTATTTAGTGATGTATTTTCCCTTGTATTAATTAATTAAATTGTGTTTAGTTAATAAATTAATCATGGTGCGAAGTTAATCATGGATGGGACAAAATAATTCATTTATTGGATTTGATAGCTCTTTCGTTTATGTGTTTAAGTTAAGTGCTTAAGATCTTGAGTGTTGTACACTCCATCTCTCCTTAGAAATTTGGATTTGTCCTTAAGGGAAAATTTTGGAGGCTTGAGGGACAAGTTAAACTTGTCCCACGCCTCTTAAATTACTAAACCAACCCTACCTATGGGTTTTGGGGTCAAAATTAGACCCCTTTATGTGTTTTGGGAAGACAAATTATAAGTTTCTATTTTTAGTCCTTAAGGGGTGTGGGATTAGTTTGTGTGTGTAAGTAAAATGTCATTTCTTCAACCATTTATTAATTGTGCTTTGGAGTACGGGGATGACTATGGTGATGTGGAGTGGAGAGGAAATGATGTGGCATCCTACTTGGAGCCACATCATCCCCCTCCTCCTTCTTTCTATTTATTGAAATTTTTGAAGGCAATTTGGGGTTACTCACTTAATTTTGGAGCTCTTTCTCTTGGATGTTTTCTTGTGGGAGTTAGAAGATTACTTGGAATTTTGCTTGTGTTGAATATTTTGGATCTAGTTTTCAAAGAGGAGCTTACCATGGCTTGATGTATGATTTTATTATTTTATCTTGCTTCCTAAATTCTTGCATGAAATGTGTTTGTGTGAAATGGTGTTCTTGTGATGTATTGGGTAGAATGTTGACCTTAGATTGTGTTGAGATTTGGCTATGGGGATGAAATAATGTAGGGAGGCGTAAGATATTATTGTTGGGTTTAGGAGGGAGTGGGTTTTGGATGCTCCACCTTATTTTATACTATTATATTATGTATTGTGGGAGCCATAAGAGTGAGGGAGGCATAAGAGACTTGGATTTCTTGTGAGGGATGCATAAGATACTTGAGATTGAATGTGTGTTGGAGGGACTTAGAGGTGGGAATCCAAACCCTTGGGAGGCACAAGGGCACCCCCATTTTTTCCTATCTCTTTTTAGGCTATTTGGAAGTATTTGTTTGAGAATTCTTTGTGTTTAAAAGTAAGTATTTTGTGATCTTATCTTTTATTTGTTTGGTTGTTTTATTGTGAATGTTGAAACAATGTTTTAGTTTCCATGAGTTGAGACATCCCCTATTTCCTTGTGGTTGGGGCTCGGGGGCCAATGAGAATAAATGCTTCTTCTTTTCATTGGAATTTTGGTTGGGTAGAAAGTGTTTCCTCTCCCCCACTTTTGGTTGTTGTGGTCAAGTGATGAGAAGATGGAGCTTGGTTGGAGAGTTTATCTAGGATCTATGCTTGAAGACAATTGAAGTTCATTTTAACTTTCATTCTTGTATAGATTTTCCACTTTAAGTGGAATACATTGTATTAGTATTTGTGAAGAAAAAGTTGTTTTGATTGTTGGATATTAAAGTTGTAATGTATGATGAAAAGGGAAATAAAGATCTATGTTATAAGTTATTTTGGTGAACTTAAAAGGAGTTATAAAAAGGAATTATTTTATTTTATTCTAATTGATTCATCCCCCACAAAAGGGTGTTGTTCTTGTTTTAAAATATATTATTGGAAATATTATTACAAACTCTATTTTGGAAAGTGTATTAGGAAATGTTACATTTCTTGGTGTCATTTGAAATACATGCATTAAGAAGTTAGGATATTTATATGTGTTCTTGCATTGTTGATGGAAAATAACTCATATGAGAATTGTTTTTTTTTTCTTTCAATAAAGTAGTATAATCACTAAACTCTAGTATGTAAATCTCATTTGAAACTTATTGCAAGTTATTACAAATTTGTTAATGGAAGGGGAATATCTCCTCTTTTACCTCTTATATAATGTTTACTAAATGGGCTAGAAAAGAAAGTATTAATGTAATTTTGTTAATTTTGTTTAACTTACCATCCTACTAGCTACATTTCACTTTTATGTTGATAGTAATGTTAATATCCTAAACATTATTAATAATAAAACATTACTAATATCAAAGGATTTACTAATAAGATAACATATTAATACCAATATACTATTTATATTGGCATTTTAAATATAAAAAATAATAATATTAATATTACAATATGATATATATATATATATATATATATTATAAACCTATTTATACGTACTAAATAAAACCAAATTTTATTAAATTTGGAACCCCTTTTAAAAAAAGGAGGTTGGTTTTGCTTAGGCTGCGGCCCCATCTACGCAGGTGTAGGATAATGAAGGGGGGTGGGGTAGAAGACCCCACTCCCAAATGTTTTTAATTGTTTCAAACCCCAAAAGGGGGGGTAACCAACCGTAGGACCATCCCACTTAAGCTCAAAACCAATAGCAAAACCTGCACATTTTTAGTGTTTCCACAGCTTGTGCATGGAACCCACGTCCTGCTCCTTTATCCACACACACACACACACACACACACACACACACACACACACACACACACACACACACACACACACACACACACACACACACATTTGGCATATTTTTGATTTCAGGTTTTAGTATATATTCACATACCCACATGAAAATTCATATCAAATATAACTACATAAGTAATATGGGGCGAAACCCATAAGCCCATTTGGGCAAATCAAATAAAACTAAGTTAAATATATTACACAAATGCTTTTAAAACCCTAGAAGAGGGTGTGAACAAAATGAGAAAATAATAAAACTTGTAAGCCTTTCCAAAAGCTTGGAATGACCTTTAATGGCTTCACTTACTCCTCCAACAACCTGCAAAACAAAGAGAAACAATGAGTCAAATGAAAAGAGAAAGAAGCCTTCATAAGCATGCTTTAGGGTTAGTTGCCCTATTTCCTCATCAAGGGTCCTAATTGAATCCATTCAAGGGATGATATTCATCCCTAAAAAAATTATGTGGAGAGTGGGTGAGTGGAAATTACCTTTTAATTTAAATGTTTTAATTTCAAAATATGGGTTGACTTTTTATGGGGTTACTTTATGGGGTAGGGAAGTATTCATTATCCTAACCCAATATTAAATAAGGGACCTTGCTAGTTATTTAAAATTGTAGAAATTAAATAACCTTGGTATTTAAATTATATTGGCCTCTTTTACCCTTGACATCCCATGGGGGGATATTCAACTATAGTAGGAATTAATTTGTTTACTTAAGTAACACTTATGGAGATTTTCCATGCTTAGTCAGATTAAATTCATTAAAGTTTAATGTAGGTTTAATATTTATTATAACGGAAAAATTTTATCTATTAAATATAATTGACTAGAACATTAAGTGGAAGCAATCATTGTTTTTTGAAACCTTTACGGGCACGCTTTTTAAAATCCATAATTATTTCTAGCTAACCCCTAGGTATTAGGATTGGTCTCGTGCAGGCATTTTAGCGGGTGTTACAATGATGGAACCTGATTTGTGGGTGGGACCGTAATCCCCCTTTCCTCCCAATTATCTCTGTGGATCCGTCTCATCCCATCTCTATGCATAAAATCACTACACACAAGGAGACCCAGATTCACAAAACAATTCCCTGCCATGTCATTCAACCTCTTCCTTAATTATGGTGAATTCTGATCCAGTTGTCCTCTGTGATTAGTGACAACTTTCTGCTTTATTTTAGAATTTGAATTTTGGCCTTCCCCCCCATTAGACTTATGTGGCCAACCACCATCACTGGGAGAAACTCTAATCAAAACCAAAGCTCCAACACGAATATCCTACAAAGAATCGACCAAGGCATATAATCAATGAGCCGCTCCTCTTCTCAACAGGTCTTTAGATCATATTGAATCTTATTGCACTTTCTGCAAAAAAACCAAGATCTTTCCACCTCAATTTTTTATTCCCATTTTTCAGTGGGAGCATTCAAAATTATTCTTTCAGGTATTTTCACACCTCCAGGAACAACAATGCAAAACCGATCATACACTAATCTTGATCGCGCCTTAGTGGCAGGATCGACAACGACCAACCTTCCCATAAATTTGTTAATTATGAGGACATCTTCAGGATCCCAAAACTCCAAGGGTAGAGCCGGGAGGTGAATCTATACTGAGAGATTCTGAAATGACAGGTCATGTGTCAAACCTGGCTCCCAATGAAGAAGACTAAGAGTGGCAGAGACATAGAACAATGGAACCTCTTGTAGCACCCTTTATAGTAACGAATCATCTTGGAAAACAAAACCCTCACCCATAAGATCCCTGACTTAAACCTTACAAATCCATTTCCTTATGCACCAATCCCTAACGAAATCAATATTCATCTTGCCGCTAACAAATCTACCGACAAGGGTGAATTTTAATATGGTCTTCACTTTATTAATAATAGAACCAATGATCTCCAGCTCTAGGTTTACATATTTCCATGAATAATACACAATCAATATAATTTAAGTGTGTTGAATTTTAAAAAAATAATTTAATGTATATATAATGTTTGGTTAAAACTTAGTTATTGTGTGAAAAATTAAATGAGACTTATATTTGGGTTTTGGTATGCAATATACATAATTCTATTTTCAAATGTATCATTTTTTGAAGAACATGAGAAGAATTGTGATTTTTTCAAAATAAAATTTTGAAAGATGTGGATATTTAACAAATTCAAATTTGATAATATGACATTTGATTTAAAAATATATAGTAATAAGTGTTTCATTTGGATAATATGACATTTCCACGCTATCTTAGTTGTATAATTTATTTGATTTAAATATACAAATTTTTAAAGTTGGAAGTAATGTTATCTTTTAACATTAAAATAATATAATATTAGTATTCTTATAATAAATACATGTATATTGGAAAATATTTATAATCAATTTTTTTTAAAAATGTACAATGTATAATTTTCACAATATTTGTTCTGTCTTATTTACATTATTATAATTTTCTTAAAGTATGATATAATTCATGTATGTTTCATGTAATGTAACATTTACACATTATATATTAGTCTTCCTAAATATATAAAACTTCAAAAAAATCCAAATTATTTTATGTGCCATTCCCACAATATTATAATTTTATATCAATCTTCATAAAATATGTCACACGTATAAGTGTGGTGGGTAATATTTATAATAAATTCTAATATTATTGAAAAAAATGTGGAATTTCAATAATGAAGGTTTGGAGATGTGTCATCCATCCCAGTGTCTGTTATAGGGAGAGATGGCTAACCACTTCCTCCCCCTCCAATGATGGCGATTTATACTTCAGCTGTTATTAAAAAAAATAAAAAAATAATAAAAAATAGGGATCTTTGTAATGAGGGAAAGGAAGTATAGTTTTTTAGGGCATGGCGACATGTGGCAGGCATGGGTCTCTTCACAAGACAGTTTGACCGTTTCACCATATGCAATAAACATGTCTCCAACTTGACCAGTTCACATTGTTAGCATAGTGACAGCCTATGAAAACATGGGAACCTTGGAAAGAGTGTGGACGATGTCAAATATCAATGAAATAGAGGAGCCTTTATAGTGTTGTAGTTGGTAGTGCTCTGATAGGCTTGTAGGAAAAATGACAGAGTCGGATCAAGGAACATGAACTATTTGAAAAAACTTCTCAAGAGACGCAGCCTCAAGACCTGCAATGGTTGCAAAAAAAATCAAAAAAGAAGGGGGGTCATGTGTAGTGGGAATATATTACAACACCCTCTCTAACCGAATACTTTGGATAATGTTGTGGGATAAAGATTTGAATTTTTTGTTTTGTTTTACATATTTCTTTGGATAGTGTTACTCCAGAATCTGCAAAAATAAGATCTTAAAAATAGGGTGTTGACAACCTTCAAGCATTGAATAAGGCACATAATTTGGTTGACTAGATGTTGTGAAGATACATTTTATCATGGGACAAAAATGGTTGTAGTATTTTCACAAAATACATATGTTTAACTTGTCGTAAAGGCTTCCTAGCAATGAAAGGGCAGGTGTGAAACCTAACTCCCTAACCATGTCATCATCCTTCATGATTCTGCCAAATTTTGGGGCATTTAATCATGCATGGGAAGTATTTCAAGCAATTTCTGGGGATTTTCTACCATATTTTCATGCAAAAAAGGGTTGTGGAAATCTATTATATGTATTTATTATGTTGGCCTCTAGGAAAAAAAACATATCAGGCCAATAATAATAATAATGATTGCCTCGCATGTTGCCTTGTTAACCAATCACCATTTCTCCCTACATGTCAGGTAAACCTATGTTGGTGGAAACATTATTCTTCTTTTGGTTTTTTGTGTGGCCGCCCTGGTAGAAAGGGATATTAAAAAATGTGGGTAGAAGGGCATGTCATGTGGCTATGAAAATAAACAATATCTCTGCCAAAAACCAAGGAGACCATACATGGTTGAAAATATGGAAATGTCAAAAAAAGTAGTGGACATTGCATCTTGTATTTTAGTGGGGATAACATCGCCATCTTGGAGGGATTCTTTTCCCGAGAAAACTCATAGTCCCAAGAGAGAAACTTTATTATGAATGGTGGTGGTCATGGTGTATATGTCATCAATTCCATAATGGTTAATAAAAACATCCCACATTGGTGAGTGCAACATGATAAGGGTGGTAGAGGATGATGTAATTGAAAGGTGTAAATATTATTCCACATCCTCTTCCTGTAATCTCACAGCCTATACGTGGAGATTGGAATAGGGTATGGACACCACCTAAGATCCTTGGAGATGGATCTTGTCAGAAGTTACAATTACAAGTGTGTTGGTTGGTATGCAGGAAAATGTGGAAGCATAAGCTCAAAGTATATGAATTGTTTGACATGATGCGTGGAATACAAAATTAAAAAATAGAAAAAAATTGTTTTATGAAATGTCATGCTTATTGGTATCTTAAAACCTGGTCATTGTAATCAACGTTCATCAGATGTGATGAATTATTTGTATGCAGGTGACTAAGTAGGAATCATTGAATTTTATGTTTGAAGTTAAAACAAGTGTTTTCAGGACCTAGGTTATAAACACTTTAATCGTTTCAACGAAATTTCACAAAATTGTAACTTTAGTTAGACCAACCTTCTGAGGGCCTGGTTTGACTCCTAACTAGTCATGGAACATTTTTAATTATCGTCTTGTTCTTTATAGAGTATGAATTGGTCAATTTATTATATGATTGGTTTTTGAAAATTATAATGTTTTCTCTCTCTTCCCTTATGTCTTTGGAAATAATTATGAAATTTTGATTGTTTTTGAAAATGTAAATGGGTTAAAATTATGTATGGATTTGAAATGAAATAAAAATGGATACTTGATTTAGTTGGTTATGATATGATAAATATAATAGAAAATGAATTTTATACTTTCTCTCTCTTCCTTACCCTCTCTAGAATTGAAAAAAAAGAAAAAAAAGTACAAAGGAATGTGAAAGTGTGGATTTGTGACGCAATGACCTCTCTCCCTCTCTCCCTCTCTCTATCTCTTTATCTTACTTGTTTGAATTACTTGAAATGGTGAATGTGTTATTTCATGCTTGAGTGTAAGGTATTTCCATACCGGTCCTAGGACTGATGCAATGTTGGTTGCAGGATCTCCAAACAAGAAGGATTAAGAGTATGATATTTTGTAATCAATGAGATGACATTGAGATATTATACATTGATATAGATTACAAATGTCAGATAGAAGTAAATTAAATAAAATTTCATTATTAAAATTAATGTGTCAAACATAGAGTTTTATCTTTTGGTTACTGTTAGATATAGAGTTTTATCTGGATTTTGATCCTCT
This sequence comes from Taxus chinensis, assembly GCA_019776745.2. Lineage (NCBI taxonomy): Eukaryota > Viridiplantae > Streptophyta > Pinopsida > Cupressales > Taxaceae > Taxus > Taxus chinensis. Next base: position 257,882,105 of record CM034147.1, on the reverse strand, counting down.
TTTGTTGTCCCTATATAGCTCTATTTGGCTGTTGAGCTCTTTTTGTAACAGGGTATAGTCCCTTCAACACTATTTACCAATAATAATAAAAATTAATATGTTGAAGATTGTTGTCAATATTGGATTCTTATGTTTCAAGCATTGTACCTGGAAAACTATGTGGTTTGTATCTACTTTATTTTAAACCCAATCTTTGAATACTAGTAGGAGTGACACATAGTGAATGTAGGACCAAATATGTTAGCTAGATAAACAAGGAAGTTAATTGACAATGTAAATGAGTAAAATGAGTATCGTTTACTTGACGGGTGTTAATTTCATTTGGATTTAAAAGCGCTTCTTAAGTTTTAGAAGATCGAAGCAATCAATTTTTAGATAGTTATTCTGGTTCTTGTTATCTCTCGAAAGTGCACCCTGTAGAGAGATGGTTGCAGGTGTTCTAATCTTGCAAATTTTATCTCTCTTTTGTAGATACAATGGAAACACCTCAGGGTCTATGGGTATACCTATTTTGAGGTGAGTCTTTGAGTATCAAGGCTGGTTCCTTATTGATGTATCCTAAACTAATTTTTGGGGTTTAAGGGTAAAAGATGACTGAAAAAATGAAATTAAAACTAAGGTGATACACCAAACTTGTATGAGGTCTTTGACTGAGTATATGCACAATTGATATGGAAAGAAATTCTGATGCACATGGCCAACAGAATTTTTTTCAAGATAATTAAGGGTAAACACTTTGATGTATTGAGGGATAGAATCACAACAATACTTCTAAGTTACACATACACATTAATATCATGCAGATATTAATGAATTTGCAACAGGGTAAGATGATTAATCAGGGAATTCAACATTCACAAGATTAATGGAAAACATACACAAGACTGTAAATAATTGGAAAGGCAGAAAATTACTTCACATTCAAAAGGGCAAAACTGGCAGAAAATTACTTTAGCACTCCTGTATCTAAAAGTCCTCCCCTTTGTGCTTTGCCAAGGCACACAATATATAGCAAAATTGATTCTACCCACCCTTCCTAAAAATAGAACTGAGGCTTGTACTCACCCATGCATCCTATTGTTATCCTTTATTTAATAATAAATAAAGGAATAAAATAAAGCAAACTAGTACAAAGAGGCATTAATAGCCTTTGATTACATACAGTCAAACTGAAGTTGACTGTTCTATTTTTAAGAGAAGCATGGGTGAATAATTTGCTAATAATAAATCTTGCTTGATGAGCAAGTCTCCTCTTAGTGCATGCAAATTTTGTCCTCTTGCTTGATTTGTCCTTTTGTGAAGGCATGCAAAAATACTCCAGTGATTGAGAAAATAAATTACATTAATTGCAATAATTTGCAAAATAATTCATCCAAATATCTATCTTGATTGGGACCACCTTTGTTTTTGATGTTGACACTTGTTCTGTCTTCTAGTGATCACATGGATAACACACTGTAAATTATCTCAACCTTCCCACTAGTGGGGACCACCTTTGCACTTGACCACTAGCCTCCATTTTGGTTTGGCCACCTTTGTGGACTTAGCACATTATTGGTTTTGAAATAAGATAAGGGGAACCTTTTAAAAAGGAACCACAATACACTTGGCCACCTTTGATAACATACATGAGTCTCTTAGACCATGGTTTGAATAATAATCATTATTGAATCATTCAGCCCCCTTTGATTAATTCAATTATGGAAAAATGGGGAAAAGGTAAAGCTTACCTTTTGGTGATCATTATCCAAATGTGTATGTTAATTTAGACCTTACTCGGTCAATGTAGTTATTTTTGTTTGAATGAAAATGATGTGCGGTGGCCCCATTCCAAAATAAGTCACCCCTTGGAAACTTTGTTTTGGTGGTATGGTTAACTTAGGTCGAGTTTGCTTTGGTATTTTTCATGAAAATTCTCTTAGCCTTTTGAGGTACTTGTTTCTTTTCCACCGTGGATATTTTAATTCTGATTGGCATAGCGGTTGGATTTTTGACCTCGGTTAGGGTTTCTAGCCTGGCATTTAATGTGGCAGCTGTTATCTGACCGTGGTTGATTTACTTTATTTTTGGAGATCGATCCATGAGCATTGATCTTTGTACTTGTCAAATATGGATCGTTTGATCACTGACCCTTTGGTTAGGGTTAGGTTAAGCCAAAGTTTCAGGTGGATGAGTCTAAACAACTCAAACCTCATTCAATTTTCATTTCACATCTAGTTTGCGGGCAAAGCCCTGAATTTTTTTTTATCGACGCCATTTTCATCTTCTTGAGCTCGACCCCTCTGCATACTGGTTCTCTGAGTTTGAGTGAATATGTATCTTCACTATTCTGCTCTGTTTGAGTTTTCTATGCAAGGTGGTTATGGGTTTTCCATCGTGGTTGGTCTCTTGGAACTCGGGACTGTGCTATTCTTTGGTGTTTTAGTCTCTGCTTCTTTTGAGCTCTTACGAGGACCATGTAGGTCTCGATTTCTTCGTATTTATGTGATTATTTCTCTGTCGGTTATTGAACTCTTTGTGTGGTCTATTTTCTGCCATGGTCAACCTCTTGGAGCTCGTATTTTCTTCAAATGAGATCACTTTTTTGATGAAGGATGGTAAGTTTTATTTTTGAGCTTTGAAACTGCTTCATCATTTTCGTTTTGACTTCAATATATTGATACTTCGCTTTTCTTTGCATTTTCTGTGATCTCCTGGGATGACCTTGGTCTCTGAGCTAAAACCCATAATGGGTCCTTCGTTTTAGTCTTGAACTGATCACTATTCGAGGGTTTACTCAACTTTGGATTAATCAGTAAGTCCTTGTTTCATTACTCTGATTTGGATATACCCATTAATGGGTCTGCGATGAAAACTGAGATCTATATTTTCTTCTTATATTCTGCTACTTGAAATGATTTTTCAATGGGAATGTTGACTTCTGAAAGAAAACTCGAAGCTCTCTTTATCCTGGATGTGCATGTAATTTTGATTCAAGGTTTTTTGTCTGAGTTTGTAATCTGAATGCTAGAGGGTATTCCTTTTGCTCTGCTTTTCTTGAAACGACAATAGATCTGAGTCCTTATGATTTCCATCTGGGTTACTCTATAAATATCTGTTAATACTTCGAATCTTCTCGTATTATACATGGTATTCATGATTTGGTTTTGTCTTGCTAGATCTGGTCTCATAAGGTGAGTTGCAATTTGATTTCTTGTGACCCAGATTTGGGTATTCATATTTTCCTCTGATGAAGAATGGATATTACTTTCTAGTCGCTATTATTTGAATCAAAGTTCTGGTTTTGTCTTTAATTTCCAAAAATAAATGAGTTCTAGCTCACTTTTATCATCCTGGGTACCCTCTAACTATGTTAGGAAAAGCGTCTATGTACTATCCTCTGATTCATTGAGACTAATATAAGTCTTCTTTCTGCTACTTTAAGTTGGGTTGACTCCCATTCCATTTGAAACAATGACTCAAATGCTTTACAAACTGGTATGTTTTTTGATATTTAAAAAGCATTGTTCTCGTGTGTCTCGCCATTTTACTGAGCTTGAAGTTCTAGTCTATATGAATCTCCATCTAGGTGCAATGTGGAACCATTCAGAAGGTTACCAAAACTCTAATTTTCATATTTCGAGAATATTCATGTTCAAAAGTTTTGTATTTGTTTGTTGTTGATAAGGTTCTCTAATGCTACTTGATTTTTTACCAATTTAGTGGTGTTTGATGCTCTAAGCCTCTATTTTATTTCATATTGAAACTCCTTGAAAATTTATTAATCTGGATTTTATCATTTAGGTTGCAAATTCCTATTTTGTTCATTAGTGCAATGCTTATTCTCCTGTTCAATGGCTTGTCCTAGCTCTCCCTGACTGCTATTTAGCATTTCATAATTTGTGTTTTCTCCTTCAGTTGGTTGTAATAAGCTCAGTCAGTTTACCATTTATTTGGCACTTTTTGTGACCCTAGTGAGTTGGAATTATACTTCAACTTTATTTACATCGTGCTTTTGAAAATGATACTCTACATTCTCCCGTGAGAGGAGTTAATTTTGATGCATAACTCAGATTTTAATTCTGTACTTTTTTAAACGAGCTCATCATTTGCACAAAGATATTTATTTTGATTTTTGGTGACACAAGTCTAGGTATTTTAATATTTTGTTCTGAAAATACACCTTGATCAGATACACCTAATTGTATATTTGTGGACATGTGCTTCTCATTGACTGCTTTATTTGGTATCAATTCTTAGTATCTTGCTTCTGATACTTGGGATTTCACTTGATGATGCCTCAGTACTTGGTTGTACTACTCTGTTCTTGACTGAGAGTTGTTTCTTTGTGTTTGCTCCTTGTACTTTGTTTAAGATGATATCTTGAGCTTTACTTTAATGTGGTCCCCATTAGTAGGTTCTTTCTGAGCTCTAACTTTAGAGCATGTAGTTTGGTTGTTTATTCGCTTAGTCGACCTTGAGCATCTGAAACCCTGAACTAGAAATGTCTAGAAGTTCCTGTATTATGCTCGGTTATCCTTGTAATTGAGGACTTTGTACTATGTGGCTCTTTGTGCATTTGATTCTAAAAGTACAGTATTGGTACCTTGACCATTTCTCGATTCCATGAGATCTTTGTACCTTTTGGTATCCAAATTGATTCTCCCTCAAAGTCTGAGCAACATCCTTGGTTTGATAGGAAGCTCAGAGACAGATTAGATCATGGTGAGTCATTTTGTAGCCGGGGATGAGATTTAACTGGCCCTCTGTCACTCAAATGTGGAGAAATGAATAGCACCCTCAAGAGGATTTGATCTATCCTCACTGTTTTAGGTTGTGCCTTTCAACCAGGGTAAGAGGACCCTTTTGCAGCCTATTGTTTATAGAGGAGATGGAGATATCCTTCCTAATGAAGATGTTAAGGAGACCTTGGAGAAAATATGATCAATGCAACAAAATCTAACTCCAACGTGTTGTCACTCTAGATAGTGGAGATATATTATGGGCAAGGTTTAGGCTACTAAAGACATTTGAAATCTTGATTTTTTCTGCATGTTTAGGTAATGGAAATTATGTATTTGTGCAAACATAGGATAGAAAGGGGTAGCATGGGTACGATTGGTTGTTTTAAATGAATTTTTTGGTGGGATGTGAGGTAGAATGAACTTGATTCGATGGATCCTTGAGAAATATTACAAAATGGTATGTTAGACCAACAGAATGCCACAAGAAAGCTGAAATGTTCCTTTAACCAGAATACATGCTTAATAGAGACCCAGATCATCACCTTTTCACACAACCTACGAGATTCTAACATGAATTCTTGAGTTAGAGAACCCAAAAAAGCATCAAGATCTAAGACAAACCATGCCTAAGGTACACCCAAAGGCTTACAGAAAATCTCTGTCAAAAAAATGAAAGAAAAGTGATTTTAAATCGTTTATTCCAATCCTAGATGAAATCTCTTCTAAGAAATGAAATTGAAAATGCCACTAAACTATCACAAGGATTGAGGCCTATGTGGTTGAATAATATTTTAACACAAGATTGCAATAGAAACAAGAAAAACTACTCGCATACATTCAGAGATAAAACAGACACATTTTGCTCAAGAAAACACAAAATAACTTGAAATTGATTAAATCTTTCAGTACGGAAATGTTTTTACAACAATATAAGAGCATTTCAATGGATTTACACTTGCTACAACCTTGACATGATAAAATTTAATACAAAAAGAGATAACTAGGTTTCTCGGACGGATTCTTAGAAGACAGGCTTTGTCAAATTTTCCTCTTGGGAATTTTCTTTGACCTTTAACACTCCAGCCTCTAACCCTTTGCACAAAAAATTCATGCCATTTATAGAATTTTACAACAGAGTCCATTTCCCCCCACAAATCTAGACATTGAGTGCATCAGTGCTTGCCATGATCACAATTGCAATTTCTGGGATCTAATCTACATAAGTCGCCAGACACTCGAGGGGGAAGATCTTATCAAATATCTCCTACATTCAACTCTCTCCTCTAGTAGATTACTGTTTCTTCAATTCACCAATCACTTCCTCCACTAATCTGTCAAATCTAGCTCATTACATGCTCAGGAGAAGAAAAATGGAAAATTTGATCGAGCTTGACAGTTAGACCATTTTAATGGTGAAAGACATCCTCCAGATATCCCCACCAAACTTAGATATCAATATTAACTCCCCTCTCTTCTTGGCGTGTAGGAAAAACCAAGAAATCATGAAGACACACACTTCCAGGCATGTTTCAGAAAAATGGGGGAAAAATTAGATTCAGACTCTCAGCTATCATTGATCTTTACTTTGAATTTGGGCCATCCATGTGGAAGTTTCAAATTTAGAATAGACCCGGGGGTTCCCCTTGACTTTTTACAACCTTTTGAAGAAATGGAAAAATTTCACATTCTGTTCCACACCTTCGCCATTAAAGAATGATCCTGACACGTGTCTTGAGGTGGGTCCTAAAAGAACCGCGACTAAATTCTGTCATTTTATCTCTTTTTTGGAAAAGGGAAAATGTTTTAATTTTTCCCCACAGATCCGTCCTTGAGAAATTATTTTGACACATGTCCCAATGTTGGTTCCAAAGGAACTATGGATAAATTCTACTATTTGACCCTCTTTTTGGAAAAAGGAACTTTTTCCAAATTTCCCCCATAGGCCCGCACCTTCGCCATTGACTGGAGCAAGCTTTGACCTTTCCTTTATTAGGATTGCGGGCCATTTTTGATATTTAAACCCTTTTGAGCATAAGAGGAAAAAGTTCTAAGTTTCCCCTGATGGTTCACTTCCCCACTCCTTTTGACTTGAAAAACTGCAATGTGTCATAATGGAGAATCTTGAGATTGTCCCCAAAAGTTGATATCTTGAATGAGTGCGGGCTCGCCACAAGTCTTGGCCTGACAAAATTTGTTTGAAGGCTCAAATATCAGCAGAAGACACCAAGTGTCATGCTTTGGGGAAGTCTCCTTTGGCCATTGAAAATTCCAAGTAAAATGCAAAGTGAACGGATGCCTCCAAGTGTCCTCCTAGCTCTTCTTCAAAATGGATCCCAAATTTTTTTTTGGAAAAAAACTAAGTATTGGAAACCCAGTGGAAGCCTCCACGTGTCTCTGTCCTACCAAAACTCCACGTGTCCTCCCAACGCTACTCCAAGGTCACAACAAAAAGTAAATTTTCAAATGAGTGGCATTCATCCACGTGGAATTTTTTTTGAGTTGAGCCTTTTCATAGAATTTTTAAGTACCCAGCCGAGCCACATCCAACCCAAAGGTGCCACGTCCCCTTTCGATGCAAGGATGTAAATTTTACTAGGAGAAATGCCTGTCAAATCGTAAAATACAAAAAAATGATCATTTGAGCCCGATAATGAAAATTTCTCCAAGGACAGAGAATTTAGAAATGCTACAAGGATCAAATACTTCCATCAAAGACACATCCATTCATATTTCTTCAAGTATTTAACGTAGAAATGACAAGGAAATAAATCGTGACTGTGGAAAATGGAAAACATGGGAGAACCTGAGTTTTAGATGAATAGAGAATAGGAGACCCAAATATAGACCTTTTCCATAGGAACAAAGAAACACGGAATAACCCATGGACCTAGAAGTGATCTACAACCCCAGTACAGATAAAAAATGGCAACAAATATTAACTAGGCACAACATGGGGAACAAGAAAGTGATAGAGGCCATAAATCAATAAATTTTCAAAGGCAAAATGGAACAAAACTATTTTGAGCACCAATATCGGCTCCGAATCGGGGATGAGCACTCCCAGTGAGTGCCACAAGAACAATTATAGACCAAGTGCCAAAAATATCCATTTGGAAATGGAATCAGCTTGCAGAGTAGATAAATAGAGCCATCTCCCAAAAACAAAATAGGGAAACTAGTAAAAACAAGTCACCAAGGACCAAAACGAGAAAAAAAAACAAAAGATAGGAAACAAGCAACAAAATATACACTGTACATAAGGTTTTTTTCCTTGATTCATGGGAATCAATCCAATAAATTCTCCAAATTCTTGCCATTAATAGGAAACTTGAGAAATTCACCATCTAAATACTTGAGGAAGAAATTATGTTCACCAATCCTGATATCAATGGAGTAAGGGCCCATCCATAATGAGTAATTTTTTCCATGCTTGCCCTTATCTTCATGCCTGCTATCCCATAGCAGCAAAAGATCCCCAACATTGAAATCTCTAGGAGTGACCTTCTTGTCAAATATATTCTTCAGTTTTTATCTAAACTTTACATGCCTCTGGTGGGATGCCCTCATCTCTTCATCAAGCTCAACAATCTGGTTAATGTGAGCATCATAAGGACATACCTCTTGATCTTCTAGCTATTGCATAAACTGATATGAAGACAGTTGCATATGAAGGGGCAACAGAGCCCAAGTACCATATGACAACTCAAATGGAATATTTCTAGTAACCCTCTTAACAGTGATCCTATCTTCCTAAGAATAAAACTTCAACTGTTCACCCCAGTTTCTCTTGTTATGCTCTAATGTTCTTCTGATAATCTTCAGCAAATTTTTGTTACTGAACTCATCTTTTCCATTTCCTTGGGGATTTTAATTAGATGCATATGTCAAGTTAATCCCATACCCTTTTCACATTGCCACCAAAGTTTTATCTCTAAATCTCATGCCATTGTCAGCAAAAATCTTGACTGGCATCCCAAACCTATAGATGATATGGTTTAATAGAAAATCCATGACAATCTGGTGTGTTGCTCTTTTAGTGGGGATTGACTCCACCCACTTGGTGAAGTAGTTAGTGGCTACCAAAATCCACTTATGGCTAACACATGAAGGGTTTGGAATCTCACAATGAAATCCATTCCCCATTTATTGAATGGGGCTTCAATTGATATAGGCTACAAAGGAAGGGAGCCTAAATATTTTAGTCTTCCAAAGAAGTGCTGACAACTCTCACATCTTCTAACCAAAAGAGTTGTATCCTTGAAGAGAGTTGGCGACCAATAATGAGCCCTCAAGATCTTGTGTGTTGTTACTCTTGTAGAAAAATTCCCCCCATAAACTCCTCCATGGAGATTAGAAATTATCTTGGGGCTTCTTCTTTAGTAATACACCTTAAGAAGAATCCCTCTAGGTTCTTCCAAGCTAACCCATAATCAGTGATGACATATTTCTGGGAGGCCAACTTCAGATCTCTTTTCTATTTCTTGCTTGAATACTTAGGGAAGTATAAGTGTTTGAGATAAAAAATTACATCCTTATACCATTCCGAACTCATCAACTTTTCAAAAACACCCGCCCTTTCTTCTTCTACCTCATTTACCTCAATAGTTTACAAGTTTCTCTCATCCATAAGCTCAGTTAAGCCCAAACCTCTCACCAACTTGGTGGTTTGGATATCCATATCATATTCTTACAGCTTTTTTACCCACCTGCATCTTTTTCTTGAGACTTCCATCTATGAAAAAATGTCCTTGACCATAGTGTGGGGAACATAAGCAACAATCCTAGAACTCAAAATGTAAGGCCTAAAAACCTTTGTTGCTTTTACCAAGGAAAATGCTTATTTTTCTATGATAGTGTGCTTCACCTTAGCCCCCTACAAGGACTTACTAAAAAAGGAAATGGGCCTCTCTACCCCTTCACCATCCTTCTACACCAGAATAGAAGAAATAGTGTTTTATGAAGCAAAGGAAAAAAATTAGAAATGCTTCTTATAGTCTGGAGCTTCCAGAACAGTTGCATGCTTTAATTCCTCTTTAATCCCATTGAAATCTTGGATGGCAGCTTCCTCCCACTTGATGACCTTTTCCTTCTTTAACATGGAAGTGATTGGAATGGTCAAATCAGTAAAGTTTGATATGAATATTTTAATGAAGTTTATCTGCCCAAAGAACGACTGAATTCCTTTCTTAGTTCTCAAAATTGGGACCTTGCTGATGGCCTCTACTCTTTCTAGATCAATCATCGCTCCTTCATGTGACACAATGTGACCAAGAAACTTTACCTTCTCCAGTCCAAAATGGCACTTCTTTGTATTTAGTGAGATGTCATATTCTCTACATCTTATCAACATCTTCACCAAGTGCAACAAGTGGTCACTTCTCTTTCTACAAAACACAATCACATCATCTTGATACACTGCAATAAACTCATTGATGTAACCAGCAAAAGCATCATCCATTACTCTTTAAAAGTGGCTCCAACATTCATCATTCCAAAGGGCATCCTTACATACACATATGTTCCCCAAGGGGTAGTAAAGGTTTTCTTGATCATTTCTGATTCCTTCACCACAACCTGGTTATAACTAGAGAAACCATCCAAGGTGGGAAAGCAACTCAGAACCAGTCACTAACTGCAACATGTTCTCCATATTTGGTAAAGGATAATTATCCTTCATTGATGCACTTTTTATATTCCTAAAATCTACACACAGCCTGATGTCACCATTTTTCTTTCTCACTGGCACTAGATTTTCTACCCTAGAAGAATACCTTATGGGTTGAATAATCCCTCCATCTCTTAGCTTATTTAGTTCCTCTTGCATTTTGAGAGATAAGAGTGGATTGATGGGCCTTTTTTTCTACCTGAATGGCTTTGCATTAGACTCCAAGGGAATCTCATGTTGAAAGAGATCCTCTCTGTAAGATTTTAGTTCTGAATAGGTCCAAGCCATGCAATATTGGTATTTCTTCAACAATTGGATATATGAATTCTTCTCCTCCTTGCTTAGGTTACTACCTAACCAAATTTTCCTTGGATTCTCCTTTGTGCTAAGATCATGCTCCTCAATATCCCTCAAGGTTGTAATGCATCTGTTAACAATGCGATCAAAATTATAAAAATTTGACTTAAGAGTAACCAAACCTCTAGGAAAGGTATTGGTATTTATCTGGATGATTCCCTTGCCAAAAAAAGTTTCCTTTCCCTCTATTGTACATACCATTGGCTCTAAATCAATGCATTGATTTACAAACTCTCCCTTGTTTTGTAGGAATATTCTGATCTGAGTATCATCATCAAAAACCTTCTAGTGTTTAATATTATCAGGGACAGAGGATCTTCTCAATACCTCAACCTCATATTCACAATATGGGGACACTGGACAATTGTCAAAATGAGACCCCAATATTGCAAGCCTGTTTGGAAAATCATTGAATTTTCTATCATGATGCACTATGTTGAATGAATCAAACATCTCAATGACGTACCAAATTGCATGTTTGTACTATTTCATTCTCTGATTCTTTATGGTATACAATTTTCTGACTTGTTTTACAATTAATTTTGAGTCTCCTTTGATAAATATGTCCTTGACACCATATTTCCAAGCAATTCTTAAACCTAACAAAAATGCCTCATACTCAGTAATGTTGTTAGTGCACTCAAAGTTGAGTTTGAAGGAAAAAACAAAATTTTTCTTGACCAGGGGAAATTAGAACAACACCAACACCATTTCCAAACTTGGAGCAAGCTCCATCAGATAATAGAGTCCAAGGAGAGCCTTCCTATTCAAGATACCTGCATTCATCAATCTTGTTCTCCTTTCCATCAGCAAATCCCATAAAGTTGTTAGCATCAACATTTATGTACAACACTTCATAGGATGCATTGTTGGGATCCTCAATAAGATGCAACATTTTCTTCTCTCCATACAACCTAACAAGGCTGCCTTCAATTGGAATGATGGCATATGACATATCCATTTGGACACTCTCACTAACACTTATAGCCCATTTTCTTAACAATAGTGCATGCCCCACTTGGCTGGGCAGTCAACAATGACAACATCAAGTTTTAAATTTTTACCTTTGAAAGCTACAAGCTGCACCACCAAACCCTTCACACATCCCACTACTGTCACTTCTCTGGAGTCCATGGAAGTTCACTTCCCATATGTTGTTGTCACTTTGATATTCAGCTTGTTCATGACTTCTAGAGGAATGACATTGCATGATGCCCCTGAGTCAAACATGCATTTGTGCAACAGTCTGTCCTTAATGATCAAAGTGGTGAAGAATGGATCCACATTTAGCTGAGATTCCACCAAGGATATCCCCAAATAGACCTCAATCGGTTCACCTATTTCCTCCAATTCTGGTGGTGTTTCTAATTCTTGAATGATTGGAGGAGTCTCCACAATATTTAAATTTCTGCCTAGGGCAGTCTTCTCTTCCTTCAATCCCAAGTATTCAAATGCTCTCTTTTTGTGCTCAGGAATCCTAAGAAACTCAATAATTAGGACAGAGACCTTGATTTGACTTAAAACTTGGGCTATGTCATATGGAACATTCCTTGGTAAGGCAGTATTAGAAGGAAAGCTAACACACTCATTAGGTGGTACAGGATTCTTGACAACTTGGGCATGAGGAGGGATATAATTTTTGTTTGGAACTGCAGGTATTTTGGCAGATGGATCTTTCTTAGGAGCCTCTTTAGGAATTTTTGAAAGTAAGGGAGATTTTGGCTTAGCTTGATGTCATGTCCCTTTGACAGCCTTACTTCTTGTATTATATTCCTTCTCTTGAGCCACAACCACATTCATCAGTAACTGTTTGTCTTCCTCAGATGGAATTCCTCCATCATACTTATTTATCATTAAAACTCTTAAATATTCAAAATTATTATTGGGCAATTCAAAAGCTTGTACAGTATCTACTTCTAAAGTATGAGAGGGAGGAAGAATAAGTACCCTATGAATGCAGTCCCAGAAAGTGGCAGTTGTCTGGGCACTTATCACCTCAGTTGAAGTTGCCCCTTGTTGTGAGCTTGTGGATCAACCCATCATGCAGACATCATCATCATTTTCATCATCAACTTCTTCCTCTTCATGCTGATATTCTTCACAAGGAGTATGGGGCATGAAACATTTGTCACACCAATCAATGAAATTTGTTTCCTCCACAACAACAACTCTGGTAGCCAAAAGATCAGGCACCATTCTGTTTTCCCTACCTTGGGGCTGCCTATTTCCAGATCGAACAGGTCCTTTTCCTCTGTCATCATATCTTTGGTGATTTGTAAACCTGTCTTGGTTTTGTTGCTTGTGTTGACCTTGCGAGCTCTACCCAATTCCTTTCTCATCCTGGGCTAGTTTGTAGGAAATTTCTTTGACAGCCCCTGCCAAAGTTTTCAAAACCTCCTCTAGATCAGCAACCTTGCTTGTTTGAGGTTTTTCCGTGTTAACTAGATTTACACCTTCCCTTTTTGGAGGCTTTCTAATTGCCATGATGTTGTTATTTATTTTCAAATCCATGGTGAAGGCCTCCCTCAAATTTGTGGGCTTTTTGTCTCTTAAGTAATATGTAGCCTTTTTATCAAATGCATTAGTATACTTGATCAAACATGACTCATCACATGGCCTTATCCTAATAGTTAATCTCCTCAAGGTCTTATTAAACCTTGTGTTGAAATCATGTAATGACTCATTAGGGTTCTTTTTGATGTTTTCAAATTCTATGAAACCTAGGGTCAGTTCTATCACCATATTGCAATCTAAATGCAGTGCTCATCTCAGTCCAAGAATCAATAGAGTTATCTGGCAATGCTTTATACCAGTCCCTAGCATCTTCCTCCAAGGTATGGATAAACAGATTGATATATACATCTTCATGTTCAATCTCAAAATATTCCATCATATTGATAAAAATCTTTAGATGCTGATCACCAGTTATAACATTGTTTCCTTGGAACTTTGGTATTCTATTCCTTACATCTTGAGGCACTGCATTTGGATAACTAGCCATTCCCACAAAATTTCTAGGTCCAAAGGTGTTTACAATAAAAGGGGGTCTGGGTGGGGGTTGGGCCATGTTGATTCGAGAAGGTGACCCTGGAGGGATCACAAATTGATAAGGGGAAGAGGGTCCTTTGGAACACAGGAGTATGACTTTCAAAATGGATATCCTCTAAAGGCCTTGTTTCTTGAAAATCCCTATCAACTTCAGAAAAGACAGGTGTAAAATGTAAAGCAAATATTTCAAAATCAAATGAAGGAACTTCTCCAGCTAGAGAATTCAATTCCAAAAAGAGGCTACCTGATTCAGAGTCACTTGAATTGTAGTCTTCAACAATAGGCCGATCACTTTCATCAATGGAGATCCATCTCCTTGTCTATTGGTCACCAACAACTCTCTAGGCTTTTCTTCCTTTGATTTTGCTTTTCCAAGCTCTGGAAATAGTGTCCTGGCAGGATTTAAGCAAAGAAATATCTTCTTCCTTCCAGCTTTGTAAATATTAGTAACAAATCTAACTTTGACAAAGTTTTTTGACACTGGTACTCATTAAAATTCTGATCAATAGGGATTTGCCACTAAGGATTTCCACCTTAATTGTGCAAATGCACTAAATATGATCTGTCAGATGTCTGTCAATGCTAGAAACTGTAAATGGAAAGATTCAAACTTTCTTTATCCAAATTTATCAAATGAAAGCTATTGCACTGGATGTGAAAACTGAAAGAATTGCACAAAACTCTTGGAGCATACAAGAAGTGTTTTACCAAGGCTTGAATGTGAGCTATAACCAATAGTTCTCTAGTAACGACGCCACTTAGGTGTTGGTATCAAAATTGATTCTCCCTCAAATTTTGAGCAACATCCTTGGTTTGACAGGAAGCTCAAAGATAGATTAGATCATGGTGAGTCATTTTGTAACTGGGGATGAGATCTAACTGTCCCTCTGTCACTCAAATGTGGAGAAATGAATAGCACCCTTTAGAGGATTTTATCTATCCTCACTGTTTTAGGTTGTACCTTTCAACAAGGGTAAGAGGACCCTTTTGTATCATGTTTCTTATAGAGGAGATGAATATATCCTTTGTAATGAAGATGTTAAGGAGAACTTGGAGAAAATATGATCAATGCAAAAAAATCTAACTCTCACGAGTTGTCACTCTAGATACTGGAGATATTTTTTGGGCAAGGTTCAGGCCACTAAAGACATTTGAAATCCTAATTGTTTCTACATGATTAGGTAATTGAAATTATGCATTTGTGCACACACAAGACAAACAAGGGTAGTATGGGTAGGATTTTTTTGTTTTAAAAGAATTTTTTGGTGGGAGGTGAGGTAGAATGAACTTGATTCATCAAATCCTTGAGAAATAGTACAAAATGATAGATTCGACCAACTGAATGCCACAAGACAATTAAAATGTTTCTTTAACCAGAATATGTGCTTCAATGGAGGCCCAGATCAACACCTTTTCAAACAACTTATGAGATTCTAACACGAAGGCTTGAGTTAGAGAACCCAATAAAGCATCAAGATCTAAGCCAAATCACGCCTAAGGTACACCTAGAGGCTTATAAATAATCTCTATCAAATAGATGAAAGGAAAGTGATTTTGAATCATTTAATCCAATCCCAGATGAAATATATTCTGAGAAATGAAATTACAGATGCCACTAAACTATCACAAGGATTGAGGCTTGTGTGATTGGATCAAGTCTTAATACAAGATTGCAATAGAAACAAGAAAACTATTTGCATACATTCAAAGATAAAACAATCACATTTTTCTCAAGACAACACAGAATAACTCATATTTGATCAATTTTATCAGTGGGGGAAAGTTTCTAGACAATCTCAGATCTTGTCAATGGATGTACATTCGCAACCACCTTGACATGATTAATTTTGATACAAATCAAGATATACAGGCATATTAGACGGCTTTTCAAAAGACATGCTTTCTCAAATTTTCCTCTTGGGAATTTTCTTCAACCTCTAACACTCCAACCTCCAACCATTTGCATGGAAAAATCGTGCCATTTATAACATTTTACCATAGATTTTCCCCTCTCGAAAATCCATACATTGAGTGCACCAATGCTTGCCATGATCACAATCACGATTTCTGAGATCAGATTTACAAAACGTTGCCAGGTACTCGAGGGGGAAGATCTCATTGAATATCTCCCAAATTTAACTCCCTCCTTTGATAGATCAATTGTTCTTCAATTTTCCAACCACTTTCACCCTAAATTTTTCAAATCTGGCTCCTTGCGTGCTCAGGAGAAGAAAAATGGAAAATCTGATCAGGCTTAATAGTCAAACCATTTTAATGGAAAATGACGTCTTCCAGATCTCCCCACCAAACTCAAATATCAACATTAGCCCCCCTTTCTACTTGGCATGTAGAAAAACCCAAGAAATCATGAAGACTCACACTTCTAGGCATGTTTCAGAAAAATGGGGGGAAAATTAGATTCAGACTCTTAGTTGTCATTGATCTTTACTTTGAATTCGGGTCGTCCACGTGGAAGATTCAAATTTAGAATAGACCCGGGGGTTCCCTCTGAATTTTTACAAATTTTAGAAAAAATGGAAAAATTTCACATTTTGTTCTACACCTCCGCCCTCAAGAAATGAGCTTGACACGTGTCCTGAGGTGGGTCCCAAAACCACGGCTAAATTATGCCATTTCACCTCTTTTTTGGAACAGGAAAATTTTCTAAGTTTTCCTCGTAGCTCCGCCCTTGAGAAATGCTTCTGACACATGTCCCAATGTGGGTCCCAGTGGAACTGCGTTTCCTTTTTTAATTTTAACTCGTTTCTCTCAAAAGGAAAATTTTTCAACTTTCCTCTGCAGCTTTGCACCTCTTCCTTTGACAGAAGAAAGCTTTGACTTTTCCTTTACCGGGCTCGTGGGCCAATTTGATGTTTTAATCTTTTGAACCTTAGAGGTAAAAAATACAAGTTACCCCCGATGGTCCGCCTCCCTGCCCCTTTGACTTGAAACAAACTTTGACTAATCATTTATCAGGATTGCAGGCCATTTTTGATATTTTAACCCTCTTGAGCATAAGAGGAAAAAGTTATAAGTTACCCCCGATGGTCTTTTTCCCCACTCCTTTTGACTTGTCAAACTATCATGTGTCATAATGGCGCATCTCAAGATAGTCCCCAAAAATTGAGACCTTGAATGAGTGCGGGCTCGCCACGTGTCTTGGCCTAGAAAAATTTGTTTGAAGGCTCGAAGCTCAACAGAAGGCGCCAAGTGTCATGCTCTAGGGCAGTCTCTTTTGGCCATTGAAAAGTTCAAGAAAAATGTAAAGTGAGTGGAGACCTCTAAGTGTCCTCCTGGCACTTCTTCAAAATGGTGCCCAAGTTTAAGACTTTGAACGAGCGCAGTCCCACCACGTGTCCTTGTCTCCACCAAACTATTTTAGCTGCACAAAAATTTATCTAAGTCCGGGAAAAGTAGTGGAAATCTCCACGTGTCTTCCCAGCACTGTTCCAAGGCCAAACTAAATAGTAGATCCTCAAACGAGCGCCACTCCTCCATGTGGACAAATTTTGAGTTAAAGCTTTTCATGAAAATTTTGAAGAACCCAGCCAAACCGCATCCAACCAAAAGGTGCCACGTCCCCTACCGATGCAAGGATGTAAATTTGACTGTGAGAAACGCTCGTCAAACCGTAAAATATAGAAAAACGATCATTTGAGCCTGAAAATGAAAATTTCTCCAAAGACAGAGAATTTAGAAATGTTACAAGGCTCAAATACGTACATTAGAGACACATCCATTCATCTTTCTTAAAGTATTTAGGGTAGAAACGACAAGGAAAACAAATCCTGACTATGGAGAACGGAAAATATTGGGGAACATGAGTTTTTAGATGAACAGAGAACAAAAGACCTAAATTACAAACATTTTCCAGAGGATCGAGGAAAAAAAGAGAAAACCATGGATCCATAAGTGATCCATGACCTCGGAACAGATTAAAAATGACAACAAAGATTAATCAGGCATAACACGGGGAAGAACAAAGTGACAGAGGCCATAAATCGATATATTTTCATAGGTAAACTGGGGTGAGACTATTTTGAGCACAAAAAATACCTTGTATGTGGCCTTCTGGAAGTTGTAAATAGTTTCTCATTCTTGCTTCACTTGAAAACTGTAATTAAAAATGGCTGAACTTTGTAATATTATCTTAAAACTTCATTTTATTCAGCTATTAAGCTAGAATGAAAGCTCCAAAGTTCTTCAATTTGATGACTGAAAGTGTAGTCCATTTCTTATCTTAAAATATTGCATTTAATCTTCATTACAACGTTAGTATGTATGCTGGAAAAATTAAAATATCCATTTTTCATGGTGAAGCCCTGCCAAAATTTTCCTAGATTTCCTTCTTTAATTTCTTTTTCTAGTGTAATCTTCTCTTTGTACTTAACTTCATCCTTTAATCCTGATTCTTCTTCTTCAGTTGCAATCTAAAACATGCATTTTGTCTGCAATTCTCTCTTTTGTTCTATACTGCAACTTCTTTTATCCCTAGAATAACTACTGAACTTTGAGTTGCATTCTTCCTTCATTCCAGTATGTACTTGTCACTCATCTACTTCATGTACCATAGGATAGGAGTTATTAAATTTTGCAATCTTTATCCATAGTGAGGACTGTAAGACATGATTTATTTATATTTGGCTACAACCTGTACCTACACACTTGAGAAACAAGTTAGAAAATATTTAGGCTTTTGGCCTCTCTTATGTCCATGTTTTTTCTTTTCTTCTCTTTGTTTATTTCTAAGTGAGTAAATCATGTATATTGTTTGATCTTCAAGTAATCTATATCTCTTGTTATTAGAGATCCATGTGCATGAATTAGGACATTATAAGAATATGGATTGTACCCTGAGCTCATAAACTGATAGTTTCCTCTTTTCTATTTTCAGGTATAGTGCTCTTAGTAATGAAGATGAAGAGGGAACAAAGCTGAAGATAAGGATGTATCAACCGAAGGACAAACCTCCAGGCAATAATGGGTTCACTCATACTCCTTTATTTTCTCTTTCATGCATGTGTACCTCTTATTCCAGTAGATATACTTTACTTTCCAGTTACATCACATGGCTTGTGTGGGAACATTTGAAATTCCTTATGAATAAAGCATTGAATTGTGAAATTGAGTTGTGTATTTCTTTCTACATTTCTGCTTTCTGATATGGATTGTATGATGAACTAAACAACCCAATAGTATAATTGAATGTCTTAATCATGAAGGAAAGAACATTAAAGAATAGTTATAACATCTAGTAATGAACTCTAATTTCTGTAATCTGCAGTCTTGATTGCTGCTTCAAAACCTAACACTTCATCTATTTCTCAATTCAGTGTCTTCATCAAGAAAACACAGTTGCCCTTCGGGGCCTTGTGTTCTTTTACTGAAGATAGCATGAAATTGTAGGCTATGTGATCTTTTATGTTTTGTAACACACATAGCTGCAGGTTTCATGTAATCTTTAATTAATTCAACAAAAACAATATTGTTTGAAAGAAACTCCCCTAGCTTAGGTATACTTCACCGATGCTATCCATCGTAACAAAGTTTTGAGTTGCCCATTTTTGTACAAGTGTAAAAATTGTCAACAATTCTTAAATAAAATCAAAATTTATCGTAGTAACGTACTATTATTAAACTATACAAGTGAAGTTAGTATTTAACCTTTTTGTACCCTCCCTCTCAATTTAGTCACACCCAAGTTTGTAAAACTCTAGCATCTTAAGAAATAGTCTAATCCTCACAACTAGACTTCTTGTACTACACATAAGAAAAGTCTTCAAATGTCCATTTACATAACTTAAGAGTCCTTGTTCAAAGCAATGACTATGTGGTGTGACCTTACCATATATGGGGTAAGTAGAACTAACACTTTCTTTGTATCCTAGTGGACAACCAAATTCTTATGAAGTCAGATCTAGGACTAACTTCATCATCAAATGAAATCTTCATGGGATCCAAATGACACAATTGTAGTTGGTAAAATAGTTATACTATGCATTAAAATCATGTTAATGATCTCTTTAGTTCCTCACAGATAAATGTGTCACCTTAGCTAGTAACAACATATCACCTTGGTCTTTTATGAAGGTTTTATAGGATAAATAGGTTATCTCACCTTATACTGATCTATAGTTGGGCGTAGATCCCTTACTGAAATTAGAATTAAACTAAACCTCAGTTGATTAGGAGCTTAAATTTCGAGTGGAAAATTATAACTAACTCTTCGCAAATGAATTTTTTTTTGGAATATGTTGACTTAAGATATATGGGGAAACTAAAAAAATTGGTCCCGTAACCCCGAGTTATGTCCTTTTATGACATTTAGGATAAAGAAAATTTCCCATGCAGGATCATGAAATACTGAAACATGAGCTATTACCTAGAACACAAATCACTTGTGATTCATGCGTAGTTTTAATTGCTTATAATCATGTATTCTTCAAGATGTTAAGCAAATAATGTGTAACTTATTGCATCGTAAAGGGATGTCAGTAAGATACAAAAGCAACCACTTAACTGTAATGGAAACAATATTAAATTAGATATTTCTTTAGGAATAAATTTATACTTGAAGTCTTTATAACTGATTTTGACATTCTCTTATTGTTGAGAACAAACATGAATGCTCTCGAAGAAAACAAACATTTGAGCCGACACAAACATTGACATAAAAAATTATGATGTGTAAATGTAAAATTGACTAAAACTAACTTTTCAAATATAACAACTGTAACAGGCACGAATAAATGTGACCTAATGGAGGGATGGCTAAAAAAAGAGGTAATTTTAACCTTCATCTCCTTTGAATCATAAGATTTCCCCTATCAACTTCATGTTAGTTCCCTTGTGTAATGAGGGTAAAATTAAATGTCATATAAACATATTTTGAGAAACAAACCTCTAATGTAAGAACGAGTATAAAGAGACTTGTAGTTGCTTAAAACAAATTTAATTAACCAATGAGCTATGGATAACCAATGGAATTTGACAAAGGAAGCAACCATGCATTCTCCTTTAAAGGCTAACACTCTGCGAAATCAAGTAAATTTAGTTTGAAAAATAGGAAATTTTACAACTTAGTTGTTTAATTATCTTGAAAAATATAAGGTCATAGAATGGAAACCTAAAGGTAATCAATATGTAAACCATGAAAAGGCCATGTTGTGGAGTTTTCCTATCATTATGTTTATTAATATAGTTGGGTCATTATCCTGATTTACCTCATTTAAGTGAGACATTTTTGTGTACCTTATGTTATCATATTGTATCAATGTGTTCATGTTTGTACAAGTGTCTCATGTGATGTGGGGTTTTTTGAGTAATCCCATGTGTTATTTTGCAATTATTAATGATAGTAAAACAAAAATAGCTAGGTTTATTTAGTCATGGAATTATTTGATGCGTATTTGTGGGCATTACACTAGGCCTGAAATGGTCATCTAATCTAGTGTCGTCCAGTATACTACACCTTGTGCATCAAATTTTCTTATTCATTTAAATTTGTGGTGTTAGAAATACAGTCTGAAAGGGGAAACTTTCAATAATGGACATAGACTGATACCAACACTGAAACTGACACCTATACTCTGGATGGTTTATAAATCACATTGATATTTATTATAGCTTGTAATACTTTCCTTTCACTAATAGCTTAGCTAATTTAGTAATTTATTTTGGTTGGAAAAATTTTCATTGTTGACTCTTACATAGATTTTAGTTGAAAATAAACATAAACATGACAAGTTATTTCCAAGGATACAAATGCATTAATATTAAATCATTGGGTTATTTATTTTTGGTGGTATTTATGTTTACAAGGCTGATTCCAGGAGGAATGGTGAAAGGTGTAGAGACGTGGACATTTACTTCCCACTCATGAAAATGAAAGCTCTTGGCGTTGAACCAACCACGCCAACACTTTGGGGTGTCCAGGTAAATGCTAGGGAAGGTTTCGTTTCGGAGGCCAAAGCTCTAGGTGATTCAGGGCTACCTCGTCCGGGCATAGTCCCTTAAGAGCCATGAGACAAAAAATGCTATATCTTCAATGGGTGATTTCTCAAACTCCATGGCACCTAGAGACATCTCATTAGATCTGAAACCTCCACATTGGGACCCTCTACAAAATCCTCTCGTGGTTTTATTTAGCGCCAAACCGACTACACCAAAACATTGGAGTGGCCAAGTAAATGCTAGAGGAGGCCTCATTTCGGTTCCCTGTGCTCCTCGTGCTTCTGGGCTACCTTGTCTGGGCGTAATACCTTAAGAGGACTGAGACCAAAAAACACTATATCTTTGATAGGTGATTCCTTGGACTCCGTGACACCTAGAGATGTATCATCAGATCCAAAACCTTCACATCGAGACCCTCTATGAAAGGCTCTCAAAATTTTATCCATCTCCATTTGGTTCTCTTGTTGTCCTATTATTTGTAAATTCATGAAATACTGTAGTTTGAGTTAGTGTAAAGTTATCATACACAATACATTGCAAACGGAAGCTCTTGGTGCTAAATTGACTACGCTAACACGTCCAGATGGCCTGGTGAACACTAGTGGAGGCCTTTTTTTGGTTCCCTACACTCCCCATGCTTCTAGGCTACCTCGTCTAGGTGTAGTCCCTTAAGATCCCTAAGACCAAAACACACTATATCTTTGACAGGTGATTTCTTGGACTCTGTGACACCTAGAGACGTCTCGTCAAATCTGATTCCTCATCTCAGAGTTCTTATTCAATGACTAGATTGGCTTAAGAATGAATTTGATAGGGGAATGTCTAAGAACACAAGGGAGTTATCAATCACCTAGTAAATATTTCTTGTTTAGTTATAAAAGTGATTCATTTGGCCTACGGCTTAGTGAACTCCCATTCATTGATAATTTATGCTATGATAAACCAAGGGATGCTTTCAAAAGTGCCTTCAAAAACATAGGGGTATTCGTCAAGCCTAGTGAAGGGTGTGATGTGATTTTTAAGTAACTCGAAATGCCTACAAATTTAAAGTTAATAACATGAATTAGACATTATTAGACAATCGAGAATCATTGAGTGTCCGAATCAGAATGTCATTGCATCTAGAGATATTCTCAAGCATTGGAGTAATCCATATGGAGATACATTCTCAAAATATCAACAAATGAAAGGCATCAAATTGTGATAACTCTCTTTGAACTATTGAAGCTTTTCCTTCTATCCATGATTGTTATAAATAAATGTCTTAATGATGGTCCTAATGTTTTTATGCTCAGGTGTTTTAATAAGGGAGAAGACTAAGAAGCATTGAATAATGTAGTAGGTGCATGATAAGATAGGAACCGGTACAAAGAGACCATAAGAAAGAAGAAGCACAAGTAAGGTAAATATACATATACACATTGATAAATTAAATGAATAATTACTCAGATTATGTAACTCTTTATATACATACATTATATAAATATTGATTTCCAAAGTTTGATGCATATTATACATTGAAAATGCTAGTACATGTACATCAAAAATAAATGAAAAAATAATCCATAATGTCTTAAATATTTTCAAGTGCACATCATATTAGTTTCATGCAAAAATAATCTCATAAATGTAAGGTATCATACAAAAATATCAAGTTCCAAATAGTATTTTAATGTGCATAATAAAAATAAAAATGCCCAAATAGATCATATACCATCAAGTTTAAATTTCATATAGGTGTACATACAATGCCATACACATAGGCATAAAAAATAAATGTTATATAAGACATATATATTTCATAATCATCAAAATTTATACCTCTCTTAGCCTTGGTCGAAGAAGGCCCTCCCTTAGACTGTAATGGCCCTTTTTGGTGTTGACTCATTTTTGTGTTGTTGAACCCCATTGCCAGCGATGAATGGTTGTTTTACACCCTGTTATCTAGTTTCGAAGCTCACTTTGCGAGCCCAAGTAATTGGTGTAGGTGTGGCCTTTGGTGCTACGGGCAAGTTATCGTAGCAACCTACTTTGTTACTCCTACCTTAGTCCTTGTTATTGTTGTGTCAACGGTCATGCATTGGATCAATATTAGTGATCCAAGGCATACCTCTTATACTTTAGTGCTCGCGATCCTTGTTGCGAAGTAAAGCTGACTTTTTTTTTCTTCCTTCTGTTATACCACTTTGTTCTATCGCTAACGCTTTTGCAATTTCGACGGTACTTCGCTTCATCTCGGGAAGACCTTATTAATGATTTGTTGTATCCTGATTATTGGGTTGTAGAGGAAGTTTTATTTAATGGTGCTTATTGAATCTTAAAAATTGTACATAGCTTTTTGGATTTTTTAATATAGGTACCTAAATTTTGGCTAAATTAGCAAGACTACTCTCTCTTTTAAATTTTTTAAAAATTAGAGGGGGGAGCTTGGCACTTTGGCTGCGTGGAAGTGGGAGGAGGTTAGTGGTGGCACATGTTTTGATGGGGCCCTAAATTAATGCCAAAATTAACCCTTCCACCTACCACCCCTCACCATTTTAGTTGTGTCTTGGTGCTTGTTTCATGGCCTTCTCCAAATGTATTTACCTCTGTTGGGCACCATACTTTCCCTTACCTCGCCTTGCTAAGAATTTAATAATTAGTTGGCAGTTGCATGGAATTGTGACCTCTCCTTAATTGTTTTTCAATGCGTATGGAGGGGATTATGTTTGTCACGTTTTGTGGTTGCATTATTGAGTTTTGTTGTTGATCAATGAGCTGCGCTATTTTATCTTCCTCCCTATTTCGACCTGCATACGCCATGATTCGTCTGCTACCACATGGGTTGGAGGAGATTTAGGTGAAAAGGAGTGTGAATCTTTGAGCAACTTCAGTTCGGGAGTTTTAAAGTGTCTTGTCTGGACATGTGTGATG
The DNA here is from genome assembly GCA_019776745.2 of Taxus chinensis. Classification (NCBI taxonomy): domain Eukaryota; kingdom Viridiplantae; phylum Streptophyta; class Pinopsida; order Cupressales; family Taxaceae; genus Taxus; species Taxus chinensis. The sequence continues at coordinate 257,857,445 of CM034147.1, read as the reverse complement.
TTGGAGAAAGAATTATAGGCTAGGCGTTTTGAGGAAGCTTCATTCGGGTATGCTAAGTCTACCCCTATAATGCTCTGCTACCTTTTTACTAATCCATGAAATGAATGTTTCTTCCTACAATGGCACCTAGAAATGGGTTTGTTTTTGTGGTTTATTGATCTCCTTGAGTGTACTGGTTGCCCCCTTTGTATCTCCTTCTGAATCACTAGTTTTACATGGATTAAACATTTCTCTTCCTTGTTGTTCCATTATGAATTGATGAGTAGTAATTTGATTTAAATTGCTTTGTTATTTATGCAATAGCTGGTAAGGATTTTAATAAATGAAATATGGGTGCTTGCCTAATTGATTATTTCTGTGGCTGTATGGAATACTAGTAAACATTGTAACTTGTGATTTTGTGAGGGTAATCCATGGCTCGTATTATATGTAAAACCTAGTAACCTTGGGCTTCTATAACATGGAGAAACTTTAGAATTGAAATGAGTTTCATTAGAATGTTGGGTATTATGCTGCCTCGTTACACCATTTATTGGTATGTGTTTTGGGTCTTGTGAAAGAGGGATGACATTCCCTGGCATTTTCCCTTTGTTATGGTTAAAAAAGTTTTGTTTACTCGACCTTCTGAGGTCAACATGAAGTATCTGGATCTATTTTTTAATCCCAAACTCCTTACAGTTTTATGTTATTTTGAATTTTTTTTTTCCAAGTCAAGTTTTCGAGTTACTTCGAGTTGGAAACCAAAACCATGTATGTGTATTATCTATTAACGTAAGGCTGGCATATGTGTTACTGTTAATGAGATATGGAATGGACGTAGGGATCTCGAATGGTGCTTACTATTGGAATTCGTGTACTCCCCAAGCTGTTAGAAAGTTAGAGCAATCCTGTAAGATGATTTTGGAAATGGTTTACCTTTTGGGCTTAAAGAATTGAGGACATTTCTATGACCATTTTTATCTGTTGAATGTACACCTTGGGATACAGTCAGTTATTCATCCGGCATCTTATCGGTTGGATAAATGAACAAATATTGTATCAAATCCTTGTATCCTTTATGAAAGCGGGGGGAAAATTCATCAGTTTTAATGAACGATATCCTTACCAATATTTTTCCTTGTGGCTTGGAAGCCAACTGTTATGATCTTGGCCGATACGGATGTTTAGAGATGAACCCATGGATTTACTTTTGATAACTCATTCCATGATGGGTGATAACTGGTCATTGCATTAGTTAACTAGATGTGACCACCTAGATTTCTTAGGGTCTGTGAAGGGATTATTCTGTGGAGGCATCAATTCGTAGATTCTTTCATTGTTATGAATTTATTTTACAGGAAATTACTGCAGGAGGTATATCAAATATTATATTTTACATCCCCTGTGATATAGGATTCGACATGTGCTACTATGTAATCCTTGAGTGGGTTGGGAAAATTCATAACAAGACCCTATGGTCTTGACATCAGCTAGGAATATATTGTCCAATAATGTTGTCCAATCTCCCTTGCCCTCGTGGCTAGTGGTGTCAATTATCTGGTAAATGTTTGACCTATTCCGAAGGGCCATGTGGATTTGTTAATATTGTATTCACTTCACTGTTGACACAAAGCTCTTGGAGATTTCAATCATGTTTTTACCGGGTAACCAACCCAAATTGATATGTGTGTTGTTTCTTTTATGCTTGCAATTCTTGGTAAGGCCTTTAGAGAGTACTGGGGTATCGATGGTGTAATTACATATCATGTATCAAATCCCTTGAACACGAACTCAAATATCATATATTATCATACTTGTTTACTAAATTCCCCGTTTTGTGACTTCGTTTAGTGTAATCAACTTTCAAACATGTATGATATTGTTGGGAAATTGTAAAAATTATTAATGACATTTGGGGTTGTCCTTCCCTCATATTATTTAGAAAATTTGACGATTATGATGAGTTTTGTTGGTAGTAATGGCCTTTTTGAGTCTCATTTGTATTCTTTTGAAAAGTGGTTTTGATTTTGTTAACAAGTACTACTTTTAAGAGATCCTGTAAGGAGGAGGTGGTAAAAATCCTTGGTTAAAACTGAAACTATAGATTGTTTTTTAGGAGGGTGACGAATCCTTATTGCTATGAAACCTCCCTTCTGGAAGGATTGAATAACTTTATTTTGTTTGTGCCCATGACCGTAACTAGTATGTTTTGACTTATCTAGCTTTCCTTGTGATGGATGGATTGAGTATTAGATTTCAATCACGTAATCCATATGATTACATGATTGAAATTTAAATACTCTTGCCCCTTTGTTCCTAACCAATAAAGTCTTGCCTTGACCATTTGAAATATCGTTCTTACTAGAATAATTGGCTTCATCCTTGTTGGCTGGTGTAAATTCTTATCTCATGTGAAGAATTTTGATTTTTGGTTATGCTTTGATCCATTCTTGAAATAGAACATTCCTTTCAAGTTATGGTTAAATGTTAGATTACTGTTGCAGTGGGTAGTCTTATCATGCTCAGTTCTCGCGAACGAAGTCAAGTTAATACTTGTGCAGATGGATTATGCAAGTAGATAAAAGGAAAGATTGATAAAGGTTGCATCGGTTTGATTCATGAAGTTTCTTGTATGAATGTCTAATGTGTTGTAAATCTTGCAATGGTGTTTGTAATGAAGTTTGGAAGTCCTATTGCCTTGGATTTTCAGTATTTGTGAAATAAAGTTGTGTTATCTCTTTATAGTAAAACTTGTTATTATCATTGTGAGGAATAAAACTCGATGATCACCTCGTTATGTGTATTTTATTTATGTTATTATTTCAGTCATAAAAATGTTGTGGCGTGGCTGGACCAATTTTTTTACCTTCTTGTTCTCATTCAAATTCAATCGAATCTTTTGACACCTTTGGTATGTGTGCCATGTTAAATAGAAATGTTATACCCGTGTTTTGTTTTCTCGTTTGGTAGCAGTAAATTCTTCCTTCAAGTCATAAAACCTTCTTGTATAATCCCCCCATGTTCTTGGCATCAATGTAATTCTAGGCATAATAGTGTGGGTTGGCAATCCTAGTAAAAGTTAATCAAAAAAATAAAATAAAAATAAATGAACAAACAAATAAATGAATAAATAAGTAGAATATGGGAAATTTTGATCTCGTGGATAAAAATCCCGAGCTTTAAATGGAAGAAGAGGAACTATCTACTAGTGTATAAGGAATTACCTTCCACCCCTAAGATAAACTAATAAACCTTATTTCCTCATTATTCTGAAATGATAAATGATATTAAAGAGAAATCAATATTTTACTTTTGGGAAAATTCTAGGTCTTTGTAAGAAAGGGAAATAGTTAAGAAACGCTAGGTCCGACTCATCAATTTGAAACCTAATTGTATTATTTTTTCAAACAAAATCAAGTAAAACCTAAATGAAACTTCAACCATTCTTATTAAATCCTTAACCTCAATAAAAGACTGGCTTTTATCCCATGAGATCATGACGATGAATTATTCTTGACCATTTTCCCTAAATCCTTGCCTTGGGCATTGTATCCCTTCGTAAGAAATGGTAAAATTTTGAACCTTACTCAAAGGAGGTCATTGTTCCGAATCTAAAACGGTGCCTCCCTCCTTTGGATCTTACAATCGTCTCCTTGTGCAATGGAGGTTGAAACAAGATTCTGTAGCTTGTGTTTGTTTAAGTGAACCTTGCAGGAGGTGGTTTACCCCACCCATCTTAGTGTAAATATAATAAAAAATCAAGCAAATCATTGTCATATTAAAGGTGATCTCCTTTCAGGGATTTTTACCCAAAGCCAAGTAACTCTAGTAAAAAGAAAGGAACCTAACTTTTTTAGAAGAATTATACGGTTCATAACCTGAATCTCCTAGAACGTAAGTTAATAATTGAAGGCCGTGTTTTAGTAAAATAAATAACCTTAAGCAAAATTTCACCGTGGGATGCCCTAACCATAAATGTGTCTTGATCTTGTACCATTATGCCATGTCTTGTCATAAGGGGGAGTGAATGGTTCGTGATGGGCGTCATATTCTCCTTGTACCTAGGTGGTTAAACTTATGTCAAGGTTTTCGAGAGTTAGTTGTAGCCTTTGTGACCACCTGTAATTTCGTTCTGTACTTCAAACAAGTCAAAAAAAATTATCCTATACTTTGCTATGTTGGTCTGTGTGTTTGTTAATGTGGGCATTACATAGATGAAGATGGAAATCTATGAGCTGACTTTGGATCGTTTGAGCCCATGCTACGAGTCCTCTTCCGTTGAATACTTACCTGTAGTTGAACCTGTAAATGCAAACAATTTTTTTTGTCAAAAATTAATGTATATATGTTTTCAACATGCATTTAATACCATTCAAATGAAAGTATTTACATAAATACACAAAATTACTGCAAGTTGTCAATCACGCCGAATTTACATCTCACGCTTATATGAGTCATTGGGAGCTCTTGGAGTATGAACGAGGGTACGAAGATGATGAGATGGAGGATTTATTGCTATCGAAGTCAAAATGGAGGGGATTGAAGTTCCCTACATAAACATAAGATCACAAAATCTAACATCAAAATTAGTGAAAATAGAACTAAGTACATGTATGTGTAATGACAATATTTTAACTAATTTTATCAATATAGAACTATTGTTTTTACCTTTCCATGCCTATGAATCAAATGAACAGGGCTACTACCCATCGTAGGTGACTCTTGCATATACACAATGAAGGACATTATAACATAATTTAATAATTCTACAATGAAAGACATTACTAACATGTAATTTAACATAATATGAATTACATGAGAAATTTAACAAAATTTACATGTTGCTTGAATGCCTCAATGAGTTTCTATGTAGATGAAATCACAATGGAAACACCTTTCTCTACTTGTCGCAGAGATGATGGGGTGTCTAGTGAAGTCAAAATCTTTATCAAACATGTATCACGTGAGTTAGATGAACATACAAGAACATACATATATTTGACTTCAAAAGTATATGTGTGTGTGTGTGTGAAAATTTTACACAATTATAATTATAAATTGCCTCTGTGAATGTATGTGTATGCATGGTGCTCACCAACTATGGTCAGGATGAAGATGCGCCTGCTGAGTGTTGTAACACCAATGTATGTACATGTACAAATACAATTATTTTAAAAATTTAACATATATAAGTAAATCAAGTACTCTGAACTTTTTGTAACACACATAATAACACATAACAATTACCTATGAATGTGACTTCGATGACTGTAATCCAAATGTCTCACTCAAAAAGGCATCTGACATAATGACATTATCGTGTGCACCCCTAACACAACCTCTACCAAAATTAGTACGCATGAAAGTATCGTCCTCCTTGGGACCCAAACATATGCTACCACACGACAAGAAAAGATGTGGCCTCATGCTAGTACTCCCTAAGGGAATACTTTGTGTACCTTTGTGAGCATCTGGCTCAGAAATCTCCCTGGTAAGTCAAATAAGGTTCATAGATAGCCCCTGAAGCGTGTGGAGTGTATCAATCTCTACCGTCTCCTTCACTGTTGTAGGGACAGTCTCAAGGTGAGGGGGCTTCTGTGCGGGGAATTTACCCTGCTGAATAGGTGCACGTTGTGCACCTGGTCGATCCTATGAAAATCCTTTTCCTCAACCCTAGAAATCTCAAAAAACAAAATAATTTGGGATCTCGTTGAGGATAAACTCGCAATAGAGTTTCCTCATAAAGTATACAGTGGCACCTCATTGTTATTGCAAGGTGGAAAATCAAACGCCATCCACCATCAGTCACAAAAATTATTTTTAATCAAATTAATATTGCACAGATGGATGGGAAACTGTTTGCATGGAAACGAAATTGAAAAATTAGTACGGGCGTCTGTGTGTAAGGCGCATATGAGGTTTTTTGTAATTTATTTTTTCTTTACATCCACATATGAAAATTTGCTGGAATAATAAACCCTACAACCCTCTCTGTAAGGTTTCCAATGATCAATTTTCCCCGAACTAGTACCGCATCAACTTGAGAAACTAATGCCTCCAATGTGTTTCCAAGAGAGGCACAATGGGGGTTTGTAGATTGTGAATCCCTCATTATTTTTATTAAATCATTAATTTCAATTTTGTTTCCAACTATGTGGGCTGCTAAATCTTCTTGACTACTCAAGGGATGTTGAGCAACTATGGGAGGGTTGGCAGGGATAACAGGAATAACAAGGTTTGGTTGAGGTTGATTTCCTTGACCTCGAACTGTAGTAATAAAAATAATGTATTCAATTCAAATTATACTCTATAATTATCAAATTTCAATGCAATTTTGAGAAAAGAATTGTGCTTACCTCTTCTTCGTAGCGCCATCGTCGATTCAGATCTTTTTGGTGATCTAGAGATGATCGTTTGAGCTTGAGATCCATCTAAATGACAAAACACGAGGGCACAATTAAGCCTTAAAACTTGTGTTTGAGGGAGATAAAATGATAGAGGCTCGGTCTTTTTTTATAGGAGACATAATGTGTATGCATTATGGTTTGGTAAATTCCAAACCTAGGAAATTAAAACGCGGTCACGTTATAATAGAACGCATACGCGTTTTACTTTTTTCGGGTTTTTGTCCACTTTTTAGCCCCCCAACTTCGTGCACTTACCCTTATCTTCCCTTGGGGTCCAATGCAACTTTAATTTCCATGAGGACTCCGAATTTTACCTTTGTTCCTTTGCCTCCTAATATAAAAAACACCCACATCATTACCATTTCCATTGCCATTTCCATTTCCATTCCCCACATCCAAAATAAGGTCTTTTAGGCTTTAGTATGCACCACACATTGCTCTATTTTCTCAATAAGAAGAAGAGCCTCGAAGGAGAGAAGAAGCAAGACTACAACTTAATGAAACTTAAAATTAATGCACTTAAATTCCTCTTACAAACAAACAAATCCGACGTAGTCTACAAAACTATTGATGATATTATTTTAACATTATTGATTATATTACTTTATTGAACATTGATGATATTATTTTAACTCGTACAAATAACCAGGGGCATAGACTATAGTTTACAAATATCTGCAACCTGTTGTCAGAGCCATGGGCATAGCCTTTGCATCCGTACTTGACAATGTTGTTGTTTTCAAACAAGTTTCTAAATTTATTTTCATTGTCCTTTTACTGTTTGAAATATTTTCCCTAATAGCAAAGGTTGAACACCAACAGGCCTGTGACGAATTTCTCATTTCACACCATCATGAAGGCATAAAGAAGATTCACGACCATGCAAAGAGATACAATGTGGTTGGAGAGGGTTGCACTAAGAGGGGATGACTTCTCCAACAAGAAATTAGGAAGAAAAGCATCAAGGAATGCCTGGTGTCATAACCACAATAGAGAAGCCTTGGATGCAAATGGATGACATCTGTCCTGACATGCAAAAATCATCACAATATATATCACTCAGAATGTTATATACCAGTTTCCAAAACAAAAATCTTCGATTAAATCACTAGACCTACAGTGAGAGTGGAAAGGAAAATAATGAGTACAACTACATTGAACTCCATCTCCTACATGAAAAAGAAAATGCAATCTGAATTTTAATCTTTGCAAGAAAAAATACTCATTTGTCGCTCTTGAATCCTTAGACAATACTAAGATTAGTGTGAATTCTACTACAAATCCGAAGGCCTCATAGGGGGAAGCTATACAATTGTTTCAATACATTACATGTTTGAAATCAAACGTTTCTTCATTTTTGTGCAACAACCTACAAAGAAAAGGAAAACAAATTAGGTTATGAAAATATATTTAAAAGAGGGAACAAATGAAGGAGAAAAATAGACACTGCAAAGATGGTGGCATGTTCAGAATCTACGAGGTGAGCCAACAGGTTGTCAATGGGGCCAGTGTCCATGTATTGATCTTGGAACCAGGCTCCCATCACAGCCAACATGTCCAATCGCCTGTTCTTAATCTCCTTGGTCTGCAACTTCAAATACTCTTGCTAGCATGCGATGTACTAGAAGGGCGTTTTCAAAATCGCAAGATTTTTCAACAATATGCTCTGCGATAATTACCATTTTCTTTGTCAATTAAATAGCAATGATTCCCACTTCTACACCGCCTCCAACAATCACGCACATTTATTTCGAATTTGATGGCTAACAACTTATGATAAATACTTTTGTTTAAACTATAAATAATGGAGGTGAAAGACAATAGATATTTTAACTAAGTATAAAATTTAAATATCAGTACAAAAAGATTTTATCCAATCAGAAAATGATATTAAATTTTTTTAAAAAATAATTAGGGAAAAAAACTTCTAACTTTTATAACAACGGGCATGAGTGTATTGATAAAACAAAAAAATTATTTGCAAAGTTGGGACATTAAAATTAGCGCTTTTGGCAAGTGGAGCCTCATTACTCTTAGTGGTAGGGTAATGTATTTTAGGATATCTTTGAAACAGGGATCCCCAATGTAGATATTACAAAAGGTAAACTTGAGATATAGGATCTTCCACACGTATGTAACTTGGGATTTTCCACACCGACAACAGTACTTAGATTTACTGACAGTAATTAATGCTAACGCTTACTCTTAGCACGGGGAAAAGATGCCTCATGATCCTCTCACGCGCCAAAAGACTGTTAGTTATGTCTATGCAACTTGCAAGCATAGGTACTTATCCCTACAAATGTATTGGATTAGCTCTATTTGTATGAAATGGAGAAGGGTCTCGAGGAAAATGTAGATGTGGCTTGCTTTAAAGAAAAAAAAGTTGAGTCACTTAAGGAGCTCACCCATTATGACCCTTGCAAATAAGAACCGAGCTAAGTGTCGAGTTACTTCCTAATGCAAATGTTAATTTGACCCATTCAATATGGAAGAATGCAGAGAAGAGGAGCGGAGATCATTTTAGAGGAGGAGAATACGTAGAGATAATATTCTTCATCCATTGAAAGAAACCCTCCAATTCATCATTGGTATCTTCTCTCTAAATATTGTTTAATAGTAGTGATGTGGAGGCCAACAAGAATTTTATATTTGTTGTTGTGCTCAAGACAATTTTGCTAAACTCTATGCCTGAGGAGTTGAGGAAGAGGCTTGTGAATAGATTTAGGGAGGATTACGAAGGGTGTGTGTGTTTAATGGAGTATTTTAATTTGGTAAAACATCATTTCTATGTAGTATATTTGAATACATACTCTACATGAGGTGAAACTCTTGGATTTGAAATCAACTAAGAATATTTAGATGTATATATTGGTGACATAGTTAGTGTGGGTGTTTCAATGTATAGATGCACATTTTCTTTAATTTATTTAGAAGATATATTTAAGTCAGTGCATTTTACTAGTTAAAATTTACATGTGTTATTTTAGAGGTTAAAATATGAATGATTTTTTTTATTGAAGGGGTAAGAATCCAAATTGGTTTTATTTTTAGGACTAAACTCCAAGTAGAAGTTAAAGTTACTTGTTTTACTATTTACAAGTTTTCTTAATGATTTTGATAAGAGATCCTAGTGTAGTTTGATTGTATTTATGTGTTTAGTGATTTATGTGTCTTCTTATCTCATTTCAATTGTTTGATTTATTTATTAATTTTATTTAATGTTTATTTTAGTTATGATGATTTTTAGGAAATTATAATATTACAAATTTGGGCTTTCTTTACATCAAAATTTGATTATTTTACCAGTTTAAATGCGGCCTAATTTACATCATTATGATAGAGGGATCATTGTGTTTGGATTACTGAATTTTCTTTTTTTATTTAAGATGCCAATCAACTGGTGATTTTGAAAAGAAACAATATATCGTTAAAAAAAATATTCTTAATTTTTATGACGTGTATTTGATTTATTCTTGTCATATGAAGTGTAAAATATTTGTGCTACTTTTCATCATCGAAGCGCTGGTCCAATACTTTCCCTTCGAAATAAAATTCAGACCAACCCTTCAAATTTGATCCCTGCTCATGATCCTCTCACGCGCCAAAATATTGTTAGTTATGTCTATGCAACTTGCAAGCATAGGTACTTATCCCTACAAATGTATCCGCACAAAAGTGAGGTCTGTGCCAGCATGATTCTGTCAGAATGCTGGTCACATCATCTCGTACATATCTCCGGTTTCCATATCTATAAAAGCGATATGTGTTCCAATTTTCCAGGCTCTAGCCATGCTCTCGTTCTACCTCTACTTCTGCTCAACAATGATATGATTTTGAGTGGGCTGCACGAAATTCCAAATATTATAATCTTGATCATTACAAAATATTTCTAAATGAAGTTTGTAAAGAATCATGTTACAAGTACCTAGAGGTATTACTTTCACCTAATCCAGACTATCCCATGAGACTTCGTGAGAGAAAACAATTGAAAATATTAATGGGGTTGAGATTGAGATTAACATTAAGATAACTAAAAAATATCAATCCAAAAAGAGCTGAGATTAAGATTTAATTCTTGAAAACCTCATCGCAAATCATTGCTATTATCGAAAAGGATGGACCCCTCATTCTTCTTTTCGACCCAAAAGGGCCATCTATGTGCTATTTCTTCCTACCCGAGGTCAGCCAAAGCCAATATTTTGTGACTATAGTATTTGATATTTTAATGCCTGAAATTTTTAATAACTGAAGACATTGTCATTTAACCTTTCTTACAATCCACTTTTGAGAAAAATTCTTATGGAACCTCTACTACGATGGAGTAAAGTATATCATCGATGTTGAGGCAAGCATGATTCTAATTACTTTGAGTGGAAGAATCATACCTTTCAATTTCCTACTCAAATTTGAATGTATAAACAACACGGTCGAGTATGATGGGTATTGATTGGATTATTCATATCTCAAAAATAGGGATTCAAAACTTTTTCATCTTTGGCGATTCTTAACTCATTGCTATTCAAGTGTTGAGTGATTACCAAAAAAAATCCAAACACTTTCAATTGTACAAAAATGTTACCAAATAGTTGTTTAAGGAATTTGATCATGCATTATCCATAGAATCCATTCCTAGATCTTATAACTAACTTATTAATGCCACATCTAAGACATCAATGCATTTCTACCCCTTCCATGTGTTGTTAGAGGTGGATTTCATAGTGCTGATGAGGGGCAAATGCCTCGTAAATAAAGTGATCATAGTTTAAAAAGATCAAGTAAAGATAGATAATGTAGGGATCATGGACATTAACATGGCTGATAAAAATGATGTGATCCTAAAATACCTTAAATCCTATGAACATATCCCTTCCTCTCATGAAAAAAGGGGATTTCCATGACCCCTCACCATTTTTCATTCCTAGAGTCCCAGTATGAATCGTACTGCAATGTTTGGGATTATGAATCCTTCATAGAGGATCTCAACATTTTTTAAGCCATGAAGGATAACCTAGACGTTCCTTGCGCTCCAAAATAATTCAAGTAAGGTAATTCATCTCTCATAAAATAAACTATAACATAAACATAAACATGGAAAATATTCCAAGGACACTAAATCCCATATCTTCACTCTCCCCAAAAAAGGTGAAATACCATAACAACTTCTTATCAAGCTCTCTGAATCATTTTATTTATCTTACTTAGATTTGATTGGACTTCAGAAAATGGCATTCATAACCAAGTGACCAAAGCCTCAATCCAAACTGGTGAGATACGAATGATAAAACTCATGATGAGATAATAAGTCGTCAAACTAATTAATATATACTTCAACTAACCTTTTGATTACATGAATTAGATATCTAACATCATTCATTGTCTTAAGAAGAATAGAAATATAACAACTTGCATAGACTTTATAGATATCAACAAGGCATTCCCTAAGGATGATTTGTTGTCACTTTCTTTTGATGTCATCATGGATGAAACTATTGGATATGAAATCCATTATCTCATGGATTTTTTAATGCTCCAATCAAATTCGTATTTGTAAATATGACTAGGCTAAAACTTCCTTTACCACCCTTTGGGGGACCTTCTTATACATTATCATGTCATTTGGCCTTAAAAACATTATGGGAACCTATCAAAAGTGATCACCCACATCTTTCATGATATTATTCACAAGATTGTCAACATCTAGATGTCAATGACCTACTGAATAATGCCAAGAAAAAGGAATATATCTTGAGTATATTATAGGTTATACTCACTTTCCTAGTTGATTTTGGAACTACACTGAACCTAAAGAAGTACATATTTTTAGTCATGGAAGGAAAAATTGTATGATTACCATCTTAAAGCATGGAATACAAAAAAACTCTAACAAAGTTCATGCCATACTCAAGGTGGTTTTTCCAAATAACAAGTCCTAGATTAGGTAATTATTGGGGAAGCTACAAGAGATAAAAAGGTTCATGCCCAACGTCACATATGCAGTCTATCATATAAAAAACCAACTAAAAAAGGAAACCATCCTTACTTGGACCAAATATTATTTAGAGGCTTTCAAGGTTGTCAAACATTTTCTTCTATCGCCTCCCACACAGACGGAAAAATGTCCCAACAAACTATTCAACCTTTGCATGGATGCAACATATGTCTCCTTTGAATTTATACAAAGCACCAGATATGTGGTCCATCTGTGCTCTCATTCTACCTTTGTTGCTTCTTAATAACGACAAGATGGATCTTTCAAAAATATTTTTATTTTCTATGTTGCATAAAACATGTTTAATCCAAGAAAAAAAGGAACTTGCACTATACCATAACTATGATTTTGAGTGGGCTGCACAAAACTTCAAATATTAAAATCGTGTTTATTGTGAAATATTCCCTTCATAGTCCTAAAATCTAGAAATCACATTAGAGTAATGCAATTGATATGCCGATAGGGAGGATGGAAGTAGAAATAATGTTGGGGGAAGCAAGATGATGAAGCATAGATAAAGGCAAAGAGTTTGGAGGGAAGAGAATATGTAAGAACTAAAGTAGGTGGCTATGTTAATTCTTTTGGTAAGTCACATATGGACCACATTTCATAATTACGAACTTCATAAAGGAGAAAAGGGGCGCAATGCACCCCTTGTCATTCAAACTAATATCAAATGACTATATATTTGATAGCAAGATACATTTTTCAGGCCTTTATGGTTACACGAGAAAACAATAGGCATTAGGAATCGTGCTCAATGGCATACTGCTTCATTGATTATGGTGAAGAAAGAAGTGGAAACTTATCAGATAATTTACCATTTCACAATAGCAAATTTGTATTTTTGATGCACTATTTTGATCATTAGATACCTGTACATGTAAGTATATGGTTGATATTAGTTGGTGAGGGGTTTAGATGATTTTTTTTGCATTATTTTGGGGAAGGTTTTCATGATCATATGTTGAAACAAGATTTATTTCATCACCAAACCTAGTGTGTATGATAGAGAGGAGGACATTAAGGACAATATGTTGATATTTGTGAAGACTGAGACTTGACTATAGATGAAGGAATATTGTTAAAATATTTTAGTGAAGATTTGTGAATGTATCATCTCTTAACAGTGATCAACAAGTGAGAGAAAAGTTGTTCCTTTAATGAGACTGTAGTAGGGAAGTGTCCTTTGTTATAGAGAGACTGATACTATTATTTTGAATCTGAGTGTTAATACACATTCATAGTAAGAATTGAAAGTGGTAAGGATCAATCCAAGACTCTGAGATAGGTTCCAAACCCATACAAGTAAGTAACATTTCTCTGATAATCAAATAACCCTTCTTAGGTTTGAGAAAAACTCTCGTTAGGGTTTAGATAACAATTGGATTTTCTTGACTTATACAAAGAGATAATATCCAAGACTTATAATATATATTTGGATATGTCTATTGAAGAAAAATCCAAATTTTTGAGGTCTGAGGATCTATTAATATCAATATGTGGATAAAATTCTAGACTGATACTTGGAGATGCTCATTGTGAACACTAAATAGAACCTTATCATTTAAATGGAGGGTCTATATGAGGAAGATTTGGTTTTTATTTTTCACGTTACATCTTAGTGATTAGTAATAGATTGTGAAATTATCTTAAGGGGTTAGAAGAGAATTATTCTCACAGCCACTTAGGAAGTCTACAGTCCTGTAGAAAAGCATTTTTGGAGTAGAATTTTAGCATTCAATGAGGAGTGTAATGATAAAGACTTGGATTTAGCACTCTAAAATTAAAATTTATAATCATGAAATTTATCTAAATCAATCTCATGAAGTTTCATGGTTAAAATTAGTCTCTAAAAGTTATGCACAATAGTAACCGGATTGGTCTGTGAGATACAAGGAGGAATGAAGTTAGGGTTGACAATTTAAAGACCCAAACGAAAGAATTAATGCATGATTTTTTTAGAAATTATCCTAAGGGAGTATTTGATGAGATATAAGGAGAATTTAAAAATTCCATTAATAAAAAATGGATAGAATTCCAACAGTCTAGGGAAAGCCCCTAAAACATAGTTTAAGGTCTAATTTGAGAGGCACCGTTACAAAGAGAATATGAGATCTATTTAGAATTTAGACATGAAAATTCACAGCCTTTAATATACCTAAAATGGGTATTATAAAAATATTATTTTTAATTTTTAAGGCCCATGCAATGAAAATTATAGACAGAGGAGGATTTCCCCAAGTTATTAGGCTTGAACAAACAAAATTGAAAAGGTGTGATAAGAAGAGTTTTGGATGGAACTAGGAACAAAAAATTTGCAAGAACTTTGGTGATGGTAGAAGGAGATAAAATAAGTTTGTGAGATTATCTAAACAATTATATAACCCTATGTGCAATATTATGACATAAATTCCTTTCTTGGAAGCATAGTAGGCCACTTTGCCAAGGTGAATGAAGAGTGGAGGTTTGATTGCTTTAAACCCATTTGTTAAATTAATATAATAGTGTCTTGAAGTGCAGGGATAGAATAATATTTTTAGGAAGACTATTGTAAGGAATCAAGACTAAAGAATGTAATTTATAAGCCTTTTTAGAGTTTAGTGAAGAGCTGAGGTAGGAACTTATTGAATGTGTGGGTTAGACTGAGTTGAGTGTTATCCTACATAATTTGGTATCCGAGTAAGAGTTTAACTTTTGAAGACAAGAAATATTTCTTAATAGTGGTTGTAGGAAAGAGAATACAAAATGGTTCAAGTAAGTGAGATGAAATAGTCATATTGAGAAGAGAGGATGGAAAGAATGATGGAGATTGTGTTGAACAGAATAGAAAGCATGGAATAATTTCAGAGAAATATGATTAGAGATATGATCTATATGAAAAGTAATGAAGCAAATAGGAAGATGTAATTTATAGGAAGATGTTACAAGTGTCAGAGATATGTAGGACATAATGCATATGAGTACACAAAGTTGGTTCCAGAGATGAGAAAGGACAATAAAGATGATGATTAGATTTTATGATACAAAGGTAAGTCCTTTTTGTGTAGAATATTTCTTTTGAAACCAAGTAAAAAAGTGGAAGAGATAACTCAAATAAGGTGTTTTTTTAGAACTACATACTAAAGGAAAAGTTTGTAAAGTGATTATTGAAAATGAAAGTACAGAAAATATTGTTTCATTTGAGATGGTGGAAAAACTTGGACTAAAAAATACCATGCACCCCAATCCATATCAAGTATCAGGGATGCATAAAGGACATCATATTCTAGTTAGAGAACAATGTCAAGTTGAGTTTCAAATTGGTAGGTATAAGGAAAAAATTTTATGTGATTTATTTCCTATTGATTTATGTCATGTGTTATTGGGAAGACCGTGTCAGTATGACAGAAAGGAATTTCATGATGGAAATAAGAATATTTATATTTTTATAACACCAATAGGGATCAGTCATACACTTTTTCCACTCAAATTTGAACAAGAAAAACCAACAGGATTAGTGATGATGATGGCAGCCAAGATTTTTTTGATACAAAGTAAAGAAGCGTGTGAAAGCATATTGTGCAAGGATTTTAATCCTTAAAAATAAGATTTGAGTAATGGATTTGATATTTATGGATGTCATGACTTTATAGAGATAGAGATGGTTGTAAGATAAGAAGAATTGAATGATTAATTTGATGATGAGAAAGAGAAAAGAGATGAAAAAGTGAGAAGAGAAGCACATGTTAGAGTGCTTGAAGACAAACAAAGAGGTCTAGTGAGAGAGAAATAACTTGATAAATATGAGAGAAGTGATAAGAAAAGGATGAGTAAAATATTTAAGATAAAATACAAAGAATAAAATAGAAAAAGGAAGATGAACAAGGCATGTAAGCCCCTTGATTTTGATTCTAATACTACATTGAGTTTTAATTTTATAGGTACAAGTGAGAGGAAAGAAGATGAAGACAAATTGGAGAGAATCATAGTAAATATATAATGGGAAAGGAAAAGGAAAGTGAGTAAAATAGGTGAAGAGTATGAAAACTTTTGCTAAAGAAATAATCAAGCATTGCATTAGTCAAGAGCAGTGTGTTAAAGTAGTTCTGGAAGGAAAAAATATACAAATGACTCAAAAAGGATAGAAAGAGGATGAAATTATTAGTTTAACAACCATGATTGATTATGGTACAACATATTTAATCATGAATCAGGGGTATCTATTAAAAATTGGTACACAAGAAACTATGTACAGTCCTACAAGTAATATTTTTATCAATACATTGAGAATTTTAAGGAAGAACCAATCTATGGAAGGAAATAGGAAGTTGGTAAAGATGGATCAGAGTTGGTTTTTAGTGAAGGAAAATTTTCAAGGGATCCTCTTCAACTAGAAACAGAGAAAGAAAGAAGGAGAACAAGAAAGTAAGCACAAGTATGGAGAAGCTTCTCTTTTCCCCCTAGGAGTATGATGCAAGAGCATCAACTTACTAGTATGTATATAGGATAATAACCTCAATTTTGACTCATGAATTTTTGATAGATCATATAGGTCATTTAGGGTCTGATGGACGTGTCAAGATTCAATAAGGCCTATACAAATTCAAATTTGGACATTTCCCTCCAAAATGATAATTTGAATCTTTGAAAGAAATTTTGTATTGTAACAGTGGTTTTAGTCAGTTCTTGGAGTCTTAACCCATGAAATGAGATGATGGAAATTATAATAAGGTATAAATATCCTACTAAAGTCAAAAATGTGACCTAGTTCTCAAATCCTAGACTTTAGGTTAAGTAGAAGTATTTCTTGATGTAATGCAACACAAAATATGGAAAGGGATGGGTCTGAAGGACAAGGAAATGGTTAGAATCCTCATAAAGGCATATTTAAAATATTTTTGTAAATATTTTGAACCAACATTTAGATGGTCTTTCAAAATTGGGAAGAACTTCAAGAAATCTAGTAAGAGGAGATCTGTGTATGCACAGTTTTTTTATTATTGGATTTTTTTGTGTATTTCCTAAGAAAGAAGGTTGTACATGTATAATAAGATAGGGGATGTACTAGTAATATGTTCATTTTTATGTGTTAGTGTTGATAATTGTGAGTTTTCATGATCTTTGTAAGGAGATAAGGTTGGATACATTGATAATTTTTTAATATTTTGTGAGAATCCAATGTTAGGCTATAGTGACATTTGATGATAAGGAATCTGATTTGAAATTTGAAACTAACATATGATAATAATAGTGTATAAGCATAAGCCTCACCTCCAATTAAAATATTTATAAGGTTGTGGTTAATCACATTGTTCGAGAGAATTTTTGACAGTTTAGGGACTTTGTCTCAGAGGTAGAGTAATGGAAATTACATGTTTGAAAAAAAGGAAGCTTGGTCATCCATTACTAGTAGTCAAGGAAATTTAGGAGGTTATCACAAGGATGTAAGAGGAGCATCACACAAAGGAAAGAATTAATCACGACATTTCACCAAGTTCAAAGTTTCAAAGTCGCAGTAAAGGGTTTTATACCATGTTATTCCAAAAACTTGTGAGATAGTCACTTCAAGAATGATCTTGTACACACATTTCATAGCTTACTGGTAAGATAAGAGTCTATTAAAGGTTAATGTAGTCATATTTGTTGATTTTAAATTCTTGGGGAATATTTTTCCAAAATTTATAGCTAAAACCAACTTCTCGGACAGGGATCAGACATTGTTAGGGTTTAGTGAGAAAACGTGCTTTAAAAATCCTCATACCTGGAGTTTGGGCTTGAAACTTGAAATAAACCATCATGGGGTAATTATTGAATTATTAGAAGGAGAAATTTTAAGTTTCATTGGAAATAAATTGAGATACCCTTGAAATTTTAAAGAGACGTCATTATACAGAGTCATGAGACTACTGGAAGAGTACATTAACAAAGGATCTATGTTGTTAGCTATGAATTAGGAATTAAGGTTTATTGAGGTGAAAAAATTCCATAATAGATGTTTGGAACCATGCATTTATGCTGCATATTAAGAGAGAAGTTGTAGACTAAACTAGATTGTTACACTCTTGAAAGAGAGCTAAAACCCAGAGGAACAAAAATTGAGGTAGTGAGAGTAAATGTAGAAGATGAAACTTAGAATATAGAAAACACCTTTGGTATGATATGGTGATTTTAATGAAGTTGAAAGTTTTTTTTGGGTTCTTCTCAAGTATTTTTTTTAGTAGCAAATATTCATAATTTAGAGAATATTCCATTTTAGGAAAATTTGAAAAGGTAGATTTTTCGGAGCAGGTCAGTGACCTGTTTGCTTAAAATTTACAATATATATATATATATATATATATATATATATATATATTGGGGTCAGCTTTTCCTACATTTGAAAACATCTCATATAAAAACCTAGGTGATTTGTCAAGTAGTATAGTACTAACTTACTACTATTTTACTGAGGTACCGACATATAAAGTATTGTGAACTTACAGGGTAGGTTGTTAATGCATGACATGAGAGTTTTTATGCATGGAAGGAATTTGTTAATGTAAGACAAGATGTTATTGATGCACAAAATTTATATGTTGTTGACACATGATAGGAGGTCAGAGGTTGTAGATGCATGATAACAAATTTTTAGTCGTACGAAAACAAGGTTGATGTTGTGCGATAGCAAACCTCCTATTGCATGACATGAGGTTTTTTGTTGCACAAAAACATCCTTATTATCGTACGAATGCAAATATGTTATCGTACATATGCAGCCTTTCTATTGCATGACTTGAAAATGAAATCTTATTTTGGGTGAAAAATTTGCACAAAACCCCAAAAAATTCATCATGTTCGCGAAAATGGTTTAAGGGATATTCACCAAGAATATTCCACCTTAGATTTCCCATAGGTATCTTTAAATGAACCATGGTTCTTCTAGATTAATTTTAGTATGAATGCCTCAAGTAACCATATTTTAAGTATATAGGTAGGCAGATTGGCTAGTTTTGTGAAATTTTGGGTTTTGGGAGTGAGCATCATTTCAGTGAGGATTCTAATAGTGCTTTGAGGTGGTGAATAGGGTAAGGATGAAGTAAGAGCATGCTGAAGGAGTAAATGAACTATTTTTTTTTAATTTTTAAAGAGCTATGAGAAGAGACTAGAAAAAACTAAGGGAAGGTTTTGAAACCAAGTCCTAGTTTGGATTTATATACCATTTTATCACTGAGTTCACATCAAAGTGTAGATTATAGGAAAAGGTTTGTTTTATTGAATATCTTTTAAATTTATTTTGATATAATATTTCCATAAATGGTAGTTTAGACTTGAAATGATCATGTAGTTCAGTGTAAAGTATCCCTAAAAGTTTAAAGCTCTTGAAAAAGTAATGTGTGCTTCATAGCTTACATATTTTGACTACACCATTATGGTATTAGAGTGAGAAGTAGGTTGTTAAAAAATAAAAATATATTGTTTTGATGGTGATTGTAGGTAGAGGACAAAATGGTGCAAGTGAGAGAAGAAAGAAAGTTAGATTGGGAAAAGAAGATGAAAAGAATGATGGAGACTATGTTGAATAGAGTATAAAACATAGAAGAAAGTTAGAGAAAGATGATGAGAGATATGAGCTATATGTGAAAGAATGAAGCAAATAAGAAGATGTAATTTATAGGAAGATGTTACAAGTGTCAAAGGTATGCAGGGCACAAGGCATATGAGTGCACATAGATTGTTCCAGAGATGAGAATGAATAGAAAAGCTACTGATCAGATTGTACAACACATAGGTAAGTCCTTTTTATGTAAAAGAGTGCTTTTGAAACCAAGTAAAATAGTGGAAGAGATAACTCAAAGAATGTGTTTGTTTAGAACTACATGCAAAGCTAAAGGAAAAGTTTGTAAAGTGATTATTAACACTAGAAGTACATAAAATCTTGTTTTTTTAGATGGTGGAGAAACATGGACTAAAAAATACCATGTAACCCAATTCATATCACATTTTATAGATGTAGAAAGGACACCATATTCTTGTTAGAGAACAATGTCAAGTTGAGTTTCAAATTGGTAGGTATAAGGCCAAAGTGTTATGTGATTTAGTTCCCATGGACGTTTGTCATATTTTGTTAGGAAGCCCATGGTAGTATGACAAGTAGGAAGTCCATAATGTAAAGAAGAATAATTATACAATTTTAGCAAATGGCACTAGTCACACACTTTTGCCTCTCAAAGGTGAGTAAGGAGCACAAGAAGGGTTAGTAATGATGATGATAACTAAGAAGTTTTTGGTACAAAGTAAATAAGCATGTGAAAGGATACTGTCCAAGGCTATTAATCCTCAGAAGTTAGTTTTGAACAAAGGATTTGATAAAGAGATAGATATGGTTTTAGTACAAGATGAGGTGAAAGATGAAGAAGATGATGATAGACATGAAAGCGATGATAGAGAGAGAAGTGAAGCACATCCTAAAGTGCTTGATTACCAACAAAGAGGTCTAGTGATAAATAAATCAGATAATGAAGTCGAAAGAAGTGATAAACAAAGGATGAGTGAAGTAGTTAAGAAGAAAGACAAGGAAGAACTGAGAAAGAGGAAGATGAATGAGGTCTACAAGCCTTTTGTTTTTTATGCTAACATTTCTTGGAGATTTAATTTTGTAGGTACAACTGAAAAGAATGAAGGCGAAGAATAATTTGTGACAAATTTCAGAGTATGACAAAGATAAGGAGCAATCAAGCATTTAACATAAAGAAAACAATCAAGAAAGGGATGCTAAAACAATTCTAGAAGGAAATGATATAGAAATTATACAAGAGGGTCAAAACAAAACAGTGTAAAAGGTGAAAATGATTCAAAAAGGAAAGAAAGAAGATGAAATTATCATAGTCACAACCTTGATTGATCAAGGTACATCGTATTTAACCATAAATGAGGGGTATATGATTAAATTTGAGACACAAGAAACTATGTACAGTCCTAAAAGTAATAGTTTGATCAAGAAAATGAGAAATTTAAGGAAGAACCAGTCTATGGAAGGTAAAAATAAGTTGGTAAAGATGGATAAGAGTGGGTATTCAGTGAAATAACATTTTCAAGGGATCGTCTTCAACTGGAAACAGAGAAAGAAAGAAGGAGAACAAGAGAACAAGCACACGTATGGGGAATCTTATTTTTCCCCTTGAGAGTATGTTTGATAAATATTTATGAAGATATTTATGACAAAATTTAAATATGATTTCGAATATTAATAAATAATAATAATTTAATAATTCAATAAATAAATATCCTCTTCAATATATATTAAATATTTTTTTTATTTGTATAAACTATTTAGTAACATTTATCAATATTTAAATAATTAATTATATTTATGACACCGAGAGGTGTTCTACAATGAGGCAAGAGTGGCATACATTGATTAAAAAAAATGATATTTACCGATTAATATTTAATGGCTAAAATAATTTATTTTTTAAAATCGATTGAATTTTTAGTAAATAAAATAAATATATGATTATGTATTAATATATAGAAATGTAAGTTATTTTAAAGTGTGGATTGGTAAATAACTTTGGGAAGATATTACTAGGGAAGTAAATTCAAGATAAATAGTGTTGGGATATTAATATTTTTGGTAGATAATCACTTCGGAGTAACTAATAAGTGTGAATGTAAGTAACTTTAATATTATTATATTGATCTATATTATTTTTTACTTTTAAATGTATTTTTTATGTAAGTAACTATATTTATTTTTAGTGTGAAGATAATTGGTGCCCAAAAAATAACAGGTATATATATATTTTTTAGATTAGTTTTAATTTACTTTTTACTTTTAAATGTATTTTTATTTTATGTTAAATTTAATTTAAGTTTTAATTTTAATGTATTTTTTATTTTATGTTAGTTTTATTTTCATTTTTATTTTTAAATATGTTTTATAAATAAAACATATAAACTAATATAGATATCTTAAATACAATTATCTAAAAGAAATGGAGAGATATCTCTGGATATCTTTTAGATAGATGTATTTAAGATATCTATACTAATATTATGGTTTGAAAAAAATTGTCCACTAGATATGCGTGGTTTTGGAAAGCTATGTTTTTATGGCCCATAATCAGGTTTACTATTATAATTTATAATCGTCGAAACTTTTTCTCGTCACTCGAAAACGATTTAGGAGGCCAAATGTTTTTTGCATTCGCAATATGCCGAGTTGGATTTCCGATAGACAATTAACACGATTAAAGACACTACTGATTCAAGCAAGTGCAACCAAAATGAGTTTATGTTTCGTATTACATAACTTTATATACGTTGGAGTACGTTTAGGCTTCAAGAATTGAAATAAATGTAAAGCTGATAAAACCACGGTGAGGATTCGTCCGTGCAATGACAACGTACTATGAATTTCCCATTTGGAAATGTCTTTCAGTGTAATTAACACTAAGAAATATGATCATTGCGGTTAGCATGGGGAAAAGATGTGTCTTGATCCTCTCACACGCCAAAGTACCATTTGAGAATTGGATTCGGTGGATTTAGTGAGGTATGTGCAAGTATAAGTACTTATCCCAACAAAAGTGATCATAGGATCCGACCACCAGAAAAGGTTTCTGCCAGCATGATTCTGTTTCTAGAATGCTGGTCACATCATCTCATACATCTCTTAGTTTTCCAGATCTATGAGAGTACAAAGAATCAAAATCCTTGGACAAAGCACGCGATATGTGGTCCAGTCATTGTCTCGTTCTTCCTCTACTTATTTCTTCTTATTTAATTAACAAGGTTATGATTTCGAGTGGGTTACACGAAATTCCAAATATCACAATCTTGATCATTAAAAAATATTTCTAAACAAAGTTTGTAAAGAATCGTGTTACAAGAACAAACATGTATCAATTTTCCTCAAGTGGAAGAATCATTTCAATTTTCTCCTCAAATTTGAATTTATAAAGATTATGGTCGAGTATGATGGGTTACTGGTGGGATTACTCCTATCTCAAAGATAGGGATTCTAAACTTATGCATTTTTGGTGATTTTTAAAACATTTCTATTCAAGTGTTGAGTGATTACAAAACAAATTCCAAACACACGTAATTGTACACAAATGTTATCAAAGAGTTTTTTTAAAGGATTTTGATTATGTAGTATCCATCTAGATTCCATTCATAGATCCTAGAACTATCTTATTAATTACGCATCTAAGACATCAATGCATTACTGCGCATTTTATGTGTTGTTATAGGTATTCATAGTGTTGATGAGGGGCAAAGCCCTCGTCATGAAAGTGATCAAGGTTTAAAAATAAAACGTCAAGATAGATAATATAGGGATCATGAACATTAACATGTCTAATAAAAATGAAGCAATCCTAAAATACCTCAAATCCTATGAACATATCCCTTCCTCTCATGAAAAAAGGGGATTTTCCATGACAAGTACATATTTTGAGTCACAGGAGGAAACATTGTACGATTCATCATCTTAAAGCATGGAATACAAATAAACTCTAACATATTTCATGTCATCTTCAAGATGGTTTTTCCAAATAACTAGTCTTGGATTAGATAATTATTGGGGAAGATATGAGATATATAAAAGGTTCGTGCCCAACGTTACATATGCCTTCTATCATATCAAAAACCTCATAAAAAAAAAAAACCATCCTTACTTGGACCAAATATTGTTGAGAGGCTTTCAAGGTTGTCAAGCATTTTCTTTTATCCCCTCTACATAGATGGAAAAATGTCCCAATAAACTATTCATCCTTTACATAGATGTAACATATGTATTCTTTGAATTTATACAAAGCACAAGATATGTGGTCCATCTGTGCTCTTGTTCTACCTGTGTCATTCTTTAACAAAACAAGGAAAAGGCGGCTCTTTCAAAAATCTTTATATTGTCTATGTTGAATAAAACATGTTTAATTCTAGGGAAAAAGGAACTTTTACTATACTGTAATTATGATTTTTAGTGGGTTTTATGAAACTTCAAATATTAAAATCGTGTTTATTACGAAATATTTTATTCACAATCCTAAAAGCTAGCAATCACATTAGAGTAGTGCAATTGATATGTCTATAGGGAGCATGAGAGTAGAAATAGTGTTGGGAGAAGCAAGACAATGAAGCACATATACACATAAGAGGGTTTAGAGGGAAGAGAAAATGTTGAAGACAAAGTAGATGGTTATGTTGTTTATTTTGGTAAGTTACTGTATGATAGAAAATCAACACATGACCTTCTTCGCACCCAACCTCTCGAGGTCGTGCAAAGACAACCAGTGTAGAAGGGAAGTGGAAGTGAGTGTGGTGGTGGCGAACAAGATAACTAGGAAATCTTATGTCTTCAACAGGTAATATTAGGATGTGTGAGTCTAAGGAAAAGAATGCTCTCCTAACCTGAATGGGTGTTATAGAATGATCTGATATGATAGCTGCTCGGAGACTCCAGTAAATGTAGAGTTCTATCAAGATTATGTTTTTTGGTTGTGGAATACGTGGAAAGTGACATGCATGTACCTCGTATGGATTTCCAGACAAGGTCATGAAGGTGAGGACAAGAGGCGTAGTGGAGCTGTAGGGACTATGGGTGATTTTCCAGTCTAGTCCAAAAAGTCTTACCCTGATCGACTGCTATGATCAACAAGGAAAGTTATGTAATAATGTCAGGTAGGAGTCGTGAAGATCTGAATACCAATGTACACAAACTAGTGTCAATATCTAATTGGTCAGTAGGCTCGTTGGGTTGTGGTACTTGAGGATCACAACTAAAGACTCGTGGAGGATGTGGCCCTTGTATGGTCATACACGTAATCAAACCATGTTGCCAGGAGCAGTCCAATAATCATAGGCTTGATTAGCAACGATGTTTAGCGTATTTAGTTGTTCTATTTTCTCAGCAAAAGTGGCAAGTGTGTGTAAAACTGTCAAACAAAAACTTGTATCAATGTCAGTTATCAATTCCAGCCCATTGGGTTGTGGGACCAAGGGTCACAACTATATGTCTTCTCTTGTTGTGGACCGTTGATGGTCATGCGGAATGGGTTGAAATGTTTTCAATAAGAAAACTACATATCAAAGGAAATCTAATCTATGTTTTTGGTATTTTCACAGTATATCAGAACAAAGCAATGAAGACAAACTAATCTAATGAAAGCAAATGATTTTAATCTTTTCTGGTTTTTAAACAATGTGTCTAATCTAATAAACAAATTAAATACAAGTAATCAAATAGATGCAACTAATTACTTGTGCAGATATGTGAACTTAAACCTAAAACAAGTAACCTAATCTAAACAAGAACCCTTCAAACCCTACCTCAGAAATGAAGAACAAGTCATAACTCTAGAAAAGCTATTGTTCCCCACAACTTCCTTCGTAATGTAGAAGAGAAAGTTTTCTAATGATCTAATCTACTTGTGATTGTCTAATTAATTGAAATGAAGAATTTTACTTCTCTATTTGATATGTAATTGAAACTAATGATTTTAAATTGATAATTTGATAAATAAAGCAAACAAGTACACAATTCCAACCTGAATGAGCAAAAGCTTTGGCAAATCAAGTTGTATCAGTATCTATCCCCTCAGTTTGTTCCTTTATTTCTCTAAGTGTTCATATGAGTCCAAGGGATTGGGAATGCAAAAAAAATAATAAGAGGATGGTGCTTGAGCAATGGTAGCTTGAAGGTAGTTTGGATGCAATGCAAGTAAAAGAGAGATAACACAAGAGATATGAGTTTGGCTATGTAATTCCTAGCAATATTGTGGTAGCAATACAATACAAGATACAAAAAAATTCTCAGGCCTTTTGCTTGAATACAATCATGGAATATATAAGAGTTAGGGTTGGAATGTGCCTTCATACACAAGGTAAGAAGAGGTAGTTCCAACTAATTAAATCTATTTTAAAATAGAAGAGGGAAGGAGAACCAAGTAATCAAAACTAATTTGAGACAATTTGGCTCACAGATGCATCCTAAAAGTGAAGTTAAATGAAGCGTCAAATGTTAGAAACACACATGACGAAATCTTGAAAAAGCGGGCAGGACCGCCGCTGTAATTCCCCGTTCTTCATTGTGCCTTTGCTTCTGCGACGACCGTGCTCCTTAGAGTTGACCGTTGTTGCGTTTCTTTTGAAACATTAGTGTTTTCGCCTTGTCGAATGTAACGGTTGGTTGCTAGTAATATGAGTAATAAATTTATGTCAAATAAACTAAGCCTTTTCAGGAATCCACACATACTTATTTCATAATTATGGAAGCGTGCCTTCAACCACCGACCTGCCTTTATGGTTCATATTCCTTCTGTTGGCATGAGGTGGAGGGTTTCCTTGTTTTCTAGCAAGAGGGGTGCGTGGTAGAGTGTATGGCCTCTTGCCATATTCTTTCTTTATTTCTTTTGGTGCCTTGTTTGGCATATGTTTGGTGAGGATTAATGAAACAAATTTTATTATCCACCCACCGTATGTCTTCCTCCCTGCTGGCCGCATAGCTTTCAAATCAGATTTTTAATTTGATTTTCCATGTGGTTGTCTTTTACCTACCATTGCATTAAAGACCCTTGCATCTTTTTTGGCGTGTTGGACTCTCCTTGTTGGTGGCTGCACATCTTCCTTTCATTTATTTTTGGATTTGCAAATCTTCTGCTGTCTTCCGTGGTCTGCGTGCCTTACTCTGTCCTGGACGCGTGAGTTTGTGTGGTGAAGGATTTGTGTGGTCTCATGAACTGTTTTTTTGTATCTGGGTTTTTTGCCTTGTTGCTGGCCGCATGGGATTGCAGATGGAGACTGGTTCCTTGTGGAGGAGGGGCGTGGAAACAGGCTAGTGAAGAAGGCGTGTACCTCCACTTTCATTGGGTGCTGCGAGGTGTGTTCTGGTCGGAGAGCCTCAGCAACAGCTTGCAGTAGGAAATAGCCAGGCGGCAGACAGGTTTAGTTTGGTTGAAGCCTTTGTGAGCGCTTCCAGCAAGCAGGTCATCCAGCTATGTTATTTTCTGTTCAGTATATAATGCATCCTCATATTCAGTTTTCTCCTTCATGTTATGGTTATCAAAATCGACTTTGTGACAGTGAGAGTGTTACCAGGAGACCTGATGAAATTTATTTGCAAAGATTCTCTACTGAGACCTTGCTGGTTTTACGATGTAACTCATGGAAGAGAATCTCATAGAGTCAGATCTGTTTCATATCAGAATATTCATGAAGCACATTTGCTTTGCAATTATATGAGCTGCTTCAACGAGTCACCAAGTTGGCAGGCATAAAGGTTTCTGTTGGATTTATCGCACCTTACAAGCTACAGCTGAAATGTTTGCACCAAGAGTTTGATGTTGTCCTCAAATCTGATGAAGGAAAAGGTTTTTTTTTATCATTACGGTAGATGCCTTTCAGAGCCAGGAGCGTGATGTAATCATTATGTCTTGTGTCCGAGCTTCAAATCATGGGGTTGGCTTTGTAGCTGTTATTGACCGCATGAATGTGGCGCCAGCACGAGCTCGCAGAGTACTTTGGGTTAAGGGCAAAGCAGCTGCATTGAAACAATCTAGTGACTGGTCAGCCTTAATTGAGGATACTAAGTCTAGGGACTGTTTTATGGATATGGAGTCTGTACCAAGAGAGTTTTTTGGTTTTAAATCCATCTTCTTTTGCTTATTAAACGTATCCCTTGGTTTTATTTCTTTTGGTGACCTGCTCACGCCAATTATTGGCTGGCTGCGTGAGGACTTTTCAGTCCCTGCTTAGGCTATGAACCTTGCAAGTGTTTAAACAATTTCATTCCTTTTTTTTCTGTCATTGTTAATTCCATGTACCTACTAGAACTAATATTCTTGAAGAATGCCACAAATAATATAAAAGGACCTTATAAACTTGTTTGTTATAATGAGGATTCCTTTCTAATTTGTATACAGGCATGTAATTTCAGAGTGTCCTTGAAGTGCTGGATTGATTGCAAAACCCTTCTCTCTCAGAACATATTTTCACCAATCCTTTTTCTTTTTCCTTTCCTCCAAACCCCCCCAGCTTATCATCCCAGACTTGCACAAGTTTCTTGAAAACAGTTCAATGTCACGGCATCTCCATGATATTGTAAAACGAGGCTTTAACATTTACCCCATCAGTATATGGGCAGAGATACACATTGCGGACTATACAATTGATTTTATGAAGTCAAGAGCATGGCCGTTAACAGAGTTTGGACCTTCAGCAGGCTGAGGAAGAGAAGTTGCATAGGTTGTGTTGCTGTTGCTCGAGCCCTGGTCGACGTGCTTGTTGGATTGGAAGAATTCTAATCAGCCATGTTAAATCTACTCCTTGTAATAGTTTTCTACCTTCTTTCAATATCTTGAAATGATTATTCTTTCCTCTTGAATGGCGCCTAGACAAAATGTTTTCGTGGTTGTTTATATCATTGCCTGATTGTGTTGGTTGTTCCTTTAAATCTCGTTCCAATTTCGCTGGTTTTTCTTAGAATGTTCTTTCCTCTCTTATAGCTTACTCTATTTATATTTGTCTAAATGGGCTACTGCAATTTTGAGTGATGCAATCTAGTTCGTAGGGAAGGAAACGTTTTAGAGTTTCGTTTGCTTATATGACTCTCTTTTAAAAGAATTTTGTGATGGTATTTATAATTGAAGGCTTACTGTATGGAAGGTTAAGCCTTCATATCTCTATTTGCTTGAATAAATACGTATTTCCTATTTAGGGCTCTCCTGTTTTGCTAAAGGTACATTAATAGTGACATTGTGTTCTGAAACTTGTTTAAGCCTATGGGCATTCCTTACTTTTGTTTAATTAGAAAATGGCATTAGGGTTTTGTTTTAGAACTGTACATGGTTGACTTTTGTACCCAGTTCTAGGGGATGAATAACCTGACATCTATTTTGGCCTCTACGTGTTGAGAAAATTACTATACCTATTACTTGGTTCAAACTCTTGTTTGATTAAAGTAAGGGGGAGACATTGTAGGTTTAATTGAAGGAAATCTCTTCAATTTTATTAAGGTTCGCAAGAAAGCTATTAATAGCTGGACTGAAACAAAAGTTGTAGGTGAATCCATGGTATTGGACTCGTGAACTCGTTTCCTGTTAGATGACAGATGATTACAGTGATAATATAATAGGTGGTTATTATGTTCATCTGTTTGATATTTTCTAGACATGTCCTTGATAAGCCCACATGGGTCGGGTAAAATTTCCATCTTCTATACCATTGTCTAGGAGCTCATAGAACTTCTAGGCCTGATTACACTGCGTAACCTTCCTGATGGATATGTGTGTTGGTTCTTATTTTTGTGCTTGCACTCGTGGTAGGGTCTTTTGAGTCTGGGGCATCGTTGGTGTTGTACCCTCTGCGTATCGAATCCCGTTTGTTTTCGAACTCGAATATCTTATTCTTCAAACTTGGTTACTAAAAGTCTCATTTTGTGGCTTTGTTAAGGAAATCAATTTTTATTTTTATTTTTAAAATACTTTTTGGCATTGTCCGAAATATATAAAAATTATTAACGACTTTTGGGTTTAGCCTCCCCTTATATTATGTAGAGAAGTTGACGTTTAGGATAAGGTTTGTTGGTAGAATAATGGCCCTTTTTGTGTCTCCTTTGTACGCTTTTGGAAGAATTGTTTTGTTTTGTTAACTAGTCCTACGTTTAAGAAATCCTATAAGAAGGTAGTGGTAAAAACTCCTTGGTTAAAACTGAAACTATAGTTGTTTTTCTTTTAAGGGCGTCGAACCCTTATTGCTATGAAGCCTCCCCCTAGGAGATTTGGATAACGTTGTTTTGTTTCGCGCCTACGATCATAATTAGTATGTTTTGTCTTCTCTTGGACCTCTTTAGATGGGTGGATTGGGTATTGGATTCCAATCACATAACCGATAGGACTATATGAAGGAAATATATCAACACTCTTGACTTTCTTGTTCCTAACCCATAAGGTCTTGCCTTGATTTATGTGATTTTGTTCTTACTGGTATTTTGACTTTCTCCTTGTTGGATGGTTTAGATTTCTTTCCCATGCGAATAATTTTGGAGTTGTGGGTTGTGTTTTAAATCCATTTTGAATTAGAACATTCCCTTCTCGATATTGTTAAATGTTAGCTTACTGTTGCAATTTGTAGCCTTAACATGCTCAGTTCTCGCGAACTGATTTTAGCTAGTATTTGTGTAGATGGATTATGCGAGTAGATTAAAGGAAAGAGTTGTAAAGGTTTCATCAGTGCAATTTATGAAGTTCCTTGTAAAAATGTCCAATGTGAGGTAAATTTTGTAATAGTGCTTGCAAAGGAGTTTAGAAGACCTCTTGCCTTGGGTTGTTCTGAAATTTCGTGATGATGTTGTCTTGTCCTTCTGTAGGTAAACTGGTAACTTACCTTTGTGAGAAATGGTATTCAATCTTTACATTGATATGAGTATTGTAAAACTTTGATCTTGAGAATAAATTGTCAAGTTAAATCTTTCTAAGACTGAGTGACAATATTTTATAAGTAAAGTAAAATGGGTCGGTTAACCCTTAAAGAAGCTAAACAAAAATAATAATTTTATATTCAACAAATAAATGTAGAGGTGATCTATTTGAAATCAAATAATTCCATGAGTGATCAAAATGAAACCATCCTTTGTGAAGTAAAAATTTTATAACTTGATATCCCTAGCTACACTAGCGAACACTATCCTCTTTATGGTGAATTCTTAGAATGATCCTAAGGTGAAACAAATTGTTAGTTGATATAAGATAATAAGATTTAATAAGTAGGAGGAATCGGTTTCGAAACCACGCAATCTGTCTCTCAACCATTTGAAAGGTAAATTGTTTTCTTTTGTAAAAATAATCCAGTGAAGCCTAAGTAAAATATTTAATAATTTTCGATAAATCCTCAAGCTTCAATAAAAACCAGGTTAATAACTAATGAGGTCATAAAGATGAATTCAAATCGACCTTCTCCCTCTAACCTTTTTCCAAGGTGATTTGTCTTTCTTCTCTTAAGAATGTTGAACGCAAACCCATGTTGTCAAATGGGCATGGACAAGTTCTAGTAGCGTAAGTGTTAATAGATGGCCTTGTGAAATTAAATTACCCCTTTGTCTAAATAAACGAATTAAGCAAATGAATGTCATAATAGAGAAGATTTAAAGTTAATTACTCAGTGAAAAAGGAATAAACTTAGCTTGGTAAAATGAATTGTATGAATCGTATCCTGAGTCTCCTTGAAAACTTAAGCTAAGAATTGCAAAATGTCTTATTAAAATAAATAACCCTCACGAATATCTCATTGTGGTTGGCCCTAACTGTAAGTGTGTTTTGTGGTTGGACTTATATGTTGTCATGTCTAAAAGAAAAGTAAATTGTCCTTGAAAGGTGTGAACGTTTCCGTGCTGCTTGTATGGCCATCCATGTATCAAGTTGTTCAAAGTGTTAGTTGTATCCTTGGTGATGAAATGTTGCATCATGTTATGTGTCAAGCAAGTCAAAAAAAATATTATCCTGTGTTGTTCGTGTGTGAATATTTGGGTCATTACAGCCGCCCTGCCTTAGTGACGGTTTCAGAACTGTCACCCAGGCAGGGCGGAGGTCCTTGATCTAAAGGCCAAAACATGCATAGAAAGAAGCGGGGAGCTCAAAAAGAAGGGTAGAAAGGCTAAATAAGGATATCTAGGCTACAAATATACACTGCGAATGGGTTTTGGAGCTCAAACACCTTCTCGAAAGGACTTAAATCATCATTGGGGATTCTTGTAACCATTTTTCAACAATGTAGCACATGCAATTTTGGGTATGTACATATTTCCCTCTTTGAGAAGCATTATAGCCATGAAAAATTGTAGAACGTAGAGTCCAAGTATGGCATTCTTGAAATGGGGAGTTAGAAGCTATATCTGACACATCTGTGTGTCAAAATGTCGTCATCTAAACTCCTGCTACCTGTAAGAGGAAGAGAAGAATCAAGTGCAAATAGATAAAATATCGAGGAATAAACACAAAATTAAAACAACAAGAGGACTTACCATTTGTGCGGGGATATAGGGATATACCTGTGGCAACGCTCCAGCCCTGTGAACACATACACTCAAAAAAATGTCAAAACATCATATATATATATATATATATATATCAAAACAAACCATTTGTTAATTCATTTGCGCATATTCGATTTGGTGAATTTGGAGCTCTGGACCCACGGTGACCATTTATGACAAGAGTATAGCCGAAATGTCTGTTACGAGATAGTGATCATGCCTCCACAAGCGGGAGATCGACCAACATGGTCTAAGGTTGGTTTTTTCCACTTTTGCCTTTTCATACCTAAAATGTAAAATGCTTGAAAAGTTTACCTAAGGGGGATTATTTTCAAAATTTGTTGTCTTAAATGAGTCTCTAGGGGGGGCCTATAGGGAAGTCTTTTGTTTTGTCTCAAATGGTCATTTTTTGGGTTTTTAAGCATTTTTTAGGGTTAAGGGTGCATTTGAAAAATCGGCTCAGGACCACCGCCCAAAGCAGAGCGGTGGTCACGGGACCGCCGCCCTGCACTGGGCGGCGATTCTGAACAGAATGACAAAAACGTGCATTAACTCAATTTTTGTTGAATTTTTGATGTTATATCATGTTTTTGGTGAGCTTATCCTATGATATGCGTTACTAACTTTCTCTTTTTCCATGTTTTGGTGAATGCAGAAGGAGAAATACATATGCTGAAGTTGAGAGAGGGAGTTTGATTGGCTCCTTGGTATTTTGGATTAGCTAACCCACGACGAGATGGACATTCTGTAGAGGGTAGATATCTAGAGGATTACACGGGTGCCCGATGTTGCCCATGTTAGTCACATATTGTGTGACTTGTTTTCCTATTGGGATGCAGACCGTAACACTTTCTGATTTCCTTGTGTCAGCGGTGAGTGGACCATCACCCTGGAGGATGTATACTGCATTCTTGGGCTCCCGATTCTTAGGAGGAGACTGACTCTGGAGATAGATGGATCCAGGGAGGCGATGACCTAGTGGGCTATATACATGGGAGACTCTGTTGTCTCATTTGGTTTGAAGAAGGGGGTGAATATTTAGTCCATTGTTATTACTCTTATTCCTATCATCTAGAGGGCCATCATGGGTATCTTGATGTCATGATTGATCAGGGACAAGGGAGGTGACACCCTTCTCTATTGTTGGGCTCCTATTATCACATAGATCAAGGGGCACGACCATAAGTATGCCTGAGGTGAAGACATCCTAGGGAATACCTATCATGACTTGTACAAGGTAGTCCTATTGTAGGGGCAGTCACTGAACCACCCCACTCTTGTTATGAGATGGGTATATGAGCACATCACCCCCTATGGTAGGGGCATACCAATATTAGATCTAGGGGTTATCCGGGAAGTGAGGTGGATAGTTATGTCAGTTCATAGGACACCACACCAGCCAGTAGCTTCTCTAACCACAACACACATGATGTCCACACCCTACCAAGATATGGTAGGGTTATGGGGATAGGAGGTGACCATAGTGGAAACTTTCTTTACCACATGTCAGTTAGTTGACAGGGAAGGGAGAGTTAAGACTCACCCATTTGATCAGGTTCCTTAGGATTTCGGCCTCCCATATGTTGATATGATTCCCCAGGGGTATCAGTCTATAGGACCATTCAGGAGGTCCTGTCATCACCAATCCGACACTATGATAATTCTTCACCGGGAACTCCTCGTGCTATGATTATTTACTAATGCACAGCCTTTAGTTTGGTGGATGTAATCTGGAAACAAAACAACAACATAACACAAAAATACCATCAACTATGATAAGACGGAATGATGACAAATCTGAAATATCAAAGTAAATGATAATATTAACATGAAATTTTTACAATCTCACCCATGAGGTACTTCAAGTGTTATTGACTTCACTTGCCTTACACCAAGACTATGAGAGAAACTTTACAATTACACCTCTTAATGGCTTCTTCAACACACCTTTAAACTGATGGCTTCCTTTGCACACTTCCTACAATATTTCTCACTACTTCCTTCTATGCTAAATGAGGGGGGTGGCCTCTCTATTTATAGAACCTCCAGGCTTATCCATCTTATCTCTAAGATAGGATAAGAAATCCACTCTGACGAATCATATTCCATACCTTAACTCTTATCTGTACATGTAAGCTTATCTTTTAAGATAAGATAAACCTTATCATTTTACATGGGTTCCACATTTTTAGACTTTTTACAAATAAAATATACAAAATATTTATGACCTCACTCCTTGTCCTTATTACCAATATAATATTTCTAATTCCTAATAATGTAGACCCTACTTCTCTAATTACCCAAACTTTGACATTTTAACATTACCGGACCACTTACGACAAATATTTACTTTTTACAACATTCATATTGTACTTTTGTTGTTATCGTACTCCACATTATTGGTGGCACCGTACTGATGGCACCGTTATCTTCTATCAGACGCTACTACTAATTATACTTAACAAAAACATATTCCTAATACATACATTAATGAAATAGAAATTACGGAGGAAAATTTTAGTGTCGACATCTTCCCCCTTCCTAGCTTCTACTCCGTCCTCGGAGTAGACTATTCTGGTGCTTGGAAAATCTTCAACTTGTCGTGGTTGACCCATTTCATAATGGGAGTGCCATCCAATTCCTCCAGTCGGTACGTACCATTTTCATGCACAGCTGCTATTTTATAGGGCCCCATCCATTTTGGAAGAAATTTTATCTGCCTTCTTTTTTGTATCTGGAATCATATATTAGAACCAAGTCATTCACATGAAATGGAGACCAATGGATCTTTTGATCAAAGTATTCTTTCTGCTTCATTTTATTCTTATGGCTTATATCCTTTGCTATTTCTCTCATTTCCTCCAGCAAATGAAGATGTACCAACCTTTCTTTTACTGAATCACTTTCATCCATCCTTTCATTTTTCATAACTCTCACAGTGGGAATATCAAACTCAATAGGAAGAACTGGATCAATGCCATAGGCCAACTGAAATGGGGAGTATCCTGTTGCTGACTTTGATGTTTCCCTATATGCCCACAATGCTGCATGAATCCTTTTATCCCATTTATGTACCTGCAAGGCTGCATCTTTTGCTAGAATTTGACACAACACAAACTTTGTTCGTTCCACCTATCCATTTGTGCTTGACTTGTATGTTGTTGCCTTCCTGTGCTTAATAGAAAACTTATTAACTAGGGCTTCTACCACCTCATGAATGAAGTGGCTTCCTTGATCTGTTACAATTTCTAATGGGCAACCAAATCTGGTGACAATGCGTTCATATATGAACCTTGCCACTTCATCCATGGAAGTTGTTTTCAATGGCCTAGCTTCAACCCACTTGGTTAAATAATCTGTGGCAACTACAATATACTTATTTTGGCGTGAGGTAGTTGGAAGTGGACCTACAATGTTTATTCCCCACTTTTCAAAGGGACCAAGTGGAAGAATAGGACATAATGGAGCTGTTGAAGTCTTACGGTTACCATGTGTTTGACAAATATCACATGTCTTACAATAATTATAACAATCTTTAAAAAGAGTGGGCCAGTGATAACGTGCATCCAAGATCCTTCTTACTGTAAGTTGTCCAAAGAAGTGCCCTCCACATGTACCATTTTGGAATTCTTCTAGCAGTTCCTTCCCTTGATCACGTCCAACTGCCCTCTTGTACTGTCCATCAGGTCCTATTCGAAATAATACTCCATGCATAATAGAATATGGATGACTGGCTTGAGTAATCTTTCTCTTAGTCTTTGCATTGGCACCATCATGAAACTTGAATTCATTCAGATAATTCCAAATATATATGTATTCACTAGGGATTGTGTCAAGGGATAACAATGCTGCATTGGGGAAATCATCATCATCACAAGATGATCCTAAACCATCATAGGCTCGAGAGAGTGCATCTACATTGACATGCTTTTTTCCTGGCCTATCTATAATATCAAATTCAAATTCTTGTAGCAAAATTATCCATCTTGCTATCCTCCCTGATGGGTTAGGCTTATTTACAATATATTTTAGAGCCTGATGATCTGTTACAACTAGAAATTTTTTGCCCTAGCAAGTAATTTCTAAACTTGTTTACAACAAAAATGATAGCCAGAGCCTCTTTTTTAGTTACAGTATAATTTACCTCAGCATTACTCATTATCTGCTCCCAAAGTAAATTGGATGTTCATTCCCATTTTCATCCTTTTGGCTCAAATTAATTCCTAGTGCTACATCTGAGGCATCAGTGTACACAATGAATGGCTTGCTCCAATCTAGATTCTTCAAAACAGGTGAAGACACCAGGGCTTCCTTCAGTTGTCTAAAAGCTTCATGCGCCTTATTTCCTGGTTCATAAGTAACATCCTTCTTCAAGAATTGGGTTAGTGGTTGTGCAATCTTTGAGAAATTCTTGATGAACCTTCTATAGTAACCCACA
Source organism: Taxus chinensis (assembly GCA_019776745.2). NCBI lineage: Eukaryota > Viridiplantae > Streptophyta > Pinopsida > Cupressales > Taxaceae > Taxus > Taxus chinensis. Next base: position 257,820,639 of record CM034147.1, on the reverse strand, counting down.
TGGCCTAAAAATGATCTCAACTTACTTCTACTCATAGGAAATGGTAAATCTTTGATTTTTGAAACTTTATCAGGATCAGTACCAATACCATCTCTGGATACAACATGCCCTAACAAAACATCTTTAGAACATCCAAAGACACACTTTGTAGGGTTTAGTGAGGCTTGTGCTTCATCTAACCTTTGAAATGCCATCTCCATCTGGTGCAGGTGGTCCAACTTGCTCCCATAGATGCAAAAATCATCCAGAAATACTCTGATGAAGGTCCCAATGTAGGGTTCAAACACCCTATTGATCAAACGCTGGAATGTTGCTGGAGCATTACACAACCCAAAAGGCATAACTCTATAAGCAAACGTTCCCCAAGGAGTGGTGAACGTGGTCTTCAGCTGATCTTTCTCTGCTATACGAATTTGGTTGTAGCTACTATATCCATCAGCAAAACTATAACACTCCTAGCCAGCTACTTTGTCCAAGATCTGATTTGAAAATGGAAGAGGGTAATGATCCTTCTTTGTTGCCTTATTGAGCTTCCTGTAATCAACACAAATGTGTAGCTTCCCATTATTTTTTATTGAGATCACAATGGGAGAAACCCATTCTGAATTCTCCACAAAAAATATGAATCCTACATCAAGTAACTTATCTATTTCTTCTTTTACAGTCTTGAAAAAATTAGGATTCATTCTATATGGCATTTGCTTTATGGGCTTAGCACCATCTACCGGCTCAATAGAATGTTCTACCCAACTTACTTGACGGAGTTCCTTGTAATCAAAAGTGAATAGGTGTATGTACCTTCGAAAGAGCTGGAGGTAGGATTCCTTCTCACTCTCCATCACAGCATCACCAATCTTTATTTGTTGGAGACGATCATCAACTTCTTCGTCAAATAATTTTATGGGGTCATGAGTTGGTGTGATTGGAAGGATATCCATGACTGAAACATCAACCTCACTTTCTTCATCTTCAGTGTCCACTTCACTGGTACTAGAGTAATCAGAGGATGTCCAATCATTAGTTTCATCACTTGAATCCACAGGTTCTGCCTTATGATGTCGAGGGATCACGTTTATCTTCACCCTCTCTCTACCACGTCCAAGTGTCATAAAACCTTCATTCCAGTAGTTTCTTGCATGAAATCTCCTTAGCCATGGTCTTCCCAGTAGCATTGGGTATGCAACAGTACCATTTTTCATCACTTGAAAGTCTACCACACATACAACACCCATAACAGATATTGCCACATTTGAAACTACACCTTCTGGTCTAGTTTTTCCTTTATTTAATGACCTTAACATAAGTGTTGAAGGGCGATCAATTTTTAAACCCAACATATTCATTACAGACTCGATCATTACATTAACTGCAACACCTCCATCAACTAAGACATCATGAATTGAAATACCGTTACATAATACCTCAGCTTGTGGAGCATAGGGATCTACCTCTGCCTCCAAAATAGGGACCTCAACCTCCTTCCTTCTTCGAGCATTGAGTCCACCTTGCAACTCCCCGCCTCTTCTCAGAAGACATAGCCAAGAGTTGACCATATGTAATATTTGCAGGCCTTTTGGACAGATCTTCCAAGATGGTGTATGGTCCTTGCCCCTGTGAAATCAGAAAATCCTGCACACCCAACTTTCTTCTCCTATGTTTCTTACTAGTTTCTTCTTTCATCTTCTTAGGATCATTTCCATCTTGATTATCTTTTTCTTTCTTTCTTTTTGTTACAAACACATCTACTTCATTATTTCTTCTCTTATCTACTACATCAAAAGAATTCACAGGTGATTTTCCTTTATCATTATCTCCTTTACCAGATGTAGAAGCTCTATCTGGACAATTATACTTATAATGACCCTTTTTATAACAACCATAACATACGACTTCAGAAATATTTATTTTTGGACCTCTACTCCTCCCTGAGAACTAAATTCTTTTCCTTGAAGAAGATTAATAGTTAACTGACCCATCTTTTTGAGTAAATATTCATACTCAGTAGATGTACTAGGAGAAATATTTGTGCTCACCGAGAGTAGTTGTGGATTCTGGACCAAAGGCGCTGGTGTAGGCTCTACTTTAGCCACAATTTCTTTGGGCTCCTCTTCCATGCTTTCTTCTTGCCTTCTTGCAATCTCCTTTGCTTGTTCAATGGTAGTTGGGTAGTCATACTTCACTCGTTGTCTGATCTCTAGCTTCATCCCAAGAATGAAGTGCTTACAGAGGATATTATTCACGACATTCATTAACCCATCCACTAATCCTTCCTTCCAGATGTGGGAATTGATCTTCCTCATTAGCTCTAGAACACGAGCATGATGATCTCTTACCCTCTCCTTCTCTCCTTGAACTAGCTTTGTGATCTCGATCATGAGATCTGCATATTTCTGTTGTTCACCAAATTCTTCAAGAAAACTTTCAGTTAATAAATCCCATGAATTTTTCACATTATCACCTAGTGTTTCAAACCACCTAAGTGCTGAACCATCCAAAAAGGTAGGAAAAAATTCAGTCCATTGTTCCCTTCTTATAAGGCCATTACAAATACAAGATCATTTAAACTCTTGAATGAAAGAAGAAGCATCTTCATTAGATTGAGCTGAAAAAACAGGAATCTTTCCCATTTTCAAAAGTAACCACCGTGAAATACCAACCCACAAGTACAATTAACAAGACTTATGTGCACAAATAATTAGAATCACTATACTAGAAAGTGACTTTACACCTTTCTACAGTAAAATAGAAATGACCACGGTAAACTATGGTAAAACTTGACTTACTGCGGTAAAAACTGACTTTACTGTGGAAAACACTATTCACGATAAAAAGTGAAGTTACTGTGGTAAATACTATTCACAGTAAAAAGTGAATTTACTATGATAAATACTATTCATAGCAAAAATGACTTTATTATGGTAACTACTATTCATGGTAAAAATGACTTTACCATGGTAACTACTATGCATAGTAAAAATAAGGTTACCCTCCAATTGATTTTTGACTAAGTGGGAATATCTCTCCAGAAAATCCACCAACGAGGAATGGTCCCGGAAACGGAACCAAAATGTCATCACCAATCTGGCACTATGATAATTCTTCACCAGGAACTCCTAGTGCTATGATTATTTACTAATGCACAATCTTTAGTTTGGTGGATGTAATCTGGAAACAAAACAACAACATAACACAAAAATACCATCGACTATGATAAGATGGAATGATGACAAATCTGAAATATCAAAGTAAATGATAATATTAACATGAAATTGTTACAATCTCACCCATGAGGTACTTCAAGTGTTATTGACTTCACTTGCCTTACACCAAGACTATGGGAGAAACTTTACAATTACACCTCTTAATGGCTTCTTCAACACACATTTAAACAGATGGCTTCCTTCGCACACTTCCTACAATATTTCTCACTACTTCCTTCTATGATAAATGAGGGGGGTGGCCTCTCTATTTATAGAACTTCCAGGCTTATCCATCTTATCTCTAAGATCGGATAAGAAATCCACTCTGACGAATCATATCCCATACCTTAACTCTTATCCTACATGTAAGCTTATCTTTTAAGATAAGATAAACCTTATCATTTTACATGGGTTCCACATTTTTAGACTTTTTACAAATAAAATATACAAAATATTTATGACCTCACTCCTTGTCCTTATTACTAATATAATATTTCTAATTCCTAATCACGTAGACCCTACTTCTCTAATTACCCAAACTTTGACATTTTAACATTACCGGACCACTTACGACAAATATTTACTTTTTACAACATTCCTATTGTACTTTGACTATTACTGTACTCCACATTATTGGCGGCACAATACTGGCAACACCGTTATCTTCTATCAGACGCTACTACTAATTATACTTAACAACATCATATTCCTAATACATACATTAATGAAATAGAAATTACGGAGGAAAATTTTAGTGTCGACAGTCCGGAAGGGCCCTAGAGGATATCGTGGCTAGATAGTGATTACCCCAGGTGTTCCTATTGTATTTAGGAGTGTGGTTTATGTTTGAAGGGAAGATAGTTCCCCTCGAGTGCCTTTACTTCAGATTACAGCCAATCCTACTCACAACAGAGAGGAGGATGAGCCTATTGATGTAGACTCCAACTCTGAGGAGTACACGAGTGAAGAGATTGATGAGGAGTCATTCAGATAGGAGACGTAGGCAGAGGATGATGGGGGCGATGCATAGGATGGAGAGGCAACCCGCATGGAGGAGGAGGAGAGTAACTCTAAGTGACATGACACTCAGGATATGCTGAGAGTAGCACACAAGGAGACAAGTGCAGAGAGAGGGACCTTGGTCTCAGAGGAGCCACTTCCTCGAGATGGGGAGGGGGACGATGAGTCTGTGATAGGAAAATGTTTGGCCTCTAGTTTTAGGGAGGCCCTGCAGCCACCAGAAGCAGCAACAACCAAAGATTCTACCTAGATTTCCAGAGATCCTAGTATGTTTGATACTCTTATCTCAACTTTGTTAATTGGAAATGTTCGCTGTGTACTTTCTTTTTATTTGCATTTTTTGGTTTTCTAACTCATTATTTCTTCTTCTGCTCTTGCTTGCAGTGACTACATAGGAGTGGCAAGAGCTCATTCAACGAGTGTGCATGGACACCCTACTGATCCCCTCAGGGAAGACCCAAGCTGATTTGATGGTTGACTCAAGCCATCCATTAGCATCTTGTAGACACACTGACGTGTTTTCTCCTATTTGGAGGATAGCGGAGGTGGTGGCCTCCCTTCATACCCAGGTGGCTAGATATGAGACCACTGAGCATTTGATGAGGCAGAGTTATTCCCGTAATGAGACCATAGCTAGCGTCCACCACCATGAGCACTCACACCTTTTAGTTCATTCCCAACATCGTTGTAGCCACAACAGGTGCCATGGAAATTGTCGTGCACCATCCAAGGGATCCTATAGGGATTGAAACCCCATTGGGCTGCATATTGCTTTGTTTTCATTTTGTCAAGCACTATATTTTTTTTTGTATATCTCGAGCTCATTACGAGTGTTTTGACCATGCCTAGTGCGTGATGGTATTGTATATACACTTGACTTACCATGATATATACAAACTCTTATTTTTGGTTTGGTATTCCATTGTATTTGACTTTACTCCCTTTTGGTTTTTCTCACATGTGTACTCTAGCTGTTTAGAATTTCCATTTTTCTATAATTTTTCAAAATGCATGCAGTGGATGTGAATGATAGCATAATGATTTCTTTTCATATTTTATAATGTTGATATATGATAATGCAAACACAATGTGATGTTGAACTTTAGTTTCTTCAAGCAATCTTTGGTACTTCATGTTGTCTTGGCAAAACACGGTGATACAATGTTATAATAAGTAAATGTACTTGCCCTACTCCTAACTCCAAAAAACTTGTAAGATGTGAGGGCTCAACACCAAGAGCCAGAAAGGGCACAAGTTACGAAACATTGTTTAATGGTAGTGATGAGAGAAAGACAAAGGTTTGACAAAACCAAATTGAGACGCTACAACCTCAACCTATGCAAGTTACTTCATAGTTTAGATTGTGATCTTCTTTCTAGTTTATCTAGACTTATATCCGTAAATGGCCACTTGGTTGACAAAATTTGGTTTTGGGGTTTTAAATTGTTTTGAAATTTTGGACAACTAACTCACTTTATTTTTGACTTCTGATTTCACAATATTTGAATTGATTGTTTCTAACGTTCAAGTTTATCAAAGAGACCCCCCAAACCTTTCAACATGCTACCAGTAGGAAGTATGGGCTCTTCACCGTGGACAAGGCATAGGTGAGTAAGGGATTTTCTCTCCTTTCCCAACCCTACATCATGAGTAAGAGATGCAAGCTCAACACCAAAGGTTGGTAGGTCAAAGAAATGTGTAAAATAAAAAAATTCTATGGATTTTCATTTGACTTACTTATCTAGGAAAATTTTTTAGAATGTTCTTATTTCCAAATAGATGTATACAGGATAGATGTGACACCAGGAAGATTCTAGAACATACTATGGACAAAGACAACTAATCTAGAAAGAGACCAAAAGTAGAACCAAGTATGCAAGCCTTAGTATGGTTACAGTCAAAACTTTGTCCTATCTTTTTTGGATTGATGAATGATTCAGAAACAATTGATGAGACCATGGGAATTTGAAGAGATATGATTTTAATTTTGTTGTTGTTATGTTTATAAGTTTTTAGGAATTGCCATAACAATAAGTCCCTTGATCACAAATTTTTACATAATGAACTAGCAGATGAAAATACAGTGCAGATGCAGTACAATGTACAAATGAAAATGCTAATGGATCATGTGTAGTACCTCTTTAGGTGAAGAGATTTTATAGATACGCTAAACTCCTCACCCTCTAGTGTACACAAGTGAAATGCCCCATTATTGTAGTCTTCTATCACTCAATATAGACCCAACCACCTGGGTCTGAATTTCCTTCCTTCGTCGATCTTTTTGTCTATCTAGCTATCAAGTCTTAAGACCAAATATCCCTCATATATTTCACACTCGTAGACCTTATTTTTATATTTCCAAGCCATGCAGTTAGCATAAACATTGTGCTGTTGTTTAGTTTTGATTCTAGCCTCATCAAGACTTTCTAACCGAGAGATTCGTGCTTCTTAATAGCCTTCATTTCCCAAGATTCCTTGTAGTGAAATACGAAGACTAGGTATTTCAACTTCGAGCGGTAAGACTGCTTCCACACCAAACACCAAAGAAAAGAGGGTTGCCCCTGTTGGTGTTATAACTAATGTCTGATAGGCCCACAAGGCCGTGAAAATCTTTAAGTTCCAATCTCATTTGTTCTCCTTAACAATTTTAAGAAGAATGAAATTCAACGTCTTAATCATACCCTCAGCCTATCCATTGTCCTGAGGATAATAAAGGGAAGCCGTGTGATGACCTTTTTTGAACTTTGCACACAATTTACGTACTTTGTCTTTTTTGAAAGATGTGTCATTATCCGAGATAATGACATGTGGAATCTCATACCTACAAATGATCTGGTTCAAAATGATTTTAGCGATTACAGAGTCAGGTATGGTGGTAAGAGGCATGGCTTCTACCCACTTAGTAAAGTACTCTGTGGCCGTGATTACAAAGTTATGGCCATCTGTTGATGAGGGAGAGAAATTACCTATCAAATCCAGGCCCCACATGGAGAAGGGCCATGGGGTTGTAATTTGTTGCAGGGCTTGTGACGGTATGTGGATCTCGTGAGAGAACTCTTGACATTTATGACATTTGCGCACATACTCTACCGTGTCATGTTCTAGTGTGGGCCATAAATATCCCATCCAATGTATCTTCTGAGCAGTGGCATGGCCGCCAAAGTGACCTCAACATACTCCTCTATATGATTCATAAAGAATATTTTCAGATTCTTTTGCGTCAACACATCTTAACAACATTCCGTAAAAGGCTCTATGATAGAGCACTTGTTCCAAAATAAGATACGTGGTGGAAATGAAACGTAATAAACTTATTTTTTGCAATTTTTCCCCCTCTGGGTACGTATGGTGCACAGTAAAATTAATGATGTCAGTGTACTGTTGACCAAAATAAGCTCACACTTATTTTGGGTCAATTGACACCATTTTGCCCCTTTTGTGCTTAAATTCTGAACTTTTATATGTTTTAATACTTAAGGCCCCCTGAAATCATTTCCAACGGATATGAATTTTCTTCCCCTTTCTAGATATATAAATAAGTCCTTCTAACTCTTCATAGTTTTCGAGTTATGGGCTGGCGAGCTTTGGAAGGATTTTTTGCCAAAAGCAGGTCGGCGGGCCTAGGGAAGATTTTTTGCCAATGGAAATTGTGGACCGGTGGGGTGGCGGGAGACATTTTGACATTTTTGTAGTTTTATAATTGTGGGCCCATGGGACTGAGAAAGATTTCTTATGAAAAGTGGAAAAAGCGGGCCAATGGGCCCGGAGATGTATTTTTGTCCAAAAATGGAAAATTTGGGTCGGCAGGCTCGAGGATGACTCAAGTGTAAAAGCGGGTCTACGGGGCCGCAGAGGAAATTTTTCCCAAGTGAAAATGCGGGCCATTTGGTTTGCGGGGAACTTTGGAACTTTTACGCTTTTCAAAAAATGGCGCAGTTTTCAAGTGCGGGCCCGTGAGCCCACGGGGTCTCATCAGCCGTTGAAAAGTTGCAGACCCTCAGAAGGAGACACACGTCAACTCAGTACAATTTCAAAATGAAAATCCAGAGTGGTTTCCCAAATGAGCATGAGGCTTCCACATGTCCCAGGTCTAGAAAGGGGACTGAGTTGGCTATTTAAAATGACTAAGTATAAAGGGGTCGGAAGAAGCCTCCATGTGTCTCATCAGTGCAACACCAAGGCTGGGTCCAAAGGGCAGGTTTGCAAACATGCGCAGAATCTCCATGTGTTTTGGGTCCAAAAAAATTCAAATGGATCAAGGCCCGAATTGGCTAAGTATAGAGAGCCAACGGATGACGCCACATGTCGCATAAGTGCGAATTCAAAGGCGCGACATAAAACGGAGACTCAAAAAAGTGTTGGCTTTCCACATGTCCCATGCTTGAAAAGGTAGCAGGCTCGAATCAGCTAAGTAAAAAAGGTAAGTGGAAGCCTCCACGTGCCTCATCGGTGTAATTTAAAAAGAAAATCCGGAGGCAGCCCCCAAACGATCGTAGGCTCGCCACGTGTCCAAAGCCCGAAAAGGAAGAATCGGTCGTTGAAAAGTCTAAACAGGGAAGAGCCAACTGAAGGAGCCACGTGTCAGCACAATGTAACTTCAAAAGTAAAATTCAGAGCGGGTTCCTAAATGTGCACTGATCCTCCACATTCCCAGGGTCAGACATATGGCCCCACCAAACAAAAGGGACTTAGCCAAAACACAAATAAACTTAACAAAGTTGTAGAAGGAGCCACGTGTCTTGTCCGCATAACTTCAATTTCACGAAATGGAAAGAATATAGACTCATACACCAAAAATTTTATCCTCAAAATCCTCCAGAGGAGGAAAAACCAATTGGAAAGGGCAATTGCTCTTTCTTCCCACTTTTATTGGCCAATTCAATAATAAGTACAAAAATTACAATAAGTATGAAAGAGAAGTAGATAATATCTCACACTTCCTCCTAGTTACTTGCTTGCTCTAACTCAATTACTCCTTGCTTCTAAAAATCAGAATTCCAACACTAAGAGATTCTTACTCACTTGCTTCATGCTTGAATGCCTTTGTTCTCTTCCATAACATGCATTTATAGTCTTTCTCATGTTCTCCTATGCACTGGAGAATTGGAAAAGTCATGTAGAAGAAGAGACATGGACACCCTTTGGAATTCTGGGACTTTTCACGTCATATTTTATTTTTTGTCAGTAAGATCCAAGACCACCACTCAACGTAGACTAGTGGTCCTACGACCACCACCCTGGTGGGGTGGCATTTTGTAACCACTGCCCTGCACAAGGTGGAGGTCCTGTCACTAAACGGACATAACCTCCGTGTATATTTTGTTTCCTTCTTCGTGTTGGCTGATTTGATAAAGTAGAGTCATTTTGGATCCCTATGGATCACAGATCCCCTGCTTAGGAGGATTTTGGTCCCACAAAATCTTAGCGGGGGAGTAGATGAGGAAATAATTCCCTCACTTGCTCCTTCAGGTACCACCATGCCTGACTTGGTGTCTTTCCTTTCAGGCCAATCTTCCAAGACTCCTGTGGACCTCTCCTATTCTCTCTAACCTTTTGCTGTAGTACTACATCCTCCTCCAATTTTCCTTGTGAGTCCAAGATGCAATTCTCAATGGAAGGTAACAACTATAGTTCTTCATCTTTATCTAGCCTGGATGGTTCATATAGGTGTAAGTTCTCGCAATTTACTATAGAGTACATCCTCATGAATGACAAAAAATCAAGTCAAAAGGGATTTTCTCCAACCTGCTCCAATATGGTGAAGGGTCCATATCATAATGGCTTGAGCTTCCTTGCTTGACCTTGTATTCTCTCCTTTCTAAAGTAAATCCAAACTCTATCTCCAACATGTAGCTTATGTTCCCTTCTATGATGGTCGTGCCTAGCTTTGTGCTTGGCCTGAGATTTCTCTAGTTGTTCCTTGACTTTGAGATGGATTTGCATCCTCTCAATGAATTTTTTTTCTTTAGTCACCTCTGTGTCTCGTGTATCATTCTCGTCATGTTGTCCAACTGCTATGTCTAACAGATTTGTAGGTAGATATCCCAAGCATGCTTCAAACGGTAACTTCATAGTGGATGTGCGTACTACCCAGTTATAGGAATGTTGAATGTAGGCTAAGGACTCATCCCAAGGCCTTGGGTATTTGCTATTATACCCTCTGATCAACTATACCAAAGTCCCGTTTACCACCTTTGTTTGTCCATCTGTCTTTGGATGGAAAGTTGTGCTGTTATGAAACATGGTATCCATCTTGTCCCACGAAGTAGTCAAAAATTTCCCCAAGAACCTAGAATCCCTATCAGGAACAATAGACTTTGGTAAACCAAAATGCACCCATACATTAGCAAAGAAAAAATTTGCCACCTCATGTGCTTTTACTATATTTTTATATGCCATAATAATACACATCTTACTAAATCTATCAACAAAAACATAGAGATATTCATGGCTATGTTTAGACATAGTTAATCCTCCTACAAAATCCATAGAAATGTCTTCCCATGGAAGAGTAGGTACTGGCAAAGGCATATATAAACCTTCCTTCCTAGTCTTAGGCTTGCTAGTACAACAAATTTTACATCCCCGTATAAATTTTGATACTTCTTCTTGCATATTGGGCCAATACACGTACCTTTACAAGTTGGCTAGGGTCTTGCCAACACCGAAATATCCCACTACTTTTGAGCTAAGTGCTTCCCTCATCAATAGAATTCACTCTTATTTTTGCATGCAAAGCTTCCCCCATCGGTAGAGCAGCCCATCTTTGAGATAAAAATCTTCAATCCCTGTCCTTTCAGCCCCTTGGGACTGCAACTGCTGAAATGTCACCCCAAAGTCTTTGTCCTGGGCATATGCCTCTCCGTAAGCTTCCTTCGTGAAGGGCTCGATCTGAGAGATAGTGGCAAAATAGGAAAAAATATCTTGTGTGGGTGGCCTAGACAACATGTCTGCCACCAAGTTTGTACTACCCTTATTGTATTTAATCACCAGATGGAACTGCTGAAGGAACCTCATCCATTTGTAGTGCCTTGCCTACTGTAATTTAGACTATGCTTGCAAATACTAGAAAGGTTTGTGGTCAGTGTGCACAATAGTTTTTTTACCCAACAAATAATGCTTCTATTTTTTAATTACCTGAACTAGTGCATACATTTCCTTATCATATACTGAATATCCTTTAACTGCTGAAGAGAAAGTTTCAAAATGATAATATACGGATTTACTTCATTAAAGCAATACCGCGCCCATGGCGTAATCACTGAAATTTGTCTCTACTTAAAAAGGCTTCTGCAAATTAGGAAGAGAAAGTATTGGAGCATGACTAATCGTGTATTTCAATAACTCAAAGGATTTGTCTTGTTTCTTACCCCCATCAAAACTCTTACTCTTTGTGACCACTATGTGTAGAGGTGTTGCGATTGTGGAGAAGCCCGAAATGGACTTCCACATGTATTGTACTGCTCCCACAAAACTCCTAGTTTATGTGGCTCCTGTTGGTGTTGGCCAATTAGTGATGGCTTCCACCTTCTTTGTATCCAATCGTAGCTCTCCTCTTCCAACCACGTGCCTAAGATAGATAAGTGACTGTTTGGAAAATTCACATTTCTTCATATTACAAAGTAGTTGTTTCTCCTTGAGAATTTAGAAGACTTACTGCAAATGAGTTAGATGTTCTTCCCATGTGGCACTAAAAATCAATATATCGTCTATATATACAATGACACATGAATCTATGAAATCTCGCAATACATCATTTATCAATCTCATAAATGTAGTGGGTGCATTACATAGCCCAAAAGGAAGTACTAACCATTCGTACAAACCATGTTTTTTCTTGAAGGTAGACTTCCATATATCCTCCTCCTTCACTCTAACTTGGCGATAACCTAACTTGAGATCCAACTTCGTGAAAAATTTGGCATGCTTAAGCTAGTCCAAGAGATCATCTATACAGGGAAGTGGATATCTTTTCTTTATGGTGATCTTGTTCAAAGCACGATAGTCGATGCACATTCTCCAAGAACCATCCTTCTTTGGCACCATCATAATAGGTGAACCACATGGTGAGGTGCTCGGACGTATCACCCCTTGGTCTAGTAAGTCCTAGAGTTATTTCTTTACTTTAGTACTCTCGAGAAAGGATTGCCTATACAACCCGATGTTCGGTAGAGGGGATTCTAGAAATAGCTAAATCTCATGCTCTACTTCCCGTTTTGGTGGTAACCCACTAGGAGCCTGAAATACTTCTTGAAAAGACTGAATAATACTATCTAAATCATGCTTTCCCTGGTTAGAAATCTCTACAAATTCTACCCTATCTTGTTTATCCTTCAATAAAAGTAAACAAAACTGATTATGATTTTCCTGAATAAGCTCTTTTGCTTGGTTAGCACTTACCATAGTAACCCGTGTCTTATGCTGGTGTGCCCGGATGTTGTATCTAATCCTATCCTTGACTCATTTGTATTGGTTTTCCCTCCTCATAAATATTAAATCCCTAACACACAAGTAAGGACTCCCAAATACAACATCAAAAGTATCAAGTGGAATAATGACATCTTCAAAAACATCAATATATTGGGAATTTATCCCAAACTTGACCTTACATCTTCTTCTTACTTGAATTTCAGCACCCTTCTTCACAAAACCCAAAGGATAAGGTCATGGATGCTAGTAAGTCTTAAGACCAAGATTCTTTACAACTGCTTCAAAAATCAGGTTAGATTGAGAACCGGTATCAACCGAAGCATTTACCTTAGTTCTCTTGATCTGGATTTTGATCTGGAATAGTCTACTCATCTCCTCTTCATGGCTTTCAATGCTAGTGGCCATGCATCCAAGCCTCTCGTCTACATCCGAGTCATCTTCGATTTCCACCTCCCTTTCTATTTTCACAGTTGTCATGGACTTCTTCGAGTCCTTGGTTTGGTTCTTCGGATGCAACTCCGAATGAAACTTCCAACATGTAGCATCAGTATGACCATTGATATCACAGTTCTTGCAAAAATTCTTGGGATCTTTACAAGTATTCAAAGTAGTGGCAGCTAGTTTAGCTTTCCTTTTCCACTTACCCTTGTTACTTGTTTGCCCAAACTCTTTCTTCTACTGATTTGTTGACTAGTTTACCCTTGGCTCTGCTTTTCCTTGCTTCTTTTCATCATCTATGTAGTACGTCTGTACGCATGCTTTGTTGAGATCTTTGGGTTTTGTGGAGATGAATTTTCTTCGAAGGTGAGTGTGAAGTATAGTCCTGCCCACTTTGACCACTACCTTGTCTATAATACTGTCATTTCATCATTCGGTCAGTATTATGGCCAATAGGATAGAAGTTAGCTCTAAGTAGTTCTTTAAATTCTTGCCAAGATTTTGCAATAGGACGCTTTTTCTTTTCACAAGTGGCTAGATGGGTTTCTCACCAAACCAGAGCATGTCCCTTCATCTTGAGATGTGCAAAGGTGATCCTCTGTGCCTTAGTGACATTATGGACGCCAAACTAGACTTCTAACTGTTTTAACCATTTATCAAGAAACTCTGCATCTACTTGTCCTTCAAAGATTTTAATCTCAACTTTCATTTCAACTTTAAAGGAGTATGATCAGATTTTACCTTTTCTCTTGTGTTAGAAGTCTCTTCTTCATGTTCTTCCCCATAACTTTCCTCATGGTGGCTCCTTCCTATGCCAAAATTTTTAGCTATGCCCCAAACCACTGATTCTATGGAGTCTTGTTTGACAGAAGTTGTCTTCTGTAAATCAACAAGCTCTTCTTGCCTTCTAAATATCCTATCCATCATGGTCTCCAACATTTCAATTCTACGGACCAAGTTCTCTTCCTCCATTTATCCCTGAATTCTCTGTTTCCACTTCTTTGTAAAAAAAATTGGATCGTAAGGTAAAGCCTCTTCGCCTTTAGATCTCATCACTATCATACAAATCTAAGAATGAATACCATAGTCCTGGATAATTGTTAGCTCTGATACCAAAATGATCTGTAAAATCTTCAACTTTGGAATTATCCAGAGAATCACAATTAATCATTGTTGTTCTACTTTCTATTAGAAAATAATAGAGATAGCTAGTGAATGCATTATACTTGTGCTTAGAATCAAAAATTTGTAGAAAGGGAAAGAATATAGACTCATACACCAACAATTTTATCCTAGAAAACCTTCAAAGGAGGAAAAACCAGTCAGGAAGGGCAATTGCTCTTAGTTCCAACTTTTATTGGCAGTTACTTGCTTGCTCTGACTCAATTACTCCTTGCTTCTACAAATCACAATTCCCACACTAAGAGCTTCTTACTCACTTACTTCATGCTTCGATGCCTTTTTTCTCTTCCATAACATGCATTTATAGTCTTTCTCATGTTCTCCCATGCACTGGAGAATGGGAAAAGTCATGCAGAAGAAGAGACATGGACACCCTTTAGAATTCTAGGAATGTTCACGTCATATTTTATTTTATATCCACAAGAGCCAGGACCAATGCCCAATGCAGACCAATGGTCCTAGGAGCACCACCCTAGTGGGATAGTAGTTTTGTAACCACCGCCATGCATAGGGAGGTGGTCTTGTCACTAATTAGCATGAACCTCCATGTATATTTTTTTTCCTTCTTCGTGTTGGCTAATTTGATAAATTAGAGTCATTTTGGATCCCTATGGATCAATGGTTGCACCTCTTGAGAAAGGGAAGATACTTCTCCCTGCCAGTTGTAAGATTTGTTTGAGTTTCCCTTTCTCTCTGGTTAGTGGAGTAGGAGTAGATTTTGTTTTCAGCAGAAGAACTACTTTTTCACACTCTACATGTTCCACTTGGAGCATGTATGATTTTCAGTTTTGTACATAGTGTGTGTTGTGGTGTTTTTGTTGCTTATGCACAGTATATTGGAAATGGCATTTTGTGAGACCAACTCTAGTTCCAACAGTTCCTAAGAGGCTGAAGGATCAAATTTTCAAAGTTCAGATCAGATTTTTGTTTACCAGGTAGACTCCATGCCCAATGGATGCTTCAAGGCCATTGATATTTTCACCTAACAGGCAGGTAATCCCCATGAGTCACCAAATTGTTCACCAAAATAAGCTCACACTTATTTTGGGTCAACTAACACCATTTTCCCCCTTTTGTGCTTCAAATTTGAATTTTTATATGTTTTAAGCACTTAAGCCCCCCTAAAAGCATCTCCATTAGATAGGAAAATTTTCCCCTTTACAGAGATATAAAGAAGTCCTTCTAACTCTTCATATTTCTCAAGTTACACGCTGACAGCCTTGGAAGGATTTGTTGCCAAAACCGGGCCGACGGGCCTGGGGAAGATTTTTTGCCAATGGAAATTACAGACCGATGGGGTGGCGGGAGACATTTTGACCTTTTTACACTTTTCATAAAAAGGCACAAGTATAATTGTGGGCCCGCGGGACTGAGAAGGGTTTTTTATGAAAAGTGGAAAAAGTGGGCTAGCAGGCCCAAAGATGTCTTTTTGCCCAAACATGAAAATGCGGGCCGGCGGGCCCGGGGATGACTCAAGTGTAAAAGCGGGTCTGTAGGGCTGCGGAGGAAATTTTTCCCAAGTGTAAATGCGAGCCGATAGGTATGCGGGGAACTTTGGAAATTTTACACTTTTTGAAAAATGACGCAGTTTTCAAGTGCAGACTTGTGATCCCACATGGTCTCATCAGTCATTGAATAGTTTCAGACCCTCAGAAGGAGCCATGCATAAACTCGGCATAATTTCAAAAAGAAAATACAAAGCATTTTCCCAAATGAGCGCGAGGCTTCCGCATGTCCCAGGTCTGAAAAGGGGATAGAGATGACCATTTAAAACAACTAAGTATAAAGGTGTCTATAGAAGCCTCCAAGTGTCTCATCGGCGCAACACCAAGGCTGGGTCTAAAGAGCAGGTTTCCAAACATGTGCAGACTCTCCATGTGTTTTGGGTCCAAGAGAATTCAAATGGATCGAGGCTCGAATAGGCTAAGTATAGAGAGCTAGTAGAGGTGCCACATGTCGCATCAACGCAAATTAAAAGGCACGACCCAAAGTAAAGACTCAAATAAGTGCTAGTCTTCCTTGTGTACCACGCTCGAAAAGGGAGCAAGCTCAAATCGGCTAATTACAAAAGGTAAGCGGAAGCCTCCACGTGCCTCATCGGTGTAATTTCAAAAAAAAATCTAGAGGCATCCCCCAAACGAGTGCAAGCTCACCACGTGTCTAGAGCCCAATAAGGTAGGTTGAAAAGTATAAACAGAGAAGAGCTAGCGGAAGGAGCCATGTGTCAGCACATTGTAACTTCAAAAGTAAAATTCAAAGAAAGTTCCTAAATGTGCACTGAGCCTCCACGTGTCCAGAGTCAGACATATGGCCCTACCAAACAAAAGGGACTTAGCCAAAACACAAAGAAACTGAACAAAGCTGTGGAAGGAGCCACGTGTCTCATTTGCACAACTTCAAAGGCAAAATCTGGGGGCATTTTCCAAACAAGCGTGAATCCTCCATGTGTCTTGGTTCAGACACAGTGTCTCCGCCCACATGAGGGAATTAGAAAGAATACAGAGGAAACTGAGGAGCCCACAGAAGTCACCACATGTTAGTTCGGTGCAATCTCAGAAGTGAAAGGAAGGGGCTGAATCTTCAAGACGTGTGAGGCTACCACGTGGGTCTTATATGGACAAACTCTTTTAAATATTGAGAGCTCACGTTAAATGCCTGACCTTGATCTTCAGATGGCCATATCTTTTGACTGGAAGTTTGGATTTGAGAAAGAGAAGACTTTTTGGAAAGGTATCAACACCCTCTACGCCATAGAAGCATAAAATATTATTTTCAGCAAGATTTGATGGGTGAAAATTAGGAAAACATCTTTCATGCCATTAATGGAGGATCCGATTGCTTTAACAACTAGATCAGATTTGATTTGATCTACCCATTTTCCTTCTTCAGCATGCCAAAGAAACATAGGGAACCAAAATTGATAGATTGTAGGTCGATTTGTAAGGCATTGATGGATGGTGGTTGAGCTTTAAGAGCAGAATCAAGGTTCTCTTCTTTCCCTCTGGGTTTCATCATCTATATATTGTAAACACTTTTGATTTAAGAAGGGAGAGACATTCTGGGTGTGGGGAAACTCTGTAAAATTTGTTTCCCAACTCCATTTTGAGTTGTAATCCTTCTCCTTTGCCTAGAAAGTGTATTTTATGCTTCTGAGCATCCATGTAATAGTTTGTGCACCTCATAGAACAATAAAATCATGTTTTCGTGGTGTTCTTCAACCCTTTCTCATGTTTTGTTGTTTCTCTGTGCCTATCCATTTCATGTTTATTTCCTGTGCATGTATTTCATGTTTAGAGGTGTAAGATGTCATGCTTCGTGGAGTTTTGATGGTGGACTTTGATCTGGGTCTGTTTCATTTATGTCTGACCTTCCTCATCTCCTTTTTCCCCTATTTAATCCTCCCTCAGCAAAGTATCTTGCCACTTCCTTTTCTGGTTTATTACTGCTTAGTGTAGGCTCTCTCTCTCTCCATGTCTCCTTGGAATGGTTAGATTAGGATAGATTAGGTTCTACCTACACTGGAGTAGCTTGTGGCAGGTAGATTAGGAAGCAGGAACCAACCTTCTCTGGAGGTCCATCTCAAGTTTTTCAAGTCCCACAGCTTGAGAGATGGTCCAATGTTGTGCAATCACACCAAATGCCCCACTCAGATACCAGGCAGTTTGGGGGTGATGTGATTTTGCACTAACATGTATCAAGTACACGTAGAAATGGGGGGCCTAGTTTTGACAAAGTACACACACTCATCGGGAATTCTAAATCTACTAGATCACCTCCATCCAATGGGTTATCAACCAACAAGTTCATAATGATTTGTCCTTTGATGAATTTATGATTTACAAATGTTAATTCAAACTTTCCCATCATAGTTATGAAATTCCCAAATTTCTTAGATAAGGATCCTTGCATGAGAAACATCCGCAAGTGATCTGATCTAACAATAACCATCGTTTCTTGATTCAACATATAATGTGTTAAACGCTTTGTTGTGAAGACTATAGTAAGAAATTCTTTCTCTGCCTATGTGTGATTTGTCTCATAATCAAATAATGTTTAACTAATGAAATAGATTGCACGTTCTCACTTATCATCATCCTCTTGAGCTAACATGTAGGCCAATGGGACATCAATAGCTCAAAAATATAGGATCAAGGGGTGATCTGACCTAGGCAACATGAGTTTGGGAGGAGATAATAAGAATCATTTAACCGATTCGAATGTCACGTTGCATTCTTTCATCCAATCAATGTAGCAATCCTTTTTTAACAAATTATTGATTGGATGAATAACAAAGGTAAAATCAAGGATGAACCTTTGGATTGCACTGATTTTCCCAAGAAAAGATCTGATGCTAAACTCGTCTGATGGTGGAATGATTTCTAGCATAGCCTATATTTTGGTTGGGTTAACATCAATCCCTTGTGAAGATATGATGTATCCTAAAAGATTACCTCCCGTTACACCGAATACACATTTTTTTGGATTCAATGTGACATTGTATTCGATTAAGCAAGAAAGGATGACACAAAGGACCTCTGGGTGATCACAATGCTTTCTAGCCTTGGCTCAAAGGTCATCTACATAGGATTCCATAATCTTATGGATAAGTTCATGGAATATATACGTCATTCCTCGTTGGTATGTGGCACCAATGTTCTTAAGTCTGAACGACATGACAACATAACTGTAGGTTCCCCAAGGAGTTATGAATATAATATTGGCCTGATCCTCCTCAGAGATTCTGATTTGATTTTACCCAGAAAACCTATCCATGCGTGACAACAATTGAAACCCAGTTGTTGCGTCAACAACATCGATGGACGGTAATAGGAAATCATATTTGGGGCAAGCCTTGTTGATGTCTTGAAATTAAATGCAAATGTGGATCTTTCCATTCTTCTTGATAACATGGATTATATTAGATACCCATTGTGAGTAGTCAATTGGCTTGATGAATCTTACCTGCAAAATTTTCATCACTTCTTTTTTCACCATGAGGGCTAAATTTGGCTTCATGGGCTTTGACTTCTACTTAATTGGTTTGGCATCTGACTTGGTGACGAGGTTGTGAACTGTGATGTGTGATGGAATCCCTGTCATTTTCTTATAGCTAAATGCGAACGATTTTTGGTGTTTCTCGAGGATTCGGGTATGTATTTCCACCTCCTCTGGAGTTAGGGAGGATCCCAGTTTCAAGATTTTTGGTTCCTCCTCTGTCCCAATATTTATATCAATCGTTCCATCAATTAAGGAGGAATTTCCTTCCTCAAATTCTAGCAAGACTACAGGAAACTCTAAATACCCTTCCTCTTCTACCTCATATATTTCAAGATCCTTTCTAGGGGAGGATTCGATCATGGGATTTCCAAAATAGGAAGATGAATGCGAGATTAAGGAAATATCTATTTCGTGATAGGTAAGATGAATTTCTACAAAAGCGTTTAGATATCATAGAACTGCTTTATCGCTATCAACATGGTCTGAGACAACATGCTCATTCTCGGCTTCTATGTATGTCAACATTGGGGAAACCGGTGCTTTATGAACCAAGGGTTCAACACGAATTGAGATCATGAAGTTCGTGTCCTCCAACTCACTACTTGGGGTGAAACAGGGGGTAGAAGTTGTTATAGAGTCTGTGAGAAGGTTTTTCTCACATGGAACTACTTCAATTGATATGAAGTCAAACCCCTTTGTTAGGCTTAACACTACTATTTTATAGAGTTGTAGATGCTCATCTCTAGTCTCATACACATCGGATATTTGATTTGCGACAATTTGTGAATCACCCAACACCCTAATATTAATAATTTCCATTCTCTTGGCCACAATGAGACCAAGTAGGAGAGCCTCATATTCAGCCCCGTTATTTGTACATTTGAAGTTTAATTTGAAGGCAAAAGGTAGAATCCTTCCTTCTCTTGAAGGAAGGATCATACCTACTCTGGCGTCAAAATGACACTTGGCTCCATCAAAATAGAGAGTCCAGTAACTACTCAGAAAAATGGACATCAGATCATCCTTTTTATCTTCTCCCTTTACCTCGGTCACTTCAACCATACAAACCTCATATGCTAGAAGAGAACCGAGTCCCAGGGTATGTCCCATACCCATAAAATAAAATAGGATTAGAATAGGCAAATCCTTCTCCAATAGCTCAACAATTCTTGTTGTTGTTCCTAACGACACTATTTCTATGATGACAGTTTCATCCTTGACACCTGAAATTCCCTCGATCAACCATGTGACTTCTAACTCTGTTATAGGGACTAGCTTTTCTTCTAGCACTGAGCTTGTAGGTTTGTTTAACTGATTTGTAGGATGCTCAAACTCAGAATGGACCCCTGGCCTATTCTTTAAGTTAACCAAATGTATGTCAAATGGTTTTGGATCACCCTGTGCCATAAAGACCTTTCCTAAATACAGGAACCTAACCTCCTAAAACAAGGTGGAGGGAATTGCCTTCATGCGATGGATCTAAGGATGACCAAGGCTCATATTATAGTTGGTTTCCTTGTTTATAATATAAAACTCGGGTAGCTCCGTCTTAGGCCCAAGGGTGATTGGTAATATTATAGTTTCGATCGACATTACCTTGAGGCTATCATAACCTCTCAGCATGTTTCGTGTCGAGGAGCGATTGCTCTCCCTGTAACCTAAATTTTGAAGAAAAGAGAAGGGGATTATGTTAATTGTTGCCCCATCATCAATCATCACACACTTTACATAATTTTTGTAAATACGAACTTGCAAGAACAAATATGGGCCACCTGTAGGAGTTATTTCAGCATCAGTGGGCATATTATCGATGTCTAATACAAATCGAACATCTCTTTCGGGCTGTCCTGGAGGACACACATCAAAGTCTATGTGATTCATTTTCACTTTTGATGGAGGGTTGACATTAATCAAATGGCCAAGACCTAGCACTTCTAGTAGAGCATCTATGTGAGTAGGGGAATTCATTAGCAGATCTAAGAAGGAAATGTGAGAAAAGGTCTTGGTTAAATAACTAATTAGGTCATAAGCTCCTACTTTCTTACTTAGCATATCACGAATATCATTTGATATAACCGTATAGATCAAGATTGGTTACGAAGAATAATCCTTGGTTCTTGTGGCAACGTTAATATGAGGTTCAATGTCCAACTCTACCAACCCCACAATCTTTGTTTGTTGGCGGTCTTCCAAAGGATGTGCCACTTGTGGATTTGACGAAGTTGAGGATTCAAGATAATTGGTCCCTATCATAATACCTTTGTTTGAACCATTGGGATATATTCTACCATCCTTTGGGTGCCTGGGGAGAGGATCGTTAAATATTCCAAGTGGTGTATTTTTTGGGCATACAGGTCCCATGTAGGTGTTTTGAGTTGGTGTGGTTGGGTTTTCCTAAAACATATCAACAAATAGTTGATGTTGATCCTCTAACAAGCACTGTAAAAATGTGTTACAATTGATGCATGTCCTTGCATCATGCCCGTGAACCTTATGGAAACCGCAACATAGATCAGGATCATAATCTTGAGGCCTTTAGTTTGTACCTTGTTGAGGTTCAAAACTATGATTATTGTTTGGTTGTTAATTGTTATAGTTAAAATTTTGGAGCCCTTGCCCTTAGTTTTGGAATTGGTTTGGATACCCGCCTGGGTACTGACTAGGGACTGGGGTCTGTGTTTATCTTTGTTGTTGAGGTTGTTTTTGTTGTTGAGGATGATTAAAATCCACAACATTTACCGAGGGTGAGAAGTTATTGTTTCTCTGATTACTTTCATTGTTATTATTTTTGTTTTTTGAAGTACTTGTATTGGGAGAATTAAAAACATTAGGTTTCTTGGGTTGGTTAGTCATACCGTCGGTCGTAACTCCATGATTCTCATTAAGGATCTTTGGTCCTTGATTATTGCTTGTGTTGTTAATGTAACCGGGATTATTTTGGTTGGGAGTGACTAACTTTCCATTTGCTCCATAAGTCGTATGACCACTTTCTATGGCTGCTTGGTCAATTCAGAGAGCACCCTCTAGCACTTCTTCATAGATCCGTAGTGGGAAATTTTGAAATCTTCCTTTGTCTCTCTGTTGAGGGAGTGGAGGAAAAAATCACAAAGCTCCGTCTGATCCATGTTTGGAGCACCTGCGGAGGAGTAAAGAACCTGTTGCCACCTTTGAATGAAGTGGGTTATGGACTTGTTATGCTCTTGTTTGGTATCCTTAAAAGTTTGTTTATATCAAAATCCTTAATGAACTTTGACTCAAGTTGTTTGAAAGAGTGGATTGAATCCTCTGGTATCTTATAGTTCCAATCAAGAGTGATTCCTTCTAGTGTCTTAGGGAAAATATTTGCAACAATCGCATCCCATGGGGTCAAATCTTGAATGACTGTTGGGTAAGCTTTAATACGAGTGTTAGGATCACCCTCCCCTTTAAACTTTAGAAGATCGGGAAAGGGTCTTAGGAGCATGACTGTCCAGATGGAAAAGTCTAGAGGCTCCTTTAGATATTCAGAATAATTTCCCATTGCATATGTTTCAACCATCAAAGATCCTTATTGGGGAGGTAGAAGATGCATTAGTTTCTGACATGGTGTGGCATAAACATTTGTCAGGGCGTATGGTATCCCCTGCGAATGACCATAAGGACCCGGGTAAGTGTACATATCCCCTTGTGGTGTCTTAGAGTATATGTGTACATAGGGGGGTTGACCACTTTGATATGGAGATGAAGGCAAGAAGCTAGGGAAAGTTACATTTCTGGTTGGTATGGCGTTTGAGAATGCACTTCTGGATGGTGCCTAATGTAGGTATCCATATGTTATGTGAGGGGGCATACCCAAGGTACCCATCCCTGTTAGTAAATCCCCAGGGTTTGGAGAGCTCGTATAAATTAGAGGATTCTACGATGTAGGCACTTGTCCATAATTCAACAGATAATGAGAAGTTCTTGCTTGCCTTGCGTATGAGCTTTGAGAATTTTGGGCAAGCTCAAACTCTTTGAATTTATCTACTAATGCGGAGATGACGTTCCACATTGATGGGACGATGTTATTTTTAGGAAATTGTTGTCATATTTCTAGAGGTTGTTGAGGAGTGTGGTATCCTGCTATGAATTATTCACTATGCTACCACCCCTTGTTGGTAATTTTTTCATTCGTTAGAGGTGTAGTGTTGTTATTTTGAAGTAGGACTTCACCATGTCCTTGTAACCTGTCATAAGCACGGTTCATATTCTAGAATAGTTGTTCACGCTTGGCATATCATGCTAATTATTCCTCATTTACATGCAGGAGCTAGTTTGATTGCATACTAATGGGTTATCGAAACAATACCCGAGGTGATGAACTTACTTCCCCAGTGAAATTCATGTTGTTAGAACTTGATTGTTCATGAGGATATGTCTGCGTGATTTTGTCAAGATCCTAAATTCACATAGAGGAACCAATATTGATTCCCTGAAGGAGAGGATTTTGAGAATTTGAATGATTATCTTCCCATGCTGAGAGTGAAGGTGACTGTTGTTGTCCACCTGCTTGATAATTATATATGTCGTAACCTAGAAGGGGTCAACTGTATTCATCAAATCCTGAAATATTCAGGGGGTATAAGAATACCCACTAAATAAAGGGAAAATGGAAAGGGGATGGAGGAGTGGAAACATCTTAAAGACTAGATCTTAACATTGGGTTCACAAATTTTGTACAATAGAAAATCAACACATGACCTTCTTCGCACCCGACCTCTCGAGGTTGTGCCGAGATAGCTAGTGTAGAATGGAAGTGGAAGTGGGTGTGGTGGTGGCAAACAAGCTAATTGGTAAATCTTATATCTTCAACATGTAATATTAGGCTCTGCGACTCTAAGGAAAAGAATGCTCTCTTAAGTTGAAGGGGTGTTATGGAACGATCTAATATGATAGCTTCTCGGAGACTCTAGTCAATATCAATTTCTACCGATTTTTTTTTTGTTGGTTGTGGAACACGTAGAAATTTACTTGTAGGCACCTCCTATGGATTTCCAAACAAGTTCATATATGTAAGGACAAGAGGTGTAGTGAAGCCACGGGACTATGAACAATTTTTTGTTCTTGTCCAAAAAGTCTTAGCTTGATCAGCTGCTATGATCAATAAGGAAAGTTGTGTAATAATGTTAGGTGGGAGTGGTGAAGATCTAAATACCAATGTATGCAAACTAGTGTCAATATCTAATTGGTCACCAGGCCCGTTGGGTTGTGGAACTTGCGGATCAAAAATGAAGACTTGTGGAGGATGTTGCCCTTGTATGGGAAAACAAACTAATCTAATGAAAGCAAATGCTTTTAATATTTTCTAGTTTTTAAACAATGGGTCTAATCTAATAAATAAATTAAATACAATTAATCAGCCAAATGTAGCTAATTACTTGTATAGATTGTGAATTTAAACCTAAAACAAATAATGTAATCTAAACAAGAACCCTTCAAACCCTACCTCAGAAGTGAAGAACAAGTCATAACCCTCGAAGAGCTATTGTTCCCCACAACTTCCCTGATAATGTCAAAGAGCAAGCTTTCTAATGATCTGATCTACTTGTGATTGTCTAATTAATTGAAATGAACAATTTTACTACTCTATTTGATATGTAATTGAAACCAATTATTTGAAATTGACAATTTGATAAATAAAGTAAAAAAATACATAATTCCAACCTGAATGAGCAAGACCTTTGGTAAATCTGGTTGTATCAGTATTTGTCCCCTTAGTTTGTTCCTTTCTTTCTCTGAGTGTTCATATGAGTCCAAGGGATTGGGAATCCAAGAACAATAACAAGAGGATGGTGCTTGAGAAATGGTATCTTGAAGGTAGTATGTATGCAATGCAAGTAGAAGAGAGATAACACAAGAGATCTGAGCTTGGCTATGCAATTCCTAGTAAGATTGTGGCAGCAATACAATACAAGATAAACAAAAATTCTCAGGCCTTTTTATTGAATACAAGCATGGAATATATAAGAATTAGGGTTGGGATGTGCCTTCATGCACAAGGTAAGAAGAGGTAGTTCCAACTAATTAAATCTATTTTAAAATAGAAGAGGGAAGGAGAACCAAGAAATCAAAACTATTTTTAGACAATTTGGCTCACTGATGCATCCTAAAACTGAAGTTAAGTGAATCATCGCATTTTAGAAACACACATTATGGAATATAGAAAATGCGGGTAGGACTGCCGCCCTCCTTGGGCAACGGTTTCTAAACTGCCGCCCAGGCAGGGTAGCGGTCCTAACACTAAAGGCCAAAACATGCATAGAAAGAAGCAGGGAGCTAAAAAAGCATAAAAAGGCTAAGTAAGGATGTCTAGGCTACAAATATACACTACGAATGGGTTTTGGAGCTCGAACACCTTCTCGAAAGGACTTGAATCATCATTGGGGATTCTTGTAGCCTTTTTCCGACAATGTATCACATGTAATTTTTGGTGCGTACAATTACATAGGGACCACATATCATAATTTCGAACTTCATGAAAGCGAAATAGGGTGCAATGAACCCTTTATCATTCAAACTAATATCATATGAGTATATTTTTAAAATATGGTACATTTTTAGGCTCTTTGTTTGCATGAGAACACAATATGCACTAAGACTCGTATTCAATGTCATATTGTTTCATTAATTATTGTGAAGAAAGAAGTGTCAACTTGTCAAGGCATTTACTATCTGACGACAACAATTTTTTCGGCTAAAGCATTAAGAAATTACATCTTCAATTTTTATAATAAATTGTCATGCATGGCACGAGGCTCACATAACACAATGGAGATTTGAATTGGATACGATAGGAAAATCCAAGGGAGATTATAAATACAATGTTTTTTGAATATTAAATATATCATTACAATCATCAATCTATACAAACTTTCCTTTTAATGGTTTTGTAACTTGTTAGCATACTTCAATTAAATTATTATGCGTTTTAATAATATAAACACTCAAAAACAATAAAAAATTTATTATCATAATGAAAATACAAAATACTTCATAATAGAGAATATTGGTATATCAAAAATAAATCTTGATGTATATTCAAGATCACAAGAATTTGAAAAATTTAAATGTAATTAATAAAATATAGATGGGAAGCATTAAAGGATTAGAGGGAAAATCATGTGCATACATATTCACTTGTTTGTAAGCTATATATATAACAAAAGCATAAATAAGAGGATAACAATGAGTGGCATCCTTATGAGGGGAACACCATGTTGTAGAAATTTCATCTCACAAGATGAATATCAAGCCTCACTACATTGCATAAGACCTCCATATTCACCCTCACTTTTTGAAACTACTTAGCTAAATCCATAATCCATTGAAAAGTTCATGTTCGACCACATGTATACCATGGTAGAAGTTCCCAATAGAACACAAACATTTCTTCAACCATGTGGAGAGGATGCATTTTTCGTCATGAAGCATATTTTTTACTACCATATAACTATGATAACGTCATGTGTAAATTTTAGTAGCATGTAAATAACATATACCCACCTACTTCTCCACATTTAGTTATGGAGCACCCCCTACAAACATAAACCACTTATACCACACAATCAATATACATGATTAGAGAAAGTTAGAAGTCACAATTATCTTCTATCTGTTTCATAGGGTTGGAAGACTAGATATTTTCACTTGTAAAGAATATAATATGTTTATGCAACATTTTCTTAAAAACTAAAGATAACTTTTCAATGAATAATTCTATAGAATCATGGGATCCCATGAGTACCAGAATATTTTTTTAGAATAATAGGATCCCACGTAAACCATGTACACCAAATGAGACCAATTATGCCATAGAAAAAACATCTAATATATCACTTGCAATCACACATGAAATTTGTGATGGAAACGCCGAAGGGGGCACATTGAAGAAGTTAAAATTAAGGAAGATGAACATTAGAGGAGGAAGAGGGGTATGAAGAAGGAGAAACGTATGGAACCTATGACCTATAGAAAAATTCTCTTTATTACAACAAGGAATGTATGTAGTGCATGTCATGTGATGGCTTATCAACATAAGGATTATAATCTAGTGACAAGCCAACGAATCTAAACAAATTGAATCTATTGAATGTATGGATATAAGTCGAGGATAATTGGAAGAGTCTCCAACCCTTAATGTCAAAGCATGAGGATATGAGACTTCCTCCTCATTTTATCATACACTTTGAAGAGTGTGTGGTGAATTTTTAGATGATAATATACTGGCGATTGACTTGGAAGGACACCATGACCTCTCTCTTGGTATTGTGGAGGCCAAAAATAGAGTTTGTTATGAATTACACACAAGGAGTGGATGGCCTACACATGGTTGTTATTGTGCTGCAATAATGCCCATCACTCATGATCTCTAAGCATTTCAGAAAGTCACGAGTGATAACGTCTTATGGATAAGAGAGATAGCAGCATGACCTCATCTACATTAATGATCGTTGAATCTACCTTAGTCTCACGAAACTCCTTGTGGCTGATTGTAACATCTAATGATGACCTTGGAAATATGCTACAACCCTTTAGAAGTAATGCAAGTCCTTGACATGCATGGCAATTAGGATCATTGCACTCACTAGAACTACCTTGTACACTTGAGAGTTTTTCTTCTTTGATTTGCACATGCTCATCTCCTGGAAGATTTGGAGTTGGATTTTTCTCTTCTAAAACTAGTTTTACCAATTGCGGTAATTTGACCTCCTCTGTAGATATGGAACCAATATGGATATTGCATTCTGAGCAGGTAGACTGTTGGTCTTCATCCTTCAGTTTTGGACTTTTTTTTATTACAAAACTAGTTTGTTCCACTTATTCCCGAGATTCAACATCTATAGAAGGTTTAATCAAGAATGAATTTTTCTTGATGTTAATTTTTTCCGCACAATCCTTTAATTTGTTTGCAACCTCTTCCTTACTAGTCTCCTCGACCATATACTCCTACCTTTCACTCATTTTTTGACGTTTCTCCTCCCAAAATGGGTTTCGGACTACAAGATGAGGGGCAGGTTGGGATTCAACCGATTACCTCACTCTTTGAGGAAGTGGAAGAGGCTCTACTTCTTGTCTTGATGGCCCTTGTAGAAAAGAAGGAACTTTAGAAGAATGAGGCATGGAAGATTTATGATGGGATGGAGGAATAGAAGACGAAGTAGTGAATTCCACTACAGGGGTATTGACTGGAAGGTTAGGACTATGGGGCTCAAATTGCAACTGCATGGATGAAAACATGGGAAGAGGGTTTATAGATGGTAATGTAGGGACCTCCCATTGACAAGATTGACTAACATTATATTTGTGAGCACCCCTCTTCTTGACCCATTTTCCAACTTGAGTCATTGTCTTGATTATGAATTGAAGCTTTTGTTGAGGATTAATTTTACATGGTATAGGGCCGATCCATGGGTATGGAATGTTGAAACCAATCTTAACTACCTTTGTCATTTCATTGATCCTTATTAGCGCCATGTTATACTCTTAATCTCAAATCTTCTTCTGCAAGTGATCTTCTTCATGTGTAGGATAGATTCCAGAATCTGCATGCCATTGTCCTTCAGTAGCCCCTTTGGTGGATGACCAAATTGATCCACATCTTGCTCATGTGGACATGCTTGCTCAAACTGATATCCATTATGAAATTGGTCTAGAGGTGGATTACAATAGCCTAAAGATGGAAAAAACTACCGTTGTTGCAAGTGGGAATCCCACTGTGGAAATGAAGCCATGATTGCACCGCTTCATGAATGAGAAAAATGGAAATATGTCGAAGAAAACTAATTGGAAACGGGTAAAACTAAAATTCTGGAAAATAGAGAGTGGGTTACTTTGACCAATGGAGTCATCATTTGTGCTTGGGTATACCTCTTAAAACTTATATTTCACTAAGAGCACAACGACTTAATAAAATGAAGTGAGCACAATACACACACATATGAAAAATGTGATTCTTATCCCACTGTGTGCGCCAAAAATAATTATTGCTAAATCACCGCACCCTCCAAATGACCAGAATGTGAATAGGACGTTTGATGTTATTGGGTAACATGGGATCACCTCTCAAGATGTGGGACTTTGGCTCGAGGTGAACCTTCGGAGAAGGCCAAATTAATCTTCCTAAACTAAGTGTTGTACTACTCCTAGTGTAATAAAATGGTTATCTAAACCTATGCTAACATTGTCATGGGTTTAAGGGAAAGAGATTTACAAGACATGAAACTATACTAGGGATGGTGATGTAGAAAATAAGGGTGTTGCCAAACTTAGGAATGGTTAATTTTAAGAGGGTGTTGTGCACCACAAGACAACTTTACCTACTGTAACTTAGAGAGGGTAACAAAATACCACATACTAAGAAGCATGTGTTCCCTTTGTTAAACTCAATTAGACAAAACAATATATTAGTCTTATAGTGAAGAAGGATGAACTTGAGAAGGGTGAACAAGCACCACAACTCAAATGCATGCAATGTTACACCACTTGATAAGCACAAAACTCCAAGAACCTGCAATAGAAACTTGAACTTGCACAATGTACCTGTAAGCATGAGAAAAGAACAAAGAAGTATAGAAGGATGAAAGTACCAAGATTAGTCACAAAACACACACTTTTATTACTTCAAAATTTGCACAATGCATCATTACATTCAGAATAGGCAATGGTTTCCATTACAGTCTTGAAAGGAGGCTTGAAAGTTTCTTCAACATACAAGAACAACTTGCAGAAAAAGGAGGATTTTTGAAAAATATACACTTGTCTCAAATGTATAACTTGTCCAAGCTGTTGGAATGAGCTTCTAACTTACATTTATAGAAGAATTCTATGAGAGAGAAGAAGAGAAGTCATAAATTCCTTCCTAAAATGAAGGTACATGATGGTTCATTTATTACAAAGTTGGTTAAACCATTAAGAACCTTCCATCATGTGCCATTAATGGCTCTGTTGACTTAATCTTCTCAGCTAATTAAAGTAATATTTAAATAAAATATTTTAATAATATTAATAAATATTACTATTAAAATATTTAAATAAAAATATTAATTTAATAAAATAATGGTGGGCCCCCCTTTGGATTGGTTTACACTGAATGGGGGGTTCATGAGAAATTGTCAAAAAAGACCAACTCGGTGGTTGGATTGCCAAGCCAACTCATTGAATTGGTATCGAGCTCCTCCAGCCTTCACCGCAACTGAGCTCTCAAAATGAGCTCTCCACCGAGCTCTTCCTATTATTACTGAGCTCCATTTCCACTGAGCTTTGTGCCGAGTTTGAGATTTCCCTGACTCAACCCATCGAGCCATATCTGCCAAGCTCCACACA
The DNA here is from genome assembly GCA_019776745.2 of Taxus chinensis. NCBI lineage: Eukaryota > Viridiplantae > Streptophyta > Pinopsida > Cupressales > Taxaceae > Taxus > Taxus chinensis. The sequence continues at coordinate 257,790,031 of CM034147.1, read as the reverse complement.
CAAATTATAGAACTCAACACCCTTCCACGAGCTCTGATTGCAACCTTACAACCGAGTGATTTGGGTTTAACTCGGCTCATCTCGAGTCCCTTCATATTCCTCGTCATCTTGCCACTCTTGTGTCGACTCGAAAATTGCAAGAATGGCCTACCCAATAGCTCACCATTTGTTGACATAGTTCAACCTCTCAAATTCTTATCATGAACCCACCCCGATACTACGTATCGCTCTATTCAATGTCAAGTTTGTGATTTCCCTAACTCAACCCGTCGATTCATCCTGATTGCTCCTAGGTACTCGTAATACGAAGTGAGTTCCCCTTCATGAGCCCAACCTAATTTTCAAATGACAACCTATGTGCTCGTTGCCTAGACTCCTAGCACGAGCCCACTTCATCCTCCTTGAGTAATTCAACCATCGTTGGGCTCCCTGAAACAAGCCATACCTTAGCGTTCTCATCCATGAATCCTTCATGAATAACCTGCAATGTATTTCCCAAGCCCGAGTTCACCTTGATGTTTCATCTTGCCATTCCTGCATTTTTTTACCGAACTCATCTCCACCTTTACTATTTTAGCTCAGCTTCAACTCAGTTTATGAGTCGAGCTCTTTCATGCGTTAGCAGTCTTGCAACATGACTCCTTTACACGAGATCTCCTCCATGAGCTCTATCTCATCCTTCAAGCTAAGCTTGCTTCCGAGAATAGCTCTAACTTTCATGCTAACAACTTGACGACTAACTTGCCACCTCGCCTGAAGTCTCCCTAATGATTCACCTGATAAATCGACAACCAACTTAGAATTTTTCTCTACGCAGAAGCTTTATGATGGCTTGCCATTATAAAGTTTCCACCATGGCCGCGAACCTCCAAATTTCCTGAGCGCAAAGATTATTACCATGGTTTTTCATGGCATTATCTCCACCATGGCCGCAAGCCCCTCAAAATCCCCGATGTTGACGCTCTTCAAATTTTTACCACACGTGTTGGAAAGATTCCTCGATGGGCCCGAGCTCTTTACCACATCTGAGCTCTTTTGATGATGCTCTTTATTCAACTCTGCTCTATCCCGAGTGAGTGATAATCTATCTCAACGCATTGATCTTCTCACAGCTCGGTCTTCCCACCTATTAGCCGCAATACCTTACACTTTGCGAGCCACTCTCTCACATCCTCATTCGAGATCCTTCACACTTTCAAATCCTTTACAAGCCCTGGCACTCTGGATCTTGTTTGAACTCGTCATTGGATGGATTAGCTCGTCGACATGTTGGGCCATCCATTCTTAACTTGTCAAGTCACTCTAACATTTCAACCTCGGAAAGTTGGCTCTCAACTTCCATCATTCCACTACAGCTTGAACCTTCCCATACTCCATAGCTCATCTCGATCCCTAGCTCGACCTACAAGCTCTCTATCTAAGAAACCATCCATTGGCTTGGGAATCCTATCTTAATAGTCTGTGAGCTTGACGATTTTAATGCATAGCCGAGTAGGAACATGTCTACAAACTCCACATATAAACCTCTCAAGCTATTCATCCCATTGAGATTGATTTGGCGTTTGATATCCTACGAACTGAGCTTGATTGTGTAACTCACCGCTAAGTAAATTTCTTTCTTGATCCCATTACACCCGATGAGCAACAGGTTAAGCCAAAAAATGGCTCGGTTTTACCATGTTTCAATGCGTGAAACTCCAACATACTCCTTTATCTTAGCTCCACGAAACACTCAAATGACTCGAGCTCTAGCTTTCTTCTCCTAGCTCGCTCCAATCGTCCTCATCGAGCTACTACCAATTTGACACACCGTGATCTGAGCTCGTTATTTGCTTAACCTCATTTGACATGCCATTATAATAACATGACTCAAATTGTAGGCTGATAAACTCTCATGCAACCTTGATATAATCCTATGTGATAAAGATAGCTCGGCCAAGCTAATAGAGCTAAGATCCCACCTTATGTACGATATTAACTCGCCAAGCAGCTCATCGAGCTTCTCAGTGAGTTGTTTGAACTCAAAGCCCCGTTTGGGTATTTTCACACCTGGTTTCTTAAAATTGTGAATTTTCCTGTATTTTCTCAAACCATGGGGATCATGAAATGACAAAAGGACCCATTTACATATCATCAATCAATTTTGGCCAATTTTTCCCTTGTTCGCTAGAAGTGGGCCCCAAAGCCAATTGTCTTGATCTAAACATACTTTGAACCTCCAAGAAACTGAGAAAGGGAACAATCACTCAAGATGACTCTGAAACTACCTAGAACACTATGAGCACTTCTTAAATAAAAAATTTAGTCAAAATTTCATGGAATTCTTCACAAATCCTCTTTTCAAATTTTAGAGAACAATAGGCCCCTATTTTTCCAATTTTGCCCAATGGGCAAAAATTGGATAACATTTTTGGTGGCCTCTCGGAGATGATTTACTGCTAAGAATGATTCCAATATCCTTAAATCATCCATTGGGCATGGATTCAATATTGGAATCCTGAAACTGATTTGGTTCCTTGTGATGGATCCTAGAATCCCCTTGAGCATTGCAGATCTTAGACCTCCCTAGAATGCTAAGCATTATGTATTATTAATATGATGAATACTTGGCATTTATGGGATACCATGGAATTTTGATTGAAGCAACATCATGAAAATGGGTGGTACGATTAGAAAGGAGTGAGTCAGCAACTTAGGGAAATGGGCTGCCAAATTTAGATAGCCCAAGAAAGGTAGATGGTTATGCTTGGGCACCCTCAATATTTAACCCATGAAGAAAGTGTGGAATGCTACTAAAATCATGTGTGTCCTTTCCTCCCGACCTCATTCACCAACTCCTTGCAATTTAAATTATAAAATCTCACCAACCAATAACCAAAAAACCATGGAGATTGTTTTCACTCAATGAAATTCTATTAACTAAATACACAAATAGGTTTTTGGTTTCCAAAAACATCTGAAATGTGAAAAATAGGGAAAAGGAAATGGAGTTCTTCATTTAGATACATGTTGTCTTGCTCTCCTACTCTGTTGTTAAGACATACATGTTGGAAAAAACATTGTCGATCCACTTTTCCAATACACTCATGCATTTCTCCATATTGTAGGGCATGACAAATACCAACCCCAACTACCTCATCATTAATGATACTCTTTCGTGCTTGCAACTTCTACTTTTGGGAGAAATGTTTTTTAATATAAAATATTTTAATACGGGTGTGACTTGGGTATAGTAATAAGAGACAAAAATACAATATAGTCTCTAATTTATGTCTCAAACTACCCCCTCTTGTAGTAGTGTCGAAAACCTATGGCATCATGAATCCCATATTAATTATTTTGATTTAAGCTTACTTGCATCTTACATCTCCTCTGCATTCCTTTTGTTGTGGTTTTTGATGGCCTGGTTTTGCTGTGGTTTTTGAGGGTCTGTTTTTTTAATTTTTTATGTGTGGAGGTTTGATGTTTGCGTAGCATGGCCATTCTCGTGTTTTGACTGTTTGTGTTTTTTAGTTTGATCCGTTTGATGTCTGTATATTTTTTGCGAGTTCATGTCATTTTTTAGGAGCCGAGCAATGGAGCATCCTTTTGGAAGAGCCTTCTGCTCCAATACCAGACGGGTAAGCCATTTTTGAACAACCTTCTCCTCCAATGCCAGTCGGGTAAGTCATCTCAGAACAGCCTTCTTCTAATTTTCTTTAAATTTGTCGTGTATGCTAAAACAGAGTAAATATTAACGATCTTAATATGTATAATCTTTGGAACAAGGTTTAATTCTGTAGTCTAGGGTTTTGATGATTTTTCCTGTATTTATTTAAGGATTTGATTGATTTCTCCTATTTAGATTTAGGGGTTAGCACTACAGTTTCTGATCATAGTCATGTTTGTTCATTGAACAGCCTTCTGCTAATTTTCTTTAAATGTGCCTTGTGTACTCTAAAATAGAGTAAATAATAATGATCTTTGTCTACGTTTAACCTGGTTTAATATTGTTGTCTAGGGTTTTGATGAATTTTCCTGTATTTATTTAGGGCTATTATTGATTTCTCCTATTTAGATTTAGGGGTTAGCATCATTGATTTCTCCTGTTTATGATCAGTCAGTCAAATGTTTGCTCGGTGAATCATATACCATTCGAGATTTTGTGAAATTGGGATTTGCATAGTTTTTGGTTTCTATTGGTTCAAGTCTTGTTTGTCCTGTGTTTTTATTCTTGCTTATGGCCGACCTTTGTAGCGGTTTGATCAATTTTTCATATAAAAAGAAGATATGCAGTTCGAATTTTTCATATAAAAAGGACTTTAACAATAGGTTAATTGATATCTTTAAAAGAATGTGCAACAGTTTTTCTCGTTACATACGCTATTGCTCTGTTTGCATAGTAATAGTTTACCCTGCTTTCTAACTCACGCCACCCACCTTATCATATAAGGGAGGTGGGAGGAGTTGTTCCACAGTTTTCTTTTGTTAATATGCTCCCAACTATATTAAAAAATAATTACACTTATAATTATCATGTAAGGGAGGTATTGTTCCACAGTTTGCTTTTGTTAATATGCTGCCAACTACGTCAAAAAATAATTACAATTATATTGTAGAAATATCGTGGGGTTATTTTTCTGCAGATTTTGTTATTCTGTTTAGGATGTAATTTTTTTTCTTTAATTTCACAATTTGAAATAGATGCACAATTTTAAGTAGATTTGGTTAGGCCTTTTAAGTAGATGCACAATTTTAAGTCATTTTCAGCTTATGTTGTATGTGAGTTTTGTATTTGGGGGGTTTAAAAGATTATTTAGATTTAAATAGTAGCTTTTATGTTGTAATGCAGAGTAGATGTAAAACCTGCATTTTAGATTTAGATAACAGCTTATATCTTGTGCAATGCAGAGTAGATGTTTCCAATTTGTTGTTCATAATTAAATAATTATCTTGAGGGTTGATGTTTTGTGAATGGTTTAATTTTGTAGTTTAGGGTGATATTTTTCTTTACATTTGTTTAGGGTTTAGAGCTTCTTTAAATTACTTAGCTTATACACTTAGATTATACACTTAGACCATTGGAGAGTTTATAAAGATGTGTGTGATAATTTGTGGTGTGGATATTATTTATTTTAGTAAAATAGTTTTTGGTGTGGATATTAGTTTTTTTTGGTAAAATAGTTTTTTTGTTTTCGGTTTGTCTATTGATTATTATAATGTTTTTGAACTAATCATTGCAATAAAAGAATTATTTCAAGAGTTAAACATCTATAGATGTTCTAGCAAGTACTTTAACATTTGTAATATATGTAACATCTGTAGTTAGACCTAGAATGTAAAGATTCATCAGTACATTTATTGAATGCACAACAATCATTTCTTTTATTGAATCCATTACTCTTTGATCAGTAACTTGTTTGTTTAAGGGTTGAAAATTAAATATATAAGGGTTTTGGCGTTATTGAGCATAGATTAAGTTTTGATTCTTGTTCTGACCAAATTTATTGCAGGGATAGCAGTTGGAATCTCTCTTTGTAGGAGGAAATTCCTGATTTTATTCTCTTTTGTTTGAGATGTTAGTTTCATTTTAGTTTTCCTGCTTCCGTTTATGTTAAGTGTTTTACTTTTTTCACCCCTGTTTCCACTTATATTTAAGCGTTTTTTTGTATAATCTATTCTTCTAATTAGTCGGAAAAGTAATTTGAAAATACTATTTTTCCCATCGCCAACATATTAAATTCTAAAATGAATACTTTCTATGATTATTTTTTAATCACAATGTTTAATAAAAATTTTGAAGGAACAAAGTAGATCGTTGAATCCACCCATTATTTAAAGTAGATCGTTGATTATACTGTTGTTTTCCCTTTCAACTTCAAGGAAAAAAATTGAACTACTTCATATTAAATTCTGAACTGAATACTTTCTATGATTATTTTTTAATCACAATGTTTAATAAAAATTTTGAAGGAACAAAGTAGATCGTTGAATCCACCCATTATTTAAAGTAGATCGTTGATTATACTGTTGTTTTCCCTTTCAACTTCAAGGAAAAAAATTGAACTACTCGACTTGAAGTTAGTCATACCTAGAAGTAAGAAGTTAGTAGACACATGTCAGAGATAAATAATTGTTTTTGTTGTTATTCTTAGTTTTTTTTTCTTGATATGAATGACTCAGCGAGTGTTTATTCTGGTGTCCGAAGTGTAATCGTGAAAAAAATGTTATTGTTATTGTGTTTTTATAATCTTACAAATTATTTTTTTCGGTGTTTATATAATTTAAAATTTTTGATATATAATGAGTACTTGTTTTGGTGCTCTTATAATCCAAAACTTTTGATATGAATGAGTGTGTGTTAGTGTGTTTTTATAATCTTAAAAATTAAATTTGAACGCCAACTTTTGATATGAATGAGTGTTTCTTAGAAATTAATTTTGTTTTGTGCTCAAGTGTAATTGTAAAAAAATTGTTATGGTGCTTGTTATTGTTCTTTTATAATCTTAGAAATTAAATTTTTGGTACTCATTTAATTTTAAAAAATTGATACATAAAATGAGTGTTTTTATGAGTGTTTTTTTTGGTGGTCTTATAATCTGAAATTTTTTATATGAATGATTTCTTGTTATTGTGCTTATAATTCTAGAAATGAAATATTTGGTGCTCATGTAATTTAAAATTTTTTATATACCTAATGAGTGTATATTTTGGTGCTCTTATAAATTGAATTTATTGATGTGGATGAGATGAGTGTTTGTTTTAGTTTTTTTGTGTTCTTATAAAATTTTAATAATTGTTTTGTAATGTTTTTGTAATATAGATGATTGTTTTGTGGTGTTTTTTTAATTTAGAAATTTTTGATACATATGAATGTTTGTTTTGGTGTTTTTGTAATCTGAAACTTTTGAGTGTTTGTTGTGGTGTTTTTTATAATCTTAGAAAATTGATATGGATGATTGTTTTGTGGTGCTTTTGTGATTTAGAATTTTTTGATACATATGAATGTTTGCTTTGATGTTTTTGTAATCTGAAATTTTTGAGTGTTTGTTGGGGTGTTTTTTATAATCTTAGAAAATTGATATGAATGTTTGTTTTGTGGTGTTTTTGTAATTTAGAAATTTTTGTTACATATGAATGTTTTCTTTGATGTTTTTGTAATCTGAAATTTTTGAGTGTTTGTTGTGGTGTTTTTATAATCTTAGAAAATTGATATGGATGTTTTTTTGGTGTTTTTGTAATTTAGAAAATTTTGATACATATGAATGTTTGCTTTGGTGTTTTTGTAATATGAAACTTTTGAGTGTTTGTTTTGGTGTTTTTTATAATTTTTGAGTGTTTGTTGTGGTGTTTTTGTAATTTAGAAATTTTTGATACATATGAATGTGTTTTTGTAATCTGAAATTTTTGAGTGTTTGTTGTGGTGTTTTTTATAATCTTAGAAAATTGATATGAATGATTTTTTTGTGGTGTTTTTGTAATTTAGAAATTTTTGATACATATGAATGTTTGCTTTGATGTATTTGTAATCTAAAAATTTTCAGTGTTTGTTGTGGTGTTTTTATAATCTTAGAAAATTGATATGGATATTTTTTGGTGTTTTTGTAATTAAGAAAATTTTGATACATATGAATGTTTGCTTTGGTGTTTTTGTAATCTAAAACTCTTGAGTGTTTGTTTTGGTGTTTTTATAATTTTTGAGTGTTTGTTGTGGTGTTTTTGTAATTTAGAAATTTTTGATACATATGAATGTGTTTTTGTAATCTGAAAATTTTGAGTGTTTATTGTGGTGCACTTTTATAAGCTTAGAAAATTGATATGGATGATTGTTTAAATTTTTGAGTGTTTGTTGTTGTGTTTTTATAATCTTAAATAATTGATATGGATGATTGTTTTGTGGTGTTTTTGTAATTTAGAAATTTTTGATACATATGAATGTGTTTTTGTAATTTGAAAATTTTGAGTGTTTGTTCTGGTGCGCTTTAATAATTTTAGAAAATTGATATGGATGATTGTTTTGCGATGTTTTTGTAATTTTAGAAATTTTTGATACAAATGAATCTTTGTTTTGGTACTCTTGTAATTTTAGAAATTTTCGATATGAATGTGTGTTTGTTGTGGTGCTCTTGTAATCTTTAAATTTTTTGATATGGATGAGTGTTTGTTCTAATATTGTTTTGTGGTGCTCTTCTAATAATATTAGAAATTTTTGATATGGATGATTGTTTATTTTTGGTCTTTTAAAGTTAGAAATTGTTTATATTGTAGTTCATGAATGTTGTATGAATGAATGTTTGTTCTATGTTTTAAAAGTAATTAAAATTTAACTAAACTAGATATTATTGAATGTTTGTTATGATGCTTCTACAATATTTAACTACATTTGATATCAATGATTGTTTGTTCTCGTGTCTTAAAAGTAATTAAAATTAAAAAATAATAAAAATAAAAATTAACATAAAATTTTTAAATTTTAGATTTTTTTTGAAAAATAGGAATTAATAAAAATTCATCAAAATTGATAAAAATTAATTAAAATTAGAATTTTTTAAAAAAATTAAAGAGATTAACTATATAGCAATGGTTGTGTGTATTCAAGGGGATTAGTATATGTCGCAATTTGCCCTTTTTAATTTCCAACTTGGCAAAATGTAAGACCAAGGCAAGGATCGATTAGCTTGTTAGGTTGGGCCATGGGGCACCCCTAAGTATCAAAATAATATTAATTAAATATAATTTGAAAATTAATAAAAATTAAAAATTAAAAAAAGTAATAAATTCAAAATTAAAAATTGTATAATTTTTTTGAAATATATAGGATTTAATAAAAATTGATATAAATTAAGTAAATTTTAAATTTTAAATAAATTAACCAAGAAATATTATATTAGAATTTTTTTAAAGTTAATAAATTCTTTAAAAATAATAAAAATTAATAAAATTCAAAATTCAAAACTCTATAAATTTTTTGAAAAATATGAATTTATAAAAATTAGAATTTTGTAAAAAACAACAAAAAGATTAACTATATAGTAATGGATGTGTGCAACTTACGGGACTAGTCTTGCCTCTGCTTGCCCCTTCCTATCCCCAACTTGGCAAAATGTAAGACCAAGGTAAGGATGGGTACGTTGGGTTGGGTTGCGAGGGTACCCCTTTGAATAAAAATAATAATATTAATAAAATTTGAAAATTATAATTTTCTTTAAGTAAATTAAAATTAATAAAATTCAAAACTGAATAATTTTTTTGAAAAATAGGATTTAATAAAATTCTATAAAAATTGATAAAAATTAATTAAAGTTAGAATTTTATAAAAAATAAGAAAGAGAATAACTATATAGCAATGGTTGTATGGATCTTAGGTGATTAGTCTTGTTCCAGCTTGCCTATTCTTGTCCCCAACTTGGCAAAATATAAGACCAAGGTAAGGATAGGTTAGCTCGTTGCGCTGGGTTGCGGGGGTGCCCCTCCATATAAAATAATATTAATATAATTTAAAAATTAATAAAAATTAAAAATTAAAAAAAGTAATAAATTCAAAACTGTATGATTTTTTTGAAATATAGGAATTAATAAAAATTAAGTAAATTTAAAATTTAAAATAAACTAACCATGAATTATTATATTATAATTTTTTTAAAGTTAATAAATTCTTTAAAAGTATTAAAAATTAATAAAATTCAAAATTCAAAACTTCATAAATTTTATAAAAAATAACAAAAAAAATAACTTTATAGTAATGGATGTGTGCAACCTAAGGGACTAGTCTTGTCTCTGCTCGCCCCTTCTTGTCCCCAACTTGGCAAAATGTAAGACCAAGGTAAGGATGGGTACGTTGGGTTAGGTTGCGAGGGTACCCCTTTGAATAAAAAAATTTATATTAATAAAATTTGAATTTTTTTTTTTTTAAGTTAATAAAAATTAATAAAATTCAAAACTTAATAATTTTTTTGAAAAATAAGAATTAATAAAATTCCATTAAAATTGATAACAAATAAGTAAAATTAGAATTTTATAAAAAATAATAAAGAGAATAACTATATAGTAATGGTTGTATGGATCTTAGGGGATTAGTCTTGTTCCAGTTCGCCCATTCCTGTCCCCAACTTGGCAAAATGTAAGACCAAGGTAAGGATAGGTTAGCTCGTTGCGCTAGGTTGTAGGGGTGCCCCTCCATATAAAAACAAATAAAAAATATAAAAATTAATATTAACAAAATATGAAAAATAATTGAAAATTAGATTTTCCTTAATGTTAATAAAAATTAAGAATAAAAAATTAATAAAATTTAAAACTGCATAATTTTTTTGAAATAATGAAATTAATAAATATCCATCAAAACTGATAAAAACTAAATAAAGTTAGAATTTTGTAAAAAATAATAAAGAGAATAAGTATATAGCAATAATTAAAAGTTAAAAAATAAAAATAATAAAATTAATTAATAATAAAAAGTAAAATTAATTTTAATTTTAATTTTAATAAAAAGTTCCAAATAATATTAATTTTAAATAAAAATTTAAAAATTAATAAGAATTGTTAAAATTTTAAAAATTAAAATGTCTTAAAATTTAACAAAAAATCAAAAAATAATTATTTTTAATTAATTAAAGTTTAAATAAATAAATAAATTCCAAATAAAATTAAGTATAGATAGAAAATTAATAATAATAAAAAATAAAAATTGAATAATATTAAATATTAAAAAAGTAAAAAATATTAACATTATAAAATAAAAATATAAAATATTGTTTGTCGCACATACCAGGAGGTTAATGCTGCAACGAATACTTTAAACAATACAATGTTTGGAATGATCACATTAACATTCCTCACACGACTTAGATCATCATTGCTAAAGATGCCAAAGTGACATGTTCAGTTCAATAGTACATGAGGGTGATCTAGGCATGATGTGTGGAGCCTTTTCTTGGGGTATGCCACATTTGTGGGTTTTTACCCTTTCAAACAGTCATTCTTCGCAAATTGGTTGGGTGTTTATGTTGAAGGGACGACTGTTGAAAAAATATTTTGTTTCTATAATCAGTCCGCTAAAGCTATGGGTAATTCTTCTTTTTCAACTGTTGACATTGTGTTTGCAGAATATAGAAGATTTGTATTTTATTCAATGCATATACCAAACAAAAACAAAGTCAAATATATAGGCTACAGTTTGGCTACGGGAGGAAGTTGACAATTGTAACTGTCTGTAACTGTCCATCAACAATAATGAATTAAGCACTTAACTAATGCTAACATTTCCCCTTAATACATTGTTTGTACAAATATACATTTCCTGATAATAGGTCTCCACCTTAATGAGAACACTGCAAAGAGGTTCTTCACACGAGCATGTGCCTACATGGTCTCACATGGTTTTTTTAAGGTTGACCAGAAACCTAAAGGGACAAGAACACTTTCCAACTGTTCACCTCGGTGGTTTTATAGGCGTACCACGAACCCAAGAGGATGATACCTCAGTGGTTTTACAGGATTACCACGAACCCAAGGCAAGTACCATGCACTACTTTCAATGCTTTTTTGCTCCCCATGACACTCTTCAGTTAGGAGGTTCCACATAGGAAATTTTGTATCATCTGTACTTTATTGAAAAACAAAACAACAGGAACATGACACAAAACTAAAATAAACAAACCAAAATTGAGGAATTGGTCCTCAATACATTATTCGCCACAATATCTATCGGCGGCCTCATCGCTTGCGACTTGCTATAGATCACTGGATTTCCTCCAGCCTCCATTTTCCTCCGTCCTCCTGTGTTGCTGCTTACAGTACTAGAGATGATGTGAAGCCAAACTCATCAACAACTTCCTTACTTTCGTCAGAATCTTGTGGATCTTCTATATGAGTAGTATTAGTTCCATTGTGTTTTATATTTCCTTGTAGAACATCTCTTGCTCAAATATGACAGTTCCACATTGTATGACCTTTCTTCTGACAATAGTAGCATTCAATCTCTTGTTTAGGCCCTTGTTTATTTTTATCTGATCTCCTGTGAAATTTTCTGTTTGTGGAATAAAGTGCACTTACTTGTTGAGTATCACCTTCTGTAGCATCGTCAGTTATGCATTTTTTCCTCTGCGAGAAGAGCCGCGATCATGTCATCTAAAGATTTAGACTAAATTTGACTGAGAGTAAAAAAAACATTGTTGTATTTGGAAGATAGACTATTTAATAAGTTATCTTTGGCATCCTCGTCTTCTATCACAGCTTTAACTTTTGCTATTGTCGAAAGCAGAGATTGAAGATTATTAATGTGGCTAGACATAGAAATGCTTTCTTCCATTTTGAATCTATATAACTGAAGTTTTAGGGAAAACTTCGCGTTCACTGCTTTCACTCCAAATAATTGATTTAAATTATCCCACATGTCCTTGGAAGATTTATTGACATCAACATGATGGAGTTCAAAATCGGAGAGAGCAAGACCAATAATGGCTTTTGCTTTATCATCTCTGCACTGCCATTCTGTTAATTTGGCGGCGTCTGTGGGCTTTTTCTCTTTCCCATCTACTATACCCCATAAATTTTTATGCATAAGTTGCATTTGGATCTTCACCTTCCATGTATGAAAGTTTAAACCGGAATATTTTTCTATGGCATTTCCATTTTAATAAAATAGAATAATGCAACTGGGTATTTTTGGAAATGAATAAAAAAGAATAAAATACCAGTTTCGAAGAGTGTCCTTTTCTGCAAATGTGAAGAAAAAGTGCCCTACTTTGTTTAACAAATGACAGAGTTTTCGTGCCAGCCGCCAATACTAATTCACCATGCTCTTGAATTCTTCTTCATGTGGGTCTGTGCAGGTTGACGGTTGGAGTCAGTTACAAGACCCAATGATATTGATGACACCATCCAATTTGAATATGGCTTATCTAAAGCTAGTAATTGAGAATGCTTGTTCCACACTCACCGCATCGGAAATGCCTCTTCTCCAACTCGTTTCTCTTTTTCCTTCACGCGGGTAATAAAGAAAGAATATTGGGAAATTTCCACACATAAGATAGAGGATCACGTGTTGGCTGATAATCTCCATGCTAGTCTCTTTCACACAGCCTTTTCCACTGCAATTTCATATAGCAGATAATTCACGTGGGCTCATAGAACCTTGTCTTTATCTCAACGAATCTCTCCACATGATTAAATAGCAGGAATAAAGGGATATTGCAGCAGTAGTAATTCAGAATAACACGCTCAAGATCTCCACATCAAAGTCACAGGCATATGTTCTAGACCATGTAGAGAGAGAGTAAAGAAAATTGTGTTGTATTCCCTAGCTTCCAGGCTCAAAGACATAAAGAATCGCTCTGATACCAATGTTTGCATAATATAGAAGATTTGTATTTTATTCAATGCATATACCAAACAAAAAAAAAGCCAAATATATAGGCTACGGTTTGGCTATGGGAGGAAGGTGATAGTTGTAACTGTCCATCAATAACAATGAATTAAGCACTTAACTAATGCTAACACATTGGTGCTGCTATGAATCCTTTGTTGTGATCCTCGAGTTGTCAATATTGTAACGCCCACAAATATCACACACAAATACATTAAAATTAGAATATTTAAAAATTGCAAATAAAATTAATTTAGATAAAAATATAAAAAATAAAAATTAATATTAAAAAATTAATAAGAATTGATGAAAATTAAAAAAAAAGAATTTATTTTTAAAAATAATTAAAATTAGATTTTTCTTAAAAAAAAAATGAACTAAAAAATTAAAAGCAATAAAATCAAAAAAGAAAGTTGAAAAGCATTAAAATAAAAATATAAAATATTGTTTGTCATATGTACTGGGAGGGTAATGGTGCAACAGATGCTTTAGCCAATGATCACAAGTTTGGAATGATCACATTGACATCCCTCACATGACATAGATCGTCATTACTAAAGATGTCAAAGTCACCTATCCATTCCAATAGTACTTGACGAAGATCTAGGCATGTGTGAAACCTTTTCTTGGGGTACGCCACACTTGTGGCTTTTAACCCTTTAAAATGGTTATCCTCCGTAAATTGGTAGGGCATTTATGTTGAGGGGACGTTTGTTGACAAGCCATTTTGTTTTTGTAATCAATCTGCTAAATCTATGGGTAATTTTTCTTTCTCAAATGTTGACATTGGCGTTATCGTGAACTCTTTCACATCCCTTGACCTATCAATAGCCTGCATTCCGCAATTCTTTCAACCATGGGTTTCCCTCCTTGTCGAGATGAGCCCATTTGTGATCCAGCATGGAAAGAGTACATAGACATATGGAAGGTTCTAGAAGTGGATGGCTTCACAGATTTTATACAAAGAATCAAAGGACATGATATCAAAAATTCTCTTAACTTTTCTTGAAAGTTGAAGGATATGGTAATCACTTTCAGGGGGAAGGAATTCACCATTGCTAAAAATGTAATCTCATTCATTACGGGCTTAGGAATGGATGGTATAACGTTTTATAGGAACGCGTTTGACAAGGAAGCTAAAGAGAAGTGGTTTGTGGAGGGTGATGAAGTCTTAAAAATTGGAAAATTACGGTTGTTATGCTCTTCTCTACCCCCTCCTTACAATTATGTCGCCACGATGATGGTCATATATGTTACTTTGGAAGGACGTTATTTTATGTTTCCTATTCATTACCTTGTCCTGTTGAATCACTTTAGGCGCTTTGCTAAGGTTAGTCTTTCTTACTACATCTTGCATTTCTTAGAAAAATCTATTTTGGAAGTGCAAGCCCATGTCATATCCCTTCCCTTCCATCAAGGAGTTATATTCCTTTCACATTAGTATATCCATGACGTAGCACTCAATGACCTTGTTCCCCTCCATGCTTCCCCCTCCCCCCAAATTCCCATCTCGCTCACCTCTCCCTCCTAAAAGAGTGTTGTGTAGTATGGACAAGGGAAAAAAATTGCGGTCAAAAGCCTCCTGAACATGAGCTACTCTGCCCATGAACCCAATCTTAGCATTGACATGCAAACTCAACTGCAACACCAAACTAATGCGATAAAAACCATTGAGGATAATGTAGAGTTTCTACTCATAGTTGGCAACATGAACGAATTGAGCTCCACAGTCCCTGCCAAACTAGAGGAAAATATTGACAACATTTCAAAGAGGCAACAAGACATGGAGAAGACAATGTAATAGATGGTCAATAGACAAATAAAGTAATTCACCATGCATAAGGCTTTTCTTAATTTCATTCAAATTCATGTTAAACAAATTTGTGAAGTTAGGGAATTTCGAAGGAGATTTGGACAGAGGGTAATGCCAAGAAGAAGGCCTTAGCTAAGGACAACAAGGACTCAAACAAGCAAGTGGTGCTTAACCTATTCAAGGCCATGGAAGAATCTCATCAAGTCTTTAATGAGTTTCTCAATTAGTTGTCTTTGGTTTTTTGTCTCATTATGTGTTTTTGCGGTATTACTACTGCTGTTGAGATGCATTTTGGTTGTTGTTGGGATCCTTGTTAGCAGTCTACCCCTGCCATGATTTTAAAAGTTCATTGTAGCTAACTTAGGCTCTTTTGCTGGGGTGTGGCCCCCACTTATCAAATAATCACTTCTCTATCTCTGTTATTTCTCGCTGTCAATTATCACTGAAGTCACCTTCTTTTTGTGGGCTCCAATGTTTATATTTTTTTCTTCCATGGTCGTGTAGGTATTTTTTGTTGGGAAAAATGAACTTTGAAAGCTTTGTAGTGGATATCAGTTTAACCTCGGTTGTGGAAATTCCTTCTTAACTCAACTATAAAACACCCCCTTTTTGAAAGATAAAAGAGGTACACTTGCGATCTACTCAAAATTTGATAGTCGTTATCGACATAATGCAAGTGGACCTCAATGTTTAAATGCTCAATGACATCATCGAGAGTGAGCTTTCAAAGGGCACTTTGTTAGCTCATGTTCACAATCTATTTGACAATTCCCATGACAACATCATATCTTAGTATATTTGTACATTCCTACGATAAAATAATGAAAGGTATGCAAATTGTTGACTAGAGCCATAGGGCTATGCAATCAAACAATGAAAGGTATACAATTACATCACTCTGTAATTTCTTACATATAATTTGCACAGAACTGGACTAAAAAATCAATGATGTCATTTAGGCTAGGCTTCACTTCGCCCATATTTGTGGAAAGCATAACGATAGTCTAATCAATCATGTAATCATTTATTGAGCAGTGGGCTGATTTTTTGTTCATGTAAATGCAAATGAATAAGCTTTGGGGTCTTGTTTTTTTTCTTATTTGGATATCTTTGATGGTTCTCGTCACTACAAAATGCCTTCCTAAAATGTGTGGAACGTGAATTTGAGTTTTCCTTTGCGAATCATAAAAGGGAAACTCAAATTCATGTTTCCACACCTTTCAGGAAACATAAATCACCGTAAACAGTCACTATTGTATCAGAATGCGAGACTAAAAAATTTTCCTCAATTTTTTTTTAGAACATTTTATATGTCGTTGAATAGTTGAAAAGCTATTCCAAGTTTTGCAACGACTGTGCAACTAGATTTTGTATTGATAACAACAAGCATGGATCGTCTTGAAGATGCCTTTGTACAAAGTCTACTCAGGAACTTGTTGGTCAGGGGTTCTAAGCTAATACAAACATATCAAAGTATTGTCTCGTTTTGTAAATAGAAGCATTATTTTCCCAATTAATTGCATCGACGTCAGGTGAATCTTCAACCCATATGTTGTCATTCATACCTGCAAGTAATGGACACGTAAATAAAGAATTCAAAAACATTGACATCATTCAAAGTTGGGTTTTGACCCTGAAAATTATTGGATTTTTCCCATTATTTAGTTTGGTCACTTTAAGTGTAAATTGCACTATTGTGAATAATGTGCTCAAGATTGAGACAATAAAGTGAAACACATAAAATATATTTGGGATCTCACAATTTGAGCAGTAAAAAAGATGTGCTATTACATGCAAGTATTTAATTCTCACTGTTTCATTTCCATCTTTCCACTGATGTCTTCATATTTTCTAACAAATCAAATGTCATCCATTCAAAAATATTGACGACGTAAAATAAATAAAATTAAAAAATCATAGAGCTTGACTGCCAGATAAAATATACCTGTCACTCATATGACTAATTGTTGGATGTGCTCAATTACCAATGATTGTTCATGTATCCCCTGTTTTCCGACATTTACTCGAGCTTAAAACTAAAAATGGGGCTATAAAGTACTACATGAAGAAAGTAATGTGGTTGTGTTTCGACCTTAGAACCTATTGAATTTTTCCGACTTTAAAATTAAATTGCACTCACATGAATAATAGAGTCTCATTCTAAAACATTTACTCCCTAAACAAGTATGGCCAACCGGTGGAGGGGCTCAATTATCAATGATTTTTTCCACATCACTTGTTTTCCTGCAATTACTCCTTTAAATTAAAGGGGGATACAAAGTGATCCAAAAAGAAAACATTTCTATTGTGTCTCAAATATGAGACCTTCTGGATTTTCTCCATGTTTTAGATTTTCCATTTTAAGCACAAATTGCAGTCACGTGAATAATGTAAGCAAGATAAAGACTATATAGTGGAATCTATTAAATTTCTCTTCCCTCAAACCCTTTTTTCGCTTCCTCAAATTTTAATTCTTGGCTTCATCCTATAATTATTAGTTGGTAGATTAAACATGATGTGTCTCTATTTATAATTAATCAGACTTTAAAGTAAATAAAAAAACCACAGTTGAAAAGAAGGGATGGGTAAATGTAAGTCATATAAGGAGTCATGAGCACAAAGTCTAAAAAAAATAAAAGTCTTACACAAAAAAATTAATTTTCAAAATAAATCCTATGGTAAAAAAATGAGGAATCAAAATAGTGGAAATCAACATGAACCTGCCTTAAATAATCAATAAATACATAACACAACAGTTAACTAGGTAGCACCTAAAACTAGGTGTAAATAATTATCATGCAATATTTCAAACAATGAGAGTAAAGACAAAATGTAGAGATGAAACTACCATATTAAAGTATAAACATTACAATTTAAAATATAATATAAATGAGTATATTAAACATAATTGTGTACAAAAATCATTCCTTAAAATAAAATGAGCCAACTCCTAATAAGGGGATTAAAGGGAATAATTTGGTAAGATGGATTCCTCCTTTTGAAGGAAGAATTAAATAAATTTTCATGGAGCGGAAAAAGGAAATCCAGGGAATGCTAGGTGTGGATGTATCTTTAGGAACTTAGCTAGCCAACATATTGTGGCCATGACCTTTGATTGTGGCTTTTCTTCTAATACCATTGCGGAAGGTATGCCTCTTCTATTTGTCTTGTGTGAGGCTAAGGAATTTGAATCACTTATGAATTGAAGTTGATTCCAAGGCTATCATTGATATGGTCGAAGAGATTTCTCCTAAGGCATGGCTTTCGAAGACTATATGGTCGAATATTAAGGCAATTTTGCCTTCCTTTTTAGAGGTTAAATTTTCACATACAATGAGGGAAGGTAATAAGGTGTTCAATGGTTTATAAAATAAAGGGGTTGGTTAATGGGCCAATCTTCATTTAAGCTATAAAAATAATTTCATTTAGTAGGCAGTCCATCATCACTGAAGTCACCTTCTGTTTGTGGGCTCCAATGTTTATATTGTTTTCTTTCATGGTCATGTAGGTATTTTTTGTTGGGAAAACTAACCTTTGAAAGCTTTGTAGTGGAGTTCAGTTTAACCTCGGTTGTGGAAATTCCTTCTTAACTCAACTATAAAACACCCCCCTTTTGAAAGATAAAAGAGGTACACTTTCGATCTACTCAAAATTTGATAGTCGAAATCAACATAATGCAAGTGTAGCTCAATGTTTAAATGCTCAATGACATCATCGAGAGTGAGCTTTCAAAAGGCACTTTGTTAGCTCATGTGCATAACCTATCTGAAAATTCCCATGACAACATCATATCTTACTATATTTGTACATTCCTACGATAAAATAATGAAAGGTATGCAAATTGTTGATTTGGGCCACATGGCTATGCAATCAAACAATGAAAGGTATACAATTGCATCACTCTACAATTTCATACATATAATTTGCACAGAACTGGACTAAAAACTCAATGATGTCATTCAGGCTGGGCTTCACTCCGCCCATATTCGTGGAAAGCATAATGACACTCCAATCAATCATGTAATCATTTATTGAGTACTGGGCCGATTTTTTGTTCATGTAAATGCAAATGAATAAGCATTGGGGTCTTGTTTGTTTTCTTATTTGGATATCTTTGATGGTTTTCGTCACTGCAAAATGCCTTTCTAAAAGGTGTGGAACATGAATTTGAGTTTTCCTTTGTGAATCATAAAAGGGAAACTCAAATTCATGTTTCCACACCTTTTAGGAAACATAAATCACCATAAACAGTCACTATTGTATCATAATGCGAGACAAAAAAAATTTCCTCAATTTTTTTTTAGAACATTTTATATGTCGTTGGATAGTTGAAAAGCTCTTCCAGGGCTTGCAACGGCTTTTCAACGACTATGCACCTAGATTTTGTATTGATGAAAACAAACATGGATCATCTTGAAAAGGTCTTTGTACAAAGTCTACTCAGGAACTTGTTGGTCGGGGGTTCTAAGCTAACACAAACATATCAAAGTATTGTCTCATTTTCTAAATAGAAGCATTATTTTCCCAATTAATTGCATCAACGTCATGAGAATTTTCAATCCATATGTTGTCATTCATACCTGCAAGTAATGGATAGGTAAATAAAGAATTCAAAAATATTAACATCATTCATAGTTGGGTTTTGACCCTGAAACTTATTGGATTTTTCCCATTTTTTAGTTTGGTAACTTTATGTGTAAATTGCACTGTTGTGAATAATGTGCGCAAGATTGAGACAATAAAGTGAAACACAGAAAATATTTTGGGATCTCACAATTTGAGCAGTAAAAAAGGTGTGTTATTACATGCAAGTATTTAATTCTCACTGTTTCATTTCCATCTTTCCACTGATGTCTTCAGCTTTTCTAACAAATCAAACGTCAACCATTCAAAAATATTGACGATGTAAAAGAAATAAATTAATAAATCATAGAGCTTGACTACCAAATAAAATATACATGTCACTCATATGACTAATTGTTGGATGTGCTCAATTACCAATGATTGTTCATGTATCCCCTGTTTTCTGACATTTACTCGAGCTTAAAACTAAAAACGAGGCTATAAAGTACTACATGAAGAAAGCAATGATTCCTTGCCATCGAAGTCAAAATGGAGGGGATTGAAGTTCCCTACATAAACATAAGATCACAAAATCTAACATCAGAATTAGTGAAAATAGAACTAAGTACATGTATGTGTAATGACAATATTTTAACTAATTTTATCAATATAGAACTATTGTTTTTACCTCTCCATGCCTGTGAATCAAATGAATAGGGCTGCTACCCACCGTAGGTGACTCCTGTATATACACAATGAAGGAAATTATAACATAATTTAGTAATTCTACAATGAAAGACATTACTGACATGTAATTTAACATAATATGAATTACACGACCAATTTAACGAAATTTACATGTTGTTTGAATACCTCAGTGAGTTGCTGCATAGATGAAATCGCAACAGAAACACCTTTCTCTACTTGTTGCAAAGATGATGGGGTGTCTAGTGAAGTTAGAATCTTTGTCAAACATGTATCACGTGAGTTAGATGAACATACAAGAACATACATATATTTGACTTCAAAAGTGTATATATATATATATATATATATGCATGTATGTGAAAATTTTACACAATTAACATTCTAAATTGACTCTGTGAATGTATGTGTACGCATGGTGCTCACCGACTATGGTCAGGGTGAAGATGCGCCTGTTGCGCATTGTAATATCAATGTATGTACATGTACAAATACAATTATTTTAAAAATTTAACATATATAAGTAAATCAAGTACTCTGAACTTTTTGTAACACACATAATAAAACATAACAAATACCTATGAATGTGACGCCAATGAGTGTAATCCAAATTTCTCTCTCACAAAGGCATCTGACATAGTGACATTATCGTGTGCACCCCTAACACAACCTCCACCAAAATCAGTACGCATGAAATTATCCTCCTCCTTGGGCCCCAAACATATGCTACCACACGACGAGAACAGATGTGGTCTCATGCTAGTACTCCTTGAGGGAATACTCTGTGTACCTCTGTGAGCATTTGACTCAGAAATCTCCCTCGTATGTTGAAAAAGGGTCATAGATAGCCCCTGAAGTGTGTGGAGTGTATCAATCTCTACGGTCTCCTTCACTGCTTGAGGGATAGTCTCAAGGTGAGAGGGCTTCTATCTGAGGACTCTACCCTGCTAAATAGGTGTACATTGTGCATCTGGTCGATCCTATGAAAATCCTTTTCCTCAGCCCTAGAAATCTCAAAAATCAAAATAATTTGGGATCTCGTTGAGGATAAACTCACGATAGAGTTTCCTTAGAAAGTATAGTGGCACCTTGTTGTTATTGCAAGGTGGAAAATCAAATGCCATCCACCATCGGTCCCAAAAATTATTTTTAATCAAATTAATATTGCACCAATGAATGGGAAACCATTTGCATGGCAACGAAATCAGAAAATTAGTACGGGGGTCCATAAATAAGGCACATATGAGGTCAATTTTTAATTTATTTTTTCTTTCCATCCACATATGAAAATTTTCTGGAATAATAAACCCTACCACCCTCTCTGTAAGGTGTCCAACGATCAATTTTCCCCGAACTACCGTGTCAACTTGAGAAACAAATGCCTCTAATGTGTTTCCAAGAGAGGCACAATGGGGATTTGTAGATTGTGAATCCCTCATTCTTTTGATTAAATCATCAATTTTAATTTTGTTTTCAACTATGTGGGCTGCTAAATCTTCTTGACTACCTGGGGGATGTTGAGCAACTGTGGGAGGGTTGGTAGGGATGACAGGAATAACAAGGTTTGGTTGTGGTTGATTTCCTCGACCTCAAACTATAGTAATAAAAAAAATGTATTCAATTCAAATTCTACTCTATAATTATCAAATTTCAATGCAATTTTGAGAAAATATTTGTGCCTACCTCTTTTCCGTAGTGCCATTATTTCAGATCTTTTCGACGATATATAGATAATTGTTTGTGCTTGAGATCCATCTGAATGACAAAACATGAGGGCATGGTTAAGCCTTAAAACTTGTGTTTGAGGGAGATAAAATGATAGAGGTTCAGGTTTTTTTTTATAGGAGACATAATGTGTATGCATTATGGTTTGGTAAATTCCAAACCTAGGAAATTAAAGCGCGGTCACATTATAATAGAACGCATACATATTTTACTTTTTTCAGGTTTTTGTCCACTTTTTAGCCCCCCAAACTTCATGCACTTACCCTTATCTTCCCTCGGGGTCCAATGCAAATTTCATTTCCATGAAGACTCTGACTTCTACCTTTGTTCCTTTGCCTCCTAATATCAAAATCACCAATTTCAAAAACACCCACATCATTACCATTTCCATTCCCCACGTCCAAAATAAGGCCTTTTAGGCTTTAGTATGCACCACACATTGCTCTATTTTCTCAATAAGAAGAAGAGCCTCGAAGGAGAGAAGAAGCAAGACTACAACTTAATGAAACTTAAAATTAAATTCACTTAAATTCCTCTTACAAACAAACAAATCCGATGTAGTCTACAAAACAAGTCGAGTAGGCTATTGACAATAATCACTGGACAAAGATAGGAGAATGGTGCAGGGTTGAAATAAGTCATTTTGAATGTTTACACTGTTAAGTAACACTTAGAAATGGTGATTGGTTATTCCTATTTTTTAAATTACACGTGTTTATTGCATTTGTAAATCCAACTATATTGCAAATTGTCATTAAGGTGTGTCATTATATTGTTTACTTTATTGAACATTGATGATATTATTTTAACTCGTACGAATAACTAGGGGCATAGACAATAGTTTACAAATATCTGCAACCCGTCGTCGGAGCCTTGGGCATAGCCTTTGCAGCCGTACTTGACAATGTTGTTGTTTTCAAACAAGTTTCTAAATTTATTTTCATTGTCCTTTTACTGTTTGAAATATTTTCCCTAATAGCAAAGGTTGAACACCAACATGCCTGTGACGAATTTCTCATTCACACCATCATGGAGGCACAAAGAAGATTCACGACTATGCAAAGAGATACAATGTGGTCGGAGAGGGTTGCACTAAGAGGGGATGACTTCTCCAGCAAGAAATTAGGAAGGCGAGCATCAAGGAATGTCTGGTGTTATAACCACAATAGAGAAGCCTTGGATGCAAACGGATGACATATGTCCTGACATGCAAAAATCATCACAATATATATCACTCAGAATGTTATATACCAGTTTCCAAAACAAAAATATTTGATTAAATCGCTAGACCTACAATGAGAGTGGAGAGGAAAATAATGAGCATGACTGCATTGAACTCCATCTCCTACATGAAAAAGAAAACACAATCTAAATTTTAATCTTTGCAAGAAAAAACACTCATTTGTCACTCTTGAATCCTCAGACAATACTAAGATTAGTGTGAATTCTACTACAAATCCGAAGGCCTCATAGGGGGAAGCTTTACAATTGTTTCAATACATTACATGTTTGAAATCAAACGTTTCTTCATTTTTGTGCAACAACCTTCAAAGAAAAAGAAAACAAATTAGGTTATGAAAATATATTTAAAAGAGGGAACAAATGAAGGAGAAAAATAGACACCGCAAAGATGGTGGCATGTTCAAGATCTACGAGGTGAGCCAATAGGTTGTCAATGGGGTCAGTGTCCATGTATTGATCTTGGAACTAGGCTCCCATCACAACCAACATGTCCAATCGCCCGTTCTTAATCTCCTTGGTCCGCAACTTCAAATACTCTTGCTAGCCTGCGATGTACTAGAAGGGCATTTTCAAAATCGCAAGATTTGTCAACAATATGCTCTGCGATAATTACCGTTTGCTTTGTCAATTAAATAGCAATGATTCCCACTTCTACACCGCCTCCAACAATAACACACATTTATTTTGAATTTGATGGCTAACAACTTATCATAAATATTTTTGTTTAAACTATAAATAATGGAGGTGAAAGAAAATAGATATTTTAACTAGTTATAAAATTTAAATATCACTACAAAAAGATTTCATCCAATCAGAAAATGATATTAAAGTTTTTTTAAAAATAATTAGGGAAAAAAATTTCTAACTTCTATAACAACGGGCATGAGTGTATTGATAAAAAAAAAAAAAATAATAATCTGCAAAGCTGGGACATTAAAATTAGCACTCCTGGCAAGTGGAGCCTCATTACTCTTAGCGCTAGGGTAACGTATTATAGGATGTCTTTGAAACAGGGATCCCCAACGTAGTTATTACAAAAGGTAAACTTGAGATATAGGATCCTTCCACACGTACGTAACTCGGGATTTTCCACAGTAATTAATGCTAAGTAGTATTCATTGCGCTTACTCTTAGCACGGGGAAAAGATATAGGATCCTTCCACACGTACGTAACTCGGGATTTTCCACAGTAATTAATGCTAAGTATTATTCATTGCGCTTACTCTTGGCACGGGGAAAAGATGCCTCATGATCCTTCACGCGCCAAAAGACTGTTAGTTATGTCTATGCAACTTGCAAGCATAGGTACTTATCCCTACAAATGTATCCGCCACAAAACTGATCATCCTCTTAGTGAGGTGAGGTTTCCATATCTATACACGCAATATGTGGTCCAACTGTCCAGGCTCTGGCCATGCTATGATATGATTTTGAGTGGGCTGCACGAAATTCCAAATATAAAGAATCGTGTTACAAGTACCTACCAATCAAATTCGTATTTGTAAAATTCGTATTTGTAAATATGACTAGGCTAAAACTTCCTTTACCACCCTTTGGGGGACCTTCTTAAACATTATTATGTCATTTGGCCTTAAAAACATTATGGGAACCTATCAAAAGTGATCACCCACATCTTTCATGACATTATTCACAAGATTGTCAACATCTAGATGTCAATGACCTACTGAATAATGCCAAGAAAAAGGAATATATCTTGGGTATCCTCTAGGTTATACTCACTTTCCTAGTTGATTTTGGAACTACACTCAACGTAAAGAAGTACATATTTTCAGTGGTAGGAGAAAAAATTGTATGATTACCATCTTAAAGCATCGAATACAAAAAAAAATCTAACAAAGTTCATGCCATACTCAAGGTGGTTTTTCCAAATAACAAGTCCTAGATTAGGTAATTATTGGGGAAGATACAAGAGATAAAAAGGTTCGTGCCCAACGTCACATATGCAGTCTATCATATCAGAAACCTGCTAAAAAAGGAAACCATCCTTACTTGGACCAAATATTCTTGAGAGGCCTTCAAGGTTGTCAAACATTTTCTTCTATCGCCTCCCACACAGATTGAAAAATGTCCCAATAAACTATTCAACCTTTGCATGGATGCAACATATGTCTCCTTTGAATTCATACAAAGCACCAAATATGTGGTCCATCTGTGCTCTCATTCTACCTTTGTTGCTCCTTAATAAGGACAAGATGGATCTTTCAAAAATATTTTTATTTTCTATGTTGCATAAAACATGTTTAATCCAAGAAAAAAAGGAACTTGCACTATACCGTAACTATGATTTTGAGTGGGCTGCACAAAAATTCAAATATTAAAATCCTGTTTATTGTGAAATATTCCCTTCATAGTCCTAAAATCTAGCAATCACATTAGAGTAATGCAATTGATATGCCGATAGGGAGGATGTAAGTAGAAAGAATGTTGGGGGTAGTAAGATGATGAAGCATAGATAAAGGCAAAGAGTTTGGAGGGAAGAGAATATATCAGAACTAAAGTAGGTGGCTATGTTAATTCTTTTGGTAAGTCACATATGGACCACATTTCATAATTACGAACTTCATAAAGGAGAAAAGGGGAACAATGCACCCCTTGTCATTCAAACTAATATCAAATGACTATATATTTGATAGCAAGATACATTTTTCAGGCTCTTTGGTTACACGAGAACACAATAGGAATTAGGAATCGTGCTCAATGACATATTGCTTCACTGATTATGGTGAAGAAAGAAGTTGCAACTTATCAGGTAATTTACCATTTCACAATAGCAAATTTGTCAGCCATTGCTTTAAGAAATTACATCTTGTTTTTTTTTTATATATAATATAGTGTCATGCATGGCATGTGGCTCACACAACACATTGTACATTCAAATTGGAACTGATAGGAAAAGCCAAGGGAGATTGTTAATATAATATTTGGTGAATATTAAATCTATCTTAATAACCATCAATTGATAAAAAAAAATTATTTTTAATGGTTTTAAAACTTGTTAGGATTACTTTAATTACATTATTACATATTTTAATAATATAAGCATTAAAAAATAATAATAATCTATTATCTCAATAAAAATACAAAATACTAATAGAAAACATGGTATATTAAGAATAAATGTTGACACATATTTAAGACAGAGAGAATTTAAAAAATTTAAATGTTATTAATAAAATATAGATGGGATGCATCAAAGGATTAGAGGGAAAATCACATGTATACATATTCACTTTCTCGTAAGCAATATATATCCCATGTTTTAACGTAAACATAACATAGAGGATAACAGTGAATGACACCCTTATGAGGGGAACAACATGTTGTAGAGATGTTATCTCACATGACAAGTAGCAATCCTCACTTCATTCCATTCGACATCCATATTCTCCCTCACTATTTGATACTACTTAGGAAAATCCCAAATCTATTTAAAGTTCATATTCGACCACATGTTGACAATGGTGGATGTTCCCAATGGATCACAAAGATTTCTCTAGCCATGTGAAGAGGATGCTTTTTTTTGTCACTGAGGAAAAGGAAAAATTATTTTCTATATGTTCCATAGGGTTAGAAGACATGATACTTGCACTTGTAAAAAATATAATATGTATATGCAACATTTTCCTAAAAATAAAAAATAACTATTCAACGAATAATTTCTTATAATCATGGGATCCCAAGAGCACCATGCACACAAAATGAGTCTAATTTTTCCACAAAAAACACATCTAAGAATATATCATAACCCATTCCCAAACCATCATTAGAATATGTCCCAAATTGTTCAACCTAGTACTACACCAAAATGATGCAGGAGTATCATCGTCCTAGGTTGTATAAAGATTAATACCATCAATTTTAGATTCTTAGGTGTGTTGTCAAGTCTCAGGAGTCTTATATATTTTTTTAGGTGTGTTAAGTTTGAATAAGGCCTTTACAAATTTAAATTTGGAGATTTCCCTCCAAAATGCCAAATTAAAATCTTGAAGGCAATTTTGTATTGTAATAGTTGTTTTAGTGAGTTCTTGCAACCTTCATATATGTAATGTGATGATGAGAGCCATTATATGGTCCAAAGATCTTAATAAGGTAAAAAAAGTGGCCTAGTTCTTAAAATCTAGGTTTTAGACTAGGAAGAAGCATTTATTGATGTAATGTAACACAAAACATGAAAATGTAAGGGTCTAAAAGATCAAAAAGTAGTTACAAGGATCATGAAGACATATTTAAAGAATTTACAAGCATTTTTACAACCATCATCCATATGGTCATTGAATGGAAGAAGTATTTAAAGTGAGTCGTGGGTTTGTAACTTGTGTACATAAAGTTTTAGACAATTTTTCGTTGTTTCTAATCCACAATTTTGATCATATACAATTTTAGAGAGTTTTCCATTATTTTTGATGCACTATTTTGATCATTAGATACCTATACACGTAAGTATATGGTTGATTTTAGTTGGTGATCGGTTTAGATGATGTTTTTTGCATTATTTTGGGGAAGGTTTTCATGATCATATGTTGAAACAAGATTTCTTTCATCACCAAACCTAGTGTGTATGATAGAGAGGAGGACATTAAGGACAATATGTTGATATTTGTGAAGACTGAGACTTTACTATAGATGAAGGAATATTGTTAAAATATTTTAGTGAAGATTTGTGAATGTATTGCCTCTTAACAATGATCAACAAGTGAGAGAAAAGTCACTCCTTTAATGATACTATAGTAGGGAAGTGTCCTTTATTATAGAGAGACTGATACTATTCTTTTAAATCTGAGTGTTATTACACATTCATAGTAATAATTGAAAGTGGTAAGGATCAATCCAAGACTCTGAGACAGGTTCCAAACCTGTACAAGTAAGTAACATTTCTTGGATAATCAAATAACCCTTCTCAGGTCTGAGACAAACTCTCATTAGGGTTTAAATAAAAATTGGATTTTCTTGACTTATACAAAGAGATAATATCCAAGACTTATAATATATATTTGGATATGTCTATTGAAGGAAAATCCAAAGTTTTGAGGTCTGAGGATCTATTAATATCAAGATGTGCATAAAAGTCTAGATTGATACTTGGAGATGTTCATTGTGAACACTAAATAGAACCTTGTCATTTAAATGGAGGGTCTATATGAGGAAGATTTGGTTTGTATTTTTCACGTTACATCTTAGTGATTAGTAATAGATTGTGAAATTATCTTGAGGGGTTAGAAGAGAATTATTCTCATAGCCACCTAGGAAGTCTACAGTCCTGTAGAAGAGCATTTTGGGAGTAGAATTTTGGAATTCAATGAGGAGTGTAATGATTAAGACTTGGATTTAGCACTCCAACACTTAAAATTTATAATCATGAAATTTATCCAAATCAATCTCATGAAGTTTCATGGTTAAAATTAGTCTCTAAAAGTTGTAGTGCACAATAGTAACCATATTGGTTTGTAAGATACAAGGAGGAACGAAGGTAGGGTTGACAATTTAAAGACCCAAACGAAAAAATTAATGCATGATTTTTTTTAGAAATTATCCTAAGGGAGTATTTGATGAAATATAAGGATAATTTCAAAATTCCATTAATAAAAAATGGATAAAATTCCAACAGTCTAGGGAAAGCCCCTAAAACACAGTTTAAGGTCTATTTTGAGAGGCACAGTTACAAAGAGAATATGAGATCTCTTTAGAATTTAGACATGAAAATTCACATCCTTTAATATACCTAAAATGGGTATTAGAAAAATATTATTTTTAAGTTTTAAGGCCCATGTAAAGAAAATTATAGACAGAGGAGGATTTCCCCAAATTACTAGGCTTGAACAAACAAAATTGAAAAGGTGTGATAAGAAGAGTTTTGGATGAAACTAGGAACAAAAAATTTGTAAGAACTTTGGTGATGGTAGAAGGAGATAAAATAAGTTTGTGAGATTATCTAAACAATTATATAACCCTATGTGCAATATTATGACGTTAATTACTTTCTTGGAAGCATAATAGGCCACTTTGCCAAGGTGAATGAAGAGTGGAGGTTTGATTGCTTTAAACCCATTTGTTAAATTATTATAATAGTGTCTTGAAGTACAGGGATAGAATAATATGTTTGGGAAGAATATTGTAAAGAATCAAGACTAAAGAAAATTTACAAGCCTTTTTAGAGCTTAGCATGATTCTCTAGTACTGAGTTTAGTGAAGAGTTGTGGTAGGAACTTATTGAACGTGTGGGTTAGACTGAGTTGAGTGTTATCCTACATAATTTGGTATCAGAGTGAGAGTTTAAATTTTGAAGACAAGAAATATTTCTTAATAGTGGTTGTAGGAAAGAGAATACAAAATGGTTCAAGTAAGTGAGATGAAATAGTCAGATTGGGAAGAGAGGATGGAAAGAATGATGGAGATTGTGATGAACAGGTTAGAGAGCATGGAAAAAACTCAG
Organism: Taxus chinensis; assembly: GCA_019776745.2. NCBI lineage: Eukaryota > Viridiplantae > Streptophyta > Pinopsida > Cupressales > Taxaceae > Taxus > Taxus chinensis. The sequence continues at coordinate 257,760,187 of CM034147.1, read as the reverse complement.
AAGAAGATGAGGACTAAGATGAGTTACATGTAGAGAGATGGGATAAGAACCAGAGTACCGTTTGCAGGTAGATGTTATAAGTGTCAAAGGTATGCAGGACACAAAGCCTATGAGTGCTATGGGATGAGTACAGAGTAAAGTAATTCAAACAGAGCTTCTGATCAGATTGTAAAAGATAGATGTAAGTCAATTTTTTTTGTAGAAGAGTTATTTTAAAATCAAGTAAAAAAATGGAAGAGGTAACTCAAAGAAGGTACTTGTTTAGAAATGCATGTAAGTCTAAAGGAAAAGTTTGTAAAGTGCTTATTGACAGTGGAAGTATTGAAAATCTTGTTTCATTTGAGATGGTAGAGAAGCTAGGATTAAAGAATACAATATACCATAACCCCTATCAAATATCATGGATGCAAAGTAGACACCACATCTTGGTTAGGGAAAAATGTCATGTAGAGTTTCAAACTAGTAGGTATAAGGAAAAAGTGTTATGTGATTTAGTTCCCATGGACGTTTGTCATATTTTGTTAGGAAAGCCCATGGTAGTATGACAAGTAGGAAGTCCATAATGTAAAGAAGAATACTTATACCATTTAGCAAATGGCGCTAGTCACACACTTCTGCCTCTCAAAGGTGAGCAAGGAGCACAAGAAGGGTTAGTAATGATGATGATAACTAAGAAGTTTTTGGTACAAAGTAAATAAGCATGTGAAAGGATATTGTCCAAGGCTATTAATCCTCAGAAGTTAGTTTTGAACAAAGGATTTGATAAAGAGATAGATATGGTTTTAGTAGAAGATGAGGTGAAAGATGAAGAAGATGATGATAGACATGAAATAGATGATAAAGAGAGAAGTGAAGCACATCCTAAAGTGCTTGAGTACCAACAAAGAGGTCTAGTGATAAATAAATCAGATAATGAAGTAGAAAGAAGTGATAAACAAAGGATGAGTGAAGAAGTTAAGAAGAAAGACAAGGAAGAACTGAGAAAGAGGAAGATGAATGAGGTCTACAAGCCTTTTGTTTTTTATGCTAACATTGCTTTGAGATTTAATTTTGTAGGTACAAGTGAAAAAAATGAAGGCGAAGAATAATTTGTGACAAATTTCAGAGTATGACTAAGATAAGGAGCAATCAAGCATTTAACATAAATAAAACAATCAAGAAAAGGATGCTAAAACAATTCTAGAAGGAAATGATATAGAAATTATAGAAGAGGGTCAAAACAAAACAATGTAAAAGGCAAAAATGATTCAAAAAGGAAAGAAAGAAGATGAAATTATCAGAGTCACAACCTTGATTGATCAAGGTACATCATATTTAACCATAAATGAGGGGTATATGATTAAATTTGAGACACAAGAATCTATGTACAGTCCTAAAAGTAATAGTTTGATCAAGAAAATGAGAAATTTAAGGAAGAACCAGTCTATGGAAGGTAAAAATAAGTTGGTAAAGATGGATAAGAGTGGGTATTTAGTGAAATAACATTTTCAAGGGATTGTCTTCAACTGGAAACAGAGAAAGAAAGAAGGAGAACAAGAGAACAAGCACATGTATGGGGAATCTTATTTTTCCCCTTGAGAGTATGTTTGATAAATATTTATGAAGATATGTATGACAAAATTTAAATATGATTTCGAATATTAATAAATAATAATAATTTAATAAATTAATAAATAAATATCCTCTTCAATATATATTAAATATTGTTTTTATTTGTATTAACTATTTAGTAACATTTATTAATATTTAAATAATCAATTATATTAATGACACTGAGAGGTGTTCTATAATGAGGCAAGAGTGGAATGCATTGATTGAAAAAAATTATATTTACTGGTTAAACTAATTTATTTTTTTAAATCGATTGAATTTTTAGTAAATAAAATAAATATATGATTATGTATTTATATATAGAAATGTAAGTTATTTTAAAAGTGTGGATCGGTAAATAACTTTGGGAAGATATTACTAGGGAATTAAATTCAAGATAAATAGTGTTGGGATATTAATATTTTTGGTAGATAATCACTTCGGAGTAAATAATAAGTGTGAATGTAAGTAACTATAATATTATTATATCGATCTATATTATTTTTTACTTTTAAATGTATTTTTTATGTAAGTAACTATATTTATTTTTAGTGTGAAGATAATTAGTGCCCAATAAATAATAGGTATATTTTTTACTTTTAGATTAGTTTTAATTTACTTTTTACTTTTAAATGTATTTTTATTTTATGTTAAATTTAATTGAAGTTTTTTTTTTAATGTATTTTTAATTTTATGTTAGTTTTATATTCGTTTTTATTTTTAAATATGTTTTATAAATAAAACATATAAACTAATATAGATATCTTAAATACATTTATCTAAAAGAAATGGAGAGATATCTCTCGATATCTTTTAGATAGATGTATTTAAGATATCTATGCTAATATTATGGTTTGAAAAAAATTGTCCAGTAGATCATGCGTGGTTTTGGAAAGCTATGTTTTTATGGCCCATAATCAAGTTGACTATTATGATTTATAATCATCGAAGCTTTTTATCGTCACTCAAAAACGATTTAGGAGGCCAAATGTTTTTTGCATTCGCAATATGCCGAGTTGGAGTTCCGATAGAAAATTAACACGGTTAAAGACACTACTGATTCGAGCAAGTGCAACCAATCTAACTTTATGTTTCGTATTACATAAGTTTATATACATTGGAGTACCTTCAGGCTTCAAGAATTGAAATAAATTAAAAGCTGATCAAACCACGGTGAGGATTCGTCTGTGCAATGATTACATACTATGAATTTCCCATTTGGAAATGTATTTGAATGTAATTAACACTAAGAAATATGATCGTTGCAGTTAGCATGGGGAAAAGATGTGTTTTGATCCTCTCACATGCCAAAGTACCATTTGAGAATTGGATTCGGTGGATTTAGTGAGGTCTATGCAAGTATAAGTACTTATCCCAACAAAAGTGATCATAGGATCCGACCGCCAGAAAAGGTTTCTGCTAACATGATTCTGTTTCTAGAATGCTGGTCACATCATCTCATACATCTCTTAGTTTTCTAGATCTATGAGAGTACAAAGAATCAAAATCCTTGGACAAAGCACGCGATATGTGGTCCATCCATGCTCTCGTTCTGCCTCTACTTATTGCTTCTTATTTAATTAACAAGGTAATAATATCGAGTGGGTTACACGAAATTCCAAATATCACAATCTTGATCATTAAAAAATATTTCTAAACGAAGTTTGTAAAGAATCGTGTTACAAGAACAAACATGTATCAATTTTCCTCAAGTGGAAGAATCATACCTTTCAATTTTCTCCTCAAATTTGAATTTATAAACATTATGGTCGAGTATGATGGGTTACTGGTTAGATTACTCCTATCTCAAAGATAGGGATTCTAAACTTTTGCATTTTTGCTGATTTTTAACACATTTCTATTCAAGTGTTGAGTGATTACAAAACAAATTCCAAACACACGCAATTGTACACAAATGTTATCAAAGAGCTTTTTTAAAGGAATTTGATTATGTAGTATCCATCTAGAATCCGTTCATAGATCCTAGAACTATATTATTAATTCTGCATCTAAGACATCAATGCATTACCGCCCCTTTTATGTGTTGTTAGAGGTATTCATAGTGGTGATGAGGGGCAAACCCTTGTCATGAAAGTGATCAAGGTTTAAAAATAAAACGTCAAGACAGATAATATAGGGATCATGAACATTAACATGGCTAATAAAAATGAAGCAATCCTAAAATACCTCAAATCCTATGCACATATCCCTTCCTCTCATGAAAAAAGGGGATTTTCCATGACAAGTACATATTTTGAGTCACAGGAGGAAAAATTGTACGATTCATCATCTTAAAGCACAAAATAAAAATAAACTCTAAAAAATTTCATGTCATCTTCAAGATGGTTTTTCCAAATAACTAGTCTTGGATTAGGTAATTATTGGGGAAGATACGAGATATATAAAAGGTTCATTCCCAACATTACATATGCAGTCTATCATATCAAAAACCTACTAAAAAAAGGAAACCATCCTTACTTGGACCAAATATTGTTGAGGCCTTCAAGGTTGTCAAGAATTTGCTTTTATCCCCTCCCACACAGATGGAAAAATGTCCCAATAAACTATTCATCCTTTACATAGATGCAACATATGTATTCTTTGAATTTATACAAAGCACCAGATATGTGGTCCATCTGTGCTCTTGTTCTACCTGTGCCATTCCTTAACAATCTAAAAAGGTGGATCTTTCAAAAATATTTATACTGTCTATGTTGAATAAAAAATGTTTAATTCTAGGGAGAAAGGAACTTTCACTATACTGTAATTATGATTTTTAGTGGGTTTTACGAAACTTCAAATATTAAAATCGTGTTTATTACGAAATATTTTATTCACAATCCTAAAAGCTAGCAATCACATTAGAGTAGTGCAATTGATATGTCTATAGGGAGCATGAGAGTAGAAATAGTGTTGGGAGAAGCAAGACAATGAAGCACATATAGATGTAAGAGGGTTTAGAGGGAAGAGAAAAATTTGAAGACAAAGTAGATGGTTATGTTGTTTCTTTTGGTAAGTTACTGTACGATAGAAAATCAACACTTTCTTCGCACCCAACCTCTCGAGGTCATGCAAAGACAACCAATGTATAATGGAAGTGGAAGTGGGTGTGGTGGTGGCGAACAAGATAACTGGGAAATATTATGTCTTCAACATATAATATTAGTATTTGTGAGTCTAAGGAAAAGAATGCTCTCCTAACCTGAACGGGTGTTATAGAATGATCTAATATGATAGCTACTCGGAGACTCCAGTCAATGTAGAGTTCTGTTGAGATTTTGTTTTTTGGTTGTGGAATACGCGGAAAGTGACATGCATGTACCTCATATGGATTTCCAGACAAGGTCATGAAGGTGAGGACAAGAGGCGTAGTGGAGCCACATGGACTATGGGTGATTTTCCGGTCTAGTCCAAAAATTCTTAGCCTGATCGGATGCTATGCTCAATAAGGAAAGTTATGTAATAATGCCAGGTGGGAGTGGTGAAGATCTGAATACCAATGTACACAAAATAGTGTCAATATCTAATTGGTCAATAGGCCTGTTGGGTTCTTTACTTGAGGATCACAACCGAAGACTCATGGAGAATGTGGCCCTTGTATGGTATACGTGTAATCAAACCATGTTGCTAGGAGTAGTCCAATAATCATAGGCTTGATTAGCAACAATGTTTAGCATATTTAGTTGTTCTATTTTCTCAGAAAAAGTGGCAAGTGTGTGTAAAAGTGTCAAACACAAACTTGTATCAATGTCAGTTATCAATTCCGACCCATTGGGTTGTGGGACCAAGGGTCACAACTATATGTCTTCTCTTGTTGTGGACCGTTGATGGTCATGCAGAATGGGTTGAAATGTTTTAAATAACAAAACTACATATCAAAGGAAATCTAATCTATGTTTTTGTTATTTTCATAGTATATTAGAACAAAGCAATGAAGACAAACTAATCTAATGAAAGCAAATGTTTTAAATCTTTTTTGGTTTTTAAAAAATGCGTCTAATCTAATAAAAAAATTAAATACAAGTAATCAATTAGATGTAACTAATTACTTGTGTAGATATGTGAACTTAAACCTAAAACAAATAACCTAATCTAAACAAGAACCCTTCAAACCCTACCTCAGAAATGAAGAACAATTCATAACTCTAGAAAAGCTATTGTTCCCCACAACTTCCTTCGTAATGTCAAAGAGAAAGTTTTCTAATGATCTGATCTACTTGTGATTATATAATTAATTAAAATGAACAATTTTACTACGCTATTTGATATGTAATTGAAACTAATGATTTTAAATTGATAATTTGATAAATAAAGCAAACAAGTACACAATTCCAACATGAATGAGCAAGAGATTTGGAAAATCAAGTTGTATCAGTATCTATCCCCTCAGTTTGTTCCTTTCTCTCTCTAAGTGTTCATATGAGTCCAAGGGATTGGGAATGCAAAAACAAAAATAAGAGGATGGTGCTTGAGCAATGGTAGCTTGAAGGTAGTTTGGATGCAATGCAAGTAAAAGAGAGATAACACAAGAGATATGAGTTTGTCTATGTAATTCCTAGCAAGATTGTGGTAGCAATACAATACAAGATACACAAAAATTCTCAGGGTTTTTGCTTGAATACAATCATGGAATATATAAGAGTTAGGGTTGGGATGTGCCTTCATGCACAAGGTAAGAAGAGGTAGTTCCAACTAATTAAATCTATTTAAAAATAGAAGAGGGAAGGAGAACCAAGCAATCAAAACTAATTTTAGACAATTTGTCTTAGAGATGCATCCTAAAAGTGAAGTTAAATGAAGCATCGAATGTTAGAACACGCATGATGGAATCTCAAAAAAGCAGGCAGGACCACCGCCCTACCTTGGCGGTAGTTTCAGAACTGTCACCCAGGCAGGGTGGCGGTCCTTGCTCTAAAGGTCAAAACATGCATAGAAAGAAGTGGGGAGCTAAAAAAGAAGGGTAGAAAGGCTAAATAAGGATATACAGGCTACAAATATACACTGCGAATGGGTTTTGGAGCTTGAACACCTTCTTGAAAGGACTTAAATTATCATTGGGGATTCTAACCATTTTTCGATAATGTAGCACATGCAATTTTGGGTACATACATATTTCCCCCTTAGAGAAGCGTTATAGCCATGAAAAGTTGTAGAACGTAGAGTCCGAGTATGGAATTCTTGAAATGGGGAGTTAGAAGCTATACCTAACACATTCGTGTGTCGAAATGTTGTCATCCAAACTCCTGCTACCTGCAAGAGGAAGAGAAGACTCAAGTGCAGATAGATAAAATATCGAGGAATAAACACTAAATTAAAACAACAAGAGGACTTACCATTTGTACGGGGATATAGGGATATACCTGTGCCTCCACAAGTGGGAGATCGACCAACGTGGTCTAAGGTTGGTTTTTTCCACTTTTGCATTTTCATACCTAAAATGTAAAATGTTTGAAAAGTTTAGCTAGGGGGGATTATTTTAAAAATTTGTTGTGTTAAATGAGTCTCTAGGGGGGCACCTATAGGGAAGTCTTTTGTTTTGTCTCAAATGGTCATTTTTTGGGTTTTTGAGAATTTTTTAGGGTTAAGGGCACGTTTGGAAAATCGTCTCAGGACCACCACCCAAAGCAGGGCGGTGGTCACGGGACCGCCATCCTGCACTGGGCGGCGGTTTTGAATAGAATGATCAAAACGTGCATTAACTCATTTTTTTTGGATTTTTGATGTTTTTTCATGTTTTTGGTGAGCTTATCCTGTGATATATGTTACTAACTTTCTCTTTTTCCATGTTTTGGTGAATGCAGAAGGAGGAATACATATGTTGAAGTTAAGAGAGGGAGTTTGATTGGCTCCCTAGGATTTTGAATCAGCTAACCCAGGGCGAGATGGACATTCTGTAGAGGGCATGTATCTAGAGGATTACACAGGTGCCCCATGTTGCCCCTATTAGTCACATATTGTGTGACTTGTTTTGCTACTGGGATGCAGACCAGAACACTTTCTAATTTCCTTGTGTCAGGGGTGAGTGGACCATCACCATGGAGGATGTATACTGCATTCTTGGGCTCCCGATTCTTGGGAGGAGACTGAATCTGGAGATAGAAGGATCCAGGGTGGCGATGACCCAGTGGGATATATACATGGGAGACTCTGTTGTCTCATTTGGTTTGAAGAAGGGGGTGATTTTTTGGTCCATTTCTTCTGCTCCTATTTCTATCATCCGGAGGGCCATCATGGGTATCTTGTCGTCGTGATTGATTGGGGACAAGGGAGGTGATACCCTTCTCTATTGCTGGGCTCCTATTATCACATAGATCAAGGGGCATGGCTGTAAGTATGCCTGAGGAGAAGACATCCTAAGGAATACCTACCATGACTTGTACAAGGTAGTCATATTACAAGGGCAGTCACTAAGCCACCCCACTCTTGTTATGAGATGGGTATATGAGCACATCACCCCCTATGGTAGGGGCATACCAGTATTGGATCCAGGGGCTATCTGGGCAGTGAGGTGGACATCTTAGTTAGTTCGTAGGACACCACACTAGCCAGTAGCTTCTCTAACCACAACACACATGATGTCCGCACCCTACCAGGATATGGTAGGGTTATGGGGACATGAGGTGACCACAGTGGTAGATTTCTTTACCACAGGTTAGTTAGTTGACAGGGAAGGGAGAGTCAAGACTCACCCATTTGATCAAGTTCCTCAAGATTTTGGCCTCCCTTATGTTGATATGCTTCCCCAGCGGTACCGGTCTACAGGACCATTCAGGAGGCCCGGAAGGGGGCCCTAGAGGATATCTCTGCTGGACAGTGGTTACCCCAGGTGTTCCTATTGTATTTAGGAGTGTGGTTTGTGTTTTAAGGGAAGATGGTGCCCCTCGATCACCTTTACTTCAGATTATAGCTGCTCCTACTCACAACAGAGAGGAGCATTATCCTATTGATGTAGACTCCAACTCTGAGGAGTACATGAGAGACAAGATTGATGAGCTATCATTCAGAGAGGAGACGTAGGCAGAGGATGATGGGGGTGGTGCATAAGATGGAGAGGTATCTTGTATGGAGGAGGAGGAGAGTGACTATGAGTGGCATGACACTCTGGATATGCTGAGAGTAACACACAAGGAGGCAAGTGCAGAGAGAGAGACCTTGGTCTAAGAGGAGCCACTTCCTCGAGATAGGGAGGGGGATGATGAGTCCGTGATAGGAAAATGTTTGGCCTCTAGTTTTAGGGAGGCCCTGGAGCCACTAGAAGTAGCAACAACCAATGATTCTACCTGGATTTCTAGAGATCTGAGTATGTTTGATACTCTTATCTTAACTTTGTTAATTGGAAATGTTAGCTGGGTACTTTCTTTTTATTTACGTTTTGTGGTTTTCTAACTCATTGTTTCTTCTTCTGCTATTGCTTGCAGTGAATTCACAGGAGTGGTTTGAGCTCATTCAATGGATGTGCGTGGACACCCTGCTGACCCCCTTAGGGAAGACCCAAGCTGATTTGATGGTTGACTCAGACTAGCCATTAGAAGTTGGTAGACACACTGACATGTTTTATCCTGTTTGGAGGATAGCGGAGGTGGTGACCTCCCTTCATACCCAGGTGGATAGATATGAGACCTCCGAGCATTTAAGGAGGTAGAGCTATTCCCGCAATGAGACCATAGCTGGCGGCCACCACCACGAGCACTCACACCATTCAGTTCATTCCCAACATCATTGTAGCCATAGCAGGTGCCCTGGACATGGCCGTGCACCATCCGAGGGATCCCACAGGGATTGATAGGCCATTGGGCTGCTTATTGCTTTGTTTTAATTTTTTCGGGCACTATATGTTCTTTTTTGTATATCTCAGGCTCATTATGAGTGTTTTGACCACGCCTAGTGTGTGATGGCATTGTATATAAACTTGACTTACCATGATATATACAGACTCTTATTTTTGGTTTGGTATTCCATTGTATTTTACTTTACTCCCTTCTGGGTTTTCTCACATATGTACTCTAGATGTTTAGAATTTTTATTTTTCTATACTTTTTCAGAATGCAGGTAGTGGATGTGAATGATAAAAAAATGATTTCTTTTCATATTTTATAATGTTGATATATGATAATGCAAACACAATGTGATGTTGAACTTTAGTTTGTTCAAGCAATCTTTGGTACTTCATGTTGTCTTGGCAAAACGTGGTGATACAATGATATAATAAGTAAATGTACTTGCCTTGCTCCTAACTCCACATAACTAATAAGATGTGAGGGCTCAACACCAAAAGCCAGAAAGGGCAAAAGTTATGAAACATTGTTGAATGGTAGTGATGAGACAAAAACAAAGGTTTGAAAAAAACAAACTGAGACACTACAACCTCAGCCTACTCAAGTTACTTCATAGTTTAGATTGTGATCTTCTTTCTAGTTTATCTAGACTTATATCCGTAAATGGCCACTTAGTTGACAAAATTTGGTTTTGGGGTTTTAAATTCTTTTGAAATTTTGGATGGCTAATTCACTTTGTTTTTGACTTGTAATTTCACAATATTTGAATGGATTGTTTCTAACTTTCAATTTTATCAAAGAGACCCCCAAACATTTCCTCATGCTACCAGTAGGAAGTATGGGCTCTTCACTTTGGACAATGCATAGGCGAGTAAGGGCATTTCACTTCTTTCCTAACCCTATACCATGAGTAAGAGATGCAGGCTCAACACCGAAGGTTGGTAGGGAAAAGAAATGTGTAAAATAAATACTTTCTGTGGATTTACATTTGACTTAATTATCTAGGAAAAATGTTTAGAATGTTCTTATTTCCAAAGAGATGTATACGGGATAGATGTGACACCAGGAACCTTCTAGAATAGACTATGGACAAAGACAACTAATCTAGAAAGAGATCAAAAGTAGAACCAAGTATGCAACCTTAGTATGGTTACAATCAAAACTTTTTCCTGTCTTGTTTGTATTGATGAACGATTCAGAAACAATTAATGAGACCATGGGAATTTGAAGAGATATGATTTTAATGTTTTGTTGTTGTGTTTAGAAGTTTTTAGGAATTTCCATAACAATAAGTCCCTTGATCACAATTTTTTACATAATGAATTGGCAGATGAGAATACAGTGCAGATGCAGTAATGTACAAATGAAAATGCTAATGGATCATGTGTAGTACCTCTTTAGGTGAAGATATTTTATAGATACACTAAACTCCTCACCCTATAGTGTACACAAGTGAAATGCCTCATTATTGTAGTCTTCTATCACTCAATATGGACCCAATCACTTGGGTCTGAATTTCCTTCCTTCTTCGATCTTTTTGTCTATCCAGCTATCAAGTCTTAAGACCAAATCTCCCTCATATATTTCACGCTCGTAGACCTTATTTTTATATTTCCGAGCCATGCGGTCAGCGTAAATATTGTGCTATTGTTCAATGTTGATTATAGCCTCATCAAGACTTTCTAACTGAGAGATTCATGCTTCTTAATAGCCTTCATTTCCCAGGATTCCTTGCAGCGAAATACAGAGACTAGGTATTTCGACTTCGTGTGGTAAAACTGCTTCCGCACCAAACACCAAAGAAAATGGGGTTGCCCCTGTTGGTGTTATAACTAATGTCCGATAGGCCCACAAGGGTGGAAAAATATTTAATTTCCAATCTCATTTGTTCTCCTTAACAGTTTTAAGAAGAATGGACTTCAACGTCTTCATTGTACCCTCAGCCCATCCATTGGCTTGAGGCTAATAAAGGGAAGCCGTGTGATGACCTTTTTTGAAATTTGTACACAATTTACGTACTTTTTCTTTTTTGAAAGATGTGTCATTATCCGAGATAATGACATGTGGAATCCCATACCTACAAATGATCTGTTTCAAAATAAACTTAGCAATTACAGAGCCAGGTATGGTGGTAAGAGGCGTTGCTTTTACCCACTTAGTAAAGTACTCTGTGGCCATGATTATGAAGTTATGGCCATCTGTTGATGAGGGAGAGAAATTCTCTATCAAATCCAGACCCCACATGGAGAAGGGCCATGGGGTTGTAATTTGTTGCAAGGCTTGTGACGGTATGTGAATCTCGTGGGATAACTCTTGACATTTATGACATTTGCGCACATACTCTACTGCATCATGTTCTAGTGTGGGCCATAAATTTCCCATCGAATGTATCTTCCGAGCAGTGGCATGGCCACCAAAGTGACCTCAACATACTCCTCTATATGATTCATAAAAAATATTTTTGGATTATTTTGCATCAACACATCTTAACAACATTCCGTAAAAGGATCTACAATAGAGCACTTGTTCCAAAATAACATACTTATCGGCAATGACACATAACAGCCTTCTTTGTTGCAATGTTTCCCCCTCTAGGTACGTATGGTCCATAGTAAAATTAATGATGCCAGTGTACTGTTGACCAAAATAAGCTCACACTTATTTTGGGTCAATTGACACCATTTTCCCCCTTTTGTGCTTAAAATCTGAATTTTTATATGTTTTAAGCACTTAAGGTCCCCTGAATGCATTTCCATCAGATAGGAAGTTTCTTCCCCTTTCCAGATATATAAATAAGTCCTTTTAACTCTTGGAAGGATTTTTTGCCAATGGACATTGAAGACTGGTGGGGCGGCGGGAGACATTTTGACATTTTTACACTTTTATAATTGTGGGCCCATGGGACTGAGAAGGATTTCTTATGAAAAGTGGAAAAAGTTGGCCAACGGGCCTGGAGATGTCTTTTTGTCCAAAAATGGAAAATTTGGGCTGGTAGGCCCGAGGATGACTTAAGTGTAAAAGCGGGTTTGCGAGGCCGTGGAGGAAAAATTTCCCAAGTGTAAATAGGGGTCTGCGGGGAACTTTGGAACTTTTACGCTTTTCAAAAAATGGCATAGTTTTCAAGTGTAGGCCCATGAGCCTGTGGGGTCTCATCAGCCGTTGAAAAGTTGCAGACATTCAGAAGGAGGCACACGTTAACTCGACACAATTTCAAAAAGAAAATCTAGAGTGGGTTCCCAAATGAGTGCGAGGCTTCCAGGTGTCCTAGGTTCGAAAAGGGGATAGAGCCGGCCATTTAAAACGACTAAGTATAAAGGTGTCGGTAGAAGCCTCCATGTGTCTCATCGGTGCAACACCAAGGTTGGGTCCAAAGAGTAGGTTTCCAAATGTGCATAGACTCTCCACGTGTTTTGGGTCCAAAAAAAGTCAAATGGATCGAGGCCTAAATCGGATAAATATAGAGAGCCAACAGACGATGCCACGTGTTGCATCAGCGTAAATTCAAAGGTGTGACTGAAAGCGAAGACTCAAAAAAGTGTTGGCTTTCCACGTGTCCCATGCCCGAAAAGGGAGCAGGCTTGAATCGGCTAAGTACAAAAGGTAAGCGGAAGCCTCCACGTGCCTCATCGGTGTAATTTCAAAAAGAAAATCTAGAGGCATCCCCCAAACAAGCGCAGGATCGCCACATGTCTAGAGCCTAAAAAGGAAGAATCAGTCATTGAAAAGTCTAAACAAGGCAGAGCCAGCGGAAGGACCTAGGTGTTAGCACAATGCAACTTCAAAAGTAAAATTCAGAGCGGGTTCCCAAATGTGCGTTGAGCCTCCAAGTGCACAGGGTCAGACATATGGCCCTGCAAAACAAAAGGGACTTAGCCAAAACACAAAGAAACTAAACAAAGCTATAGAAGGAGCCACGTGTCTTGTCCGCGCAACTTCAATTTGCAGAAAGGGAAAGAATATAGACTCATAGACAAAAAAATTATCCTGGAAAACCTCCAAAGGAGGAAAAACCAATCGGAAAGGGAAATTGCTCTTTCTTCCCACTTTTATTGGCCAATTCAATAATAAGTACATAAATTACAATAAGTATGAAAGAGAAGTAGATAATATCTCACACTTCCTCCTAGTTACTTGCTTGCTCTAACTCAATTACTCCCTGCTTCTACAAATAAAAATTCTAACTCTAAGAGATTCTTACTCACTTGCTTCATGCTTCAATGCCTTTGTTCTGTTCCATAACATGCATTTATAGTCTTTCTCATGTTCTCTTATGCACTGGAGAATGAGAAAAGTCATGCAGAAGAAGAGACATGGACACCCTTTGGAATTCTGGGACTGTTCGCGTCATATTTTATTTTCTGTCAGCAAGAGCCAGGACCACCGCCCAACGTAGACCAATGGTCCTAGGACCGTCGCCTTTGTGGGGTGGTAGTTCTGTAACCACTGCCCTACATAGGGCGGAGGTCCTGTCACTAAACTGACATAACCTCCGTGTATTTTTTTTTTCCTTCTTCGTGTTGGCTGATTTGATAAAGTAGAGTCATTTTGGATCCCTATGGATCAAAACTCTCCTGCTTAGGAGGCTTTTGGTCCCATAAAAGCTTAGTGGGGGATTAGATGAGGAAATAATTCCCTCACTTTCTCCTTCGGGTACCACCGGGCCTGACTTAGTGTCTTTCCTTTCAGTCCAATTTGCCAAGACTCCTGTGGACCTCTTCTAGTCTCTCTAACCTTTTGCTGTAGTACTACATCCTCCTCCAATTTTCCTTGTGAGTCCAAGACACAATTCTTAATGGAAGGTAGCAACTTTAGTTCTTAATCTTCATCTAGCATGATTGGCTCATATAGGTGCAATTTCTCACAGTTTACTATAGAGTACATCCTCATGAATGATGAAAAATCAAGTCAAAAGGCATTTTCTCCAACCTGCTGCAATATGGTGAAGTTTCCATATCGTAATGGCTTGAGCTTCCTTGCTTGACCTTGTAGTCTCTCCTTGCTCAAGTAAAGCCAAAATCTATCTCCAACATGGTGCTTATGTTCCCTTCTATGTTGGTCGTGCCTAGCTTTGTACTTGGCCTGAGATTTCTCTAGTTGTTCCTTGACTTTGAGATGGATTTTCCGGATCCTCTCAATGAATTTTTTTTTTTAGTCACCTCTGTGTCTCATGTATCCTTCTCATCATTTTTTCTAACTACTATGTCCAACGGATTTGTAGGTAGATATCCAAAGCATGCTTCAAACGATGACTTCATAGTGGATGTGTGTACTTCCCGGTTTTAGGAATGTTGAATGTGGACTAAGGACTCATCCCAAGGCCTTGGGTATTTGTTGTTATACCCTCTAATCAACTCTACCAAAGTCCTGTTTACCACCTTTGTTTGTCCATCTGTTTGTGGATGGAAAGTTGTGCTCCTTTGAAACATGGTATCCATCTTGTCCCACAAAGTAGTCCGAAATTTCCCCAAGAACCTATAATCCTTGTCGGAAACAATAGACTTTGGAAAACCAAAATGCACCCATACATTAGCAAATAAAATATTTGCCTCCTCATGTGCTTTTTCTATATTTTTATATGCCAAAAGAATCCACATCTTACTAAATATGTCGACAAAAACATAGATATAGTCATGGCTATGTTTAGACATAGGTAATCCTCCTACAAAATCCATAGAAATGTCCTCCCACGGACGAGTAGGTACTGGCAAAGGCATATAAAAACCTTCCTTCCTAGTCTTAGGCTTGCTAGTACAACAAAGTTTACATCCCCGTATAAATTTTGATACTTCTTCTTGCATATTGGGCCAATACATGTACCTTTGCAAGTGGGCTAGGGTCTTACTAACACTGAAATATTCCACTAAGTTCGAGGTATGTGCTTCCCTCATCAATAGAATTCACTCTTATTTTGGCATGCAAAGCTTCCCCCATTGGTAGAGCAGCCTGTCTTTGAGATAAAAATCTTCAATCCCTATCCTTTCAGCCCCTTGGGACTGCAACTGCTGAAATGTCACGCAAA
Organism: Taxus chinensis; assembly: GCA_019776745.2. Lineage (NCBI taxonomy): Eukaryota > Viridiplantae > Streptophyta > Pinopsida > Cupressales > Taxaceae > Taxus > Taxus chinensis. Next base: position 257,744,803 of record CM034147.1, on the reverse strand, counting down.
ATTCTTTATCCTGGGCATATGCCTCTCCGTAAGCTTCCTTCGTGAAGGGCTTGATCTGAGAGATAGTGGCCAAATAGGAAAAATTCTCCTGTGTAGGTGGCCTAGACAACATGTCTGCCACTAAGTTTGTACTACCCTTATTGTATTTAATCACCAAATGGAACTGATGAAGTAACCTCATCCATTTGTAGTGCTTTTCCTGTTGTAATTTAGACTATGCTTGCAAATACTGGAGAGGTTTGTGGTCAATGTGCACAATAGTCTAATTACCCAAAAAATAATGCTTCCATTTTTTAATTGCCTAAACTAGTGCATACATTTCCTTATCATATACTGAATATCCTTTAACTGCTAAAGTGAAAGTTTCAAAATGATAATATACACGATTACCTCCTTGAAGTAACACCGCGCCCATGGTGTAATCACTGAAATTTGTCTCTACTTAAAAAGGCTGCTGCAAATTAGGAAGAGAAAGTACTGGAGCATGACTACTCTTGTATTTCAATAACTCAAAGGATTTGTCTTGTTTCTTACGCCCATCAAAAATCTTACTCTTTGTGGCCACTCTCTGTAGAGGTGCTACGATTGCGGAGAAGCTCAGAATGAACTTTTGCATGTATTGTACTGCTCCAACAAAACTCCTAGTTTCTGTGGCTCTTGTTGGTGTTGGCCAATTAGTGATGGCTTCCACCTTCTTTATATCCACTCGTAGCTCTCCTCCTCCAACCACGTGCCCAAGATAGACAAGCGACTATTTGAAAAATTCACATTTCTTCATGGTACAAAGTAGTTATTTCTCCCTGAGAACTTCCAAGACTTGCTACAAATGAGTTAGATGTTCTTCCCATGTGGCACTAAAAATCAATATATCATCTAGATATATAATGACACATGAATCTATGAAATCCTGCATTACATCATTCATCAATCTCATAAATTTAGTGGGTGCATTGCATAACCCAAAAGGAAGTACTAACCATTCATACAAACCCTATTTTGTCTTAAAGGCAGTCTTCCATATATCCTCCTCCTTTATTCTGACTTGGTGATAACTTGACTTGAGATCCAACTTCGTGAAAAAATTGGCATGCTTAAGCTGGTCCAAGAGATCATCTATGCGGGGATGTGGATATTTGTTCTTTATCGTGATCTTGTTCTAAGCATGATAGTCAATGCACATTCTCCAAGAACCATTCTTCTTTGGCACCATCACAATAGGTGAACCACGTGGTGAGGTGCTCAGACGTATCACCCCTTGGTCTAGTAGTTCATGGAGTTGTTTCTTTACTTTAGTACTCTCGAGAAAGGATTGCCTATACAACCCGATGTTGAGTAGAGGGGATTATGGAAATAGTTGAATCTCATGCTCTACTTCCTATTTTGGCCAGGGTAAATTTCGATAACATGCATCAAGGTTTTGCAATTCCAGGCAAGTAGATTGATCCAGGAAAAATCGTGAAAATCGGCTAAGTCCTAGTCCTAGGAGCATTTGGGACATTTGGGAAAAAAATGCGCGGATCAGCCGAAAAGCCTCCAGGCGGCCCAAATTGCAACCAGGGACATCTGGGACAAAAGTACGCGGCGGGCGCGAAAAGCCGATCCGGCCGAAAGAGAGGAAAAATTGGCTAACTGCTGAGAGGGACGCCTATGGGACAAGTGGGACACGAACCGGCCGAAACCGGGTAGGTGAAAAAGGGTCAGACAGTCCAAAGCAAAATAGGACAAGCGGGCCAAAAAGGCGCGAACCGGCCGAACCGGGTGAAAAAGTCTTAAGTCAAGCGGGCCAAAAGAGTCCGGAAGGCAACAATGGGACAAGCGGGCCAAAAAGGCGCGAACCGGCCGAACCGGCTGAAAAAAGGGCCAGACAGTCCAAACAGCAAAATGGGACATTTGGGACAAATGGGCGCGAACCGGCCGGTTCGCGCGAAATCAGCACAAGGAGTCCGAAGCATTTGGGACATCCAGGATGAAAAGACGCGAAGGGCGCGAAAGAGCCGGCAGGGCTGAGAACCAATCAGATCATGACACGTGTCTCAAGGAGAAAAGGTCAAAAAAGTCAAAGGGGCGAGTTTTCGAGCACCGATCCGAACCAATGGGATAATGCCACGTGTCCCAGCTAGGGCCCACAAAGGAAATTTCAAAGGAGAAACCCACCGAAAGGTAGAAGAGAGAGAATTATTCAGTGAATCAGAGCCTACCACGTGTCATCCAGGTGGCAGAGCGCGGGAAGAAATTTCAAAAAATCTGTTTTCACCTGTTCCGTGCCCTAAATCTTCAGATCGCCATAACTTTCGATCCAGAGCTCAGATTTGCGCGTTCTTTATATCAACGGAAAGCTGGTGAAATTCTCTACACGTTTCCAGGGTCAATCTTGAATTTTGGTTCAGTTTGGAGAAAGAAAATCAAGAAACGCCTCTGGCACGAAATAACAAGGAGAGGTAATGCGTCAACGAACAACTTTAATGCAGCAGACAGTTCGCCGCTTCTGTTAGGCAGCCCGCCGTTTCGCCAGGATCCGCCGCTTCTGCCATGATGAGATGAGTTAAGTGCATTCTGGAGGTGGTTGGGGCAGATTTCGAATTCCTCTCTCTTTTCTCTCTCATTCTTCCTATAAATTGTAAGGAGGGGCTTCTTTCTAAACGTTGGACATTTTTGTTTTGCAACCCCTCCCTTCTCTCCTACTTGCAAGAGAATTCGTGGAGTTTTCAAGCCTCCCACATGGACTGTAATGCCATTGTTACCTTTTGGCCATTGCAATGTATTGAATCGATCCTTTGAGCAATATATATGTCTGTGATTAAATTTAAATCCTCTCATGTATTCATTGTTGTCATTTTGATCTCTCATTGCATTTCGGTTACCTGTGCATGGTGTGGTATTGCATCTATATGGTCTGTGTTTATTTTTTCAAAGCTTATGTTCTTCATTCCTCGGTGCATCACCCCCTTAGCTTAGGTTTATTTATATGCATTTCTCTCTCCCTGTCTCCTTGGTAGTTAGTTTAGGTTTTTTTTTGGGTAAACCTCTGCGTTTCATTGTGTGCATCTGAACAGAGGAATAGGAACCAGCCTTTCTCTGGAGAATCCTTTCTCATTATTCAAGTCCCACACTTGGAGAAAGGATTCAATGTTATGCAATCACACTGGATGCCTGAGTGATCAACCTAGAAACTTGATCTGCATCCAGGGGTGCTGTGATTTTGCATCAACAGTTTTGGCACGCCCGGTGGGACCTAGAGGTCTCATTTTTATTGCAGCAAAGTTGATATGCATCTGCTGCAATTTTCTTGCTTAAAAAGAGCTATTATTTGCATATCTGGCGACTCCAAGGGGAAGAATCAACTGGTTTCAGCAGTACAGGCCTAAAAGCTTATGAGAAGAATCACAAGGTCAAGAGCTGGAGAAGAGGAAGTGCTGTTTGAATACCTGCAATTATCTCCAAGAAGAAGGCAAAGAGGAAGAAGGATTCAAAGGTCTCCATCTCCACCAAACAGAACTCTCTCAACTCCTCCACCTGACAGGCCTTTCTTTCAATATACAAGGGTTTTAAGACCAATCAGAATGGCGCAACCAGTGAACCCCTATGTCAACTTCACAGGCAGCAGCCCACTTGCTCTCAATGCACAAAATCCAATCCCAGTTGCAGCACTGAAGAACATTCCATACTTTACTGGAGAAAATCAGACCACTCCTGGTGATCATGTCAAGGACATTGCTAACATTTGTGCAATCCATGAGATTAATGAGATGCAAGTAGCTGTCAAATTGCTGGCGTCTTCATTCAAGGGGAAAGCATTGCAATGGTTTAGGAGCCTTGGAGCTGGCTCTATCACAAACTGGAATCAGCTGTGTATTGCACTTCATGATCAATTTGGAGAGAAGGGAGACAACTTGTCTCTTTTGGAGCAGCTGACAACCATCAAGAGAGCTTCCAATGAGCAGCTAACTGACTTCAACTTCAGATTTCAAAGATCTTGGGATAGAATTCCAGTAGCAGTCAGGCCAACAGCAGAAGGTGCTTTTCTATACTACCTTAAAGCTTTAAATTCTGATATTTCTATGTTGGTTCAATCTATGGGAGGCACAACTATCCCTGCTGCTTATAGTATTGCCATTAGAGCTGAAAATTGTCTGATTCAAGCTGGCAAGCTAGCTCCTAGGCCTCCAATGCCATTATATCCAAGTTTAGAGAGCCCAAGTACTAGTCAAGCACCTGTCTTAGCTCCTATTCCCACTCCTAGGAATCAGAGTTCAAATGAAGCTTCCACTTCATCTCCAAGTGCCCCAAATGAGCTTCAAGAAGTCATGAAGCAACTGCAAAATTTAGGTAATGAGCTGGTCACACTCAAGAGACAGCAAGCTCAAGGTTTTAGACCTTCGTATCAGCCTCAAGCTCAACCTAATAGGCAGCCATATCAGCCTCAAAGACCACCTAATCCAGCTGCAAATATGAATCAAACAAGGCCTCCTGTCAATAGACCATTCCAGCCCTATAATCCAAATGCCATATCTGCCTCTAAGGCATTAGTACCAGCACAAAATAACATGGCACAGGAGTACGACTGGTGTTACCCTTGCAATCTACCTCACAATCAGTCAGCATGTTTCAATGGTGCACTAAATCAGGCCTTGATGGTGCAAACCATTGGTGTTGCTCAAGATCCAAGCCAGGAGGAGAATCAACAGCAACAAACGCAACAAGAAGGACCTCCAACAGAAACCACATTGGCAAATTGGCAAACGGAAGACTTCTGTGGAGTTAACCAACAGCCTTTTCAAGGCGTGGCTGCCAATACACGGTCAAAGAAGAGAAATATAGAAGAGGGACAACCGTGTAATCCAGTTGTTTCTCAACCCACTCTTACACAACAAGGGGTCAGTAGACCAAACGCAGCTCCAAACCTGCAAAATCAACCCAAGGTCCCTGTTGTAGCAACACATGCACCCGTTCAAGTTCCAGAAAAGGTTGTACCAAGTAAGGGGCAGCAAAAGGACAGTTCATCCCCTTTCAACATCATCGATCAAATGAAGAAGACACATGTGAACATTTCCATGTGGGAATCACTGGCGATCCCAGGACAACGAGACTTACTGCAAGCTGCAATGGCTAATTGGTCTGCCACGAATGTATCAAACCAGGGACATGAGAAAGTTCTCACTAATGCAGTGCAACATGATGGGGACCAGACAAGGAAAAATTTGAAGCCTCCGCCTTTCTATGTTTCATTGATTGTTGGAAACCACTTGGTGCACAACTGCATGTTAGATTCAGGGGCCAGTAGTTCAGTGATGCCGAAGCAAATAGCGGATCAGCTGGGTTTGAAATATGAGCCAGTGCTGAAAGGAGTAGTACAGCTAGATGGAACGGCAGTAGGGACTGTTGGAGTCATCAAGGGGTTAAGCCTAACACTACATTCCTGTCCTAATGTTACAGTTTTGCAAGATGTGTCTGTGATTGACCTTCCGCCACTCTTTGCGTTGTGTCTATCAAGAGACTTCACTGCGAAAATCGGTGGATATTTATCTGCAGATTGGTCACACATGATTTTTAGGACAAGGTATGGAGCCAAAGCAACAATCAGGTCAGAACCAATTGCCAATTTCCATATTGAGCCTTATTTACCAGGTCCTATCAATGCAAATTGCTCAGCTTTTGATCAGGAGGAGTGTTCAAGTGATCTAGAAACAGGTACTAAGGTTGAGGGAATTCCTGATTTAACTTTGGATGAATGGGCAAACAAAAGTCATGAATTTGACCCATACAAGGAAATTGAAGAATCTGAATTGGGCGTGTATTGTATACACGAGGAAAATTCACCCATCCCCGACATCATTCAGCCTGAACAAAAAGATGAAAACAAAGTCTGGAGATTATTCTTTGATGGTTCGAGAAGCAGACAAGGTTCTGGAGGCGGTGCAGTGTTGATTTCACCACAGGACATCAAGTATTATTCAGCTTTTTGTTTCCAGTTTTCCTGTTCGAACAACACAGCTGAATATGAAGCATTGATTCATGGACTTCATTGGGCCAGGAAAAAGGGCATAAAGAACTTGCAGGTGTTTGGAGATAGCGAGCTAATCGTCAACCAAGTTAGGGGACAACATGCTACAAAGAACGACTTGCTGAGGAGCTACAAGAATAGGGTATGGGACCTCATTGAGGATTTCGAAGCTTTCAACATTGTGTCCATACCCAGGAAGAAAAATGAAGCCGCAGATAGGCTCGCAGCAGTTGGAGTGACGTTTGATGTGGTTGACAACATCAGAAGAGAAAAAACGCAGCCACACATCCATGTGGTTGTAAGGCCAGCAGTTCCAGATAATAACACAAGCTGGCAGGTGTTTGAGAACGATCAACAGATCGTCAATTTCTTACAAGAAGAAGCTGAATTTTCAGCTAGGAATCAGGACAGATTAGAGAAGCAGTATGGGGATCAAGTGGTGCAGCTGCGGACAAACAAGCTTCCTAAGGGGTTGGTAACATTGGAGTCTATCTTCAACCCTAACGACCAGTTCCGTAAGGAAAAGGCAAACATACAGGTCAAGAGAGAAGATTCAGAGCCAATTCTGGTTGGGGAAGGCAAAACACTTCAAATTGGCAAAGTGGCCACTGAACAGGAGAAATCAGATTTCATACAACTTTGCCAAGAATTTCCAGATGTCTTCGCTTGGAGCTATGAGGACTTAAAAGGATTCGATCCAAATTTGGCACAACATACCATAGAATTGGATCCAGATGCTAAGCCCGTCAGGCAGAAGCAGAGACCAGTCAACCCTCACATTGAGCCTCTAATGAAGAAAGAGCTTAACAAGCTAATCAAGGCAAGCATTATATTCCCTATCAAGCACTCAAGCTGGGTTGCGAACTTGGTTCCGGTCAGGAAGAAGAGCGGAGAAATCAGGTTGTGTGTGGACTTCCGAGACCTCAATAGGGCATCTCTCAAAGACCATTACCCGCTCCCTTCAATGGAACAAATATTGCAAGTAGTATCCGGTTCAGAGAGATTCTCTCTCCTAGATGGCTACTCAGGGTATAATCAGGTGATGGTGAAAGAAGATGACCAATTCAAGACGGCTTTCACCACCAAATGGGGAACCTATGCCTACAAGAAAATGCCATTTGGGCTATCAAATGCTGGAGCCACCTTCCAAAGGGCAATGGATATGGCATTCAAGGGGTTGATCAATAAAATAGTTTTGATATATCTTGACGACATCACTGTATTCTCAAAAAATGCAGTGGATCACCTCTGTCATTTGAGGCAGGTATTTCAGAGGTGTAGAAGATTTGGGGTATCATTGAATCCCAAAAAATGCATATTCTTGGCTCACGAGGGAAAACTCCTTGGCCATATTGTCTCCAAGGAAGGATTAGCAATTGATCCAGAGAGGGTTGAAGCCATAAGAGCTCTACCATTGCCAAGCCACAAGAGGGCCCTTCAGAGTTTCCTGGGAAGGATAAACTTTGTTCGGAGGTTTGTCCCAGATTTTGCAGCCCTTGTCAAGCCCATCACCAAAATGTTAAAGAAAAGCATGGCTTTCAAGTGGACGGCAGAAGGCAAGGAGAGTTTTGAAGCAATCAAAGAAGCCATCTCCCAAGCACCCACTCTCATCAACCCAGACTTTTCCAAGGATTTCATCCTCTATGCATTTGGAGGTGATGACACTATTTCTGCCATTCTGGTACAGCAGAACAAAGATAATGATGAGCAGCCGATTGCCTTCTTCAGCCAGAGCCTAGGTGACTGCGAAGTGAGGTACTCTTTTATTGAAAAGCATGTGCTTGCAGTAATCAGAAGCTTGAAGAAATTCAAGCATTTAGTCTCAAACAACAAGGTCCAGTTATTGGTCTCACATGCTGGGGTTAAGGACTTCCTCCTCAACAAGGATTTGAATGAGAAAAGGGCAGGATGGATCACCCGTGTCATGGAGTATGACATTGAGATCAAGATCACCAAGCTGGTAAGAGGCAAAGGTTTGTGTGAGCAGCTCGCTTCCAAACAACCAGACAGCCCAGAAGATGAAGAAGACGTTGTCCTGCTATTACAAGATGATCAAAAACAGGAAAATGATGATGTGTCCACTCCCTGTTGGACTCAGAATATGATACATTTCCTACAGACGGGCATGTGCCCTCCAGAAATGAGCAAAGCAAAAAGAAGGTACTTCAGATTACAAGCAGTTCCTTATGTGCTTGTTGATGGTGTTTTGTTTAAAAAAGACATCAACGGTGTTCTATTGAGATGCATTGGGACAGGTCAGATTGAGAGGATCTTACAAGAGTTCCATGACGGGGAGGCAGGAGGCCATTTCACCCCACGAGTAACAGCTCTCAAAATCATGAAAGCTGGTTACTATTGGCCTACTGTATTCAATGATTGCTACTCATGGGTTAAGAAATGCAAGAAATGTGCATTCTTCACAGGGAAAGGAAGGTTTGCAGCACTGCCCCTTCGTCCAATTTCAGTAGATCATCCATTCATGCAATGGGGATTGGACTTCATTGGAGTCATCAATCCCAATTCGAGTCAAGGCCACAAGTGGATTCTTACAGCGACAGACTATTTCACCAAGTGGACCGAAGCAGTAGCGCTCAAAGAGGCAAGTGAGTCTAACATACTAGACTTTTATGAAGGAATAGTAACCAGGTTCGGTGTACCGGCCACCATCATATCAGATAATGCATTAGCATTCATAGGTTCAAAAATTACAGAATGGGCTGTCAAGAATGGAATCTATTTGAGCACCTCTTCAAATTATTACCCGCAGGGTAATGGACAGGCAGAGTCCACAAACAAGAATTTGCTAAAAATCATCAGAAGGACTCTGGATGAAAATCAAAGAACATGGCATACAAGGCTAAAATCAGCGTTATGGGCTGACAGAATAACACCAAAGAGGTCTACAGGTAATTCTCCCTACAAGTTGGTCTATGGGAAGGAGGCAGTATTGCCTATATCATTAGAATTGCCAGCCTTGGAGCTCATGAAGCAGTTTGAGTTATCTGAGTTCGAACCAATGGAGGTCAGGTATGCAGAATTGATGGAATTAGAAGAAATCAGAGAACATGCAGTTCAGACGATTGAAAAGGATCAGGCCGTAGTAAAAAGATGGTTTGATAAGAGAGCTAGAGCAAGGACCTTCCAGGAAGGGGACCTAGTTCTGAAATGGGATGCAGATCGGGCAAAACCAGGAAGGCATTCCAAGTTTGATGCCATCTGGAGTGGTCCCTACATGGTCACGGGATGCAAAAATAGTAATGCCTTCCAATTGTCTGCATTGGATGGAGAGGAACTTCAGATTCCGGTTAACGGAATCTATCTTAAACATTGCTACTAAGAGAAATGTTTTGCCCTTGTAAATATTAGTTTAGATTTTTCTTAATTCCTCTAAGTGCGTATGCACATTGTCCTGTTGTAGTTAGGTTTCTATTTCCCTAAGTGCTTTGGCACAGGTTTCGCTGCTCTCAGGTTGTTTTCTACAGTTCAGAGTGTTGCTGGAGAAGAAGTTGCAGTATCAGGCTCGTTTCAGGTTATTGCTTATAACTCCATGCCCAATGGATCGCTAAAAGGCCACTGATCTTCTACCTAGCAGGCAGGTGACCCCGCTGAGTCGTCAAAACTGTTGTCAAAATTTCACCCCCCAGGGTAAATTTTGATAACATGCATCAAAAGTTTTGCAATTCTAGGCAAGTAGGTTGATCCAGGAAAAATCGTGAAAATCGGCTAAGTCCTAGTCCTAGGAGCAATTCGGGACATTTGGGACAAAAATGCGCGGATCGGCCGAAAAGCCTCCAGGCGGCCCAAATAGCAACCAGGGACATCTGGGACAAAAGTACGCGGCGGGCGCGAAAAGCCGATCCAGCCGAAAGAGAGAAAAATTGGCTAACTGCTGAGAGGGACGCCTGTGGGACAAACGGGTCAAAAAGGCGCGAACCGGCCGAACCGGGCGAACCGGCCGCAAAATGGGACAAGCGGGCGAAAAGGCGGTGAACCGGCCGAACCGGGTGAAAAAGGGCCAGACAGTCCAAAGGCAAATGGGACAAGCGGGTCGAAAAGGGACGTGAACCGGCTGAACCGGCCGAAAAAGGGCCAGACAGTCCAAAGCAAAATGGGACATTTAGGACAAATGGACGCGAACCAGCCAGTTCGCGCGAAATCAGCACAAGGAGTCCGAAGCATTTGGGACATCCGGGACAAAAAGACGCGAAGGGCGCGAAAGAGCCGGCAGGGCCGAGAGCCAATCAGATCATGACACGTGTCTCAAGGAGAAAAGGTCAAAAAAGTCAAAGGGCGAGTTTTCGAGCACCGATCCGAACCAATGGGATAGTGCCACGTGTCCCAGCTAGGGCCCACAAGGAAATTTCAAAGGAAAGCCCACCGAAAAGTAGAGGAGAGAGAATTATTCAGCGAATCAGAGCCTGCCACGTGTCATCCAGGTGGCAGAGCGCGGGAAGAAATTCAAAAAATCCGTTTTCGCCTGTTCCGTGCCCTAAATCTTCAGATCGACATAACTTTCGATCCAGAGCTCGGATTTGCACGTTCTTTATATCAACGGAAAGCTGGTGAAATTCTCTACACGTTTCTAGGGTCAATCTTGCATTTTGGTTCAGTTTGGAGAGAGAAAATCAAGAAACGCCTCTGGCACGAAATAACAAGCAGAAGTAATGCGTCAACGAACAACTTTAATGCAGCAGACAGTTCGCCGCTTCTGTTAGGCAGCCCGCCGTTTCGCCAGGATCCGCCGCTTCTGCCATGATGAGATGAGTTAAGTGCATTCTGGAGGTGGTTGGGGTAGATTTCGAATTCCTCTCTCTTTTCTCTCTCATTCTTCCTATAAATTGTAAGGAGGGGCTTCTTTCTAAAGGTTGGACATTTTTGTTTTGCAACCCCTCCCTTCTCTCCTGCTTGCAAGAGAATTCGTGGAGTTTTCAAGCCTCCCACATGGACTGTAATGCCATTGTTGCCTCTTGGCCATTGCAATGTATTGAATCGATCCTTTGAGCAATATATATGTCTGTGATTAAATTTAAATCCTCTCATGTATTCATTGTTGTCATTTTGATCTCTCATTGCATTTCGGTTACCTGTGCATGGTGTGGTATTGCATCTATATGGTCTGTGTTTATTTTTGCAAAGCTTATGTTCTTCATTCCTCGGTGCATCACCCCCTTAGCTTAGGTTTATTTATATGCATTTCTCTCTCCCTGTCTCCTTGGTAGTTAGTTTAGGTTTTTTGGGTAAACCTCTGCATTTCATTGGTGCATCTGAACAGAGGAATAGGAACCAGCCTTTCTCTGGAGAATCCTTTCTCATTTTTCAAGTCCCACACTTGGAGAAAGGATTCAATGTTATGCAATCACACTGGATGCCTAAGTGATCAACCTAGAAACTTGATCTGCATCCAGGGGTGCTGTGATTTTGCATCAACAGTTAGCACTTACCATAGTAACCCGTGTCTTACGCTAGTGTGCCCAGATGTTGTATCTGATCCCATCCTTGACTCATCTATACCATTTTTCCTTCCTCATAAATATAGAATCCCTAACATACAAGTAAGGAATCCCAAATACAACATCAAAAGCATCAAGTGGAATAACGTCATCTTCAGAAACATCAATATATTCGGAATTTATCCCAAAATTGACCTTACATCTTGTTACCTGAATTTCAACACCCTTCTTCACCTAACCCAAAGGATAAGGGTGTGGATGCTCGTAAGTCTCAAGACCAAGATTCGTTACAACTGCTTCAGAAATCAAGTTAGATTGAGAACCGGTATGAACCAAAGCATTTACCTTAGTTCTCTTGATATGGAATAGTCTGCTCATCTCCTCTTCATGGATTTCTATGTTGGTGGCCGTGCATCCAAGCCTCTCGTCTACATCAGAGTCATCCTCGATTTCCACCTCCCCTTATGTTTTCACAGCTGTCATGGACTTCTTTGTGTCCTTGGTTTGGTTCTTCAGATGCAACTCCGAATGCAAATTGCAACATGTAGCATCAATACGACCATTGATATCACAGTTCTTGCAAAAATTCTTGAGATATTTACAAGCATTCAAATTAGTGGTAGCTTGTTTACCTTTCCTTTTCCACTTACCCTTGTTACTTGTTTGCCCAAACTCTTTCTTCTGCTGATTTTTTGACTACTTTACCCTTGGATCTGCTTCTCCTTGCTTCTTTTCATCATCTATGTAGTACACCTATATGCATGCTCTGTTGAGATCTTTGGGTTTTGTGGAGATGACTTTTCTTCGAAGGTGAGTGTGAAGTCCTCCCGAGTACTTGGTCAGAATATCCTCATCCTCCAAGTCCATGTTAAGAAACATGGCTTTCCTCCAAAACTCCGTAGTATAGTCCTACACACTTTGACCACTGCCTTCTCTAAAATACTGCCATTTAATCATTTGGTCAGTATTATGGCCAATAGGATAGAATTTAGCTCTAAGTAGTTCTTCAAATTCTTGTCAAGATTTCACAATAGGACGCTTTTTCTTTTCACAAGTGGCTAGATGGATTTCCCACCAAACCAGAGCATGTCCCTTCATCTTGAGACATGGAAAGGTGATCCTCTGTGCCTCAATGACATTATGGATGCTAAACTAGACTTCTAACTATTTTTTCCATTTATCAAGCAACTCTGCATCTACTTGTCCTTCAAAGATTTTAATCTCAACTTTCATTTCAACTTTAAAAGGAGTATGATCAGATTTTACCTTTTCTCTTGTGTTAGAAGTCTCTTCTTCATGTTCTTCCCCATAACTTTCCTCATGGTGGCTCCTTCCTATGCCAAAATTTTTAGCTACGCCCCGAACCACTGATTCTATGGAGTCGTGTTTGACAAAATCTATCTTTTGTAAATCAGCAAACTCTTCTTACCTTCTAAACATCCTATCCATCATGGTCTCCAACATCTCAATTCTACGGACCAAGTTATCTTCCTCCATTTGTCCCTGAATTCTCTGTTTCCACTTCTTTGTAGAAATTTTTGGATCACAAGGTAAAGCCTCTTCACCTTTAGATCTCGTCACTATCATACAAATCCAAGAATGAATACCTTAGTCCTGATAATTATTAGATCTGATACCAAAATGATCTGTAAAATCTTCAACTTTGGAATTATCTAGAGAATCACAATTAATTGTTGTTGTTCTACTTTCTATTAGAAAATAATAGAGATAGCTAGTGAATGAATTATACTTGTTCTTAGAATCAAAAATTTACAGAAAGGGAAAGTATATAGACTCATACACCAACAATTTTATCTTGGAAAACCTCCAGAGGAGGAAAAACTAGTCAGGAAGGGCAATTGCTCTTTCTTCCCACTTTTATTGGCAGTTACTTGCTTACTCTGACTCAATTACTCCTTACTTCTACAAATCAAAATTCCAACACTAAGAGCTTCTTACTCACTTACTTCATGCTTTGATGCGTTTCTTCTCTTCCATAACATGCATTTATAGTCTTTCTCATGTTCTCCTGTGCACTGGAGAATGGGAAAAGTCATGTAGAAGAAGAGACATGGACACCCTTTGGAATTCTAGGACTGTTCACGTCATATTTTATTTTCTATCTGCAGGAGCCAAGATCGCTGCCCAATGCAAACCAATGGTCACAGGACCGCCGTCTTGGTGGGGCAGCAGTTCTGTAACCGCCACCATGCATAGGGCGGCGGTCCTGTCACTAAACAGACAGAATCTCCATGTATATTTTTTTCCTTCTTCATGTTGGCTAATTTGATAAAGTAGAGTCAGTTTAGATCCCTATGGATCAATGGTTGCCCCTCTTGAGAAAGGGAAGCTACTTCTCCCTGCCAGTTGCAAGATTTGTTTGAGTTCCCCTTTCTCTCTGGTTAGTGTAGGAGTAGGAGTAGATTTTTTTTTCAGCATAAGAATTGCTTTTACACACTCTACATGTTCAACTTGGAGCATGTATGATTTTTAGTTTTGTACATAGTGTGTTTTGTGGTGTTTTTGTTGCTTATGCACAATATATTGGAAATGGCATTTGGTGAGACTAGATCTACTTCCCACAGTTCCCAAGAGGCTCAAGGATTAGATTTTCAAATTTCATATTAGATTTTATTTTACCAGGAAGACTCCATGCCCAATGTATGCTTCAAGGCCACTGATATTTTAACCTAACAGGTAGGTAATCCCCATGAGATGCCAAATTGTTGACCAAAATAAGCTCACACTTATTTTGGGTCAACTAACACCATTTTCCCCCTTTTGTGCTTCAAATATGATTTTTTATATATTTTAAGCACTTAAGGCCCCCTAAAAGCATCTCCATTAGATAGGAATTTTTTCCCCTTTCCCGAGATATAAAGAAGTCCTTCTAACTCTTCATATTTTTCGAGTTACGGGCCGACGGGCCTTGGAAGGATTTTTTGCCAAAACTGGGCCGATGGGCCTAGGGAAGATTTTTTGCCAATGGAAATTATGGACCAGCGAGGTGGCGGGAGACACTTTGACATTTTTCCAATTTTCACATAAAGGAACAAGTATAATTGCGGGCTCGTGGAACCGAGAAGGATTTCTTATGAAAAGTGGAAAAAGTGGGCCAGCGGGCCTGGAGATGTCTTTTTGCCCAAACATGGAAAATGTGGGCCTGTGGGCCCGAGGATGACTCAAGTGTAAAAGCGGGTCTATAGGGCTGCAGAGGAAATTTTTCCCAAGTGTAAATGCGGGCCAACGGGTATGCAGGGAACTTTGGAAATTTTACACTTTTCAAAAAGTGGTGCAGTTTTCAAGTGTGGGCCTGTGAGTCCATAGGGTCTCATCAGTCATTGAAAAGTCACAGACCCTCAGAAGAAGCCATGCATCAACTCAACGTAATTTCAAAAAGAAAATCCAGAGTGGGTTCCCAAATGAGCGCGAGGCTTCCACGTGTCCCAGGTCCGAAAAAGGGATAGAGATGACCGTTTAAAACGACTAAGTATAAAGGTGTCGATAGAAGCCTCCAAGTGTCTCATCGGCGCAACACCAAGGCTGGGTCCAAAGAGCAAGTTTCCAAACATGTGTAGACTATCCACGTGTTTTGGGTCCAACAGAAGTCAAATGGATCAAGGCCCGAATCAGCTAAGTATAGAGAGCCAGTAGAGGTGCCACATGTCACATCAACGTAAATTCAAAGGCGTGACCCAAAGTGGAGACTCAAATAAGCATTGGCCTTCCATGTGTCCCATGCTTGAAAAGGGAGCAGGCTCGAATCGGTTAAGTACAAAAGGTAAGCGGAAGCCTCCACGTGCCTCATTGACGTAATTTTAAAAATAAAATCTAGAGGCATCCCCTAAACGAGTGTAAGCTCACCACGTGTCCAGAGCCCGAAAAGGTAGAATCGACCATTGAAAAGTCTAAACAGGACAGAGCCAGTGGAAGGAGCCATGTGTCAGCACATCACAACTTTAAAAGTAAAATTCAGAGCAGGTTCTTAAATGTGTGTTGAGCCTCCACGTGTCTAGGGTAAGACATATGGCCCTGCCAAACAAAAGGGACTTAGCCAAAACATAAAGAAACTGAACAAAGCTGTGGAAGGAGCCACGTGTCTCATCCGCGCAACTTCAAAGGAAAAATATGGGGGCATTTTCCAAACAAGCACGAAGCCTCCACGTGTCTCGGTTTAGACACAATGTCTTTTCCAACAAGAGGGAATTATAAAGAATACAAAGGAAACCGAGGAGCCCATGGAAGTCGCCACATGTCAGTTCGGTGCAATGTCAAAAGTGAAAGGAAGGGGCTGAATCTTCAAGATGTTTGAGGTTGCCACGTGGTTCTTATATGGACAAACTCTTTTAAATATTGAGAGCTCGCATTAAACGCTTGACCCTGATCTTCAGATGGCCATATCTTTTGACTGGAAGCTCGGATTTGAGAAAGAGAAGACTTTTTGGAAATTTCTTGACACTCTCTATGCCATGGAAGCATAAAATATTATTTTTAGCAAGATTTGATGATTGAAAATTAGGAAAATGTCTTTCATACCATTAATGGGGGATCTGATTTCTTTAATTGCCAGATCAGATTTGATTTTATCTACCCATTTTCCTTCTTCAACACGCCAAACAGACATAGGGAACAAAAATTGATAGATTGTAGGTGGATTTGTACGGCATTCATGGATGGTGGTTGAGCTTTAAGAGCAGAATTGAGGTTCTCTTCTTTCCCTCTGGGTTTCATCATCTATATATTGTAAACACTTCTCATTTAAGAAGGGAGAGACATTCTAGGTGTGGGGAAACTCTGTAAAAAAAAATTCCCAACTCCATTTTGAGTTGTAATCCTTCTCCTATGCCTGGAAAGTGGATTTTCTACTTCTGAGCATCCACGTAATGGTCTGTGCACCTCATAGAGCAATAAAATCATGTTTTCGTGGTGTTCTTAAACCCTTTCTCATGTTTTGTTGTTTCTTTGTGCCTATCCATTTCATGTTTGTTTCCTGTGAATGTATTTCACGTTTACAGGTGTAAGATGTCGTGCTTCGTGGAGTTTTGATGGTGGATTTGGATCTGGGTCTGTTTCATTTCAGTCTGACCTCCCTCATCTCCTTTTTTCCCTGTTTCATCCTCCCTCAGTAGAGTATCTCACCACTTCCTTTTCTGGTGTATCACCGCTTAGTGTAGGTTCTCTTTCACTCTATCTCTCTCTCCATGTCTCCTTGGAATGGTTAGATTATTATAGATTATGTTCTACCTGCACTGGAGTAGCTTGTGGCAGGTAGATTAGGAAGCATGAACCAACCTTCTCTAGAGGTCCATCTCAAGGTTTGCAAGTCCCACAGCTTGAGAGATGGTCCAATGTTGTGAAATCACACCGAATGCCCCAGTCAGATACCAGACCATTCGGGGGTGATGTGATTCTACACTAACATGTACCAAGGACACGTAGAAATGGGGGGCCTATTTTTGACAAAGTACACACACTCATCAGGAATTCTAAATCTACTAGATCGCCTCCATCCAATGGGTTATCAACCAAGCAGTTCGTAATGATTTGTTCTTTGACAAATTTATAATTTATAAATGTTAATTCAAACTTTCTCATCATAGTTACAAAATGCCCAACTTTCTTAGATAAGGATCCTTGCATGAGAAACATCCGTAGGTGATCTGATCTAACAATAACCCTCGTTTCTTGATTTAACATATAATGTGTTAAATGCTTTGTTGCAAAGACTATAGTAAGATATTCTTTATCTGCCTATTTTTAACATGTCTCATAATCAAATAATGTTTAACTAATGAAATAGATTGCACATTCTCACTTATCATCATCCTCTTGAGCCAACATGCAAGCCAATGGGACATCAATAGGTCGCGAAAATATGACCAAGGGGTGATCTGACCTAGGCAGCATGAGTTTGGGAGGAGATAATAAGAATCATTTAACCGATTAGAATGCCTCGTTGAATTCTTTCATCAAATCAATGCAGAAATCCTTTTTTAACAAATTGTTGATTGAATGAATAACAAAAGTAAAATCGAGGATGAGCCTTTGGATTGTACTGAGTTTCCTAAGAAAAGATCTATTGCTAGACTCGTCTGATGGTGGAATTATTTCCATCATAGCCTAGGTTTTTGCTGGGTTAAATTTAATCCCTCGTGAAGATATGATGTATCCCAAAAGCTTACCTCCCGTTACACCGAATACACATTTTTTTGGATTCAATGTGACGTTGTATTCAATTAAGCGAGAAAGGATGACATGAAGGACCTCTGGGTGATCACAACGCTTTCTAGCCTTGGCCAGAAGGTCATCTACATAGGATTCCATAATCTTATGGATAAGGTCATGGAATATATACGTCATTCCTCATTGGTATGTGGCACCAACGTTCTTAAGTCCGAACGACATGACAACATAACTGTAGGTTCCCCAAGGAAAATGAATATAATATTGACATGATCTTCCTCAGATATTCTGATTTGATTTTACCCATAAAACCTATCCATGAGTGACAACAATTCAAACCCAGTTGTTGTGTCAACAATAACATCAATGGACGGTAATAAGAAATCATATTTGGGGCAAGCCTTGTTGATGTCCTAAAATTATATGCAAATGCGGACCTTTCCATTCTTCTTGAGAACATGGATGATATTAGATACCCATTGTGAGTAGTCAATTGGCTTGATGAAGCTTACCTGTAAAAGTTTCATCACTTCTTCTTTCACCATGAGGGCCAAATTTGGCTTCATGGGCTTAGAATTCTGCTTAATTGGTTTTGTGTTTGACTTGGTGACGAAGTTGTGAATTGCAATGTGTGATGGAATCCACGTCATTTTCTTATAGCTAAATGTGAAGGATTTTTGGTGTTCCTCAAGGATTCTGGTATGTATTTCCACCTCCTCTAGAGTTAGGGAGGATCCCAGTTTCAAGATTTTTGGTTCCTCCTCTGTCCCAATATTTATATCGATCGTTCCATCAATTAAGGAGGAATTTCCTTCCTCAAAATCCGTCAAGACTATAGGAAACTCTAAATACCCTTCCTCTTCTACCTCATATATTTCAAGATCCTTTCCAAGGGAGGATTCGATCATGGGATTTCCAAAATAAGAAGATGAATGTGGGATTAAGGAAATATCTATCTTGTGATAGGTAAGATGAATTTCTACAAAAGTGTTTATATATCATAGATATTCTTTATCACTATCACTGAGACAACATGCTCATTCTCAACTTCTATGTATGCCAACATTGGGGTAACCGGTGCTTTACAAACCAAGGGTTCAACATGAACTAAGATCATGAAGTTCGTGTCTTCCAACTCACTACTTGGGGTGAAACGGGAGGTAGAAGTTATTATAGAGTCTGCGAGAAGGTTTTTCTCACATGAAACTGCTTCAATTGATAAGAAGTCAAACCCCTTTGTTAGGCTTAACACTGCTATTTTATATAGTTGTATATGCTCAGCTCTAGTCTCATACCCTTCAGATATTTGATTTGTGACCATTTGTGAATCACCCAACACCCTAATATTAAGAATTACCATTCTCTTGGCCACAATGAGACCAAGTAGGAGACCCTCATATTTAGCCCCATTATTTGCACATTTGAAGTTTTATTTGAAGGCAAAAGGTAGAATCCTTCCTTCAAGAGAAGTAAGAATCATACCTACTCTGGCAGTAAAATGACACTTGGATCTATTAAAATGGAGAGTCCAATAACTACTCAGAAAAATGGACATCAGATCATCCTTTGTATCTTCTCCCTTTACCTCGGTCACTTCGACCATACAAACCTCATCTGCGAGAAGAGAACTGAGTCCTAGGGTATGTCCCATACACATAAAATCAAATAGGATTAGTATAGGAAAATCCTTCTCCAATAGCTCAACAATTCTTGTTGTTGTTCCTAATGACACTGTTTCTACGATGACGGTTTCATCCTTGACACCTGAAATTCCCTCGATCAACCCCGTGACTTCTAAATCTGTTGTAGGGACTAGCTTTTCTTTTGGCACTGAGATTTTAGGTTTGTTTAACTGATTTGTAGGAAGCTCAAACTCAGAGTTAACCCCTGGCCTATTCTTTAAGTTATCCAAATGTATGTCAAAGGGTTTTGGATCACCCTGTGCCATAAAGACCTTTCCTAAATGTAGGAACCTGACCTCCTAAAACAAGGTGGAGGGAATTGCCTTCATGCAATGGATCCAAGGGAGACTAAGGCTCATATTATAGTTGGTTTCCCTATCTAGAATATAAAACTCACTTATCACCATCTTAGGCCCAAGGGTGATTGGTAATATTATAGTTCCGATCGACGTTGCCTTGAGGCTATCATAGCCTCTTAGCGTGTTTCGTGTTGAGGAGCAATTGCTATCCCTGTAACCTAAATTTTGAAGAAAAGAGAAGGGGATTATGTTAACTATTGCCCCATCATCAATCATCGCACACTTTACATAATTTTTGTAAATCCAAACTTGCAAGAACAAATCCCGGTCACCTCTAAGAGTTATTTTAGCAACTGTGGCCATCTTGTTGATGTCAAATACGAATCCAACATCTCTTTTGGGATGCCCTGGAGGAAAAACATCGAAGTCTATGTGATTTATTTATGATTTTGATGGAGGGTTGACATTAATCAAATGGCCAAGACCTAGTACTTCTAGTAGAGAAACTATATGAGCAGGGGAATTCATTAGCAGATCCAAGAAGGAAATGTGAGAAAATGTCTTGGTTAAATCACTGATTAGGTCATAAGATCCTACTATCTTACTTAGCATATCATCAGTATCATTTGATATAAACATATAGATCGGGATTGGTTACAAAGAATAATCCTTGGTTCTTATGGCAGTGTTAATATGAGGTTCAACGTCTAACTCTACCAACCCCACAATCTTTGTTTGTTCGCGGTCTTCCAGAGGAGGTGCCACTTGTGGATTTGACAAAGTTGAGGATTTAAGATAATTTGTCCCTATCATAATACCTTTGTTTGAACCATTGGGATCTATTCTACCATCCTTTGGATGCCTGGGGAGAGTATAGTTAAAGATTCCAAGTGGTGTATTTTGTGGGCATACAGGTCCCATGTAGGTGTTTTGAGTTGGCGTGGTTGGGTTTTCCAAAAACATATCAACAAATAGTTGATGTTGATCCTCTAGCAAGCACTGTAAAAATGTGTTGCAATTGATGCATGTCCTTGCATCATGCCCGCGAACCCTATGGGAACTGCAACATAGATTAGGATCATAATCTTGAGGTCTTTGGTTTGTACCTTGTTGAGGTCCGAAACTATGATTATTATTTGGCTATTAATTGTTATAGTTAAAATTTTTGAGCCCTTCCCCTTAGTTTCAGAATTGGTTTGGATACCCACTTGGGTACCGACTGGGTACTGAGGTCTGTGTTTATCTTTATTGCTGAGGTTGTTGTTGTTGAGGATGATTAAAATCCACAACGTTTACTGAGGGTGAGAAGTTATTGTTTCTCTGATTACTGTCATTGTTAATTTTTTGGTTGTTTGTAGTACTTGTATTGGGAGAACTAAAAATGTTAGGTTTCTTGGGTCGGTTAGTCATACTGTTGGTCATAACTCCATGATTTTCCTTAAGGATCTTTGGTCCTTGATTATTTCTTGTGTTGTTAGAGTAACTGGGATTATTTTGGTTGGGAGTTACTAACTTTCCATTTGCTCCATAAGTCGTATGACCACTGTCTATGGATGCTTGGTCAATTCGGAGAGCACCCTCTAGCACTTCCTCATAGATCCTTAGTGGGAAATTTTGAACTTTTTCTTTGTCTCTCTGTTGCGGGAGTGGAGGAAAAAATCACAAAGTTTCGTCTGATCCATGTTTGGAGCACTTGCAAAGGAGTAAAGAACCTGTCGCCACCTTTGAATGAAGTGGTTTATGGACTTGTTATGCTCTTGTTTTGTATCCTTAAAAGTTTGTTCATATCAAAATACTTAATGAACTCTGACACAAGTTGTTTAAAAGAGTGTATTGAATCCTCTGGTATCTTATAGTACCCATCGAGATTGATGTCTTCTAGCATCTTAGGGAAAATATTTGTAACAATCGCATCCCATGGGGGCAACTCTCGAATGGCCGTTGCGTAAGCTTTGATATGAGCGTCAGGATCGCCCTCCCCTTTAAACTTTGGAAGATCAGGAAAGGGTATTAGGAGCATGATTGTCCAGATGGAAAAGTCTAGAGGCTCCTTTAGATTTTCAGAATAATTTTCCATTGCATATGTTTCAACCATCAAAGATCCTTGTTGGGGAGGCAGAGGATGCATTGGTTTCTGAAATGGCATGGTGTAAATATTTGTCGGGGCATATGGTATCCCCTACGAATGACCATAAGGACCCGGGTAAGTGCACATATCCCCTTGTGGTGTCTTAGAGTACATGTGTATCTAGGGGGGTTGACCACTTTGATATGGAGATGAAGGCACGAAGCTAGGGAAAGTTACATTTCTGGTTGGTATGGCATTTGAGAATTCACTTCCAGCTGGTGCCTAATGTAGGTATCCATATGTTGTATGAGGGTTTGGAGTGCTCATATAAATTAGAGGATTCTGCGTTGTAGGTACTTGTCCATAATTCAGAAAATAATGAGAAGTTCTTGCTTGCCCTACGTATGAGCTTTGAGAATTTTGGGCAAGCTCTAACTCTTTGAATTTATCTACTAACGTGGATATGACGTTCCTCGTTGATGGGATGATGTTATTTTTAGGAACTTGTTGTCATATTTTTGGAGGTTGTTGAGGAGTGTGGTATCCTGCTATGAATTATTCACTATGTTGCCACCCCTCGTTGGTAATTTTTTCATTTGTTTGAGGGGTAGTGTTGTTATGTTGAAGCAGGATGTCACCATGTCCTTATAACCTGTCATAAGCATGGTTCATATTCTGGAAGATTTGTTCACTTTTGGCATATCATGCTAATTATTCGTAAACTCCTCTGATCAGATCTGTTATTTGCACAATTGCAGAGGTTTGAATCCTAATCCTACTCTAAATTCCAAGGAGACAGAGATAGAAAGTGCAAAAATTGAAACTAAACTAATAGGTGATACACCAAAGGAGTGGTGAACACTTCTTGTTCATGCAAATTGACACAATTTCATGAAATGCAACATGAAACATCATACACAGGCTGATAAGATGTAATTAGAGGTCTGAAATGAAGCAAGACAATACAAACAAAGGACTGAAAATTGATCACAGAGTCTGCACTGTCATTTTCACTGTCAAAATCCTTGCATTTGCAACATCAAAGAGGCAGAAACCTGTTACAATCATGAAGAAGGTCTGATACTTGCAAAAATCACTTGTTGAAGGTGAAAGAAGAAGCTTGCTATCCAAAAAAAATGTTCCACCCTAAAAAAATGAGCCAAATATGGCTTTTTACAATGCATGGGTCAAGCCCAGGAGAGAGAAAATGTGTAAAAAACGTGGGAGCCATTCCCCATTGAATGAAGATGCATTAAAATAGCATGGGCATCCTTACAGACCCATGCCCTGACATTTTTGGCCATGCTGAAGAAGAATGCGACCCATTTTGCATTAAAACTGGTTGTTGAAACGTCATTTCTGGCCATTACCACGTGCCAGAGACGTTTCTTGATTTTATCTCTCCAAACTGAACCAAAATGCAAAAATGACCATAAAATCTTATAGAGAATTTCACCATCTTTCCATTGATATAAAGAACGTGAAAATCTGAGCTCTGGATCGAAAGTTATGGCCATTTGAAGATTTAGGGCAAAAACAGGGCCAAAAATGGAATGGCGGGGAAAAAATTTGAATTTTACCCCTTTTTTGCATTTTGGAAAATTTTCCAAAAAATCCCCACACTCCACCATTTGGATGACACGTGTTAGGCTCTGATTGGCTGCGGGCTCATCCTTTGAAATTTTTCTTTCGGGCCCTTCCTTAAAAAATTTTGCCACTTGGACACGTGGCACTATTTTATTGGCTCGGGCCTGAGGGGCGCAATTTGCCTTTGAAAATTTGACATTTTTCACTTTGGGAAAATTTCCCCACGCTCCACCTGGGCTTTTCCGTGGCCCTTATTCACCACGGGCCAAAACTTCACCTGGTTTGGGAAAACATGTGGCCAATGTCCCATTTGTTGATGGAGTGTCCTGGTTTGGGGAAACTTCCAATTTTTTTGGATTTTTTCGGCGAATACTTAGCCAAATTTTCCTTTCTCCTCTGCTGGGTCAATGGTGAAGACACGTGGTGCTATTCCATTCACTGCGGGCCATGCGGGCCAATTTTTTATTGGAAAATTTTGGCAAAACTTAGCCAAAAAATCTAACTTCCCCCCCGACGCCCACCATCTCCTTTGGACACGTGGCAACACGCCATTCGCTGCGGGCCAAATTTCAAAATTTAACCTTATGCCAAACACTTAGCAATTTTTTTCAACTTTCTTCCCCTTCTGACACGTGGCACATTCTGATTCGTTCGAGGGCCTGCGTGCAAAAATTTTACCTTTGAAAATTTTGACCAAAACTTGGAAATTTTTCTAAGTTCTTCTCTTTTCCCCGCCACTTCCTGGGACACGTGGCAGCTTCCTATTGGCTACGGGCCTCCTTAGGGAAAATTTCCCACAAAAACTCCACCGAGCCATAACTTGAAAAATATGAGGAGTTAGGAGGAAAACTTTACCTTTCTAGAAAGCTGAGAGAGAGCTCTATCCAATGGTGCCATTTTTAGAAAGATTTGAGTGCCTAAAAATCAAAAAATGGAGACTGAGGCACAAGAGAGGTAAGAACACAAGGAGTTAGCCACAAAAATGAGCAGGGGCACATTTTGGATAACAATTTTGGCGACTCAGAGGGGTCATCTACCTGCTAGATGAAGATACCAGTTGCCTGAAGTAGCCCATTGGGCATGGAGTCATCAAATTTTCTATTTGGAACCCCAACTGACTTAGAATGTTGCAAGGAGGAAGATGGAATATCACCTGATGGAAGCAAGGACTGCAAAACATCTCCAGGGACAGCAAGCCTGTGCCAAAGCACTTAGGGAAAGCAAAACAACCTACAGTAAAACAATGTGCACAAGCACTTGGAGGAATGAAAACCTAAGCTAATATTTACAAGGTGGAGAATTTCCCTTTAGTAGCAATGCTTTAGATAGATTCCATTGACTGGAATCTGCAGTTCTTCGCCATCTAATGAAGACAATTGGAAGGCATTGTTGTCCTTACACTTTGTGACCATGTATGGGCCACTCCAAATGGCATCAAATTTTGAATGCCTTCCTGGTTTTTCTCTATCTGCATCCCATTTTAACACTAGATCTCCAACTTGGAAAGATCTACTCTTGGCCTTCCTATCAAAGGTCTTCTTGATCAAAGCTTGATCCTTCTCCATTGCTTGGGATGCCTGATCTCTGATCTCTTGGAGCTCCATCAACTCTGCATATCTCACCTCCATGGGCCCAAACTCTAGCAACTCTAACTGCTTCATGAGTTCCAATGTTGGCAACTCAAGTGACATGGGCAAGATTGCCTCTCTTCCATAAACAAGCCTGAATGGAGAGTTACCTGTGGATCTCTTGGGAGTTATCCTATCAGCCCATAAGGCTGATTTCAGTTTGGTATGCCAAGACCTCTGATTCTCATCAAGAGTCCTCCTAATGATCCTCAACAAGTTCTTGTTTGTAGATTCAGCCTGGCCATTACCCTGAGGGTAGTAGTTTGATGAAGTACTTAGGTAGATCCCGTTCTTGACAGCCCACTCAGTCACCTTGGATCCAATGAATGCTAATGCATTATCTGAGATTATTGTAGCAGGTATGCCAAATCTGGTTACTATCCCCTCATAGAAGTCTAAGATGCTAGACTCATTTGCTTCCTTGAGTGCTACTGCTTCAGTCCACTTGGTGAAGTAGTCTGTGGCTGTCAAAATCCACTTATGCCCTTGGCTTGAATTGGGATTAATGACTCCAATGAAGTCCAAACCCCATTGCATGAATGGCTGGTCAACTGAAATTGGATGCAATGGAAGGGCAGCAAGCCTCTCTTTACCTGTGAAGAATGCACAATTCTTGCACCTTTTGATCCACGCAAAGCAATCACTGAAAATCTTGGGCCAATAATAACCAGCCTTCATGATTTTTAGAGCTGTCACTCTTGGTGCAAAATGACCACCAGCTGGTCCACCATGGAACTCTTCCAACACCCTATGAATCTGATTTGTGCTAATGCATCTCAGCAGCACTCCATTCACATCTTTCTTGAACAAAACACCGTCTACTATGGCATATGGGACAGCCTGCAATCTGAAGTGTCTTCTTTGGGTCTTGTTCATCTCTGGAGGGCATAGGCCTGTGCTTAGGAAGTGCATTATACCTTGGGTCCAGCAAGGAGTGGGGACAACATTATCCTCTTCTTGAGTGCTACCTTGCACATGGCTGTCTTGAACTGTCAAAACAGCCTCTTCTTTATTGCATACTCCTTTTTGCTTGCCCAGAATCAGCTGCTCACACAATCCTTTTCCTCTTACCAGCTTGGTGACCTTGATCTCAATGTCATACTCCATGACACGAGTGATCCAACCTGCCCTTTTCTCATTCAAATCCTTGTTGAGGAGGAAGTCCTTTACTCCCGCATGAGAGACCAACAACTGAACCTTGTTGTTTGAGACTAGATGCTTGAATTTCTTCAAGCTTCTGATTACTGCAAGTACATGCTTCTCAATAAAAGAATATCTCACCTCATAGTCATCTAGGCTTTGGCTGAAGAAAGCAATTGGCTGCTCATCATTGTCCTTGTTCTGCTGTACCAAAATGGCAGAAATAGTATCATTACCTCCAAATGCATAGAGGATGAAATCCTTGGAGAAATCCGGGTTGATGAGAGTTGGTGCTTGGGAGATGGCTTCTTTGATTGCTTCAAAACTCTCCTTGCCTTCTGCTGTCCACTTGAAAGCCATGCTTTTCTTTAACATTTTGGTGATAGGTTTGACAAGGGCTGTAAAATCTGGGACAAACCTCCGAACAAAGTTTATTCTCCCCAAGAAACTCTGAAGGGCCTTCTTGTGGCTTGGCAATGGTAGTGCTCTTATGGCTTCAACCCTCTCTGGATCAATTGCTAATCCTTCTTTGGAGACAATATGGCCAAGGAGCTTTCCTTCATGTGCTAGGAAGATACACTTCTTAGGATTCAAAGACACTCCAAATCTCCTGCACCTTTGGAAGACTTGTCTCAAATGAGAGAGGTGGTCTGCTGCATTCTTTGAAAAAATAGTGATATCATCAAGGTATATCAGCACCACGTTGTTAATCAAACCTTTGAACGCCATGTCCATTGCTCTTTGGAAGGTAGCTCCAGCGTTGGACAGCCCAAATGGCATTTTCCTGTATGCATAAGTTCCCCATTTGGTTGTGAAGGCTGTCTTGAACTGATCTTCTTCCTTCACCATAATCTGATTGTAGCCCGAGTAGCCATCAAGTAGTGAAAACCTCTCGGAGCCAGCCACAACTTGCAAAATTTTCTCCATAGAAGGGAGTGGGTAATGGTCCTTGAGAGATGCTCTATTCAAGTCTCTGAAGTCAACACACAATCTGATCTCTCCACTCTTCTTTCTGACTGGAACTAAGTTGGCAACCCAACTAGAATGCTTGATTGGGAATATGATTCTTGAATCAATCAACTTGTTCAATTCCTTCCTCATGAGAGGTTCCATGTGTGGATTGACTGGCCTTTGTTTCTGCCTGATGGGCTTAGTATTTGGATCCAACTCAATGGTGTGCTGAGCTAACTTGGGATTGAAACCTTTCAAATCTTCGTAGCTCCAAGCAAACACATCAGGGAACTCTTGACACAGTTGTATGAACTCATACCTTTCTTGTTCAGTTGTCATCTTTCCAATTTGCAATGGTTTGTTCTCTTCCACCAAGATGGATACTGAATCTTCTCTCTTGACCTGAATGTTTGCTTTCTCTTTCCTAAACTGATCATTGGGATTGAAAATGGACTCCAAAGTGATAAGTCCCTTGGGCAGCTTGTTAGTTCTCAGCTGTACCACTTGGTCACCATACTGCTGTTCCAATTTTTCCTGATTTTTAGCTGAGAACTCAGCTTCTTCTTGCAAGAAATGGATGATTTGCTGGTCATTCTCAAACACTTGCCAACTTACATTGTTATCCGGCACTGAAGGCCTCACAATCACATGGATGTTTGGCTGTACCTTGTCCTTTTGAATGCTTTCCACAATATCAAAGGCTGCCCCAACTGCTGCAAGCCTGTCAGCAGCTTGGTTCTCTTTTCTAGGAATGGATTTTATGCTAAAGCCCTCAAAATCTTCAATGAGGTCCCACACCCTATTCTTGTAGCACTTGAGTAGATCATTCTTGGCAGCATGCTGTCCCTTGACCTGATTTACAATCAATTCACTATCACCAAAGACTTGCAAGTTCTTTATTCCTCTCTTTATTGCCCAATGCATCCCTTGCACCAAGGCTTCATATTCAGCAGTGTTATTGGAGCATGCAAACTGAAATCTAAAAGCTGAATAGTACTTTACTCCTTGAGGTGAAACAAGCATAGCTCCACCTCCTGCACCTTGTCTACTCCTTGATCCATCAAAAAACAGCTGCCATACCTCATTGTCATCCTTGTGGTTTGGCTTGGTGATGCTAGGAATGGGCTGATCTTCTTGATGTATGCAATAGACCCCTAGCTCAGATTCTTCTACTTCTTGATAAGGATCAAAAGCATGCACCTTGTTTTCCCATTCATCAAGAGTTAGATCTGGGATGCTTCCAACCTTGGTGTCAGCTTCATCAGTGCTTGGGTGATCTTCTTGATCAAATGCCGAACAGTTGGCATTGATCTGACTTGGAGTGTAGGGCTCAATGTGGAAGTTTGCAATAGGTTCAGACCTGATTGTAGCTTTGGTTCCATACCTTGTTCTGAATAGCATGTGTGACCAATCAGCAGACAAATATCCTCTAATCTTGGCTATGAAATCTCTTGACAAACATAGGGCAAAGAGTGGTGGAAGGTCTATAACTGATACATCTTGTAAAACAACAACATTTGGACATGCATGCAAGGTAAGACTCAAGTTTCTAATCACCCCAACTGTTGTTACTGCTGTCCCATCCAACTGCACTACCCCTTTGGATATGGTTTCATATTGAAGTCCTAGCTGATCAGCTATTTGCTTGGGCATCACTGAGCTACTTGCCCCAGAATCAATCATGCAATTGTGCACCAATTGGTTTCCAATGATTAATGAGACATAAAAAGGAGGGGGCTTCAACATTTTACCTTGCTGTCCTCCATGATTCCCTTCAGGCTGGGCAGCATTTGTGAGCACCTTCTCTTGCATTTGGACTTGCTGATTCGAAGTTGGCCAGTCCTTCATGGCAGCTTGTAGCAAATCTCTCTGGCCTGGGATAGATAGGGATTCCCACATTGATATATTTACATTTGTCTTCTTCATCTGATCAATGATACTAAATGGTGATGAAGGATCTCTTTGCTGTCCCTTGGTTTGCATATTCATCCCTTGCATGTGGGCAGCAACAACTGGTATTTGAGTTGGTCTAGGAGCTGTTCTTGGCTGCCCTTGTGCATTTACAACTGGATTTTGTTTTCCAACCATTTGTGGAGCCATAGAAGGTTGTGGATTGGTTGGAGCTAATGGTTGTTCTTCACCCAAATTCCTTTTTTTTGACCTTGTGTTGGCTGCAACACCTTGAGAGACTGTTTGATTTATGCCACAAAAATCCTCTGCCTGCTAGTTCACAAGTGTGGTGTCATTTGGAGCTGATTGCTGCTGGAATGTTTCTTGTTGTTGGTTGTTTCCTTGACTGCCCTCACCCTCCACACCAGTAGTTGTCACCATTAATGCTTGATTCAAGGCACCGTTGAAGCACATAGATTGGTTGTGAGGTTCATTGCATGGAAAACACCAATCATACTCCTGAGCAACGTTGTTTTGTGTTGGCACCAATGCCTTAGAGGCAGATATAGCATTTGGATTATAGGGCTGAAATGGTCTGTTGGCAGGAGGCCTTGCTTGATTTAGATTTGTAGCTGGATTGGGTGGTCTATGAGGTTGATATGGCTGCCTGTTAGGCTGAGCTTGAGGCTGGAAGGAAGGTCTAAAACTTTGGGCTTGTTGCCTCTTGAGAGTAACCAGCTCATTACCTAAATTTTGCAATTGCTTCATGACTTCTTGAAGCTCATTTGGGGCACTTGGAGATGAAGTAGAAGCTTCATTTGAACTCTGATTTCTAGGAGTGGGAGAAGGAGCCAAATTAGGTGCTTGATTAGTGTTTGGGCTCTCTAAACTTGGAAACAATGGCATGGGAGGTCTAGGGGCTAGTTTGCCAGCTTGGATCAAACAATTTTCAGCCCTAATGGCAATGCTATAAGCCATAGGGATAGTTATGCCTCCCATGGACTGAATCAACATAGAAATATCAGAATTTAGAGCTTTGAGATAGTAAAGAAAAGCACCTTCTGCTGTTGGCCTGACTGCCACTGGAATTCTCTCCCAAGTCCTTTGAAATCTGAAGTTGAAATCAGTCAGCTGCTCATTGGGAGCTCTCTTGATGGTTGTCAGCTGCTCCAAAAGAGACAAGTTGTCTCCCTTCTCTCCAAATTGCTCATGAAGTGCTACACATAGCTGGTTCCAATTTTGAATAGAACCTGAGGCAAGGCTTCTAAACCATTGCAAAGCCTTCCCCTTGAATGAAGATGCCAGCAATTTGACAGCAACTTGCATCTCATTGATTTCATGAATTGCACAAAGGTTGGCAATGTCTTTAACATGATCACCAAGAGTAGTCTGATTCTCTCCAGTGAAGTATGGAATGTTCTTCAAGGCTGCAATTGGAATTGGATTTTGTGCATTGAGAGCAAGTGGGCTGCTGCCAGTGAAATTGACATAGGGGTTGTTTTGTGCCATTCTGATTGGTCTTAGAACCCTTGTTGACTGAATGAAAGGCCTACCAGGTGGAGGAGTTGAGAGAGTTCTGTTTGGTGGAGATGGAGACCTTTGAATCCTTCTTCCTCTTTGCCTTCTTCTTGGAGATAACTGCAGATATTCAAACAACACCTCTTCTTCTCCAGCTCTTGACCTTGTGGTGATTCTTCTCATGAGTTTTCAGGCCTACACTGCTAAAACCAGCTGATTCTTCTTCCTTGGAGTCGCCAGATGTGTAATTTATAGCTCTTTTAAGCAAGAAACTTGCAACAAATGCACATCAATTTTGTTGCAATGAAGATGAAGACCTCTAAGGTCCCACCGGGCGTGCCAAAACTGTTGTTGCAAATCAGCAGCACCCCTGGATGCAAATCAGGTTTCTAAGTTGATGTTTCAGGCATCCAGTGTGATTGCACAACATTGAAACCTCTCTCCAAGTGTGGGACTTGTAAAATGAGAGAGGAATCTCTAGATTAGAGGCTGGTTCCTCAAAATCCTCTGATCAGATCTGTTATTTGCACAATTGCAGAGGTTTGAATCCTAATCCTACTCTAAATTCCAAGGAGACAGAGATAGAAAATGTAAAAATTGAAACTAAACTAATAGGTGATACACCAAAGGAGTGGTGAACACTTCTTGTTCATGCAAATTGACACAATTTCATGAAATGTAACATGAAACATCATACACAGGCTGATAAGATGCAATTAGAGGTCTGAAATGAAGCAAGACAATACAAACAAAGGACTGAAAATTGATCACAGAGTCTGCACTGTCAAAATCCTTGCATTTGCAACATCAAAGAGGTACAAAACCTGTTACAATCATGAAGAAGGTCTGATACTTGCAAAAATCACTTGTTGAAGGTGAAAGAAGAAGCTTGCTATCCAAAAAAATGTTCAACCCTGAAAAAATGAGCCAAATCTGGCTTTTACAATGCATGGGTCGAGCCCAGGAGAGAGAAAACGTGTAAAAACGTGGGAGCCATTCCCCATTGAATGAAGATGCATTAAAACAACATGGGCATCCTTACAGACCCATGCCCTGACATTTTTGGCCATGCTGAAGAAGAATGCGACCCATTTTGCATTAAAACTGGTTGTTGAAACGTCATTTCTGGCCATTACCACGTGCCAGAGACGTTTCTTGATTTTCTCTCTCCAAACTGAACCAAAATGCAAAATGACCATATAATCTTGTAGAGAATTTCACCAACTTTCCATTGATATAAATAATGTAAAAATCTGAGCTCTGGATCGAAATTTATGGACATTTGAAGATTTAGGGCAAAAACAGGGCCAAAAATGGATGAACGGGAAAAAATTTGAATTTTACCCCTTTTTTGCATTTTGGAAAATTTTCCAAAAAAACCCCATGCTCCACCATTTGGATGACACGTGTCAGGCTCTGATTGGCGGGCTCATCCTTTGAAATTTTTCTTTCGGGCCCTTCCTTAAAAAATTTTGCCACTTGGACACGTGGCACTATTTTATTGGCTCGCCTGAGGGGCACAATTTGCCTTTGAAAATTTGACATTTTTCACTTTGGGAAAATTTCCCTTTCTCCCCAATTTGCCATGGGTCACACTGATATTTTGGCCTTGACACATGTCAAAACCCCATTGGGGACACTCCAAAATTTCCCTGCGGCTTTTCTGAATTTGCCCTCACGTGGCGAGATTCTATTGGCTCGCATGGAGGCCTTTTCCTTTTGGGAAACTTCCGTTTTTTGGGAAAATTTTTTGGCCCGGAATACTTAGCCAAATTTTCCTTTCTCCTCCGCTGGGTCGATGGTGAAGACACGTGGCGCAATTCCATTCGCTGCGGGCCATGCGGGCCAATTTTTTTATTTGAAAATTTTGGCAAAACTTAGCCAAAAAATCTAACTTCTCCCTCGACACCCGCCATCTCCTTTGGACACGTGGCAGCACGCCATTCGCTGCGGGCCAAATTTCAAAATTTTACCTTGTGCCAAACACTTAGCAATTTTTTTCAACTTTCTTCCCCTTCTGACACGTGGCACTTCTGATTCGTCGACGGGCCCCGCGGGAAAAATTTTCCTTTGAAAATTTGGACCAAAACTTGGAAAACTTTCCAAGTTCTCCTTTTCCCCTGCCACTTCCTAGACACGTGGCACTTCCTGATTGGCGGCGGGCCTTCTAGGGGAAAATTTCCCACAAAAACTCCGCCGAGCCATAACTTGAAAAATATGAGGAGTTAGGAGGAAAACTTTACCTTTCTGGAAAGCTGAGAGAGAGCTCTATCCAATGGTGCCATTTTTAGAAAGATTTGAGTGCCTAAAAATCAAAAAATGGAGACTGAGGCACAAGAGAGGTAAGAGTTTAAGGGGTGTTATGGAACGATTTGATATGATAGCTTCTCGGAGACTCCGGTCAATATCAAGTTCTTCCGAATTTTTGTTTGTTGGTTGTGGAACACGCAGAAAGTGACCTGTAGGCACCTCGTATGGATTTCCATACAAGTTCATGTAGGTAAGGATAAGAGGCGTAGAGGAGCCATGGGGACTATGCACAATTTTCTGTTATAGTCCAAAAAGTCTTAGCCTGATCGGCTGCTATGATCAATAAGGAAAGTTATGTAATAATGTCAGGTGGGAGTGGTGAAGATCTGAATACCAATGTACGCAAACTAGTGTCAATATCTAATTGGTCACCAGGCCCGTTGGGTTTTGGGACCTGTGGATCAAAACTGAAGACTTGTGGAGGATGTCGCCCTTGTATGGGAAAACAAACTAATCTAATGAAAGAAAATGTTTTTAATATTTTCTAGTTTTTAAACAATGGGTCTAAACTAATAAATAAATTAAATACAAGTAATCAATCGTATGTAGCTTATTACTTGTAGAGATATGTGAACTTAAACCTAAAAAAAATAACGTAATCTAAACAAGAACCCTTCAAACCCTACCTTAGAAGTGAAGAACAAGTCATAACCCTAGAAGAGCTATTGTTCCCCACAACTTCCCTGATAATGTCAAAGAGCAAGCTTTCTAATGATCAGATCTACTTGTGATTTTCTAATTAATTTAAATGAACAATTTTACTACTCTATTTGATATGTAACTGAAACCAATGATTTGAAATTGATAATTTGATAAATAAAGTAAAAAAACACATAATTTCAACTTGAAATTGCAAGAGCTTTGGTAAATCCGGTTGTATCAGTATTTGTCCCCTCAGTTTGTTCCTTTCTTTCTCCGAGTGTTCATATGAGTCCAAGGGATTGGAAATCCAAGAACAACAACAAGAGGATGGTGCTTGAGAAATGGTATCTTGAAGGTAGTATGTATGAAATGCAAGTAGAAGAGAGATGACACAAGAGATCTGAGCTTGGCTATGCAATTCCTAGTAAGATTGTGGCAGCAATACAATACAAGATAAACAATAATTCTCAGGCCTTTTTATTGAATACAAGCATGGAATATATAAGAATTAGGGCTGGGATGTGCCTTCATGCACAAGGTAAGAAGAGGTAGTTCCAACTAATTAAATATATTTGAAAATAGAAGAGGGAAGAAGAACCACGAAATCAAAACTATTTTTAGACAATTTGGCTCGTTGATGCATCGTAAAAGTGAAGTTAAGTGAATCGTCACATGTTAGAAACACTCATTACGGAATCTAGAAAATGCAGGTAGGACTGTTTCTCTCCCTGGGTGGCGGTTTCTAAACCGCCGCCCAGGCAGGGCAGCGGTCTTGACACTAAAGGCCAAAACATGCATAGAAAGAAGCGGGGAGCTAAAAAAGCATAAAAAGGATAAGTAACGATGTCTAGGATACAAATATACACTACGAATGGGTTTTTGAGCTCAAACACCTTCTCAAATGGACTTGAATCATCATTGGGGATTCTTGTAACCATTTTCCGACAATGTCTCACATGTAATTTTTGGTGCGTACAGTTACATAGGGACCACATATCATAATTTCAAGCTTCACGAAAGAGATATAGGGCGCAATGAACCCCTTATCATTCAAACTAATATCATATGAGTATATTTTTAAAATATGGTACATTTTTAGGCTCTTTGTTTGCATGAGAACACAATATGCACTAAGACTCGTATTCAATGTCATATGGTTTCATTGATTCTTGTGAAGAAAGAAGTGGCAACTTGTCAGGGCATTCACTATCTGACGACAACAATTTTTTCGGCCAAAGCGTTAAGAAATTACATCTTCAATTTTTATAATAAATTTTCATGCATGGCACGAGGCTCACACAACACAATGGATATTTGAATTGGATATGATAGGAAAATCCATGGGAGATTATAAAAACAATGTTTTTTGAATATTAAATCTATCATTACAGTCATCAATCTATACAAACTTTCTTTTTAATGGTTTTGTAACTTCTTAGGATACTTTAATTAAATTATTAAATGCATTTTAATAATATAAACATTCAAAAAAAATAAAAATTTATTATCATAATGAAAATACAAAATACTTCATAATAGAGAATATTGGTATATTAAAAATAAATTTTGACATATATTCAAGATCATGAGAATTTGAAAAATTTAAATGTAATTAATAAAATATAGATGGGAAGCACTAAAGGATTAGAGAGAAAATCATGTGCATACATATTCACTTGTTTGTAAGCTATATATATAACAAAAGCATAAATAAGAGGATAGCAATGAGTGGTATCCTTATGAGGGGAACACCATTTTGTAGAAATTTTATCTCACAAGACAATATCAAGCCTCACTACATTGCATAAGACCTCCATATTCACCCTCACTATTTGAAATTACTTAGCTAAATCCATAATCCATTAAAAGTGCATGTTCGACCACATGTATACCATGGTAGAAGTTCCCAATAGAACACAAACATTTCTTCAACCATGTGGAGAGGATGCATTTTTCGTCATGAAGCATATTTTTTACTACCATATGACTATGATAACGTCATGTGTAAAGTTTTGTAGCATGTAAATAACATATACCCACCTACTTTTCCACATTTAGTTATGGATCACCCCTACAAACGTAAACCACTTATACCACACAATCAGTATACATGATTAGAGAAAGGTAGGAGTCACAATTATCTTCTATCTGTTTCATAGGGTTGGAAGACTGGATACTTGCACTTGTAAAGAATATAATATGTTTATGCAACATTTTCCTAAAAACTAAAGATAACTATTCAATGAATAATTTATAGAATCATGGGATCCCACGAGTACCAGTATATATTTTATAATAATAGGATCCCACATAAACCATGTACACCAAACGAGACCAATTGTGCCATAGAAAAAACATCTAATCTATCACTTGCAATCACACGTGAAATTTGCGATGGAAATGCCGAAGGGGGGCGCATTGAACAAGTTAAAATTAAGGGAGATGAACATAGAGAGTAGGTTACTTTGACCAATGGAGTCGTCATTTGTGCTTGCGTATACCTCTTAAAGCTGAATTTCACTAAGAGAACACAACATAATGAAATGAAGTGAACACAATACATAAACCTATGAAAGATGTGACTCTTATCCCACAGTGTGTGCAAAAACATTTATCACCAAATCACCACACCCTTCAAATGACCAGAATGTGAATAGGAAGTTCGGTGTTATTGGGTAACATGGGATCACCTCTCAAGATGTGGGACTTGGGCTTGAGGTGAACCTCAGGAGAAGGCCAAATTACTCTTCCTAAAATAAGTGTTGTACTACTCCTACTGTAATAAAATGGTTATCTACACCTATGCTAAAATTTAATGGGTTTTAGGGAAAGAGAATTACAAGACATGAAACTATACTAGGGATGGTGATGTAGAAAACAAGGGTGTTGCCCAGAATTAGGAAGGGTTAATTTGACAAGAGTTCATCAAGAGTTAGATCCGGGATGCTTCCAACCTTGGTGTCAGCTTCATCAGTGCTTGGGTGATCTTCTTGATCAAATGCCGAACAGTTGGCATTGATCTGACTTGGAGTGTAGGGCTCAATGTGGAAGTTTGCAATAGGTTCAGACCTGATTGTAGCTTTGGTTCCATACCTCGTTCTGAACAGCATGTGTGACCAATCAGCAGACAAATATCCTCCAATCTTGGCTGTGAAATCTCTTGACAAACATAGGGCAAAGAGTGGTGGAAGGTCTATAACTGATACATCTTGTAAAACAACAACATTTGGACATGCATGCAAGGTAAGACTCAAGTTTCTAATCACCCCAACTGTTGTTACTGTGTCCCATCCAACTGCACTACCCCTTTGGATATGGTTTCATATTGAAGTCCTAGCTGATCAGCTATTTGCTTGGGCATCACTGAGCTACTTGCCCCGGAATCAATCATGCAATTGTGCACCAATTGGTTTCCAATGATTAATGAGACATAAAAAGGAGGGGGCTTCAACATTTTACCTTGCTGTCCTCCATGATTCCCTTCAGGCTGGGCAGCATTTGTGAGCACCTTCTCTTGCATTTGGACTTGCTGATTCGAAGTTGGCCAGTCCTTCATGGCAGCTTGTAGCAAATCTCTCTGGCCTGGGATAGATAGGGATTCCCACATTGATATATTTACATTTGTCTTCTTCATCTGATCAATGATACTAAATGGTGATGAAGGATCTCTTTGCTGTCCCTTGGTTTGCATATTCATCCCTTGCATGTGGGCAGCAACAACTGGTATTTGAGTTGGTCTAGGAGCTGTTCTTGGCTGCCCTTGTGCATTTACAACTGGATTTTGTTTGCCAACCATTTGTGGAGCCATAAAAGGTTGTGGATTGGTTGGAGCTAATGGTTGTTCTTCACCCAAATTCTTCTTTTTGACCTTGTGTGGCTGGCTGCAACACCTTGAGAGACTGTTTGATCAGCTGCCCAAAAGAGCAAGTTGTCTCCCTTCTCTCCAAATTGCTCATGAAGTGCTACACATAGCTGGTTCCAATTTTTAATAGAACCTGAGGCAAGGCTTCTAAACCATTGCAAACCCTTCCCCTTGAATGAAGATGCCAGCAATTTGACAACAATTTGCATCTCATTGATTTCATAAATTGCACAAAGGTTGGCAATGTCTTTAACATGATCACCAGGAGTAGTCTGATTCTCTCCAGTGAAGTATGAAATGTTCTTCAAGGCTGCAATTGGAATTGGATTTTGTGCATTGAGAGCAAGTGGGCTGTTGCCAGTGAAATTGACATAGGGGTTGTTTTCTGCCATTCTAATTGGTCTTAGAACCCTTGTTGACTGAATGAAAGACCTACCAGGTGGAGGAGTTGAGAGAGTTCTGTTTGGTGGAGATGGAGACCTTTGAATCCTTCTTCCTCTTTGCCTTCTTCTTGGAGATAACTGCAGATATTCAAACAACACCTCTTCTTCTCCAGCTCTTGACCTTGTGGTGATTCTTCTCATGAGTTTTCAGGTCTACAATACTAAAACCAGCTGATTCTTCCCCTTGGAGTCGCCAGATGTGCAATTTATAGCTCTTTTAAGCAAGAAAATTGTAGCAGATGCACATCAACTTTGTTGCAATGAAAATGAGACCTCTAAGCTCCCACCAGGCATGCCAAAACTGTTGTTGCAAATCAGTAGCACCCCTGGATGTAAATCAGGTTTCTATGTTGATGTTTCAGGCATCTAGTGTGATTGCACAACATTGAAACCTCTCTCCAAGTGTGGGACTTATAAAATGAGAGAGGAATCTCCAGATTAGAGGCTGGTTCCTCAAACTCCTCTGATCAGATCTGTTATTTGCACAATTGCAGAGGTTTGAATCCTAATCCTACTCTAAATTCCAAGGAGACAGAGATAGAAAGTGCAAAAATTGAAACTAAACTAATAGGTGATACACCAAAGGAGTGGTGAACACTTCTTGTTCATGAAAATT
The DNA here is from genome assembly GCA_019776745.2 of Taxus chinensis. NCBI lineage: Eukaryota > Viridiplantae > Streptophyta > Pinopsida > Cupressales > Taxaceae > Taxus > Taxus chinensis. The sequence goes on along the minus strand of CM034147.1, from coordinate 257,706,533 downwards.
GACACAATTTCATGAAATGCAACATGAAACATCATACACAGGCTGATAAGATGTAATTAGAGGTCTGAAATGAAGCAAGACAATACAAACAAAGGACTGAAAATTTATCATAGAGTCTGCACTGTCATTTTCACTGTCAAAATCCTTGCATTTGCAACATCAAAGAGGCAGAAACCTGTTACAATCATAAAGAAGGTCTGATACTTATAAAAATCACTTGTTGAAGGTGAAAGAAGAAGCTTGCTATCCAAAAAAGATGTTCAACCCTCAAAAAATGAGCCAAATCTGGCTTTTACAATGGATGGGTCGAGCCCATGAGAGAGAAAACGTGTAAAAAACGTGGGAGCCATTCCCCATTGAATGAAGATGCATTAAAACAACATGGGCATCCTTACAGACCCATGCCCTGACATTTTTTGGCCATGCTGAAGAAGAATGCGACCCGTTTTGCATTAAAACTGGTTGTTGAAACGTCATTTCTGGCCATTACCACATGCCAGAGATGTTTCTTGATTTTCTCTCTTGAAACTGAACTAAAATGCAAAAATAACCATGAAATCTTGTAGAGAATTTCACCAGCTTTCCATTGATATAAAGAACATGAAAATATGAGTTCTGGATTGAAAGTTATGGCCATTTGAAGATTTAGGGCAAAAACAGGGCCAAAAATGGAATGGCGGGGAAAAAATTTGAATTTTACCCTTTTTTTTGCATTTTGGAAAATTTTCCAAAAAATCCCCGCACTCCGCCATTTGGATGACACGTGTTAGGCTCTGATTGACCGTGGGCTCATCCTTTGAAATTTTTCTTTTGGCCCCTCCTTAAATTTTTTTGCCACTTGGACACGTGGCACTATTTTATTTGCTTAGGCCTGAGGGGCACAATTTGCCTTTGAAAATTTGACATTTTTCACTTTGGGAAAATTTCCCATTTCCTCCTGCGCTCCGCCCGGCCAAGACACGTGGCACGTTCTTATTCTTTGGCGGGGGCAGCGGGCCAAAACTTCACCTTTTGGATTTTCGGCAAAACACTTTGCCAAAATTTCAACTTTTCCTCTGCCCTCCGAAACTCTGGCTCCTGGTGACACGTGTCATGTTCTGGTTCATCGGCGGGTAGGCGGATCACAATTTACTTTTGGATTTTTTGGCGAAAAATTTTGCCAAAATTTCTAACTCCCCTCCGTGCCCCACTTTTCTGGTCCCTTAGGACACGTGTCTTGTTTTAATTGGCCGCGGGGCCATCTCTCCAAAATTTCCCTACGCAAACACTTAGCCAAATTTTCCTTTCTCCTCTGCTAGGTCAATGGTGAAGACACATGGCACAATTCCATTCGCTGCGGGCCACGTGGGCCAATTTTTTTATTTGAAAATTTTGGCAAAACTTAGCCAAAAAATCTAACTTCTCCCCCGACGCCCGTCATCTCCTTTGGACACGTGGCAGCACGCCATTCGTTGCGGGCCAAATTTCAAAATTTTACCTTGTGAAAAACACTTAGCAATTTTTTTCAACTTTCTTCCCCTTCTGACACGTGGCACATTCTGATTCGTCCGTGGGCCCGCGGGCAAAAATTTTACCTTTGAAAAATTTGACCAAAACTTGGAAAATTTTCTAAGTTCTTCTCTTTTCCCCGCCACTTCCTGGGACACGTGGCACGTCCTGATTGGCTGCGGGCCCTCTAGGGGAAAATTTCCCACAAAAACTCCGCCGAGCCATAACTTGAAAAATATGAGGAGTTAGGAGGAAAACTTTACCTTTCTGGAAAGCTGAGAGAGAGCTCTATCCAATGGTGCCATTTTTAGAAATATTTGAGTCCCTGAAATTCAAAAATGGAGACTGAGGCACAAGAGAGGTAAGAACACAAGGAGTTAGCTACAAAATGAGCAGGGGCACATTTTGGATAACAAGAGGATTTTGAGCATTTGAATGATTATCTTCCCATGTTGAGAGTGAAGGTGACTATTGTTGTCCACCTGCTCGATAATTATATATGTCATAACCCGGAAGAGGTCAATTGTACTCATCGAATCTCAAAATATTTGGGGGTATAAGAATACCCGTTGAATAAAGGGAAAATGGAAAGTGGATGGAGGAGTGGAAACATATTAGAGACTAGCTCTTCACATTGGGTTCACCAATTTTGTACGATAGAAGATCAACACATGACCTTCTTTGCACCCGACCTCTCAAGGTCATGCCAAGACAACTAGTGTAGAATGGAAGTGGAAGTGGGTGTGGTGGTGGAAAACAAGCTAATTGGTAAATCTTATGTCTTCAACATGTAATATCAGGATCTTTGATTCTAAGGCAAAGAATGCTCTCCTAATTTTATGGGGTGTTATGGAACGATCTGATATGATAGCTTCTCGGAGACTCCAGTCAATATCAAGTTCTTCCGAGTTTTTGTTTGTTGGTTGTGGAACACGCAGAAAGTGACTTGTAGGCACCTCGTATGGATTTCCATACAAATTCATGTAGGTAAGGATAAGAGGTGTAGAGGAGCCATGGGGACTATGCGCAATTTTCTGTTCTAGTCCAAAAAGTCTTAGCCTGATCGGCTGCTATGATAAATAAGGAAAGTTATGTAATAATGTCAGGTGGGAGTGGTGAAGATCTGAATACCAATGTACGCAAACTAGTGTCAATATCTAATTGGTCACCAGGCCCGTTGGGTTTTAGGACCTGTGGATCAAAACTGAAGACTTGTGGAGGATGTCGCCCTTGTATGGGAAAACAAACTAATCTAATGAAAGCAAATGTTTTTAATATTTTCTAGTTTTAAAACAATGGGTCTAATCTAATAAATAAATTAAATACAAGTAATCAATCGGATGTAGCTAATTACTTGTACATATATGTGAACTTAAACCTAAAACAAATAACCTAATCTAAACAAGAACCCTTCAAACCCTACCTCAGAAGTGAAGAACAAGTCATAACCCTAGAAGAGCTATTGTTCCCCATAACTTCCCTGATAATGTCAAAGAGCAAGCTTTCTAATGATCTGATCTACTTGTGATTGTCTAATTAATTTAAATGAACAATTTTACTACTCTATTTGATATGTAACTGAAACCAATGATTTGAAATTGATAATTTGATAAATAAAGTAAAAAAACACATAATTTCAACTTGAAATTGCAAGAGCTTTGGTAAATCCGGTTGTATTAGTATTTGTCCCCTTAGTTTGTTCCTTTCTTTCTCTGAGTGTTCATATGAGTCCAAGGGATTGGGAATCCAAGAACAACAGCAAGAGGATGGTGCTTGAGAAATGGTATCTTGAAGGTAGTCTGTATGAAATGCAAGTAGAAGAGAGATGACACAAGAGATTTGAGCTTGGCTATGCAATTCCTAGTAAGATTGTGGCAGCAATACAATACAAGATAAACAATAATTCTCAAGCCTTTTTATTGAATACAAGCATGGAATATATAAGAATTAGGGCTGGGATGTGCCTTCATGCACAAGGTAAGAAGAGGTAGTTCCAACTAATTAAATATATTTGAAAATAGAAGAGGGAAGGAGAACCACGAAATCAAAACTATTTTTAGACAATTTGGCTCACTGATGCATCCTAAAAGTGAAGTTAAGTGAATCGTCACATGTTAGAAACACTCATTATGGAATCTAGAAAATGCAGGTAGGACTATTGCCCTCCCTGGGTGGCAGTTTCTGAACCGCCGCCCAGGCAGGGTAGCGGTCTTGACACTAAAGGCCAAAACATGCATAGAAAGAAGCGGGGAGCTAAAAAAACATAAAAAGGATAAGTAAGGATGTCTAGGATACAAATATACACTACGAATGGGTTTTGGAGCTCAAACACCTTCTCAAATGGACTTGAATCATCATTGGGGATTCTTGTAACCATTTTCTGACAATGTCTCACATGCAATTTTTGGTGCGTACAGTTACATAGGGACCACATATAATAATTTCAAGCTTCATGAAAGAGATATAGGGCGCAATGAACCCCTTATCATTCAAACTAATATCATATGAGTATATTTTTAAAATATGGTAAATTTTTAGGCTCTTTGTTTGCATGAGAACACAATATGCACTAAGACTTGTATTCAATGTCATATGGTTTCATTGATTCTTGTGAAGAAAGAAGTGGCAACTTGTCAGGGCATTCACTATCTGACGACAACAATTTTTTCGGCCAAAGCGTTAAGAAATTACATCTTCAATTTTTATAATAAATTTTCATGCATGGCACGAGGCTCACACAACACAATGGAGATTTGAATTGGATATGATAGGAAAATCCATGGGAGATTATAAAAACAATGTTTTTTGAATATTAAATCTATCATTACAGTCATCAATCTATACAAACTTTCTTTTTAATGGTTTTGTAACTTCTTAGGATACTTTAATTAAATTATTAAATGCATTTTAATAATATAAACATTCAAAAACAATAAAAAATTTATTATCATAATGAAAATACAAAATACTTCATAATAGAGAATATTGGTATATTAAAAATAAATTTTGACGTATATTCAAGATCACGAGAATTTGAAAAATGTAAATGTAATTAATAAAATATAGATGGGAAGCACTAAAGGATTAGAGAGAAAATCATGTGCATACATATTCACTTGTTTGTAAGCTATATATATAACAAAAGCATAAATAAGAGGATAACAATGAGTGGTATCCTTATGAGGGGAACACCATGTTGTAGAAAGTTTATCTCACAAGACGAATATCAAGCCTCACTACATTGCATAAGACCTCCATATTCACCCTCACTATTTGAAACTACTTAGCTAAATACATAATCCATTGAAAAGTGCGTGTTCGACCACATGTATACCATGGTAGAAGTTCCCAATAGAACACAAACATTTCTTCAACCATGTGGAGAGGATGCATTTTTCGTCACGAAGCATATGCCTATGATAACGTCATGTGTAAAGTTTCGTAGCATGTAAATAACATATACCCACCTACTTCTCCACATTTAGCTATGGAGCACCCCTACAAACGTAAACCACTTATACCACACAATCAGTATACATGATTAGAGAAAGGTAGGAGTCACAATTATCTTCTATTTGTTTCATAGGGTTGGAAGAATGGATACTTGCACTTGTAAAGAATATAATATGTTTATGCAACATTTTCCTACAAACTAAAGATAACTATTCAATGAATAATTTTATAGAATCATGGGACCCACGAGTACCAGTATATTTTGTTATAATAATAGGATCCCACATAAACCATGTACACCAAACGAGACCAATTGTGCCATATAAAAAACATCTAATCTATCACTTGCAATCACACGTGAAATTTGTGATGGAAATGCCGAAGGGGGCGCATTGAAGAAGTTAAAATTAAGGGAGATGAAAATTAGAGGAGGAAGAGGGGTATGAAGAAGGAGATTGGAAAAGGAGAAATATATGGAACCTATGACCTATAGAAAAATTCTTTTTATTACAAGGAATGTATGTAGTGCATGTCATTTGATGGCTTATCAACATAAGGATTATAATCTAGTGATGAGCTGACGACTCTAAAAAATTTGAATCTATTAAATGTATGGATATAAGTTGAGGATATTTTGTAAGAGTCTCCAACCCTTAATGTCAAAGCATGAGGATACGAGACTTCCTCCTTGTTTTATCAAACACTTTGAAGAGTGTGTGGTGAATTTTTAGATGATAATATACTGGTGATTGACTTGGAAGAACACCATGACCTCTCTCTTGGTGTTGTGGAGGCCAACAGTAGAGCTTGTTATGAATTACACACAAGGAGTGGATGGCTTGCACATGGTTGTTATTGTGCTGCAATAATTCCCATCACTTGTGATCTCTAAGCATTTCAGAAAGTCACAAGTGATAACGTCTTATGGATAAGAGAGATAACAACATGACCTCATCTACATTAATGACCGTTGAATCTACCTTAGTCTCACGAAACTCCTTGTGGCTGATTGTAACATCTAATGATGACCTTGGAAATCTGCTACAACCCTCCAAAAGCAATACAAGTCCTTGACATGCATGGCAATTAGGATCATTGCACTCAATAGAACTACCTTGTACACTTGAGAGTTTTTCTTCCTTGATTTGCACATGCTCTTCTCCTGGAAGATTTGGAGTTGGATTTTTCTCGTCTACAACTAGTTTTACCAATTGTGGTAATTTGACCTCCTTTGTAGATATGGAACCAATATGGATATTGCATTCTGAGTAGGTAGACTGTTGGTCTTCATCCTCCAGTTTTGGACTTTTTTTATTACAAAACTAGTTTGTTCCACTTATTCCCGAGATTCAACATATATAGAAGGTTTAATCAAAAATTAAGTTTACTTGATGTTAATTTTTGCTGCACAATCCTTCAATTTGTTTGCAAGCTCTTCCTTACTAGTCTACTCGACCATATACTCCTACCTTTCACTCATTTTTTGACGTTTCTCCTCCCAAAATGGGTTTGGGACTACAAGAGGAGGGATGGGTTGGGATTAAACCAATTACCTCACTCTTTGAGGAAGTGGAAGAGACTCTGCTTTTTGTCTTGATGGCCCTTGTAGAAAATAAGGAACTTTAGAAGAATGAGGTATGGAAGATTTATGAAGGGATGGAGGAATAGAAGACAAAGTAGTGAATTCCATTGCATGGGTAACGACTGGAAGGTTAGGACTATGGGGCTCAAATTACAAATGCATGGATGAAAAAATGGGAAGAGGGTTTATAGATGGTAATGTAGGGGCCTCCCATTAAAAATATTGACTAACATTATATTTGTGAGAACCCCTCTTCTTGATCCATTTTCCAACTTGCGTCATTGTCTTGATTATGAATTGAAGCTTTTGTTGAGGATTAAGTACACATGGTATAGGGCCAGTCCATGGGTATGGAATGTTGAAACCAATCTTAGCTACCTTTGTCATTTCATTGATCCTTATTGGCACCATGTTATACTCTAAATCTTGAATCTTCTTCTACAAGTGATCTTCTTTAGGTGTAGGATAGATTCTAGAATCTGCATGCCATTGTCCTTCAGTATCCCCTTTGGTGGATGAAAAAATTGATCCGCATCTTGCTCATGTGGACATGCATGCTCAAATTGATATCCATCATGAAATTGGTCTAGAGGTGGATTACAATAGCCTGAAGATGGAAAGAACCGCCGTTGCTGCAAGTGGGAATCCCATTGTGGAAATGAAGCGATGATTGCACCACTTCATGAATGAGAAAAATGGAAAGATGTCGAAGAAAACTAAATGGAAATTGGTAAAACTAAAAGTCTACAACATAGAGAGTAGGTTACTTTGACCAATGGAGTCGTCATTTGTGCTTGGGTATACCTCTTAAAGCTGAAATTTCACTAAGAGCACAACAACTTAATGAAATGAAGTGAACACAATACATAAACCTATGAAAGATGTGACTCTTATCCCACTGTGTGTGCCAAAAACATTTATCGCCAAATCACCACACCCTTCAAATGACCAGAATGTGAATAGGAAGTTCGGTGTTATTGGGTAACATGGGATCACCTCTCAAGATGTGGCACTTGGGCTCGAGGTGAACCTCAGGAGAAGGCCAAATTACTCTTCCTAAAATAAGTGTTGTACTACTCCTACTGTAATAAAATGGTTATCTACACCTATGCTAAAATTTTCATGGGTTTTAGGGAAAGAGAATTACAAGACATGAAACTATACTAGGGATGGTGATGTAGAAAACAAGGGTGTTGCCAGAATTAGGAAGGGTTAATTTGAAGAGGGTGTTGTGCACCACAAGACAACTTTACCTATTGCAACTTAGAGAGGGTAACAAAATACCACATACTAAGAAGCATGTGTTCCCTTTCTTAAACTCAATTAGAAAAAACAATATATCAGTCTTATAGTGAAGAAGGATGAACTTGAGAAGGGTGAACAACTCAAATGCATGCAATTTTCCACCACTTGATAAGCACATAACTCCAAGAACCTGCAATAGAAACTTGAACTTGCACAATGTACGTATAGGCATGAGAAAGGCACAAAGAAGTATAGAAGGATGAAAGTACCAAGATTAGTCACAAAACACACACTTTTATTACTTCAAAACGTGCACAATGCATCATTACATTCAGAAGAGGCAATGGTTTCCATTACAGTCTTGAAAAGAGGCTTGAAAGTTTCTTCAACATACAAGAACAACTTGGAGAAAAAGGAGGATTTTTGAAAAATATACACTTGTCTTAGATGTCGAACTTGTCCAAGCTGTTGGAATGAGCTTCCAACTTACATTTATAGAAGAATTTTGTGAGAGAGAAGAGGAAAAATCATAAATTCCTTCCTAAAATGAAGGTACATGATGGTTCATTTATTACAAAGCTGGTTAAATCATTAAGAACCTTCCATCATGTGCCATTAATGGATATGTCGACTTAATCTTCTCAACTAATTAAAGGAATATTTAAATAAAATATTTTAATAATATTAATAAATATTATTATTAAAATATTTAAATAAAAATATTAATTTAATAAAATTATGGTGGGCCCCCCTTAGGATTGGTTTGCACTGAATGGGGGGTTCATGAGAAATGGTCAAAAACGACTAGCTCGGTGGTTGGATTGCCAAGCCAACTTGTTGAATTGGTATCGAGGTCCTCCAACCTTCACCACAACTTAGCTCTCAATATCAGCTCTCCACCGAGCTCTTCCTATTCTTACTGAGCTCCATTTCCACCGAGCTTTGTGCTGAGTTTGAGATTTCCCTGACTCAACCCGTCGATCCATATCTGCCAAGCTCCACACACAAATGATAGAACTCAACACCCTTCCACGAGCTCTGATTGAAACTTTACCACCGAGTGATTTGGGTTTAACTTTGCTCATCTCAAGTCCCTTCATATTTCTCGTCATCTCGCCACTCCTGTTTCAACTCAAAAATTGCAAGAATGGCCTAGCCAATAGCTCACCATTTACTGACATAGTTCAACCTCTCAAATTCTTCTCATGAGCCCACCCCGATACTACGTATCACTCTATTCACTGTTAAGTTTGTGATTTCCTTGACTCAACCTATGAGCTCATTTCCCAGACTTCTAGCATGAGCCCGCTTCATCCTCCTTGAGTAATTCGACCATTGTTGGGCTCCTTGAAACAAGCCATACCTTAGCATTCTCATCCATGAATCCTTCGTGCATAACATGTAATGTATTTCCCAAGCCCGAGCTCACCTCGATGTTTCATCTCGCCATTCCTGTGTTCTTTTATCAAACTCATCTCCACCTCTATTGTTTTAGCTCAGCTTCAACTCAGTTTACTGAGTTGAGCTCTTTCCTGCGTCATCAGTCTTGCAACATGACTTCTCTACATGAGCTCTCCTCCACGAGCTCTATCTCATCCTTTAAGCTAAGCTAATCCTTATGCATTAGCGGACTCTTAAGTATATTACAACCACCGAACCCACATTTCCTTATGACTCAGCCAACTCATGTTCAACTTGGCCTTGGCTCAGCCCACAATTCCTTAGTGATATGACTCTTCCAATTGAGCTCAACCTCCACATCACTCGATCTTGGCATTAATACTGGTTCACCTAGTCTCCAAACTCCCTCTTCTCCTGATTTCCGTGCATTATACAATCGTCCTCAAAATCATCATGCATCACCGAAAGTGATTCCTTCGCGAGCTCTACACACAAATCATCATCGAACAACTTGTCTAAGATTATCCGCGTCCCCTGATCACCATGCATCGGTTAATGCCGAATTTGAACCCAACTCGATCCTTTCGCATGACACTCCACACTAACTTGCCTCCACTATGGAATCATCTTCATAGGCTCACCTTGTACTCAAACACCTTTGCAGTCGAGATCTTACTGACTTGATGATGCAACTTCATGCACGTAGAGCCGTATCATGACTAAGTCACTAGCTTGCTTCCGAGAATAGCTTTACCTTTCATGCTAACAACTCGATGACTAACTTGCAATCTCACCTGTAGTCTCCCTAATGACTCACCTGATGAATCGGAAACCAAATAAGAATTTTTTTCTGTGCAGAAGCCTTATGATGGCCTGCCATTATAAAGTTTCCACCATGGCCAAAAACCTCCAAATTTCTTGAGCGCGAAGATTATTACGATGGTTTTTCATGGCATTATCTCCACCATGGCCGCAAGCTCCTTGAAATTCCTGAGGTTGACACTCTTCAAATTTTTACCATGTGTGTTGGCAAGATTCCTCGGTGGGCCCGAGCTCTTTTCCACATCCGAGCTCTTTTGGTGATGCTCTCTGTTCAACTTTGCTCCATCTCGAGTGATTGATACTCTATCTCAACGCATTGATCTTCTCATAACTCAGTCTTCCCACCTATCAGCCGCAATACCTTACACTTTGTGATCCACTCTCTCGTATCCTCATTCGAGCTCCTTCACACTTTCAAATCCTTTACAATCCCTAGCACTCTAGATCTTGTCTGAACTCGTCATTGGATGGATTAGCTTGTCAACATGTCGGGCCATCCATTCTTAACTTGTTGAGTCACTCTAACATTTCCACCTCGGTAAGTTGGCTCTCAAATTCCGTCATTCCACTACTACTCAAACCTTCGCATACTCCGCAACTCATCTCAAGCCCTAACTCGACCTACAAGCTCTCTACCTGAGAAACCATCCATTAGCTTGGGAATCCTATCTTTATAGTCTGTGAGCTTGATAATTTTAATGCATAGCCAAGAAATAACATGTACACAAACTCCACATCTAAACCTCTCAAGGTCTTCATCCCATTGAGCTTGATTTGGTGTTTGATATCCTGTGAACCGATCATGATTGTGCAACTCACCGCTAAGTAAATTTCTTTCTCGATCCCCTTGCACCTGGATGAGCAACAGGTTAAGCCAAAAAAATGGCTCAGTTTCACCATGTTTCAATGCATGAAACTCTAACCTACTCCTTTTTCTTAGCTCCACGATGAGCTCAAATGACTCGAGCTCTAGCTTTCTTCTCAATGTTAGGATACGTTGATTATTAGATGTGTCATAGGTGTCTTTCTTATCACATTATCTCTTCTTCCATCATTCTCTGCAACTATTGTGGATCTTCTCCATTTAGTTAGGGAGTCCAGTACAGTTTTTGGTCCTATAAATACTGTACGCATGCTTTGTTTTTAGTCAGAATAATATGAGATAAAACTATCTCTTCTGTTTCTCATTCTATGGCTCACTCTCAGTTTGGTATCAGAGCAAAATATTATTATCTTGAGGAGACCTGCTCTGCCAGCAATCGATGGTGTCTTAAGCTGCGACCTGCTCTGCCAGCAATCAACGTGGACGTGACGGAATTCACCAGCAGAAGCATTTGGAGTGAGGGTCGTTGTTCAAGGCGTTGTAGGTGGCCTAACTGAGGTCTTCCGTAGAAGAGAAGGGGCCTAGTGTCGAAGGCCCAGATCCAGCATGTGGATACGGAAACCTTGTGAAGGCACTGCCTATCGGATCACGGATAGCTGCGGGAAGCTCTGATTTGTTCAAAGGAGGTCGAGGCTGAAGAATCTCCACCACATCTCCACCTGGATGTCCACGTCATTTCTGCTCTCTTGGTGGATTCGTTCTTGAACGTACACGCCCTGCACCAGGCTGGCTGCTATGCATCTCCTGTGATTCGGATCGCCCCTAAAAAAAAAAGTAAAAAAAAACAATTCTTGGGTGAGAAATGCTTGAAATTTAAGGAGTGAATTATGTGCATGTAGAATATAGACATGAATAGATTGCTGTTTTTTTTCATGCCAGTCTATATTTGTGAGATGGTGAGGCCCTGAAACCATTCACGCTTGCTACACATTTCTGGACTTTGAGATGCTCCGCTTCACTTCTGTGAATTTATTTGGTATCACATTTACGCGGAGACCTTCAACCTGTGTAGCACTGTCGAGGTAGTTCTTTGAGTCTACAACAGTTTCTTCAACACTACGTCGAATGTCGAGTGTAGACAACTTGATTGAAAGCGTCAACAACACGGTCGCCACAGCTGAAAGCCACAACATCAACTCGCCAGCCAGAGAACACCATGGAGAAGCTCCTGAGAGCTCCGGGTTCTACTTTGCTTTGCTGAACGAGCTTCGAAATTGTGGCAATCTTGCATTCGACAAACTTGTTCGAGAAGGACTCCTTGAGTACTTTCTTTTCGACGTCAGCTGCTAAGCAAAGCGAGTACGGGAAGAATTAGAAGCCGGATACGACGCAGATTGTGACGACAAAGAAGAACACCCTGCAAAGCATCACCGTCTCACAGCACGTGAATATCGGGAGCATCTACAAGCCAGTCATTCTCGACAGTGAGTCCAAATTATAATAACTTTTTCAAATAAATAAATATTTTTTTATTACAATGTCTTCTCCGAAGTTACTTCTGTTCGATGCTCAGTTGCTCAAAGGGCCTAATTTTGCAGCTTGGAAGACAAAAATGAAGACAATCCTTCAGTTTGAAGGATTATGGGGAATTGTCACAGGGTCTATGCCTGCTCCCACAGCCCCCGATGAACTAATAAAATATGACATGGCTAGTGCTAAAGCCTTGATGCTGATAATGCTCAGTATCAGTGATGACATGTAACCGCATGTTCGGAATGCGGAGAAACCCAAGGAGGCCTGGGACAAGTTGGCAACCATTTATGAAGCCAAAAATCAGACAAAGATTCTTCATCTTCAGTCGAAGCTGCACACCCTCTCTATGGGGTCTGACGAGAAAGTGGAGGAATTCCTGCGTCGCGTGGCTGAGTTGAGATCGAAGTTATTAACACTCGGTGAAATGGTAGACGATAAACTACTCGTCCCAATCACCTTGAGAGCACTCCCTTCTCAATTTCGAGTGTTTGTTACAACACTGAATGTGTCTAAACAAATAGTGACATTCGAAGAGCTTGTGAATTTTCTACAGTAGGAAGAAGCTATCACTTCATCACATGGGGAGTCTTAGGACAAAGCCTTGTTCTCAAATCCTAATTGTGGCCAGAAGAATCGGAAAGGTCCCCCAGAGAAGCCAAATCCAGTGCAATCCAAACAGAAAGATCAAAAGTCAAAGAGATGGTGTCACATTTGCAAAACCAATATTCACGACACTGATCACTGTTGGCACAATGGCCTGAAACAAGGGCCTTCAAGCTATACAAGCACATCTGGGTGCACATCCGGGCACAAAGATTTTCAAAAGTCTAAACGACGTCCCCGCTGGAGAAAGCAAAAAGGACATCTTGCAGCCCAACAAGAGGATGATGAATCTGATGAGGAGACATCAGAAGGAGCCCATTGTAGTAAGAATCTTATACTCGTCTCTCAAACTTCTCAGCCCACAAAGAAAGTCTGGTTGATAGACTTTGGTGCAAGTAAGCATATGTCAGGTGACAAGAAGCTGTTTGATTCACTACACGAAGAGCCAACTGGAGATCGAGTTCGGATAGTGGATGACAAAGAGTACATTGTAGAAGGAATAGGGAATGTGACCATTCCTCTGGGGCCACGAAAATGTACACTTACAAAGGTACTATATGTTCCTGGCTTGACTAGCAATCTTTTGTCAGTTACTCAGCTCTTGAATCATCACCTTGAGGTTGAATTTCTTGTTCAAAATGGCATTAAATCATGCTTAATCTCCCGAAAAGGTACGGTTCTTGCTAAAGCCTTTGTAAAAGATAAGTTATTTGCTTTAGATATTGTTTCATCTACTGCAGTAGCTTTATCTGCTTCAACATTAGAATCAACTGCCTTATGGCATTTTAGATATGGACACTTTTCAGTCGGTTCACTGCACCAGATGAGTTCAAAAGAAATGGTTCGTGGACTACCCAAATTGTCCAATTCCTTGCCTATTTGCGCTGGTTGTCTTACAGGAAAACAACATAGAGATCCATTTCAAGCGAGCACCTTCCATTGCAAGAAGTGTCTGGAGGTAGTTCATACCGATCTGAACGGCCCATTACCTGCTTCATTTTCAGGATACAAATACTTCCAGTTGTTCATGGATGACCACTCTAGCAAGATGTGGGTATATTTCCTAAAGCAGAAAAGTGAGGCTCTTCAACACTTTCAGAACTTCTATCATCGTGTTGTCAAAGAGTCTGGACAACCACTTCTTCTACTCCGCTTAGATAGAGGGGAGGAATTCACATCAAAGAAGTTCTTGGCCTTCCTAAACCATCACGACATTAAGCAGCACCTGACTACTCCCTACACGCCCCAGCAAAATGGCATTGTTGAGCGTCGCAATCGCACAGTGATGGAGATGGCTCGCTGCATGTTATCAACTGCAAAGCTAGGAGAACGCTATTGGGCTGAAGCAGTACAAATAGCTGTATATCTTCTCAACAGGGCACCAACAAAGAATCTACTGAACAAGATGCCAGAAGAGGTATGGAGTGGTATAAAACCATCAATTTCTCATTTGCGAGTATTTGGTTTCATAGCATACATGCATGTCCCATCTTAGAAGAGAAAGAAGGTAGAGCCAAAAACACTCCCATGTATCCTTCTTGGCTACAGTACTACCTCGAAGGCGTATCGTCTCATGGATCCTAAGACAAAGAAAATATACGAGATTCGGGATGTGGTTTGTGACGAGTCATCCTTTGACTCAATAGTATCAATAGAAGATCCACTTCCAAACACATCTCACCAATTAGTCTCTGAATTAGATGATGAGCTGGAGGAGACTACTCAGAGAAAAGAAATGCTACCAGGAGAACTATTTGTTGACCTTGGAGAACTACAGAATGTGACTCCACATCAATCCTTATGGAAACGACACAGTTCTTCTCAAAAGCAATCAAGTTCTCATCCAAAGTGGGTACAAAGAACTATCAAGGACTCAAATTTGCAACAACTCCCAGATACATCATCCAGAGTCAAAACAAGGAGTCAAACAAGAAATGAGGTAAACTTTGCACTCATGAGTTCACTGATGAATAGCTCCGAGCCAGATAATGTTCGTGAAGCACTCAGTCAAACTCAGTGGAAGGAAGCTATGGAAACAGAATATGACTCGCTCATGAAAAATTAGACATGGGAGCTTGTCGATCTACCTACAGGAAAGAAACCCATAGGCTGCAAATGGGTCTTCAAGACAAAATATAAGGCAGATGGATCCATCGACAAACATAAAGCACGACTTGTAGCCAAAGGATATGCTCAGAAAGAAGGCATCGACTATGAAGAAACCTTTGCACCCACTGCGAAGATGAAGACCATCAGAGTAGTTTGCACACTTGCAGCATAGAAAGGATGGAGACTTCAGCAGATGGACGTCAAGAGTGGTTTCCTAAATGGTGATCTGAAAGAAGAAGTATACATGACCCAACCTGAAGGATTTGTTGATGAAAATCAGCCTAAAAAGGTATGTCGTCTCATCAAATCTCTTTATGGACTGAAACAAGCTCCCAGGGCATGGTATATCAAGATCAATGATCACCTTTTGTAGCATGGGTTCACTCGTAGTCCCTCAGATTCAAATTTATATATAAAGAAGGTAGGCAAAGAAATTATCATTCTGGTTGTTTATGTAGATGATCTTGTGATCACTGGTAGTTCAGAAGATCAGGTTGATATTGTAAAGAATGATCTCAAAAGAACCTTTGACATGACAGATTTGGGGCTACTACATTACTGTCTTGGCTTGGAAATATGGCAAAAGGAGCATCACATCTTTGTCTCCCAGACAAAGTACGCCAAGACACTCCTGGAAAAGTATAGAATTTCCAACTGTAAACCTATATCCACTCCCATGGAAAAAGGCTTGCAACTTTCAAGATTCCAGGACTCACCTCAAGTAGATGCTACTCTCTACAGGCAATTGGTTGGAGGGCTCATCTATTTGACATACACCAGACCAGATCTCTGCTATGCTATCAACTATCTTTCCAGGTTCATGCAAGAGCCAAAGAAATGTCACTGGAATGCAGCAAAGCATGTTTTGAGATATGTCCGAGGAACAACTAATTATGGTCTGGAATATAAAAAGAATGATCAATTTTTCCTACAGGGATATGTCGACTCGGACCATGCTGGATCTGTTGATGATAGGAAGTCAACTATAGGATACATATTTCATCTCGGATCTGGACCTATCTCGTGGATAAGCAAGAAGCAGAATGTTGTTTCTATCTCATCCACAGAGGTAGAATATCGCGCCGCACGAGGAGTTGTGTGCGAAGTGATATGGATACGTCGCATTATGGATGACCTAGGAATTCCTGAAAAATAGTCACCTATTCTCTATTGCGACAATCAGAGTGTGTTGAAGCTCGTGCAGAATCCAGTCTTTCATGAACAAACAAAGCATATTGAAATTGACTGCCATTTCATTCGAGAGCACGTCTTGAACCATCAAATTCAGCTCCAGTACTGTCCTACTAAAGCACAAGTTGCTGACATTCTCACTAAATCTCTTGGAAAAGTGAAATTTGAATCTTTCAGAGGTCACATTTGCAATAATAATGTAATAAGGGGGGGAATGTTAGGATACGTTGATTATTAGATGTGTCATAGGTGTCTTTCTTATCACATTATCTCTTCTTCCATCATTCTCTGCAACTATTGTGGATCTTCTCCATTTAGTTAGGGAGTCCAGTACAAATTTTGGTCCTATAAATACTGTACGCATGCTTTGTTTTTGGCAGAATAATATGAGATAAATCTATCTCTGCTATTTCAGCCTTAAATCATCCATTGGGCATGGAGTTAATACTGTGATGGATCCTGTAATCCCCTTGAGCATTACTGATCTTGGACCTCCCTGGAATGCTAAGCATTATGTATATTGAATATGATGAATACTTGGCATTTATGGTATACCGTGGAATTTTGACTGAAGAAACATTATGAAAATGGGTGGTACAATTACAAAGGAGTGAGTCAGCAACTTAGGGAAATGGGCTGCCAAATTTAAATAGCCCAATAGAGGTAGATGGTTATGTTTGGGCACCCTCAATATGTAACCCACGAAGAAAGTGTGGAATGCTCCTAAAATCATGTGTGTCCCTTCTTCCTACCTCATTCACCAACTCCTTGCAATTTAAATTATAAAATCTCACCAACCAATAACCAAAAAACCATGGAGATTGTTTCAACTCAATGAAATTCTATTAACTAAATACAAAAATAGGTTCTTGGTTTCCAAAAACACCTAAAATGTGAAAAATAGGGAAAAGGAAATGGAGTTCTTCATTTAGATATATGTTGTCTTGCTCTCCTACTCCGTTGTTAAGACATGTGTTGGAAAAAACATTGTTGATCCACTTTTCCAATACACTCATGCACTTCTCCATATTGTAGGGCATGACAAATACCAATCCCAACTACCTCATCATTAATGATACTCTTTCCTGCTTGCAACTTCTACTTTTGGGAGAAATGTTTTTTAATATAACATATTTTAAGAGGGGTGTGACTTGGGAATAGTAATAAGAGGCATAAATACAATATCGTCTCTAATTAATGTCTCAAATTACCCCCTCTTGCAGTAGTGTCGAAAACCTATGGCATCATGAATCCCATATTAATTATTTTGATTCAAACTTACTTGCAACTTACATCTCCTCACATCATTGACAAGATCACCATACTTTGCATTTTCTCTCGATTTGTCCATTTTTTCTCTTCATATGTGATTTATAAACATTATGTTAGTCAATTCTCCAAATGATTATATCATAAAGGCTACACATGTATTCATGCATTGACATATAGTCTAACATATCTTCCAACTATCCTCGACCAAAAATCCATGCATTTAACATATTCCATGAAGTCAATTTTTTTGGCTCATCAATAGATTATAACTTCAAATAAAAAAAGAATTTTAATCATCAAAATTAAACGATACCTATTTATAACCTTGGATGCGTTAGAGCACCAAAGTACGGCCCATTCGCACAAATGTTTTTTTACTCTTTTTCCAATGCCTTAAAAATTAATTACGATGATAGTTCTTTACAAACTAGAGTCTCAATGGTTGTGTTTGACATGTGTCGGGGAAAAAGAAGGTCGATATTTTGAATCAATATTCATTGGAAGATATTAACATAATGATTTTTGGTGAGAGAAACCCTAATTGGTACCTTAATCACTAAAGAGAAACTATGATGGAAAATGTGCATGAAATCTATAGTGGAAGGAACCCTAAATGCAAATATTTGGTATCTACCATATGTCAAGTACAAAGTTAGAACAAATGTAAATTTCCCTATCTACATGAGGTGGAGAAGGAGACTCTGTGTTACAAAAAATTGACTTACCTCTCCACATAGTACACAAATGGGTGTCACTTGAAAGTTGATTAATGCTTTCTTTATTTTAATTTAGTTGTATTGATCAAACACAACGAGTTCATTAATAAAAGATATCTTTATAATGGATTTCCTTGATGAATTGTCCATTGAATCCCCTTTCTCCTTGAAGTGGTTGGCAAAGTTGTGTCATCATTCATGTGCACATACTTGTAAGAAACAAGAGTTTCACATTTCTTCCCCATAAAATATTCTTTGTACCCTTACACTTCTCCTCCCTCAAACCCTTTCGTAACTGCCCCTCTTCTTCCAGAAAATTTTCCCTCCCTCAAGATTAACATCTTCAACACAACCCCTTCTGTAGCTCCATTACACCATTCACATGTGATTGATAATTTATCCAACATTATAATATATTTCAAATGGTCAAAACATGACATAAGTAGGAAAGCTTCTTTATAAAAAATTAACACTTTTATTGTGTGTGTCTTGTTTAACACGTATTAGAATATGTAGAGTCTTCTAAAGCGTCAAATAGTTGGAAAACATATGCATCCATTGAAAGATTCGTTGATACGTGCTCTATAAAAAATAATCCTTGACCTCCTCTGAATTATGGTTTGGTTTTGGTTTTTGAGGGTTTATTTTTTTGTTTGTAGATGTTTGATGTTTGTGTAGCATGGTCATGCATGTGGTTTGATTGTTTTTGTTTTTCAATTTGATCTGTTTGATATCTATGTTGTCATGTTTTGAATTTTAATCTTGAAAATTAAACATTCCCTATTTATAACCTTGGATGAGTTAGAGCACCAAAGTAGGGACCATGAGCACACACAAAAAATAATTTTACTCTTTTTCTAGTACCTCAAAAACTAATAATGACAATAGTCCTTTACAAACTGTAGTCTCGGTGGCGGTGCCTGTCACATGAGAGGCGCGTGATGTATTGGCCAGCAAAATATTTTTGTCATGGCGTCTTCTTCCTAGTTCCTTCCTGCGCGCATGGGTTTAGATGGAGCTTCAGGCTGGGGGAGCAAGCATGTTACCCTCCACGTTCTTTGAGTGCTGCGAGGTGTGTCCTGGTCAAGGATCCATAGCAGCAACCCGCAACAGTGATTATCCAGGCAGCAGGCATGTTGCAGAATGGCAGAAGCCTTTGTGAGCGCTCCCAACAAGCAGGTTGTCCATCTATGTTCTTTTCTATTCTGTATCGAATGCATCCTCTGATGTCGGGTCTCTCAGCTGGGCATCGTATTTTTTTTGCTCTACCTGCCCCCCCCCTCCCAACCACCTGACCTAACGGGTTTAATGTCCACCCGCCGTTCTCCTTTCTATCCGTGCGTGAGGGAGACAGGAGTGGGTGGAGCCTCGTTTTTTCCTTCACCCCAGATCTCGTGCTGATCCTCCTTCAATGCGTGCAGGTGGGTGGCTCAACCAACACCTGCCAAAAAAACATTAAAATTCCCCTCCCCTCTTACGTGTCGAACAGCTCCAGGTCGCATCGTTGTTTTCTTTTGCAAATGGATTTGCAGTCTTCTGTCCCCACCCCTTGTTTTGGTCTACCTGTTGTTTTCTGCTAAACCATGAATGCTTGTTTGCGCCCCATCAAATGCTGCAACAGATGAATTGCTACAGCGTGTTCTAGATGGTGCAGGATTTCAGGGATGGTGAAATGAAGGTCTGTCTTCCTGGCGTTGCGTGGGTGGGTGTGGTTTCTCAAAATCGTGCTGTACAGGCAGATGCAGTGAAGCGTAGAACTGGAATTCTCCTCGGAAAGTGGCGTGAGGAAGCTTTTGGTGTTTTGCAGCAGCTACAGGATAGCGAGGCCCGAGTCAATATAAAGTGGCCAAGTGGAAAGGCCATCGAGCTGGAGCTTAACAATGCATGGAGCGTTGTCTTCTTCTGTTGGCCGCGTACAGCTGCAAGCTCGTGTAACAGGCATGTTACCTGGACCTCCTCTTTGGGTGCCTCGAGGTGTGTTCGGGTCAGGGATCCATGGCATAGCCTGCAAAAACTCCTATCTAGGCAGCAGTCGGGTCATAGTGAGGCAGAGGCCTTTTTGAGCGCTCCAACCAGCAGGTTGTCCAACTTGTTGTTTCTGTTCCGTATCAACGCATCCTCAAATTCGGGACTCTCCTTTAAGATATTTTCTTCAAAATCGATTAAGTGACAGTGAGAGTGTTACCAGGAGACCCGATGAAATCTATTATAGAGATCCTCTGTTGAGACTTTGCTTGTTTTACGCTGTAACGCATGGGAGAGAATCCCATAGGCGTGGATCAGTTTCATATCTGAATATTCTTGAAGCACTTTTTGCTTTGCAATTATATGAGCATCTTCTTAGAGTCACTATATTAGCAGGCAATAAAATGGTGCATGCTTTTGTGTAAGGGACAGATCACACCCACGGGCAGGAGATCTATGCAATGTTGGAGAAAATGTCTTGGGAGATGAAGGTAGCAGAATATTTCTCAGATCCAGAACATACACTGAGTGTGTATCCCCAAATCGACTGTGTGACAGTGGGAATGCTCCCAGCAGACTTGATGAAATTTCTTTACAAAGACTCCCTACCGAGACCTTGCTTGTTCTTCGATGTAACTCATGGAAGAGGACCTCATAGAGGCGGGCCTGTTTCATATCAGAAATATTCATGAAACACAATTTACTCTGCTATTATATGAGCTTCTTCAGCGTGTCACCAAGCTGGCAGCATAAAGTTTTCTGTTGGAATAATCACGCCATTCAAGCTGCAGCTGCAATGTTTGCACCGAGATTTTGACGCTGCCCCCAAATCTGATGAAGAAAAAGGTTTATCGATCATCACGGTAGATGCCTACCAGAGCCAGGAGTGTGATGTAATCAGTATATTTTGTGTCCAAGCTTCAAATCATGGGGTTGGCTTTGTAGATGATATTCGCCGCATGAATGTGGCACTGGCACGAGCTCGCAAAGTAGCTGTATTGAAGCAATCTAGTGACTAGTCAGCCTTAATTGAGGATGCTAAGTCTAGGGACTGTTTTATGGATATGGAGTCTGTACCAAGAGATTGTTTTTGGTTATAAAGCCATCTTCTTTTGCTTTGTCTCAAACTAGGGCTGCTCCTAATATGAGAGCACCAAGGTTAGGAGGTCCAAATTAGAAGCAATCAGATGCATATGGAGATGGTGGAGGTGTTTGGATGAATGACGAAGGATTAAGTTCATTGCCAGAATGGGACCTACAGAAGTTCTAGGGCTGATCTTGGAGCGGTGTTGGGAGAATGATGGCAAGTATTTTAGACCACCCACCCTGGCTGTGAACTCCTTCCTGTGCCAACATGAAGATGTTCGATGTTTGGGCGCCCAACGAGCTTGAAGAAAATGGATTTAGGCTTCGGTTGCTGTTGCAGGCCCCGTCCATCTTGTGATCGACTGCGGGAGCTTAATCAGGCACGATATTCTCTATACCATTAATTCTTATGCTGTTATTTAATTGAATCACTAAATAACTCTACTCTTCATATTAATGTCTCGTGTGATGGTATACTGTTTGGTTTCCACTTTCCTGGCTCGGTTGTATTTGTTTTGGCGTTAGAAATGATTGCGTTGGTTGAAGCCTTTATATTGTTTCTGGGTTTTAATAAATGTTAGTGAACTTTGTTCTTAAGTCTAATAAAAAAAAAGAGGTGGGGGTCCTGTAATGAACACCCCCTAGTTCCTTATGTTGGTCTCACGATTTGGATGTTTTATCAAACATTGTTGTTGGACTCAACCTTATAGTTCCTGTCTTGTTCTTATTCTTGTTTCGGTTCGAGATCTTTAGTTCTGGGTTATGTCGAGTATTTGCGAATTAGGGATTGAGTACTGCAAGTGCATTGTGTATAGGTGAATGATGCTTTTCCTGTCACTATCCTTTTCTTTTAGTTTCTAGTAACCCTTCCCGGTTGGCTTGGTGTGTGCTTAGCTTGACTGGTTATCGATTTGAGCCAAGTTGATATTACTTGCAACTAGGTTAGTTGCTTTTGTTATTTTGTTTTGAATCACTCGAAGAAATACTTATATTCTTCGAGTGTCATGTTTGATTTTCGCAATTGATATCAATTCATGTTCACCGTTTGGAGATTGTTGTCTTTGGAACCCCCTTCTCTCCCTCGGTGACTGTTGTATGTTTTGAGGAATGTAGCTGAACCTTTGGAATGTTTTCTTTTGGACGATACTCACATTTCTTTTGGATAGCTTAAAATGTTAGAGGAAATACTCTTTCTTACCTTGATTTTGTTTCACACATGTTGGAGGATACGAGAGCTACTTGATCATTAGTGAGGAAGTTTTCAAATCTTAAAATTGGGATGTTGGTTTTATGCGTAAGTAATTACTCTACATTTTGCTCCGTAAAGATGCTTAAATTTCATTCTCCTGTGACTTAGAGTTTGGTGTGTTTGGAAACTCATTGGTTGACTGGTTTTTTGTGCTGATCGTTGTGATATGACCTCCTTGCTGTCATTGTAGCAGAATGGTTGTGTTGACCAAAAAGGTTAAAGTTGACTTGTTGTTGAAAATAGATCCTTTGGAAGCTATGTATCCTGTGTTGTGTTCTTGTGAATGATTGAGTAACCCTCCTGTAAGATTTATAATGGTTATGTTTGGTCTTGTCAAAGTTTGTCCTTTTTCTTAAGACATTCTCTTGATTAGAAGAAAGTTTAATAGAAGGATTGTTAGGATAGGATGTAACCCATACGAGGTCATTTGTGCGTTTCATCCCTTTTCTGTCCAATTTATTTATTCTGTACTGACACAAAATTAACTGTTATAGGCACATCATCTTAATATTAATAAGTCATGTTGGTTTAGATATTCTCATGTTGATTGATTGTTTGGGATCTTCCAGTGGCATAGTGAATCCTTGGCTTGGTGAACTAACTTAAACAAATAGGGATAGATCACGTTTGAAATTAATTCTCTTCCTGTAATTGTTTTTGTTTCGAAATGTTATCTTGTTAATGACGGTCATTATTGTGATATGGATGAAATTCACTATGATGTTTATTAACTGCTCCTATGTGAAAATGATAATTGAATAGAGTTAGTACCATCCCTTTTATTTAGACATTTTATGCTTTTGGACAGCTCTTTAATTGCTCTTGTTTAGACTCTTGAATTATTGTTTTCTTCATCAACGGTGTTTTTCTTCCTCCTTGAAACAGTTAGATAACAACATATTGTCTTAATGTTATAGCTTTTATCGTGCTCAGTTCTTGCGAACTGACATGTGCTAACAAATGTGCAGGAGGATTTCCTGAGTAGAAAAGAAAAAAAAAAGAGAGAGAGAAAAAGAAACTCGTGTAGAAAGTGGATTCCATCCTTCTTAGGAACTGCTGTTGTACGAATGTTTTTCTTTTGCTTTACAGCATTGGTATGGAAATTGTGGAGACTATCTAGAAGGCATTGTGTTATAATTTTTGTATTGTTCTCATGTAGGTTGTTGTTATCGTATGAAAGTCAATTTGAGAAATATTATCGTCAATAAGATTAAATGAACTTGTTTTGACATGTGTATCCTTTGCTGAATTTTCACTTTTCAGAATATGATTTATCCTTGAATTGTCAAACCTAATTCTAAATTATCCGAACTTGAATCTTCTTGCATCGCTCTAGTTACCTTGGTCTTGTGTCGATTGGTAAAAGACTATGTTTTGGAACCTAGCAAAAAGAAAACAAGAGAAACAAATATACCTTGTGATCCCGCGTAAACAAATCAACAATCTCTTATTGTGGTGAGTCCTTAGAACGGTCTTAAGGTGAAATCAATGATTAAATTCTTGGAAGATAACGAGATTACAATAAATAGAAGGAACTTGCCTAAGAAACTCTTCGATTTGTCTTACCCGTTGAAAATGTAAACAGTATATTTATTTCTATCTCTTCAAGTGAAGCCCAAGTGAAACCTTTAATTTTTTTCTGATTAGACTCTTGACCCCAATGAAATCTTATTAACAACTAATAAGATCTTAATGATGAATCCAAGAGTTAGACAGTCATGTACTGGAATAAAATAAAATAAAATAAAATTGACCGCTTGAAAAGGTAAAACATAAATGTTCAAAAGCTCAACGTCGAAAAATAGATTGATCAAGTTAAGAGCCATGAGAAATTAACTGCCTCCTCACAAATGAATAAGTTAATCAAGTAAATGAAGTAACCTCTTGCTATTCTATAATTGGTTTACACTGTATATTAACATGACTTTCAGATGCTCCTATCGTGATTCCTCTGCGAAAAGTAAATAATGTAAAAACACTTACAGTTAAAACATGAATCTAAAGAAATCTTCTGTGGGAAGACCTTGTTGTAAGACTGCATACTTTAGATGAACCATTGTGTCCTTAGTGTGTGCCTCATGTCTATCTGTAACTAGAGTGGGTCCGTGTTGTGGAAAGCATGTCTTTGGTTGG
The DNA here is from genome assembly GCA_019776745.2 of Taxus chinensis. Taxonomy (NCBI): domain Eukaryota; kingdom Viridiplantae; phylum Streptophyta; class Pinopsida; order Cupressales; family Taxaceae; genus Taxus; species Taxus chinensis. The sequence goes on along the minus strand of CM034147.1, from coordinate 257,681,862 downwards.
TTGTATTCCCTAGAGAACTTGTGTAGTGTCATATTATCTTCAAGTAAGTCAAAAAAAAATTATCCTGTATTTCACTGTGTTGTCCTTGTGTTGGTATTTTTGGTGCGTTACATAAACACACAAACAAATAAATTTTTCATGGTTACCTTGTTGAATGTTGCATCATAGATCTCATATTTTAAGTGGTCGGTCTCCAATCCATGGACTGTGTGTCTGTGCATATTTTCACTTCCAAAACACTAGATCACCATACTTTTAGCCTCTGTGGCCGCATCAGACTTGTCCAAATGAATATAATATCACATGTCGAAAGATCATCATTATATTATGTCAATTCACCAAATGAATCATGTAGCCAATCAACAGTGCTACATGTGTAGTCATTTCATCAACATACGGTATCATCATCAATCTTCTAATTAAATCCTCGATTTTCTAATCTACTGCAAAATATCTAGATATCCATGTATGTCCGAATTTGTTGGCTTATCTATAGATTATAACTTCATGTCAGATAGTATAAATTTTAATCATCAATATATAAACGTATATCTAATAATCATCATGCATCAGTTAGATGAACCAAGAGTCAGGGCAATAATCACATGCTCTACAATCTAATTATTACTGTTTTTCCAAATGCCTCAAAACTTAATAATGATCTTCATGCCTTTAGTCCAACAATGTCATGATCATTATCAAAAAGTTGTCAAAGGGAAGTGGGCACTACATCCCACTCCCCTTAGACTCAACTTCCTCCTGGAAGTCATAAAAAAAAGAGATGAGAGAAACCCTAATTGCAACACTCAGATCACTAAAGAGATCACTCCCATTATGGGATTTATTTGCTTGAAAACTACAGTAGTGGGTCCACTAGAATCCCAAGCTTTGTGTATCTACCATATGTCGAGTTTAGCAAGTTTGAAAAGAGGCATGATTGTAAGGGTTGAGTCCTAAAATTTTTGACATGTAAGGCTATGATAATCTATGTCTAGAGACATATGACTTTACGCTATCCACCATAGATAGAACACATGGCAATGTCAACATGAAGAGTTCATTATGAGTTCTTAAGGGTAACCACCAGTTGTATTGAGGAAGCACGAATAAGTAGAATTCCATGAGTCTGAGAAAGACTGCATAGTGCATTGCCTTGATGATCTGTCCATTGACATACCCTATAGTAACAAAAATTGAAGCGTTTACCACTAGGGTTAGATTATGCTTTCATAATTCGTTGTGCACCTACTTGTAACAAGGCTAGCAGAATCATATTTTTCCCCCTACAATCTTCCCTACCCCTAGAGACTTCTGTTTACCGCAAACCCCTTCCCATAATTTGAGCCCTCTTCACAAGATATTTTTTCCCTCAACTCAGGATTGTCTAAATCAACGCATCCCTTGCAATAACTCCATTACACCATTCGTGAGTGATTGCCTAATTTATCCAATGTTATAATATGTTTCTATAACTCGAGAGGGTTCAACATAACTTTTCATGGTAATAGCTTAAGAAATTAAATGACTAACTTTTGTTGTCCTATAGTGTGATTGTTTAACACTTTTGTTTTAAGAATCGAAAACACCACACCAACCAAATCTAGAGACTTCAAGAATTTAGCTAGATAATTGGAATACCATAGGTATCCGTATATATATATATATATATATGATACGTGCTCCCCTAGCAACTAACAATACTCAATACAAGACCTACCATCTCACAATAACACGGTTTGGTTGATGGTCATTTGAGGGTCTGGTTTCCTGATCAAGCTCCGAATACCCAAAAAGATTTTGAACAAACATAAATTGTAAAACCATAGCTTGCCAACAAGGTCTCTAGGGAGAAGAAAGTGAAGAATAGAAGAATTCCTAAAGTTCTGACTGTTTATATCCTTCAGCATATGTTGCCGTTAAAATGTACAATAACTTATGTCTCCAACGACAAGACAACATGCAAGGAGGTTATTTAAATAAGAGATAAGTCTCAAACCAAAATAGCCAGTTCAAGTCAATTTTGTCAAGCTACAGGATGAAGAATAGCGCTATGATGACCCAGCAATGGAGCAGCCCACAAAGAAAGGCACATACCTCTATGCTTCAAGACCAGGTACTAAGTAACTAGAACACACTATTGATCCAGCCATGTGCTTCACAATTCCAGCGGGTAGGTGATCAGAACTACAGTTTCAGCTATACATTGTACTCAATATTTTACATTTTTATAAATCAACTCATTAAGTCAAAAGGTTTACCTTTCATTTTCTAGCACATTCATTTACGAGTGTTCTTAATTAAAATGCAGTCCTAGGGTTATGACATCACAAGTTTGTGTATAAAAGGACCACTAAGGCTTTGCATTGATATCTTGCCTATTCTAGATAAAGGTAGAAAAGAGATTACAGTATTATGATTCTACAGTCCTAGGGGAGGTCGATTAACAAAGTTTTTCTCTAGTCTATTAATGTCTACAACAGAGTAAATATTAATGATCTTCTATTAATGCTATAACAGAGTTAAAGCAAGGACCATTTTATCTTTCTATTTTCAGGGTTTATTTATTAAGCTGTCAAGGCCAAATCTCCTCAATTATAGTTTTCCTGTATGTATTTAGGGCTGAGTATTGATTTTTCAACAAAATTTAGATGAGAGGGAAGGGTAAACATATTGCAGTATTGTGATTAGAGGAGTCAAATGTTTAAACGTGTGTTGTGTATGTTAAAACAGAGTAAATATTTTAAGTGTAAGTCTTCGTGCCATGTTAAAACAGCTTGCAATATTAATGCCCTAATTTTCCAAATGTTATAACAGCTCAAAAAATATTTATCATCTTCGTATGTTAAAACAGTTTGAAATATCTTCCCCTCGAGTTGAATCGTCTGTTAAAACAGAGTACAAAATTGTTGTTATTGCCCTAATTTGAGGTTTATATTTTGCAGGTCTAGGGTCCTTGATGATTTTTGCCCTCGTATCTTCCAAATTTGTGGACTGTTATTGTTTTTCCCGTATTGTCAAATCCTGTAGGAATTGAAGCATAATGCAAATTGTGATAGATAGTCAAATGTTTAAACGTGTGTTGTGTATGTTAAAACAGAGTAAAAAATTCGTAAAATCATGCTTCGAGTTGATTCAGAATCAGAATAAATATTATCTGCCATCTTCGTATGGTGAAAAAATTGAATTCTAGATATTATCCATGGATTCTTCGTACATTTTGACTGTCAGAGAGGCGTTATTTGTAAATATCAAGTTCATCCTCAGAAGGTAGGTTTAAATGTTGGCAGCTTCTAGGGTCTTGATGATTTTTCCTGTATTTATTTAGGGGCTATTATTCTAACTTTTGATCGTATTTAGGGCTCGGGTTTTGACAAGTTAAAGATTGAGAAGATCGGGCCCATGGACCTCAATTCGTAGTTTCCAAATTTGCGCTACGTGGCATGATCTGAAATATAAGCGGATACTGGTGTGAAAGTGGTCTGATTTCGGGAATTAAGGTTTTTTAGACCAAATGTATTGTTGCAAAAATGGTCATCTTTTTCTATTTTGGTCTTAATCCCCACGTTCGAAACTAGGATACTGCACAGGGTGTCCTGAAAAATTTAATCAGGTACGGTTTAAATGGGTTGGCGGGGCCAGTCTTGGTGTTAGAGCGGATTTTGAAGTTATTTTTTCTAAAAAGAAGATATGCAAATGGATTTCGTAAATTCTTTGTAATTTGGCCAGAATCGGTTCTGTTTCTTTGTGTTAGGAACTTCAGGACACTTGTCCTCAGGTAATTAGTCAAAAGAGAGCAACTGCGGGCCACCAGGACATGGAAAGGACTTTTGAATTATCTGAGTGTAATTACTTGCAAGGGAGGTCTATAAAGGAAGAACCTGCAGCAGTCATGGATCTCGTTAGCGAATACGCCAGATGGACAAGTGGCATAGGTAAGTTAAGCTGAAAATTTATGGAATAACAGAGACAAAGTTGAGAATTTTCCCTTGGCGACTGAAAAGGTGTCAAAACCCCAGAAGGAGATTACGCCTGTGGGTTTATCTGAGGTCTAAATGTTTTCCCCTGCTTTCTAGCAAGATGGACGTCAACCTCATCAGTACAAGGTGAGGTGTGGTGGGCTAGCGGAGGTAAAAGTTTGATTTTTCTCCCTATGCTCCCAAAAAGAACTCAAAATCCCAATTATAAGAGTAAAAGGCCTGCTAGCGAATCACAAGGAGACATTGTGGTCCCGATTTGGCTATCGGAGGTTTCGGGCCCACAGGGTATAAGATTAAGTTTTCCTTAATTTCACAGAGTAAGAGTCAAAATGCGTACAATTAAAAGGCAATCATTCTTAGCTGGGATGTTGCATGTGCCAGCGTTGTCAGCCCCAAGGGTCAAGGGCGAACAGCAATTGGAGAAAAAGGTAAATAATAGTTTATGTATTGTATTGCCGCTTATATGTTGTGTAATGCAGAGGAGATGAAAATGAGCCCGAATTTGCTATCCAATCATTTTTTGCCACATACTTTGGCCTTGTGCAAAAAAAATGCTTTATGCAGGGTTTAATCAAGCTTGCAGTTCTAGGGTGTCTGATATTCTTTCATTACATAGGGTTTAGGGCTTAGAAGTTTCTGGATAAGATCGATGCTTAGTTGTGCATACAATTTGTATTTGACTGCCATGGAGAGCTTATAGAGATATTTGATGGCGAATCCTTGATACATGTGTGCTACAGGAGAAAACTGTATGCAAATTTATCAGGTAATTTGATAAGATAGTATTGGCTCTTCCACAGATAAGTTGAGTGTAACTTAGTTTTATGATCTTTATAAGAATGTGCAGCAGTTCGCCATTGCTCTATTTCCATGGTAATGTTTTACCCCAGCTTAAGAAAACTCGTGAATGACAAAATCAAAAGTTGTAGAGATAGTAGGGAAAGGTGTTATTCCACAGAGAAAATGATGAGTAAGGGTTGTACATGCATACCTCAATTACATTAAAAACATGCCTCCCAGGATGGATAACCATCCATATATTTGTAATGATTTAATTTTTTTTGGGTACACCTAGTTCTCACATGTAAATGTTATTCTGTTTGGGATATAATTTTTTTTCATTAATCTCATGTAAGATTAGGCCTTTCTAAGTCATTTTTAGCTTATGATGTATGTGAGTTTTGTAGCCTAAGTCATTTTAAACTTCTGTCTTGGGTTTTAAGAAGGCTCCAAGGTGGCATTTAGAATTAAATAATAGCATTTATGGAGTAATTTTAAGTGGATGTAAAAACTTCATTTAGAAGATTCATGAGCTATATATTGTCTAGTGCAGAGAAAGCTTATTCCAATTCTGATAAATCATAAGAAAGAACTAGGTTAATAGAATCTCATGAGTTGGAAATTCATGTATGTGAGTTGGTTAAAAGTGTATAACCATCACATGGTTCTAAGATTTCTCATGTAACTCTCCCCTTCTATTGGGTATTTAACAAGTTTTAAATTACATTTGTTCAGGGCTTAGAGTTTCTTTTAATTTTGTAGTTTAGGATGTCAGCTATTTTTCCATTACAAGGTTTATAGAGATATCTGATCTGATGGTGGATCCTTGTGTTGTAGAAATTAGATTGACAAGATTATTTGCCCTACCAAATTCACATATTTCTGGGTGTGGATTCTTGGTGTGAATACTAATTTTTAATCAAATAGTTTGTTGTTTATGGTTTGTCTTTTGTTTATTATGATAAGGTTTAAAACTAATTATTTTGGTAAAAAAATTTGTTGCATGAGGGTCACAACATATTATTTCAGGTTCCATGTTCTCCTATATTCCTAACGTTGGATTTTACTATTTTGTTGTCTTTGTATTAGATGTTGGATCATATTTAACTCCTTTTGATATGCCTTATTGGTGTTCTTTTTTAATTTTGTTGCCTTCTCTAAATGTGTGGCTTCTTAGGAATCACAAGAGAATTATTTAAAATCGTAGAACTCCCTTCGATTAAATCAATTATCAACTATAGCATCTGTAACATCTATGGATGCTGTCTCTGTACAATTTTATTAGACTTGGAAATGCAGACTTACCCCTGGTTCAAATAAAAAATCAGTAATATATGTAAGCATTGTAAAGTTCTACCAAATTGTCATAGCAGGATGGAAAACACCTCATGGAATCTATCTCTCTATGTAACTTAGGATGCTATGGTTGATTTCATATGCTAGTGTATTCCGTTTTCATTGATACTTATAAAGTAGTATTCTTCTAATTAGTTAGAATGTATTTTTAAAATACTTTTTCTTCCCCTCTTTCCTTTTATATTTAAAAGTATCCTCTATAAAACATTTTAGTACAATATTATATCAGTAGCAAAGTGTAAAGCTCTATAAATTTAATGTGCGGCAATATACGCTCATTTGATGGCTAACATCTTAAACTCTGAAATGAATGTTTAATGGGAGTATTTGGAACATGGGCTTTTGAAGGCAATAAAGGATATCGATTTGAAATCCACCTGTTATCTAAGATATACCTCTGTCATTTACTCTAAATGCTGTCATTGTTTGAATCACGGGTCTGCTATTTTATGGCATTTACATATATACTCTGTTATTTACTCTTCAACTTTAAGGAAATTGATTGTTGTTGCACTGCATTGACTCGGTGTACATTAGTAATACCTCATCTAATAAGGGTAAGGAATCTAAATTTTATTGATACACTATGATGTGAATGTTGTGATAAAGGTTCTCTTGTAATCGGAAATTTTGGAAACATTTAGATGAGTGTTTGTTCTAAGTGTTTGAAAAAATGCTTCAAAATTTTCTCCCATTGAATGAGATAATTATATGTGATGTGTACAAAATGAGCTTGTTAAGAAATTAATGAATGTTGTATGAATGAATGTTTGTTCTATGTTTTAAAAGTAATTAAAATTTAACTAAATTAGATATTATTGAATATTTATTATGATGCTTCTTGAATCTTTGACTAGATTTGATATCAATGATTGTTTGTTCTCGTGTCTTAAAAGTAATTAAAAATAAAAATTAGCATAAAAATTTAAAACTTTATTATTTTTTTGAAAAATAGGAATTAATAAAAATTCATCAAAATTGATAAAAATTAATTAAAATTAGAATTTTATAAAAATAAATAAAGAGATTGACTATATAGCAATGGTTGTGTGTATTCAAGGGGATTAGTATTTGTCACAGCTTGCCCCTTTTAATTCCCAGCTTGGCAAAATGTAAAGACCAAAGTAAGGATGGATTAGCTTGTTAGGTTGGGCCATGGGGCACCCCTAAGTATCAAAATAATATTAATTAAATATAATTTGAAAATTAATAAAAAATAAAAAATAAAAAAAAGTTAATAAATTCAAAATTAAAAATTGTATAATTTTTTGGAAATATAGGAACTAATAAAAATTGATAAAAAATAAGTAAATTTAAATATTTAAATAAACTAACAAAGAAATATTATATTAGAATTTTTTTTAATTTAATAAATTCTTTAAAAGTAATAAAAATTAATAAAATTCAAAATTCAAAACTTCATAATTTTTTTAAAAATATGAATTAATAAAAATCCATTAAAATTAATTAAAATTAGAATTTTATAAAAAACAACAAAAAGAAAAACTATATATAGTAAAGTGTGCAACTTAGGGGACTAGTCTTGCCTCCGCTCGCCCCTTCTTGTCCCCAACTTGGCAAAATGTAAGACCAAGGTAAGGATGGGTACGTTGGGTTGGGTTTCGAGGGTACCCCTCTAAATAAAATTTTTTTAATAATAATAAAATTTGAAAATTATAATTTTCTTTAAGTTAATGAAAATTAATACAATTCAAAACATAATAATTTTTTTGAAAAATAGGAATTAATAAAATTCTATCAAAATTGATAAAAATTAATTAAAATTAGAATTTTATAAAAAATAATAAAGAGAATAACTATATAGAAATTGTTGTATGGATATGAGGGGATTAGTCTTGTTCCAACTCGCCCATTCCTGTCCCCAACTTGGCAAAATATAAGACCAAGGTAAGGATAGGTTAGCTCGTTGCGTTGGGTTATGGGGGTGCCCCTCCATATAAAATAATATTAATATAATTTGAAAATTAATAAAAATTAAAAATTAAAAAAATTAATAAATTCAAAATTCAAAATTGTATAAACTTTTTAAAATATAGGAATTAATAAAAATTGATAAAAATTAAGTAAATTTTAAATTTTAAATAAACTAACAATAAATTATTATATTAGAATTTTTTTAATGTTAAAAAATTCTTTCAAAATTCAAAACTTTATAAGTTTTTTGAAAAATATTAATTAATAAAAATTCATCAAAATTGATAAAAATTAAGTAAAATTAAAATTTTATAAAAAATAGCAAAAAAAGAACTATATAGTAATGTATGTGTGCAATCTAGGGGACTAGTCTTGTCTCCACTCGCCCCTTCCTGTCCCCAACTTGGCAAAATGTAAGACCAAGGTAAGGATGGGTACGTTGGGTTGGGTCGTGAGGGTACCCCTTTGAATAAAAAAAATTATATTAATAAAATTTGAAAATTATAATTTTCTTTAAGTTAACAAAAATTAATAAAATTCAAAACTTAATTTTTATTTGAAAAATAGGAATTAAGAAAATTCCATTAAAATTGATAACAAATAATCAAAATTAAAATTTTATAAAAAATAATAAAGAGATTAACTATATAGCAATGGTTGTATGGGTCTTAGGGGATTAGTCTTGTTCCAGCTCACCCGTTCATGTCCCCAACTTGGCATAATGTAAGACCAAGGTAAGGATGGGTTAGCTCGTTGCGCTGGGTTGCAGGGGTGCCCCTCCATATAAAAGTAAATAAAAAATATAAAAATTAAAAGTCACAAATGAGTGAATTTGCTCCTAATTACATAAATTGCATAAAAATGTTCATGAAGTAATAAAAATAGACTAGAGTGGGTTTTCAAAGAATAATATGATTTATTGTATTTAGGATATTATCATCAGCAATAGATGATACAACACGTTATAGGTAAGGCGAAGAAGACTACACAATTAGCGTAAATGAAGAACCTTTACTATAATCATGTATTGTATCGCTATAATGATTGTAACCTTAGTAATATAGGTATGAAAACTATTAAATATGGTGGATTCCATTGCACAAACATGTCTGACTATGTTTCTTGTTGTGAAGTAGATTACTTGCTTTTCCATTACAATCATCTCAAGAGTCTCTACGAGAACTACTCTCCTTTGAAACCACATTGTGGTAACGCCTTAAAATAGATACATGCATACTATATGGGGAAGTGTTTTTAGGGTGGGTGTGTGTAGATCCCTCATTTATTACTAGGGCCCCTTGATGGGAACAATTAAAATGAAAAGTGAGGTGGGGAAGGAGTACCAAGTATAGATGCAGGAATTATCTTGATACGTCCAGATATACTATGCAAGTACAACAACCCTTATTGTTTGCATATGACCTAAACGGTACATGTTACAATATATCTATAGATGCTTTTTAGATTTATTTGTGAAGCTTGACATGTTGCTCTGAATTCTTGTAACTACTTTTAGTTTAGGAACGCTTTTATGTCACTCAAATAACTCATTCACTATTTATTTTAAAATGCATTAATGCACTTATGCATTTATAGAATTCAGTATAAATTAGGACCCCAACTTACACAAGCTTTTTGACATCACACTACTGTAGAGTGGGAGATCAAAATTGAGAAGGGCCAATAGAGATCTTACTCAGGAAAACAAGTAACTCAAAATATCACACTCAAACAATGACTAAAATTGGTAGTTTCTACCACATGTGGAAATTTACAACTAAGACAATTGGGAAAGTAAGCACAATAAAATTGGAGACCAAAGGTAAAATAATAATAATTAAGACATTAACATTCTTTCAAAGATACATTACTAATTTACACAATGTATTTAAAGAACGTACGAAGGATGTTAAACCATTTGATAATGAAATGCTAGGAACACTGTACCTAATAAGAGTCTAATTGTAAACTAAGCACATCTACAATACATGTTACTTGATCTCATAGAAATTACAATTCCATAAATACCCTCATTATTAAAGTGTGGTTTTTACAAAATGCGTTTACTTAAAAAAATTATGTGTCAAAACCCTCCGTTCACATGTACACTAGAAAAACCAAAAATTACAACAAATTGGAGGCCAAATCAATCTAATATTACATTCATAGTCAACAAAAGTATGCAACGAATGGTTAATTAAAAAAACAACGTCCTTTTCATAAGATCACATAAGATATGAGATTTTTTTTATAGTGCTATGAGATTAAATATTTAGCATTTGTCCAACATCACATTATTAGGAATGAATGAATTCTTTTGTGGATGACACCTTTAGATACCTTGCCTATAAATATCAAACTCTTTAAATACTATATAGATGAGAAAGATTTAAGGGTATTTGGAATAATTTAAGAAATAAAAAAATATATCATAGATTCACCGAGACAAACTAACACGTCTACAATGAAAATGGTGTCATAATTGAAAAAGGGATAATTAGATATATGTCATTACTTATTGTTTCTGTAATCAATTTACTAAAGCTATGGGTAATTTTTCTTTCTCAACTGTCAACATTGGTGTTATCGTGAACTCTTTCGCATCCCTCGACCTATCAATACCCTGCATTCCGCAATTCTTTCAACCATGGGTTTCCCTCCTTGTCAAGTTGAGCCCATTTGTGATCCAACATGGAAAGAGTACACAAACATATGGAAGGTTCTAGAAGTGGATGGATTCACAGATTTTATACAAAGAATCAAAGGACATGATATCCAAAATTCTCTTAACTTTTCTCGAAAGTTGAAGGATATGGTAATCACTTTCAGGGGGAAGGAATTCACCATTGCTAGAAACGTGATCTCCTTCATTACGGGCTTAGGAATGGATGGCATAACATTTTATAGGAACAATTTTTGAGAAGGAAGCTAAAGAGAAGTGGTTTGTGGAGGGTGATGAAGTCTTAAAAATTGGTAAATTACGGTTGTTATGCTCTTCTCTGCCCCCTCCTTACAATGATGTCGCCAAGATGATGGTCATTTATGTTACTTTGGAAGGCTGTTATTCTATGTTGCCTCTTCATTACCTTGTCCTGTTGATTCACTTCAGGCACTCTGCTAAGGTTAGTCTTTCTTGCTACATCTTGCATTTCTTAGAAAAATCTGTTTTCGGAAGTGCAAGCCCATGTTAGAGCCCTTCCCTTGCATCAAGGAGTTATATTCCTTTCACATCAGTATATCCATGACGTAGCACTCAATGACCTTGTTCCCCGCCATGTTTCCCCCTCCTCCCAAATTCCCATCTCGCTCACCTCTCCCTCCTAAAAGAGTGTTGTGTAGTATGGAAAAGGGAAAACAAATTGCAGTCGAAAGCCTCCTGAACATGAGCTACTTTGCCCATGAACCCAATCTTAGCATTAACATGCAAACTCAACTGCAACACCAGACTAATGCGATAAAAACCATTGAGGATAATGTAGACTTTCTACTCATAGTTGGCAACATGAACGAATTGAGCTCCACAGTCCCTACCAAACTAGAGGAAAATATTGACAACATTTCAAAGAGGCAACAAGACATGGAGAAGACAATGCAATAGATGGTCAATAGACAAATCAACTAATTAACCATGCATAAGGATTTTCTTGATTTCATTCAAATTCATGTTAAGCAAATTTGTGAAGTTAGGGAATTTTAGAGGAGATTTGGATAGAGGGTAATTCCAAGAAGAAGGCCTTAGCTAAGGACAAAAAGGACTCAAACAAGAAAGTGGCGCTTCACCTATTCAAGGCCATGTAATAATCTCATAAAGTTTTCTCAAATAATTATCTTTGGTTTTTTGTCTCATTATGTGTTTTTGCGGTATTACTGCTGCTGTTGAGATGCATTTTGGTTGTTGTTGGGATCCTTGTTAGCAGTCTATGCTTGCCATGATTTTCAAAGTTCATTCTAGCTAACTTAGGCTCTTTTGCTGGGGTGTGGCCCCCACTTATCAAATAACCATTGCTCTATCTCTATTATTTCTGGCTTTTGAGCCTTTTGTTCCATTGGGTATGGTCCCCTTTAAAACCATTTATCATTAATTAAAAGCTAAGAAAACATTATAATTAAAATTTAAAATTAAATTGAATAAAATAATAATAAAAATAATTTCATTTAGTAGGCAGTCGATAATCACTGAAGTCACCTTATTTTAGTGGGCTCCAATGTTTATATTTTTTTCTTCCATGGTCGTGTAGGTATTTTTTGTTGGGAAAACCAACCTTTGAAAGATTTGTAGTGGAGATCAGTTTAACCTCGGTTGTGGAAACGCCTTCGTAACTCAACTATAAAACACCCCCCTTTTGAAAGATAAAAGAGGTACACTTGCGATCTACTCAAAATTTGATAGTCGTTATCCACATAATGCAAGTGTACCTCAATGTTTAAATTCTCAATGACATCATCGAGAGTGAGCTTTCAAAAGGCACTTTGTTAGCTCATGTGCACAACCTATCTAAAAATCCCCTTGACAACATCATATCTTAGTATATTTGTACATTCCTACGATAAAATAATGAAAGGTATGCAAATTGTTGATTGGAGCCATAGGGCTATGCAATCAAACAATGAAAGGTATACAATTACATCACTCTGCACTTTCTTACATATAATTTGCACAGAACTGGACTAAAAACTGAATAATGTCATTCAGGCTAGGCTTCACTTCGCCCATATTCGTGGAAAGCATAACGACAATCCAATCAATCATGTAATCATTTATTGAGTAGTGGGCTGATTTTTTGTTCATGTAAATGCAAATGAATAAGCTTTGGGGTCTTATTTGTTTTCTTATTAGGATATATTTGATGGTTTTTGTCACTGCGACATGCCTTCCTAAAAGGTGTGGAACGTGAATTTGAGTTTTCCTTTGTGAATCATAAAAGGGAAAGTCAAATTCATGTTTCCACACCTTTCAGGAAACATAAATCATCGTAAACAATCACTATTGTATCATAATGCGAGACTACAATTTTTTCCTCAAATTGTTTTCAGAACATTTTATATGTCGCTGGATAGTTGAAAATCTCTTCCAGGTCTTGCAATGACTATGCACCTAGATTTTGTATTGATGACAAAAAAAATGGATCGTCTTGAAGAGGTCTTTGTACAAAGTCTACTCGGGAACTTGCTGGTCAGGGATTCTAAGCTAATACAAACATATCAAAGTATTGTCTCGTTTTGTAAATAGAAACATTATTTTCCCAATTAATTGCATCGACGTCAGGAGAATATTCAACCCATATGTTTTCATTCATACCTGCAAGTAATGGACAGGTAAATAAGAATTCAAAAACATTGACATCATTCACAGTTGGGTTTTGACCTTGAAACTTATTGGATTTTTCCCATTTTTTAGTTTGGTCACTTTAAGTGTAAATTGCACTATTGTGAATAATGTGTGCAAGATTGAGACAATAAAGTGAAACACAAAAAATATTTTTTGGATCTCACAATTTGAGCAATAAAAAAGGTGTGCTATTACATGTAAGTATTTAATTCTCACTGTTTCATTTCCATCTTTCCACTGATGTCTTCAGATTTTCTAACAAATCAAACATCATCCATTCAAAAATATTGACGACATAAAAGAAATAAAATTAAAAAATCATAGAGATTGACTACCAGATAAAATATACCTGTCACTCATATGACTAATTGTTGGATGTGCTCAATTACCAATGATTGTTCATGTATCCCCTATTTTCCAACATTTACTCGAGCTTAAAACTAAAAATGAGGCTATAAAGTACTACATGAAGAAAGCAATGTGGTTGTGTTTCGACCTTAGAAGCTATTGAATTTTTCCCACCTTAAGATTAAATTGCACTCACATGAATAATAGAATCTCAGTCTAAAACATTTACTCACTAAACAAGTATGGCCAACCAGTGGAGGGGCTCAATTATCAATGATTTTTCCTGCATCACTTGTTTTCCTACAATTACTCCTTTAAATTAAAGGGGGATACAAAGTGATCCAAGAAGAAAAATTTTCTATTGGGTCTCAAATATGAGACCTTTTGGATTCCTTAAATTAATATGAGCCAAATCCTGACAAAAATCATTCCTTAAAATAATATGAGCCAACTCCTGATAAGGGGAGTAAAGGGAATAAGTTGGTAAGATGGATTCCTCCTTCTGAAGGAAGAATTGAATCAATTTTGATGGAGCGGAAAAAGGAAATCCAGGTAATGCTAGGTGTGGATGTATCTTTAGGAACTTAGCTGGCCAACATATTGTGGCCATGACCTTTGATTGTGGCGTTTCTTCTAATACCATTACGGAAGTTATGCCTCTTCTATTTGTTTTGTGTGAGGCTAAGAAAAGGAATTTGAATCGCTTATGAATTGAAGTTGATTCCAAGGCTATCATTGATATGACCCAAGAGATTTCTCCTAAGGCCTGGCTTTCGAAGACTATATGGTCGAATATTGAGGCAATTTTGCCTTCTTTTTTAGAGGTTAAATTTTCGCATACAATGAGGAAGGTAATAAGGTGTTCGATGGTTTAACGAATAAAGGGGTTGGTTTATGGGCCAATCTTCATTTAAGTTTTCAATATTGGGATTTGAGCTTCCCAAATGATATTTAGATGATTTTGGGAGGTGATGCACATATGGTGTTGGTGGAAGGAGGTATATGATTGAGAAGGCCACCTTATAATTATTTCATCTCTTGGTATGATGTCGGTTGAGTTGAAAGATTGTGGCAGAGATTTAGGGCTGTTGGATAGATTTCCTGCATAGCTGAAAAACTTAGGCAGTCATGAGATAAATCTCCCTCATTTACCGGTGAGGATCCCATGTAAGATTTGTTAATAAAGTATGCTAGTATCTATTTAGGGGTTTTACTTTAATCATGAAGCTCATGAACCATAGTTGTATAGTTTTGTAACAAGTAAGCATTTGTTTAAACAAATGAAATATTTAAAGAGGAAGGAAGTAATAAAAATACAGGAAAGAAAGAGGGAAGATGTGCAACCCAATCAATAGATTAGAGAGTTGATTAGATGCACATAGACATGACCAATAGATATTAACACTCATGATTTTCAGCAAAGGCAACTTTCAAATCTAGATCTAAGATAAAAAGAGTTTATAAATAGATCTAAGACAATAAGCTAGAAACAAAATGCACCGTGAGACAAAGTTCTCTGGAAATTTTCTCCTTTCTATTCCTTTGTTTCAAATAGCTATCAGGGGCTTCAGCACAAAGTCTAGAACACAAGAATGCTGCTTACAAATTCTAATCTTTTAACCCGTAGGTTCTTCCTCTACTTATAACATGTAGAGGGAAACTTACAATTAGGAAGCTTTTAGTTGAACTGACACATGTGGAAGTCGGAAAGGAAACAACTAGAAATCTCCCTCTTGGAATTCCTCTTTGCATGATTTGCAATTGGAGATAGAACATTTTATTTTGCATGTCTACCACCTATTTCCAAGTAGTTGAATTTTTAAAGTAATGACTTTTAAACCAATCACTTAAGTTTTATCATTAATTGATCACTTAATTACTTTGTCGGAGGAAATAAGAGAAAGAAGAAGAAAGAGGAAAGCTACAATCTTGTCCTTTTTCATATTCTACATGCAGCTGATTCTTTTGCCTTTGATTCTCACCAAAATAGATATGGAATTAGATGCATCTGGAAGTGGCTAGATCTAGAAGAAAGTGACTGTGATTTTCTTGTGGGTATTTCGTTTGACATGTCTTCCCTCTTATCCTTGAAGCTTTTGCAGTTATTCTCTTTTATATGCATCAATGCAATGTTTGCTGTAAATAACTCATCTTTTTTTATTTTTAATTACATATGAGAAATTAAAATTTTTGGAAAGCACTCTGGGTGAATGCAACTTCAATGAAGGCTTCAACTGGAAGATTGGGAGAACATGCACAAGGTCCTGGAAGGAATTCTCCATGCACTGACTTCTTCACGAGCTACATTCAAAACAAGAGGATGAAGCCTTTGCAATTATGGATATGGATCTGGATCTGAATTTGGATGTTATGCATGATTCTGTTGATCCTTTTCTTTCGTCATGCTTCGCCATGTCCAGAGAATTTTTTTTCTGAGAAACCCTTTTTCTTTTTTATTCGGCCAGAATTCTTTACAATCGGTGCAGATATAGAGATTTCTTCAAATTCGGAGGATATGTTCAATGTATTGGACATTAATTTAATCTCCCTTTCTCTTATAAAGCACCGGTAATGAATTCCTGCAATTAATTCAGACAAAGATGGAAACCAGAACATGAACACTTGATTTTAATTATAAAAATATGCATATATCAAGCCTGCTGCCCCAAAATTTGATGTTTTGTTTGCATGCAAAGCAAGCATAAATTTTTTCAACTTCACTTGAGCATCTGTACCACTATGCAGATAATTAATCAGACTTAATTCAATCTCCTTCAAACCTATGCGCCAAACTTTGAAGCCTTCTAGAAGTAAAAACACCTTCTTCTGTGCAAAATTCCTCCTTAATTGGGTGCCAAAATTGTCTGGGCTGCACTTCCTTGCTAAATAATTAATAACTCCATTAATATGGCAGCCCATGCTTATATAACCTTCATCATTCTATAATTAATAATTTCCCTTCCTATTTTCGGCAATTAATTAATTAAAAATCATGCTTTTCTCTTCAATTTGGGTGTCTATTTTATGCTTGCTCATCGCTGCCATTAAATAAATTAAATTTATTTAATTATAGCATGCTACATTCAGTTCACTTTGTCTTGTCTTCATGCATTGACTTTCCTTCTATTTATGGTGCCAAAATTGGGTGAATAAATATTATTAAATGCATTGATTATTCAGCCAAGGTGGGTCGCACTTTTTGGCAAGGGTGAATTCTAAAAATAAGAAGTCAACTTCTTATGGGAATTTTCACCCTGCACTGTAGCTCTAAAAATACCTTCTTCCACTTAAATGATTTGACTTTCATCACGGGAATTTTTACCCTGCAAGGCAGGTAAGAAATTCTCGACGGTGCTTTAAGTGATTTTCTTTTATAATGGGAAATTTTACCTTGCAAGGCAGGGAAGAAATTCCCGCTTGCCTGCCACATATAATATTCCCATTACAACTTAACTGACTTTGACTACATGGGAAAAATTACCCTGCAAGGCAGGTAAGAAATTCCCACTTGTAGCTTAAAGTCTTCCTTCAAAAAAGTGTGACTTGTATGAAAGATAGCTCTTTTCCAAAAGTATGAGTTGCATTGTGACTTCTGCCTTTAAAATTGTGTGAGAATTCGTGACTTAGGGAAGCATGGAAATTGGACGCGGAAGATAGCCTTGAAAATTGTGACTGGCATAAAAAACAACATTTCTTTCCTTTTTTGGATTTTTGGAGAAGAAAACACAAGCATGGAATAAAATTTGCCATTTTTGGAAGGGGTCTGGGAAGATGTAGCAGCAAAAATTTGCATGTGTCGTAACTTTCATTATGTGGCTCCATTTTAGGTGTCATTTTCTCTAAAAGTGCATATCTTCTCGAGATCTACACAGTGATGGCAATATTTTTCTTATTTCCATAAAATCCATTTATTCCAAAAAAATGTGACTTGCCTAGGAGAGGCTTTTTTTTGTGTGCGACTTCATATTTTTAGAGAAAACAAGACCCCCTGTGACAAATTCCTTCTGGCATGACATCCGTAGATGATCTCCAGATACTCCAGGAAAGAAAATAAACTGAACTGGCAAAGGAATTGACCTAGAGAAATTTCACAGAAAACAAAACGGGAAAACACCAAAAACGTGAAACATTGCTAGAAGTCACATATAAAGCCCAGGATTCATTCCTGGTTAAAACCCTACTAGTATATGGGAATATTGACATGTAAGACCACAATAGGGTTAAACTGGAGCACATTTTTCCTCAAACGGGGCTCAGAATAATTAAATAAAAATTTCCCGCAGGCAAACCCCAGCAACAAAATATAACAAATTTGGGCATCTAGGTATTTGGCAAAATTGGATAATATAACTCTCTGGGAATATCTTGACACAATACAGACACTTTCTGGCAATAAAAACAAAAAACGACCCATTATTTTAAAATTACGATTTTTTTTACATGGGGTAGTCTCAGATTTTAGGATGAAATTTGGGGACACCAAGGGCTTTGACACATGTGAATTTTTTATTGTTTTTGGTGTAGGTATGTGTATTAAAGGCCGGCTAGTGGTGAGGTGATATTTATCCCTCACGTCTTTTTCTCATCCTTCTAGCATGCTTTCCTTCCCCTTCGGTTTGGTATAGCTTCATATTCTTTCAGCATGGCATCAGAGGATGGTCTGGCTGTAGGCCTGAGCCAGAAGAGGCGTTGGGCTCAAATTGGGGAGTCTATGGGAGATTAGTTTACAGATTGGATGAGTAGGAGAATAAAGAATGTTGCGATGCGTTGTTGGTTGGAGAAATTCTGGACAGTGTCAAGGAGTTTTGAAGATGAAGATGAAGAGGGCGAAAATAGTTATATAATGCGGAAGCTTATGCTAGATCCTGGGCAGTCAATTGGGTGTCATAATGTCTTTGATGTCACAGTGTCGCAAAGATAGAGCTGTCATACTATACTGGCAGAAACAACAAATTTTTTTGAGCAACAGTCGAAATTATTTAGTTTAAATAAAATGACGGTTAGTATATGTGCATGTAGGGGGATATGTAGGGGCGGTGCAGTTGAAAGGTGCAGGTGAGAGTGTTGAATCCAGATGAAGAATATGTGTAAAATTTTGGTCTGAGAAACACAAAACATGCCATTTATTTATACAAGAATTAATATAATTATACAAGTCAATGCATGCTTTCATTTTTTCCAACCATGTGTACATGAATTTACCTTGAAACGTTTCACAGAAATAAGTTCTCCTCTATTCACTTAAAGATGCTTATCATACTACCCATTGCACAATTTTTTTGGTCATATTCTTTTTTATTTGGTTCTCATGTTTTTTTAAATGGTATCGTTGTACAATAATTGTCAACTAAAAAACTTACGTGTTCCTTTCACTATATTGCTAGTGTAACAAAATATCACAATTACATTATATTTTTTGTTTTCTTTCCTTTGTTTACATTTCACTTTCATGATGATAGCACCCCTCGATATTTTCTTATCCACTGACTCAATACACTAGAACACATTGAATTGCTTATTTGTTTGATGTTTCTTTTAAATAATTCTTATATGTGGATATCACAGGGTAGAAATCGGGGTCAATATCAGAGGACTTGATTTGTGGGCCTATTTTCGTAGTCTATTTGGAAGTTTGAGTTGACAAAAATACTCATATTAGAAAATTCATAATTACGAAATACGATAAAATTTTAAAGATTTTCCATATTTTTCATCCAACCGTATATAACTTTGTATTTTTGGTGGTAAAATCTTAAAATACAAGATTTAATAAATTTATGTTATTTATTATTATTTTATTCCATAAATGTTTAATTTATGAACACCTCCAAGATTTATTAGTTAGCAGCTAAAAGGAATTTAAATTTTTAGCATTGTTTATAAGGTTTTCAACAGTCCCTAAGAGATTAGTGAGATTCTATTTTTTATGAACCATATTTTTTCATATTTGAAGAACATCACTTAATACTCTTTGTATGAAGGCTTCTACCTTGAAAATCATTGATAGACATATGAAAGAGAATTAATTTTTTCTTTAGATGTGTGACTTTACAAATTGTAGATGTGGAACCTGACAGTAAATATATACGGTCCGAGAAATAATTCCACAACCTACATGGGTTACCTTTGCATCTCCTTAAGGAAGTAATTAAATTGATAGGTGTTTTATTTAATGGGATGAAGGCTTCTTATTGCTTACATGTTTGTAGGAAATCGACCGCTTAAATTTTTTTACCGTATATGCATTGAAATCAAACAGACATCATGTTTCTTTTTCTTGTGGCTGTCAGCTTTTCTGCAATGACAATGATCTTTCAAATTGGACAGCTCATTGCTTGTCTGACTTGGAAAGGAAGGTGCATCTAGGTATTCAAGATTATATTTTCTTGGAATATTCATTCATGTTATTTGCTTCAAATTACTCTTCAAATATATAACGATCTTCAGATCGTAGAGCTCTACATGCAAGCTTGTCTTGAGATTTTTACCTTGGAAAGATTTTCCTAGGGAAATAGGCTCTTTGAGTGGCTCAATATCATTGTGGGCTTTAAGTTATCTTCTTCGCATCCATGAATCATGATATGCATGATGATTAGTTCTTGATAGTAGAAGACAAAGAATGATTTATTCAATGTGTTCCACTCCAAACAAAAGAGCAAAGCCAAATATAAAGGTTGCAGAAGAAGGAGAGGAAGGTGACAGTTATAACTTTCCACCAACAAATACATAACAACAATGTATTATAAACTAAACTAATGCTAACATTCCCCCTTAATACATTGCTCTTACAAATGTACCCCCTAAACAAATCAAACTTCACTTTGCTGAGAGGTTTGGTGAGGATATCTGCAACCTGAAAAATCAGTAGGTTAGTACTGGAGCTGAATTTGGTGGTTCAATACATGTTCACGAATGTAGTGACATTCGACCTCAATATGCTTTGTTCGTTCATGAAAAACAAGATTCTTCACAAGATTTAACACACCTTGATTGTTGCAGTGAATGATGGGAGGTTTCTCTTCAGGAATCCCTATATCTGAAGGAATGC
The DNA here is from genome assembly GCA_019776745.2 of Taxus chinensis. Lineage (NCBI taxonomy): Eukaryota > Viridiplantae > Streptophyta > Pinopsida > Cupressales > Taxaceae > Taxus > Taxus chinensis. Next base: position 257,661,089 of record CM034147.1, on the reverse strand, counting down.
GACGTAACCAAATCGCTTCACACACAGCTACTCATGTAGTGCAGTATTCAGCCTTAGTGGATGAGAGAGCAACAATAGTTTGCTTCTTGCTAATCCATGAGATAGGTCCAGATCTGAGATGAAAAACATACACTGAAGTGGATTTCCAATCATCAGCGGATCCTACATAGTCTGAGTCTATATATCCATGTAAGAAGAACTGAGTGTTCTTCTAATACTCTAGACCAAACTCAACTATACCTCGGATGTATCTCAACACATTCTTTGCTACTATCCAATGACATTTCTTTGGCTCCTTCATAAATCTAGCGAGATAGCTCACTGGAAAGAAAAGATCTGGCCTGGTATAAGTCAAGTAAATGAGACTCCCCACAAGCTACCTGTAGTGAGTGCCATCTACCTATGGTGAATCCTAGAAACTAGATAATTGCAAACCTTTTTCCATAGGTGTGGACATTGGTTTACAATCTGACATTCCATACTTCTCCAAGAGTGTCTTGGCATATTTCATCTGGGAGACAAAGATATGATTCTTCTTCTGCCATATCTCTAAGCCAAGACAGTAGTGAAGTAGCCCCAAATCAGTCATGTCGAAGGATTTATTCAGATCATTCTTTACATCATCTACAAGATTGTCAGAACTTCATGTGATCACAACATCATCTACGTACAAAACCAAAATAACAATCTCTGTTCCTACCTTCTTGATATACAAATGTTTATCTGAGGGGCTACGAGTGAATCCATGCTACAATAGGTGATCATAAATTTTTATATACCATGCCCTAGGTGCTTGTTTGAGTCCATAAAGTGACTTTATCAGACGACATACCTTGTGTGGTTAATTTTCATCTATAGAACCTTTAGTTTGGGCCATGTATACTTCTTCTTTGAGATCACCGTTCAGAAAAGAACTCTTGAGATCCATCTGTTGAAGTTTCCATCCATTTTTTGCTGCCAGTGCATAGACAAATCTAATGGTTTTGATCTTCGTTGTGGGTGCAAAGGTCTCGTCATAGTCAATTCCTTCTTGCTGAGAAAAACCCTTTGCAACAAGTCATGCTTTGTGTTTGTTAATTGAACCATCTGCCTTATTATTTGGTTTGAAAATCCATTTGCATCTAATGGATTTCTTACCTGGAGGCAGATCGACAAGTTCCCACGTCTAATTCTGAAGTATGGAATCATATTCAGTATCCATACCCTGTTTCCACTGTGGTTGGTCTAATGCCTCACGAACAGTGTCAGGTTCGGTGCTATCAACAAATGAACTCATGAGTGCAAAAATTACCTCATGTCTGGATTGACTTCATGTTCTGACTCCTGTAGAAGTTCTTGGAAGTGAGTTCAGGTGTGCATCCCCAATAGTATTCTGGACCCATTTCAGATGTTGGTGTTGCTACTGCTGATGTGAAGATGTGTTTTCCAGTGTGCCTAGATCAACGAATAAGTCTCCACTTAGCTCTTCTTATCTATGAGAAGAATCATCTTGCCCATCATCTAGATGTGTGAGCAATCTATGTGACGAGGTCAGTACTGGATCTCCATTGTGTGATAGAGAGTCAAAGGATGACTCATCACACACCACATCTCGACTCTCGTAGATTTTCTTCATCTCAGGATCCATGAAACAATATGCATTTGAGGTAGTACTATACCCCAAGAAAAGACATGGCAGTGTCTTTGGATCAATCTTCTTCCTTTTCTTATCTGGAACATGCATATATGCAGTACAACCAAAAACCCTCAAATGATAGATAGAAGGTTTACGACCAGTCCATACCTCTTCCGGTGTCCTATTCTACAAGATCTTCATGGGTTCCTGGTTGAGTAGATACACTGCTGTCTGGACTGCTTCTGCCCAAAACTCATCCTCCAACTTGGTGGTGGAGAGCATACAACGATCCATCTCCATGACAGTCCTTTTGTGTCACTCAGAAATCCCATTCTATTGGGGCGTGTAGGGTGCAGTCAGATGTTGCTGAACGTCATGCTACTTTAGGTATGCTAAGAACTTCTTCGACACAAATTCCCCCCCTAGATCTGAACAGAGGAGAAGGAGAGGCTTCCCAGACTGCCTGGTGGCTAGCTGGTAAAATGCTTGGAAATTGGTAAATGCCTCACTCTTCTTCTAGAGGAAATATACCCACATTTTCCGTGAGTAATCATCAATGATGAGCTGCAAGTATTCAAAACCTTGGAATCTAGCTGGCAGGGGTCCACATAGATCGGTGTGTACAACCTGAAGATGCTCTGTAGAATGATAAGAGATCTGTTTGAATAGACCTCTGTTTTGTTTTCCCGCAAGACATCCTGAGCAAATAGGTAAGGAATGAGAGAGTGGACGAAGCACTCTTACCATTTCCTTAGCACTGAGCTGATGCAGAGCCCTGATAGAAAGATGACCATATCAAAAGTTCCATAGTGCAGTGGAGTTCACCATTGAAGCAGAAAGAGCAATGTTAGATGAAGTGACCGCATCCAGTACAAATATATGGCCCTTCATAAATGCTCTAGAAATAACTAAGTCTCCCTGGGAAATGATGCAGGACTTGACCCCTTTCTGAACAAATAATTTGACCTGCATTTGATGATTAAGAAGCTGACTCACAGATAAGAGATTTGAGGTCAAACTTGGAACATATAGCACCTTCGTGAGTGTACATCTTCGTGTCCCAAGAGGAATTATGACATCACCAATCCTCGCTGCAATATACTCCTGATTATCTACGATGGTGATTCGATCTCCAGTGGGCCGGTCACTCAGGGTATGGAACAACTTCTTATTACCAGTCATGTGTTTTTTGGTGCCTGAATCAATCAACCAGACAATTTCTGATGGCTGCGAAGTCTGTGAGACTAGGACAATGTCCGGATGAGTTGTTTCTGGAACCTCTTCATCAGAGGAGGCATCTTGCTGAGCAGTAATATGACCCTTCTGCGTTTAATTATGAGCATGCCATTGGGATTTCTTGGAATATCCTTGTCTAGAAGTGCTCTCTTCACCAGAGTTTCCATGCTTATGACCGTTGTAATAATAGTTCGCAGTCGTGTGCATATTCGTGGAGAAAATGTGGCACCATCGATCCGCCTTGTTTTTCTGCTACTTCTGGAGTGGCCGCTGAGAAGGTTGTTGATATGGATGCTGCTTCTGATTCTAGGGGGCTGACTACCCTTTCCAAGGCTTGTTGCTATGCTTTTGCCTCGTGATGAGAGCCTTGTCTTCGAAGGCTTCTTGAACATTATGAATGGCTTCTTCCTGCTAGAGATAATTCACTAGTGTGGCAAAACTCACCTCCTGTTGAGTGATGGTCAATGTGATGATCAGTGTCTGAAATCGAGAAGGAAGAGCTCGCAAGGTGAGTAGGACTAGTAACTTATCATCCACCATTTCACCAAGAGCAGAAAGTTTTACGCTTAAATCGGCCTCATGCCACAAGAAGGCTTCGACTGATTCACCCTCATGCATACTCATCGTGTGAAGCATTTATTGAAGATACAACATCGTCATCAGATTCTTGGCTTCATAGACAGTACACAATGCGGCCCATGCCATAGAGGAAGTGGTTACTTCCCGAATGTGAGGTTGAACCTCATCAAAAAGGCTTAGAGTGATAAGCATTAATGCTTTTGCATCGGCCTTTTCATACTTAGCCAACAGATCGGCGTATGTGGGAGGGGCTTTCGTGCCAGAAACAATCCCCCAAAGATCTTCAAACTGAAGAATCGTCCGGATCTTGGTTTTCCATGTGGTGAAATTCATCCCTTTTAGCAACTAGGCATCCGCCAACAAAATGTGAGGTGTAGACATTTCCAAAAACTAAAAATTGTATTTTATTTATTGATTGTTCAAAAACGGTTACAAATCCTTACCGAAGGAACCTGTCATGAAGATGGGCTCTATAAGATTGTGCAATGAGACACAGATGCTCCTGTGGGCGTTCTACTTCGCATTCACCATCTGCATCATAGGTGCGCTCCAATTCTTCATGGATTTAGCGTGCTTGATAACACACGTCAAACCAGAAATAGTCGAACAATCCTTGATTCACCAATTCATCAAATAATAAGTTCTTGGTATTCAGCAATTCATTGAGTAAGGCAAAATAGATGCCGGTGGTGTCCTCTTGGGCTCTCAGAGGTGACTCAGCAAAAGGGTTGCTCGCAACACTCTCCGCATCAGAAATGTGTGACATGTACGTGCCCTCTTGGCACTCTGCTGGGGAAATCACGCTGGAAGGGTTTGCACTTGGCTCCTTGGCGTCACACAGAAGAACCTCCTTGCTTCCAACATTAACATTCAAGGGCGTCAAAATTGTACATAGAATAAGATTCGATTCCAAGTGTAGATGTTTCCAAGCATGTCAAAATCAACAGGTCACTGGTCTAGACATAGGTAAGTTCCACGTCCCAGCTAGCAAACAGGTCTCCAAAATTTGATCCATATAGGTTGGTGTCACTCACGAACAAAAAAACACCCAAGCAAATGGAATGGTCATGGAGATACTAAGAAGGCTCACGCTTGGCTGAAATGCAGGACACATGCACTTAATCTTCCCACGCAGGAAGCGAAGCAGTCATTCTAACCGACTTCGATAGTCCTGTCAGGAGATTTGAAAAATGGTTTCAAAACTAAACACTTCCTCCTGCATTCTTTGCAGATGTCAATGCAAGAACAAAAACACTCCCATGCTCCTTCCTTAGCGGCGCTTCCTCATGGCTCACCAACACTCCATGCTAGGCTTTTGCCCACACGGCTCACACAAACCTCCATGCACAACACAGGACCTTTACAAGCTCTGACACCAATGATAGTAGAAGACAAAGAATGATTTATTCAATGTGTACCATCTCCAAACAAAAGCGCTGAGCCAAATATAAAGGCTGCGGAAGAAGGAGAGGAAGGTGACAATTATAACTGTCCACCAACAAATACATAACAACAATGTATTATAAACTAAACTAATGCTAACAGTTCCTTATCTCCATGTTCACCTTCTTTGTTACATTTTTGTTTTCTATGAATGCCTTATTCTACTAACTCTACTCTACTTGGTTCTCGATGTTCTATCATCTTGAACCTACATATTTATGAAATCTTGATCTCTTTGTTTCGATCATTTCTTTTTTATGGAACTCAAAATTATGCGATGTTGGATATCATTATCATTTCAGTTGCCTTAGGTTGCCACAATCCCTTAACCTGGTTCAGACTCACTACATGGTAAAACCTATGTTATTGTTATTATGGATTTTTTTACCCATGTTAATTTGAAAACCTACTCACGTAACCTTGAAATTGTCACCTTATGATCTCATATTTCCCCTCTCGTCATCTCTATATATTCAGTGCTCAACCTCTATTAATGTTTATTGTATCTTGGGTGTAAATTTTAGAAGATTCGATCTTGTGTTTGTTGTATTTTAGTTTTGTACTGGAGCCATTTTTATGTCAGCATTTGAAGGAAGAAATGAAAGAAATAAAAAATGGCAACCATCGTAGTGCCCCTGAAACAACGTATGCTTGTGCAGTCACTTATTGTTTCTTCAGTCTCATTTTTATACTGTTTTTCTTATATCATTGACAATCCACAAGGAACATCTAAAAAATTTAGATTGGCATGTGTTGGCGATAAGGATGTGTCAACTCTAATATAATCACAAGAATTGAAATGAGAGGAGGAAATCACATCGTTTGTTTGGATCCTGATTTGGTTGGCCCTACCTCTGTCTCAATGAAATGTACAATTTTACATGCTTGAGAGAGTACCTTCAAGAAGTTCTAACCTGAATTTAGAAGAAAGACAAAAACATTAAGACAATTATCATCGTTATCTTGCATAAAAATTGGAGAAATATGGATATTAAATATGATCAGTTAACTGCCATAATTTTTCAAGACTATTTACTTGATTTTTTGAAATTTATTTTCACATCCACTAATTGATTTTCCACCCGTATGTATTCATTATTTTATTCCATAAATACATCAATCCTATTTGAGGTTTAGAAATATCCAGCCATCCTCTTGTTATGGTTTCCCTTTTCTTGCCATTAATTCAATCATCTCTTGGTTGTGTATTCCATATCCTCATTTCCATGGGTAATAAGAATTTCTTCTTGTATAATAGACTTTTGGTTAGCTATCCACCCCATCTCTAGAGTTTCCTAACACATCAAAATTCTCTCTAAAAAATATTCAGGATATATTTGTCGTAGTATTCATACACTGTCTTTTTTCATACTAAAAATATGAGAGACAATAACTTACTCATACATATTAATTAGAATATCATAAAAGAGTTAATCCATCATTATTCTAGAATCATACCATTACCCTCTATAATATCAACATGGCATATATTTGCAAATAGGTTAAAGGGTTTGGACTCAAAGATTGGATTACAAAAGATTGTCTTTTCGTTGGCATTAATGTTTTCAAACAGGTCATTTGATACAAGAGTGTGGGAAACCTAAGCGTAAAATTATGGGAAAAGCTTCATGGTGGAAGTATTATCTTCCTCCTCACTATATCATCAAATCCCCTTCAGTTCGTGAGGAAGATTCATTTTCTGAAAAAAGAACCTCTAGGGTTAAATCTACCCCTGTGGTAGAGTAATCTTCTTAGGTTCCCTAATATGGTTCACATACTTTAGAGAAAATTCCCCATGTTTCAGAGGGGTTGGTTAAGGAGAAGGAATCTCCTCCTTCGCCTACTAAGGTTTTGCTTCAACCTATTTCTTTTATTGATATTATTCTTCCATGTGGATTTATGGGTTTATCCCTTTTTTTCGGTTACTTGAGTCAATATTCTTTGGCTCTTTGTTGTTTGTTTTTTCAGTTCCATGTGAGCTTCACTATTATATATTTATTGTAATGGTCCTTGGAGCCTTTCCATCAATTATTTAATAAAATACATTATTTGTACTTTTCAAGCGTATTATTGAAAAAGTATTGTAGTTCTTACAAATTATTTCATAAATATATGGGTAAGTACACCAATAAAGGGGGTCAAAAAGCGGACAAGAAAATGAAAAATGAGAAAAACGTGATCACATTACGTTTTCTTTGGTTCGGTAATTCACAAACCTAAAATGAGTATGCATTATACTGAACTATAAACAAAAAAGGCCCAAGCCCTATTCATTTTATTTTCCCCCAAACGTGAGTTTGACAGAAAAACCCTGCACTCACGTTTTATTTTCAGCTGCATCTAGCTCCCACATTTGTCTGAGAATCACCATGAAGATCAAAATCGATAATGGCACCACGGAGAAGATGTAGGAAAAATTATTTTCTCTAAATTGGATTAAAATTCGGTAATTATATAATAGAATTTGAATTGAATACTTTTTTTATTGTTATAGTTCCACTTCATCCACAACAAAAACCTACAATTCTTGTGAAGCCTCCTAGCCCTCCTATAGTTGTTGAACATCCCCCAGCTACTTAGGAGCATTTATCAGTCCATATAGTGGAAAATAGGTTGAAATTAAGGAATTAATAAAAAAATCAATAAAATGAGGGATTCCAATTCTACAAACCCCCACCGTGCCTCTTTTGCAAACACATTGGAGGCATTAGTGGCATAAGTTAACGCAACAATGAGTCAAATTGATCATTGAACATCTTATAGAGAGCATTGTAAGGAATATTACACCAACCATTTTTCATTTGTGAATGTAAAGTAAAAATAAATTATAAAAGAACTCATATGCACCTTATTTACAAACCCCCCGAATCTAATTTCCTATTCCGTTGTCATGCAAACAGTTTCCAATCAACTGGTATAATAGTGACTTGATTAAAAATAATTTTTGGGACCGATGGTGGATGGTGTTTGATTTTCAACCTTGCAATAACAACAAGGTTCCACATTAATTTTTGAGGAAAATCTATTGTGAGTTTATCCTTAATGAGATCTCGAACTATTTTGATTTCAGGATTTCTAGGGTCAAGGAAAAGGTTGTGCATAGGATCGACTAGGTGCACAACATGAACCTATTCAGCAAGGTAGAGTCTTGTACTATCTGAGCAAGTACTATAAGGGCAAGATAAGAAATAGAACCAACGACCTCATTCAAAGGACATACCAAGTCAGGTAAGCACACTGAGCCATATAAATAGAGTAGTGATATTGTATAAACCCTTGAGCCTAATACAAATCAAAGAAAAACCAAGAAAAGTGCTACCCATTGAGTAATAATGAAAGGCAGAGCTAGAGTAGAGCCACTCTAATCAGTCCAAGCCAAAGCAAAAAAAACAAAAATCCAATTTTGAGCTCGTGCCTAGATTTGAAGCAATAAGTTCAATGCGAGTTAAACAATGCAAAGACATGATGATCATAAGGTAAGAATAAATCACCTCTAAACACTAAATGACCATGTTAGGTAGATCTAAAACAATGCACAAACACAACAAACTGAGATCTCTACAGTGGAACCCCAACTCAAGATCCAACAATGAATGAAATAAAAAAACCTTCAAACCATACAAATTTTGAGTCTCCTTTTAATGGTGGCCATGACTATATCAGAGCATATCAAAACCTGATCCCAAGGTGGAGACAACAAAGCTCAAAGGATTAATAAGCAGATCCATAAAAAGGAAGAGTGAGGAACTAGAAAAATAAACTAACAACCTTTCAATGAGAAAATCCAGCTCATAAACCTGAAAAAGGAGCTCAATACAAAGATACATGATGGCCAATTCAAAATAAAACCATAGAAACTAGAGATTCCATGCACAAAAATTCATGTCCTATAGAAAATTTGGCAGGGCCTCCCCCCTTCCTCTAGAACCATTCAAAGTTTTCAATGCAAAATGAGGGTATCTTAGGGTTACAACCCTAGTTTGGATTGGTTAACCATAGGGTTGGGATAACCTTACTTAGTTAATCATGGTCAATGGTGAGTTAAGACCATATGATTTTCCCATCAATCGAGTTTTTTTCTATTTTCCATCAATGATTATATGCATGTGGTGCAATAATTTTAGCCAAGGTAGGACCAAGGCTATTACTTTTGCATGAATAAGGGTCCAAATTTTATAATTGATAAAAGATAAAACCAGATAATTACCCATGATGAGAACATGCATGTAATCCAAACAGGGAAAGAGACAAAGATAGCTTTTAAAAATAAAGTAAAGCCAAAACTGCTTTCTTATTTACAAACTCAACCATACATATACCTTAATCCTTACAAATAAGAAAGGTTTACTAAGTCAACAATAGGATGACCAAGCTTGAAAAAGGTCATGAAAAGCTATTTTTAGGCCTTGGAGCCTCAAGCAGGACAATTTTAGCTTTTTATTATTGAAATTGTATTTATTTGCAAAGAAGAGATAAAATTATGCATGTAAAGGCTAAAATTAGATTTGTCTCCAATTAGCCATCTTATCTATTTTTGGATGATCTATTTTTAGCTGAGGGTCGTGTTATATTTTGCTACTTATACCTTACTTGTGCAACTCCAAAGGGGGGATTATGTCATTATGCATACTTGTATGTAGAAATAATTGTACTTTTCCACCTCATTGAAGTAATAAAGACGATTTTTTCCTTCAATTGAAGTTTTGTGATGTGTGATACAACATGTTGTGTGGTATGTTTTAATCAATCATTATTTCCTTTAGATGCTCATATCTTTCCAGTACCTCCATTTAACTATTTTATAAATGTTACAAGTCGCGTAAGTGTATATTAATGCCTTTGTGAGTGCAATATCCATCATAGAACACTTTTAGCAAAGTTTTTCATTCTTTTTGCAGTCATTAAGTGTACTTTTGTGTAAGTATAGGTCCCAAAACATTGTTATATCAACATATTTATCCACTTTCCTTATGTTTGTGTTGTTTTCTCTCCCTAAACCTCACCAGAGAATTAGTTTAGGTGATTATGAAGGGAACCAATCTACTTTGGAGGTTCTCCTCAACCTGAGGCACCCATAACGAGGATTTCTCATTGTTCCGGCCAAAGTGTAGAGTCAAATTGCATTTCCAAGTCAAGTGTGTACTTCATACTAATAAGATGCACATCACCACTACTATAGTTTTGAAGATATCAACTAGGTCAAGGAATATAGCTTCCTTCAATTCCAAACTCACCAAGATCCTTACTTTAAACTATTAACAAACGAACAATCCTCTCAAACATATTCAAATTGGTTCAAGTTAGCAAGTAATTGCATTCATATACATATATATATATATATATATATATATATATATATATATATATATATATATATATATATATATTAGGTGTAGAACTATGTGTGGTTTAAGGAATATTTAGAGTAGTGTTGACATATGTGGTGCATATATTACACTTCAACCCAAACAATAACCATATTTTAGGGTCTCACACCCATAGTTAGGGTTTGAGGTTGATTTTAACTAATTAAATATGGCTTTAGGATTGTGTAACACTTAGGTTTGGACAAAAAAACCATTTATAAAACACCAAAGGAAAAAAATGTTGCATAACCACACACTGAGTAGGTACATGAATGTACAATAGGTCATAGATTGTATAACTATTATGAAGATTTGTATGGTCCTAAACTAGGTCATCTTCTAGTTTCAGTTTCACTAATGAAGCATCTTCATCATCTGCAATCTTAGATTCTCTAGTCTATGAACCCAAATCTCTCTTGTATCATTATGTGTAGCTAATTACACCTTCCTTATTTTGTTTTATATCTTGTAGCATATTTTAAACACTTGTTGTAAGTGCCAATATGTTATTATAAAATTTTGTAATTAATTATAGAATTTAATTAATTAGAATAAATCCTAGTTTCAAACATTACATTCCTTTTTTAGTTTTTTGTGCATTCAATATAATTCTAATCTTAAGTAACTCTTAAAAAAGGGTGTAAACACACTTGGTCATCCCATGTCTTAAACTCACAATTTGGTCAATCAGGAACCCTATCGTTCCTTGGCATTTATTCACTTTAGGATCACTTGTGGGACGAGGTTGGCACATTTTGGAATGAAGGAGAAGAGAAGAGAGCTTCATACAAGCATGACCAAAGTCTTTTCATACCTCCAGACATCCATAACCGGCACCAATAGATCCAGAGGTATTGCACTCATGGTAACCATTTCGGGAAGCATTCTCGCGGTACTTAAACATCATTCCTCATGATCAACCGATCATCACCATCTAGCCATATTTAACTAGCACCATAGTAAGTATACTTCTTAACCAACATCCCTCTAATTATCTACTTGAGTCATTAAGTTCTTCTACCACTATGGATCATTTATACTTTAGCACTCTCATTCCTCTACCATTTACCTTCCTTGTTAAACTCAACCATTCCTCACACCCACATCGTGGATAATGGACTCACCTTTATCTGACTGTTCTAGATATTGTGAGTAAAATACCTAAGGTTCCCACAGAGTTCTCCACCCTCCCATTGACAATGTCTCTGAGTAACCTCATATCAACCTCTATAACAGATCTTTAAGTTTATTTCACTCTGACCTTACCGACATCCCTAGTTACACATGACCATTGTCGGTCCCTTTTAAACTGGCATCGGCTATACCAGACTGACATTGGTCTTTGTGTTTAATAGAACTTTGGTAATAACATTGAACCTAAGATTACCTTCATCCAAGTGACCTAAAAAACCTAGACACCTGACCCTGACTCCATTTAGATCTTATTATAGTCTAGCATGTAGCTGATTTGATTTTCTTCTCATATTTGAAGTAGATACCTAAATCATATCAAATACAGTAGGACATTGTTTATTTCTTGCATTAAGTTGTCCTTAAATAGTGGATTGAAAACCATATAGGAAGTATCACACTGTCCTGGATCTAGCACATGCTAGGTAGTCCACTGCCATATGATTGTTTAACTCTTCTTTTGTGGTCAATGATAAAATTTCAGGTAGTTCCTCAGTCAAAAGGAAGCTCTCACAGTTAGCATTAGATTGAGAAGTCAGAATGTGTGCATCAAAACCTCCAACCGACCAACACGCAACAAGTAAGCCTCCTGGAACCATAACATTATCTGTTTACGTCAGCATTCAGAGACGTAAAGAAAATGGTAGAGAACATTTTACCACACCCATTGTGACCCATCAGGTGTTTTGTTGCATTTATTCATTCCTAGGTGAAAGTTGTGTGTTTGTTTCATGTCAAAAAGCTCTATGAACATTAATTTTACATTATCCTAGAATCATTCTTCCTCTCTTTATTTTCTAAAATCAATTGATTTTTGGTGCTTTAAAAAGAAAAAATTGCTTCTTTATTTTCACATTGCTATCAGTGACTCAACATTCCATTCATCATTGCTACATTGAAAACCTGGGATATTTTGATTTAGGGTTTTTAGAGGCGTGAGGCTCCAACATTTTGATCCTGATGCATTTTTAGTTCACAACCGATCTAAGGGGAAACTATATTTGGTCAGTCACTCCCCAACCGATAGTAGACACAACCAACCGTAGAAAGCACTGTCTTTCTTCTTCTAACCAAAATGTACAAATCTGAATATCACACCATTTTCATTAATATTAATCTTACCTGGGAACGTCTGTCAATGATCACATGATCAAATGAATGACAGGTATTCCCACAGCTGCTTATTATGTCTAATCATCCTAATCAGAGAGCTAATTTCCTACCATAACATAACTTGAAACCTCACCTTAGATATCCTTCTTCGTAGTACCTCTTCCCAACTAGAAAATCTATTCTAAATTCACATGGTTAGTTCTACTTACTTTAAGCTAAACAAACATTTAGTTTATCACTTTTAGAACATGCCTATTATTCTCTAGCATTCCTCTTGACTTATGTTTTGAGGTGTGAGACTACAAATCTACATTTTCTTCCACGAGCAAAAACAAACTTGGCACCATCGTAGATTGCCAAGTATTCTGACTTTTTCTGAGTATGTCAAGGGACCCATCTCTCATTCTTAACCGATTTCTAAGTTTTATCCCAAAATCGATGTTAATTCACAATAGGAACCATTTTGGTTACAATTTATCTCACATTTCATAGTAACCAGTTTCGGTCCAGCGAACTTCATCGGTTCAAATCTACCATCATCGGAGGAGAACCTAACCGGTGTCAGCTGCATTTCAAATATATTACCTGGAATAGCCTTTCACTCCTTACATTCTCTTTTTGACATCCATCAGTGATCACCCTTATGTTGATAGTTTCTATCATACAAAGTTTCCCCATTACACATTCACGACAATCATGTTTCACTTCTGAAGCATGGTATTTTTCCACAGTAACCAAAAATCAATTCCTTGTGACCAACCATCGGTTCCCCATCAAACCGTCATTTGTCAACATGCACCATCGTAAGTGTACTGTGTTTGGTTTTCAACCAAACCATCATCGATTTCAACCTCCTAGCCTCTATTAAGTCTCTGTTCTACCTATTTTATCAGTTTCATTTATAGAATACAGTATTATTAGGTCAACTCTTACCACATGGTGTTGACTGACCTGTAAACTAACACTCATATATTCCACGCCATGCCATTAACCACTCACCTATATCCGATTGTTGCACCACCTATGATATACCTAAGTCACCCATGGATTTCCCCATCCTACCACCTTTTTTCACAGGAAACCTCAGGAGTTCATGACCTCCTACGATCAGAATCCCGTAATCTTACATTTCTATCTTTCACCACTCGACCCACTCAACGTCAGTTACCTTATGACAGTTGATACATGGAATCCCTTTTTAATCTCATCATGCCATTTTACCCATACTGACATCAGCCCCTACTGTTCAGTGTAATACCTTAACCTAACAACCTAGAACCTAAGAACCTTCATCCAAGTGACCTAATCTGCAACCTAGAACCTGACCCTGACCTTCATTGACCAGTACCCTGAGCAATTACCCCATCTGCGCCCATTATCTCACATATAATTATAGCCTAGCATGTTATGATTTGATTTTCTTATCATATTTGAATGAGATACCTAAATCATATCAAATACATTAGGACATTGTTTATTTATTGCATTAAGTTGTTTTAAATAGTGGATTGAAAACCATATAGGGAGTATCACACTTCCTGGATCTAGCACATGCTAGGTAGTCCACTGCCATATATTGTTTAACTCTTCTTTTGTGGTCTTGTTTTCTATTTCAGGTAGTTCCTCCTAGCCAAAAGGAAGCTCTCACAGTTAGCATTAGGATTGAGAAGTCAAAATGCGTGCATCAACCTCCAACCGACCAACACGACAGGTATTCCTCCTCAGCCCATAACATTATTTGTTTCGTTGCATTCAAAACGTAAATAAAATGGTGAAACATTTTACCACGCCTTGTGGGACCCATCAGGTGTTTTATTGCATTTATTCATTCCTAGGTGAAAGTTGTGTGTTTGTTTCCCTTCAAAAAGCTTACACATTAATTTTTGTTTTCTAGAATCATTCTTCCTCTCTTTATTGTTCTAAAATCAATTGTATTTTTGGTGCTTTAAAAAGAACAAATTCTTCTTTATTTTCACATTGCATTAGTGAAACAACATTCCTCTTCCTATTCATCACTTGCTACATTGAAAATAATATTTCAATTTGGGTTTTTAAAACACTTGCATTACATTTTGATTTGTTGAATTTTTAGTTCACATTAAAATAAGGGGAAAATATATGTTGGAAGTCATGGCCAGCCGATGGTTGACATAATTGAACCTGAAAGCACTATCTTTCTTCTTCTACCAAAATGTACAAATCTGAATATACACATTTTCTTAAATTACATCTTACCTAAAACCAAGAACGTCTATCAATGATCACACGATCAAATGAATGACAGGTACTCCCCAACTAGTTATCTATGTTTAGTCACCTATCAGAGAGCCCCCCCCTACCATAACATAACTTGAAACCTCACCTTTTAGATGTCCTTCTTCGTAGGACCTCTTCCCAACCAAAAAATCTATTCTAAATTCACATGGTTAGTTCTAAATAGCATAAGCTAAATAAACATAAGAAAATCACTTTTAGGATCATGTTTTTTCTTAGCATTCCTCTTGACTTGTGTTTTGAGGTGTGAGACTACAAATCTACATTATTCTTCTTCATTGCACACTCCACCATCGTAGATGGAGTATTCTGACTTTATCTGAGTATACCAGGGCCCCATCTTCTCATTCTCATATTTATAAGTTTGATTCTTCAAAAAATTTAATTCACAAAGCCCAGTTTCTTCATTTCTCTCTCATTTCATAGTAACCAGTGTCGGTCCAGTGACCTTCATCGGTTCACATCTGACCATCATCGGTTAAACCTAACCGGTGTCAACTTCTGGATTTCTAAATATATTACCTGGAATAGCATTCATCACTCCTTATGTTCTCTTTTTGGCCCTCAGGGCACCATCCTATTCCCCTATGTTGATGTTTCTATCATATATGGTTTCCACATTACACATTCATCAATCTTGTTTCAATTTCTAAAAATGGTGTTTTTCCATAGTAACCGACATCAGTTGTTGTGATCGACATCGATTCCCCATTAACCGTCACCCGGTCAACCTGACCATCGTTGCTGTCTGTGTTTGGTTTTCAAAATCCAAACCTTGACTGATTTCACCCTCCCAGCCTCATTTTTCTCTGTTCTCACTATTTTTTATTTCATTTATAGAATACAGTCTTATTAGGTCAACACTTATCCACATGGTGTTGACTCACATATAAACTAACACTCATATATTCCACGCTAACCATCAACCACTCCCACCTAGTCCCTCACCATCTTGTATCCTGTCACCCATGGATCTGACCCCACCTACCACCATTGCCACAGGAAATGAGGAGTTCGCATGACTCCTCGATCAAAATCCCACAATCTTACAATTCTATCTTTTCCATTCATCCACTTAGGATTCCTTAGGTCAGTTGATACATGGAATGCCTATTTCCATCTCACATGCCATTTTCCCCACTCCTGTATCAGCCCCTACTAGTTCAGTGTTACCTTAACCTACTTCACCTACAATGGTTTCGTAACTAGGCCCACACCAGCTATGACCACTGCATCTGCAACAACAGTCACACCCATAGTATCGGTTGTTCCTTCATTGACCATCTAGAGCATAACCCCATCTGTGCCCATTATCTCATATATACCAATTACAACACAACCACCCATGGTTTTTGTGACCCTTACCTCATTTCCAGAATCTTATCCTCTCCATCCCGCAGTCTCTACCCCCAATCACTACTAGAGTCACTCCGATTGCCCCACCTACATATACGTATTATCAACAACCCCCTATCTCGTCTGTCATTCATTTTGGGTATATGAACTCCATGTCGGTCCCCCATTCTCAACCTTCCTATTCAGGATCACCATACACTAGAATGCCATCCACATCACATGTTCAACACCAGCCCTCTTACACCACATGAGGTGCCCTTCTATCACAACCTACCAAAGACCTCATCAAATTAATGATGGAAAGGATGCAGAAACTAGAAGCATCAGTTTCCAGCTCATGTAATTCTCTCACCTATGATGAAATCTGTAATGAGCCCATTCATCCATCCATTCCTATTTTCCCATACCATATACATTGGGAAATGCCAAAATTCAACCTCTTCAATAGTAAAGAAGACCCACAAAAACATTTGCGGTCCTTCAAACATGAGTGTTATCTGATTTCCCATGATGATGTTTTACTCCTACAAACCTTCCTCATGTCCCTGACAGGACTTGCATTAGACTAGTATAGTGGGCTACCCATACATTCCATCTACTCATTTAATCAAGTAGCTCGAGACTTCTTAGACCACTTCTCAATCAACATTATCAAGAAAGTCACCATGACTGATCTCTATTCCACTCGATAGTATAATGACGAGTCTATCATGGACTTTGTCACTTGTTGGCACAACCTAATTAACTAACTCACATTTAAATTACCTCAAACTGAGCTCATAGAGTTGTTTACTCGGGCTTGCGCTAGACACATTTCACCAACCCTACAGGTGCAGACCTTCCGCACCTTTGACGAGGCATTCACCATGGCAAGAAAATTAGAGATTCATGCTATCGAAGAGAAGAAAATTAAGCTAAGTAACAAAAACACTACTTTCAAATCAAATGACGCTTCTTCATCTTTGAAACCCTAGAACAACTATTCAAAATCCAAAGGATATTCCAATATCATGGTTCTCAAGGATGGACCCTCTCACCCATCAAACCAAGCCAAAAATTCTTCTAATCTCTCTCTTGTCTAAACTTTACAGTTCAGACGAGAAAAGGGAAAGTACACCCCAATAGTGGAACCATATTCTTCTGTTTTGGAAAAACTTATTAAGGATGGTTCCATTACCCTTCCACCTATAAAACCACACACTAGTTTTGACCCTGATCACCCCATGCCCGCATGGTATAAAGAACATGAATTTTGCAACAATCATCGTGTCAAAGGTCATAACGATGGTCACTGCATCAGCTTCAAGAATATCATCCAAGAAATGTTAGACAACAGAGATCTAGTCTTGGATAACCCAAATGCACCAGCCAACCAAAACCTACATATCTTCAAAACACCATTCCCTAATCATGCCCCATCCGTTATCTCTCGAAATTTCACCCCGTAGAGAGATGGTTGCAGGTGTTCTAAGCTTGCAAAATTGATCTCTCTCTTTCATAGATACAATGGAAACACCTCAGGTATGTGGGTATACCTATTTTGAGGTGAGTCTCTGGTATCAAGGTTGGTTCCTTATTGATGTATCTTAAACTAATTTTCTAGGGTATGAGGGTAAAAGAAGACTGTAAAAAGATTTAAAACTGAGGTGATACACCAAACTTGTATGAGGTCTTTGACTGAGTACATGCACAATTGATATGAGAATGAATTCTTGATGCACAAGCCAACAATTTTCTGTAGAATATTAAAGGCAAACACTTTGATGTATTGAGGGAAAGTATCACAACAATACTGCTAAGTTAAACATACACATTAATATCATGCAAAAATTACTGAAATTTACAATAGGGTAAGATGATTAATCAGGGAATTCAACATTCACAAGATTAATGGGACATACACAAGACTACAAATAATTGGAAAGGAAAAATATACCTCTCATTCAGAAGGAAAAACTGGCAAAATATGCTTCAACACTCTTGTATCTAAAATTCCTCTCTTTGTGCTTTGCCAAGGCACACAATATATAGAAAAATTGACTCACCCACCCTTCCTAAAAATAGGCTAAAATTGTACTCGCCCATGCATCCTATTTTTATCCTTTATCTATTAAATAAATGAATAAAATAAAGCAAGCTAATACAAAGAGGCATTAATAGCCATTGATTACATCTCAGTCAAACTAAAGTTGACTGTCCTATTTTTAAGAAAAAGCATGGGTGAATAATTTGCTAATAATAAATATTGCTTGATGAGCAAGTCTCCTTCCTTGTGCATGCAAATCTATCTTCTTGTCTATTTTGTCCTTTTGTGAAGGTATGCAAAAATAACCTTGTGCAAGAAAATAAATACCTTTGATCTCCAATACTCACAAAAATTATTCACCTCACTGTGGGGACCACTGGGAGCACATGTGCAATCATAATCAACTCTTATTTTGTGAAAAAATAAGGTAATCAAGTCTTCAAAAGGTTGCTTGCATTTTGATGTTGACCTCTGCTCTATCCCTTGTGATCACATGAAAAATTTGCATTCCAAGTCATGTTCAATCCATCACAATCAGTGGGGACCACCTGTGGCTATGAGCACTTGTATTCATTGGGTTTGGCCACTCTTGTGGACTTAGCACATTACCATGGTTTTAGAAAACACATGGAGTTACTTTGTAAAAGGATACCATGCCATACTCAGCCACCTTTGATTAACACATGACCATGCAATTACTTGTTGGCTTTTGAATTTTGAATGGAATAAGGTTATACTTTACCTTTTGGGTGATCATTGTATGAACATGATTTGGTCGGAATTTTGGAATATTCGGTGCTCGGACTATAGTTGTTGAGATCCCATTTTGATATGTCAAATGCAATAATTTTAGTATAATATGGGCTGGCCCCCTCATGATGATGACTCACCCCTTTATCATTGTGTCGGTGGCATATGAAACCTAGGTCAAGTTTTCTTTGAAATTTGTAATTGATTTTAATCCATTGATCTCTAGACTGTTAGATCTTAGGCCGTCGATCTCGTACCCATGGTTAGGGTTTCAACCCTACAATTAAAGTGGTCGGTGGCATCTTGACCATGGTGGTTTGCATTGATTTTGGAGATCGATTTGAGGACGTTGATCTTGCGTACATTTTATTCTCTACCTTTGATTCTCTGACTGTGGTTGTGTTTCATTTAACTCATCTCTCGAGCTCATGCGGTAAAGGTCAATCACCCTTAATGATCACTTCATTTGGTTTTCTGGCTTGCGGGTGAAGCCATGGGAATTTTTTGGGCTCAACGCCATTGTTGAAGCCTTTCAAGCTCGGTTCATCTGCAAAAATGGTTCTCTATCATTCTTGCTTCTTTTGAACTCTCTGTAGGGTCTTATGGCCGTCATTGTTGAGAACTTGAAGCTTGGAATATGTTATTCTTTACTCTTTGAAAGTTTTTCTGTGAACGTGAAAACTTTTTCTACGGTTCCTTGCTCGATATTTGAGTTCTGAAACTTTATTTCCACTATGGATATTTCTTTCAGCTTCTGTAAATTTTCTGTAGAAAAAAGTGGCCGCCGTCTTTATGGGTTTGAGCTCGGATCTGTGAGATTTTTTAGTTTCTATACCTTCGTGCATATATATCTTATCGCCTCTGATCTCTTTTGAGTTTTCTGAGTGAATGGTTGATAATTCGTCATTTTTAGGGTAAGCCTTGAGCTCGGTTCCCGACTGTGAATACATTTTTTGAGTCTACGGAACTCTGTGATGTTTTTAGACACCATTTATGTTCCTTTCGAGCTTTGGTTACTTCTGTAGTAAAATAATGGCTGCCATTGTCAACCTTTGTCGAGCTCGGTTCTCTTGCTATGTGCATCACTGTTTGATGAGGGATGAAAAGTCTTGATTTCTGAGCATTGCAACCACTTTTTCGTTGCCATTTTGAATTTCAAGATACTGATACTTCATTATTTCTGGGCATTATCTTTGTGATTTTGTGGTTCCCTTGGAGATTTTGAGTTGAGACTCGTTCTAGGTCCTCATTTTTCCGCTTTGAATTTGATGATCTTTCGAGGGTTTGATAACTCCAATTTAATCGATGAGTTCTTGTTTCTTACTCTAATTTCTTGATACCCATTAATGGTTTTTTCAATCAAAGCTAGGATCTGTACCTTTCTTCCTCAAATACTACAACTTGAAACCGATTTCAATGGGAATGAAAAATTTCTGAAGTAATTGAATCTTTCTTTAACCTGGATATGCATGAGTTTTCTTATTCAAAGCTCCTCTACTTGTGTTTGTGTTCTGAACACTAAATGGGATTTGTTTACTTGCTACTTGCATTCATTCCTTTGAGTTTTTTACAAAACTTAGATGAACATGTAGTGGTTATGTATGAATGACCCATTTTCTAGATATCTATCTGCATATATATTTTCCTTTTGTGGCTCGAATCGTTGCTTTTAAACAACTTAGATCTACATATTCTTCCTTTGATATGGGTATTTACTCCATTATTTTGCTTGAAGATGGAGATTCTGTGTTCTAAAAATTTAGATGCCTTCTCCACAGGCTTTTCAAGTTCTGAGATGGATTCTCTTACATTCTTCTCTGTATGAGATTTCTGTGAGTTGATTCCTTTTGGAGCTTCCTCTAATCATTCTTCATTGTCCTGATTTTGTTAATCATGGCTCGTGGATGACATTACTTCCACTCATCATAGCATTGTTCACCATTCTCATTTATGTTTTGACATATTTGCACTCCTTAGTGAATTTCTGTTCATACCTGTAAAATATGGGAAATTACATTATCTCTAAGTCTGCATCTGTATCTTATCCTTGTCAGTTCTTATTGCTTATGAAAACTCTCCATATTTATGCTCTGTTTCACCTTTTAAGCCTCCCTGGTTGATTTATCTTGGCTCTTTGTTGTCTAGATGAGTGTATCAGAGTCATCTTATCTTCTGAACATGTTCACTTACTTTCTTTGTATATTCATAACAAATTGTTTTAAATCTTGTAACTGACCATTAAATTCTAGACATGCTGAAACAATGCTTTTGTTCTTAAAATCATACCTGTTTGATTCTGCTGGTAAAGCATGACTGTTTGATAAATTGGATCTCATTCAGTTGACTGTAATGAACTTGATCTTAATCTTTTCTTGATCTGATTCCTTGCTTAAATAGTTGTACTTCCTTGATATTTTAGCATTTATGTGCACTCATATTTGCTTCATTTGAAAATTGTACTTCTAGAATGGCTACACTTTGTACGATTACCTTGAAACTCCATTTTCTTTAGTTTTTAAGCTATAATGAGTGTTCCAAAGTCCTTCACCTTGATGACTGAAAGTATAGTTCCATTTATTTTATACTTAAATATTGCATTTGATCTTCATTACAACTTTAAAATGCATGATGGAAAATTTAAAATGTCAATTTTACATGGCGAAGCCATGTCAAAAATTTCTCAGTTTTACTTATTTTATTATGTTTCAGCTGTAATCTTATCTTTCCAGTTAACTTCAACCTTTATATTCTGATTCTTCTGCTTCACCTTTGAGTTGTATTCTGAAACATGTACTTTATCTTTGAGTGAAAGTAAGCATGCCAGTCTCTCCTCTGATCTGCACTGTAACTTCTTCTATTTCTAGAATAGCTACTGAACTTTGAGTTGCATTCTTCCTTCATACCAGTATGTACTTGTGATTTATTCCAATCTTGATGTACCATAGGATAGAAGTCATTGAACTCTGCAATCTTTATCTAACAGTGAGGACTGTAAGACATGATTTATTTTCTTCTTGACTGTAACCTGTACCTGTACACTTAAGAAAATAGTTAGAAAATATTTAGGATTTTTGGCCTCTCTTGTGTTCCATGGTTTTTCTTTTCTTCTCTCTCCTTATTTATGAGTGAGTAAATCATGTATGTTGTTACAGAAAAGTACTTTATCAGTTGTTCCTTTGATCTTCATGTAATTTATATCTCATGTTTTTAAGAGATCCATCTGCACAAATTTGGATAGTATAGGAATATGGATTAACCCTGAGCTCATAACTGACAGTTTTTCTCTTTTCTGTTTTTAGGTACAGTGCTTTCTGCCAAGCAACAGTGAAGATGATGGAACAAAGCTGGAGCTAGAGATGCATCAACTAAAACTAAATAAACCCCCAAGGAAATGATGGGTTCATTCATACTCTTCTACTTTCTTTTTCATGCATATGTACCTCTTACTTCAGTAGTGTATTTTACTTTTCAGTTACATCCCATGGCTTGTGTGGGAACATTTGAAATTCCTTATGAATAAAACATTGAATTATGAAATTGAGTTGTGTATTTCTTTCTGCATTTCAGATTTCTATATGGATTGTATGATGAATTAAACAACTCAATAATATAATTGAATGTCTTAATCATGAAGGAAAGAACCTTAAAGAATACCTGTAACATTTAGTAATGAACTCTGATTGCTGTAATATGTAGTTATGATTGTTGTTCCAAAAATTAACAATTCATCTATTCTGCAATTCAATGTCTTCATCAGGATAACACATATGTCCTTTGGGGCTTTATGTTCTTTTGTTGAAGATAGTCATGAAATTATAGACTATGTGATCTGTTACGTTTTGTAACAACACACATAGCTACAGATTTCATGTAATCATTAATTAATTCAAAAGAAACAATATGAACTGAAAGAACATCCCCTATTTTAGGTTCACTTCTCCAATGTCATCCATCGTAACGAAGTTTCGAGTTTCCCTTTTTTGCACAAGTTTAAAATTTGTCAAAAATATCTTCTAACCAAATTGGTGACGCTTCAACCAATGATAGCAATGACCGTGAAGTCCATGCTATTTTCGATGACATACTAGTTTCTTTCTAATTGCTCCCAGTCTCTTCCATAAAATAAATCCTATCCCGAACTCCCCTACCTACACAAGAACCTATTTCATCTACTCCTCCACCCATAGAGGGACCCCCTTCATTTTCTCCTTCATCCGTGAAAGATCCCATAATTATCACTTCGCCTCTTGCCTCTTAAATTACTGAGAAGTCGTTAGTAGAACCTCTCCTACCCATAGGGGACACATGTCCACTCCCTACACCATCGCAAGGAGATTCTACCTCATCTTACCCATCATCTCTTTTACCCATAGAGGATCCTGTAGAAACACCATTGCCTTTAGGTGACCATTCTCCATCATCCTTCGAAGATCCTGTTGACTTGTTTTCGGCTCTCTTACCCACAGAGTCTGAAGCTAACCATTTACCTATTTCTCAAACATATTTTACGAGGAGTGCTACTCAACGCACATTGACCCCGCTTGCAGCAGTACCATTTTCACGCTTGGCCGATTGCCTAGATTATGTTGATAGAGCCTTGCTTTGGGGACGTCTTCTATTTCCTGCTTCAACCCAAATGTAGTTGTCACTCACTAAAACCTCCATAATCTATCCAAAAGTGTTTCAAGCCACCAAACCAAACACAACCATGGCTATTGGAGCACTTTCCATGGCATTTCCCATAACCCAACACACACCTATACCCAAACACCTTCCCATGCCTATATCATCTCCCTCACCTAAACCCATCACTACCTTAAGGTTCATGTCGACATCGAACCTTACTCATCCACACATCAAATTAGAATTAGCCGCATCTTCCCAATTCAACACTAAACTCATTCTTTCCCATAAAAGGAAGACCCAACCTTCTAGGCCTCATACACTAACCTCGCCTACCACACCATTGTCACCTTCACCCCTTTCGTCCATCCTAGGACCTCACCCCTCAACCCTGGCTAAACAAATTTCTTCCACCGGTAAACTAAGAAGGCAGCAGTTCACCTCATCATCACGGCCCTCCAATATACCCGAGCGATCCACATAACCCCCACTGTCACCTGTGACCTTCTTACCACCCATACCACCACTACCTTTCATAACTTCTTCACTACCCATGACACTCTCCTCTCTTCCACTCACACATTCTACCCAACCTCTACCAACCACCTCCACCACAATTCAGTTGCCCCCCATGGGTAACTCGCCCCCTTCCACTATCTTATTTTCTTTCTACATCCCATACCCCCTGTGTCACCTTTACCCAAGAAGGTGCAACCTAAATCTAAGAATCCGCTACCATCCAATAGGGTAGTCAAACCAACCAAACCTTCCATTGTCAGTTCTTCTACCATACCTTTACCCAAACATATGCCCGTAAGACCCAAGACCACTCCACATACCAAACTAGTGGACCAACCCATTCCCCCTCCTAAAAAGCCTCTTCCTTCGCAATTAATCACACATGTACCCAAACTGACACTCACCTCCCATTGTGATCCGTTAGCAGGGTCCTATGCCAAAATTTTAGCCAATCTCCTAGAGACTTCCAATTACCACTGCTTCGATCTTATGATCCTCTCAAACCCAAACCAAAAGTGTTTGATGAAACTAAGATTTGTGCCTATCAATGTGTGCCAGGACATAATGTTGAAAATTGTAAGGCCTTGAAGACTGTTCTTATCCAAATTTTTCCTCCTAAGCATAATTTCAATGATGACGATCTTCTTGATGAGGACCCCATTCCACCTTCACCAATCTCCCCAAATATTCTTCCATTACCTACTCAGTGACCAATATCTCCATCCCCATAACCCTTTTAACGTCCTTCCCAAAATTTGAGATCAACATGGTCTATATTAGAGAGTTCGCCAAACCACCACCTAAATGTTAATGCGCCCTACTCATTTCAAAAGGCCTCTTATCCACCGCTAGGATTTTTACCTTCATGTCGTTATATCTTCTATGGCACATCCTCTCCATCTACCTCCCGTCAGATTAACATAGTTCATGTTTCCACCTGTGCTTAGAAAGACAAATGATAGGAAAAGGTAACTAGCTGATCAACCAACCCTATACCCAACATACCATCTACACCCATACCCAAAGTTACAACTCGAGGTCCCACGTATCCTATTTCTAATGGGGTCACACATTGCACAATGCTAAAAAAATTACACCAATCCTCCATCAAAATGTCTTTATATGACCTCATCCAAACCTCTGAGTCACATTGTCAATCCCTCAAGGAGGTTCTTTAATCTATTGAGGTTTTACCAAATGACCCCGCGCCCGTAGCCTCCATCTGTCCTTTGGGGCTTTCTGTTATTTTTTGAAGATAGTCATGAAATTGAAGACTATGTGATATGTTACATTTTGTAACAAAACACATAGATGCATATTTCATATAATCAGTAATTAATTCAAAAGAAACAATATGAACTGAAAGAACCTCCCCTAGTTTAGGTTCACTTTACCAATTCCATCCATCATAACGAAGTTTCGAGTTGCCCATTTTTACACAAGTGCAAAAATTGTCAACATTTTTGGCGATTCTGCAGGGAAAGTTGCCTGCTAGCTTGTAAACTAATGCCTTTCTCTTGTCCATTGGGTATGGAGTCCATAGTATGTAACCAAAATATGTCTTTCTGAAGGTCTAAACCTTTCAAAACAAAATAAAACTGGAAAGGATCTGGTAAACCAGATCATGTGCATGAATGCACTTATTGAATTGAAAAACATTACAATGTGTAGGAGCAACACTTATTGAAGGGAAATCCTACTCTAAACAGACACTGTAGGATTTTCAATAATAGTGTTTGAGAAACATACCATTCACAAGAATGGGAAGTTCCTCTCCATTCAGCCTTGAGAGCTAAAAAACATTGTGTTCTTTACAAGCTGAAATCATGTAAGGACCACTCCAGATTGTATCGAACTTTCGTGTGTCTTCCTTGATTTGCACAATCAACATCCCACTTCAACACAATATCTCCTTCATTGAAGATTATGAACTTATCCTTCTTATCGAAAGTATTCTTCATCCACTTCTGATTCTTTTCCATGTTTACATGAGCTTGATCTCTTTGCTCTTGTAATTCCATTAATTCTACATAACGAACATGTTGACAATTTTTGTACTTGTGCAAAAAATGACCAACTCAAAACTTCATTATGATGGATAGAATTGGTGAAGTATACCTAATCTATGGGAGATTCTTTCAGAAAATACAGTTACTGTTGAATTAATTAATGATTAGATGAAATCTACAGCTATGTGTGCTGTTACAAAACATAACAGATCACAAAGCCCCGAACGAAATCCTCGAAGGACAACTGTGTTGTCTTGATGAAGACACTCGAATTGTAGAATAGATGAAGTGTTAGGTTTTGGAGCAACAATCATGACTACAAATTATAGAAATCAGATTTCATTACTAGATGTTACAGGTATTCTTTAATGTTCTTTCCTTCATGATTAAAACATTCAATTATATTACTAATTTGTTTAGTTCATCATACAATCCATATCAAAAAGTAGAAATGCAGAAATAAATACACAACTCAATTTCAGAAGTCAATGTTTTATTCATAAGGAATTTCAAATGTTCCCACACAAGCCATGGGATGTAACTAAAAACTAAAGTACAACTATTGAAATTAGAGGTACATATGCATGAAAGAGAAAATAAAGGAGCATGAGTGAACCCATCATTTCCTTGGAGGTTTCTCCTTCGGTTGATACATCCTCATCTTCATCTTTGTTCCCTCTCCATCTTCACTTCTGAAAGCACTGTACCTGAAAAGAAGAAAAGAGGAAAATCATCAGTTACGAGCTTATGGTTAATCCATATTCCTATACTATCGTAATTTGAGCACATGGATCTCTTAATAACATGAGACATAGATTACTTGAAGATCAAACAAGTATACATGATTTACTCACTCAGAAAGAAGGAGAGAGAAAAAAAGAAAAACCATGGACATAAGAGAGGCTAAAAATCCTAAATATATTTGAACTATTTTCTCAAGTGTGCAGGTACAGGTTACAACCAATAAGAAATAAATCATATCTTACAGTCCTCACTAGAGATAAAGATTACAGAGTTAAATAACTTCTATCCTATGGTACATGAAGCAGATGAGTCATAAGTACATGCTAGAATGAAGGAAGAATGCAACTCAAAGTTCAGTAAGCTATTCTAGGAATAAAATAAGTTGCATTACAGAATAGAGGAGAGAATTGTAGACAAAAGTACATGTTTCAGATTGCAACTGAAGAACAAGAATCAAAATTTAAAAGTTGAAGTTAAATCAAGATAAGATTACAGCTGAAACAGGATGAGAATGAATTCTAAGAAATTTTTTGCAGGACTTCACCATGTAAAATGGACATTTTACGTCTTTCCATCATGTTATTTTAAATTAATACATGCTGTAAAGGCTATATGTAAATCAAATAGTAATGCAGAAAGCAAAAAATGCATGGCATGATCAAAGATAACAGTTATCATATTTCAGCCCCAATAATAAGCCATGAAGCATCTAAATGAACTGTTAGAGTGCCAATTTAAGTTACAAGTGAACACTTTAATGCTGCATCAGAACAGATACAAAAATTCTACAATCGCGATGGAGTACAACTACAACAAGTGAAGTAGAGTCACTTTTTTGAATATGAAGTCATAACAACAATGTAATCAAAGAAAGATTCAAGACACAAGTTTGATACAAGGTTTACATGGTTGCAGAACAAGTAAAACACCCAAGTAACAATTAAAAAGGGGCATACCCTAAAGATTTTGATTTACAATTAGGCCATTCCAATCAAGTGATGCTATTTAAAATTGATCATTTTATACTTCAAGTATTCATAAATTCAAGCTCAAAGAATCATTCAGTTACAAATTAATGGATAAGAATACATAATGCAACAATGATAATAGTACATTTTTAGTCTACAAGGTTTCAGTGTGAAAACAATCAGGTATAAATATATCAAAAAAGGACACAGTCACAAGGTTCAAGAGATGATCAAATGACATAGTATTTATTGAAGTAAGGTCCACAGTTACAAGTAATGAACAAGCCTGATCTTTCCATCAAGAAGCATGTCAAATCTTAAGGAATATTATTTCACATAGTCTACATGCTATCTCAAGATTACCATCATGAGTTATGAACAAGACAGAGTCACTATGGAATAGCACATGAATATACAATGCACAAAAGAAAATAGTGAACAAATGTTATGACTAAGTGAAATCATACAACTGTAACACTATCAACTCAAAGATAAGTGGTTTCAAGTGAGAATAAGATATGGTTACCATAAGACCTCTAACAAGTAATCAAATCTTAGAAAATCTCATAGATAATGTTTCACAAAATAAGCGACAACAACTCGATGCTACCAAAATCATGTAAGGGTAAATATAACTTGAAAATTGAATGCACAGTCATATGGAGAGACCAAAGATAGATATGAAGATGGATGTACAACTTTTTAGAAAGGGTTATTGAGTCACTCAAGAAATTCTTCATGAGTTGAAGAGATAAAAAAGAATGAAGGGGTCTAGACTACCCATAACGGTAAACATTATGATCTGGTATGTTTTGAACAAATAATCCAACACCCATTTGTTATTCAGGAACCCACAGGATCTCATAATAGGAAACATAAGAGTCTGAGATCGAGATATCATGTCATGGCCGAGTTGGAAAAAGTATTTCAAGTAGTTGAAAGAAGTTAGAATGCAAAGCTTAATCAAGGTCAATATCTAGGGTTTCCAGAAATGGCTCAAGTATAGACTGAGAATAAGCTACATATCCTAGTTTTACATTGCAGAATCAGGGCCAATGGGTCATCAAATCAGAGTAGGAAGATCAAAAAGAAAAACAGTTTTTATGCATTAAATCGAATTATGAGACAGTCTAGATTGAATGGTGATTAGATCTATAACCAAAAGAAAGCGACCCATAATAGTTTTCAGAGCTTTAGGAATCCCCAAAGGAACCACGTGATCAAAAACTCAATGTAAAGGAAAGTGAGTTATCAGTTTTGAAACGCATTCATATCCAAGACTAAAGACAATATTGAATTATTTCAGAAACTCGTTATTCCATTTGAAATCAGTTTGCTAGTTGTAGTATCCAGAGTGAGAAGGGTATAGCTCCTGGCTAGAAACTTCGGAAAACCCATTAATGGGTATCAATAAATCAAAATAAGGAGACAAGAAATCACTCAAGAAGGTCGATAATCAAACATTCGGAATTTTCAAGCTAACTACAATGATGAAATAAGAAATCCCTATGCTACATGAAAATTTTTGAACTCAGGTAGTGAAGCAGGAGCAAGTGAGGAATCAAAAACCCAAAATGGTACCCTTTAGAGCTCAAGAATCCCCAAACGTTGACACCATCATAACCACAGGGAAAATGATTATGGAAGTTTCCACAGAGCTCGAGTGCAAATGAGAAAAATTGGCCAAGTAACAACCAAACTCATGGAGATCAAGCTCAACTTACCATTCACTCATCAAATATTGGTGGCAGAGGCATAGTCCAAACAGAAAACTCATATTCAACATCAAGAAAGACACTCATGGATGGATAACAATGAAAGCTTTTACAGAACCAAGACCATAAAAGAAATACACAAGAACTCAAGATCCATAATACAGAATTGTTGCATTAGAAATTTGAGAGTTCAGTTCCTAGAAAGCCAAGCTTGCAAGTGAAACCTATCATAATCCTTGCAATATAGCTGTCAAAGACACTATCTACTTTGTGAAAATCTGAGCTCAAAGATCACGGAACCCACAAAATGGTGGAACCACCCATCAAATAGGCTTACTCACATAATTCCTCCATAGAGAGCATCAAACAGAGACATAAAGGTCCATATAAAGATGCTCGGAACTGAGCTAAGAAATCTCTAGAAAATGGACAATACACCGAGCTTTAAAAAGATTCAAAAATGGTGTCGAATCAAAATGCTTGCAAAGTTTCCAGGGACCGGAATCATGCCCTAAATCAAGCCCAAAATGTTCAAAATGGCAGTGATCATTAAGGTCAAGTGATACCTTTACCACACAAACTCAAGAGAGATGAGTTAATGAAAATCAACCACAGTTAAAGATTCAACAACCAGAGATTAGGCAATTTTGTACACAACGATCAACATCGCTCAAGTTGATCGAGGTCTTTAATCAACGCAAACCACCATGGTCAAGATGCCACTTACTACTTTAAACTACTAGGTTGAAACCCTAACCATGGTCAGAGATCGACGGCCGAATGAGATTCAATTGGATAGGAGATCAATGAATTAAAAAAGGTGATCAACAATATTCAAAGCAAATTGTGATGATCAGAATATCACCCACAATATAAAATGCTAAGGTCCAGAAACCCCTAATCATGGCCTTTTTTAGATCAACGACCACGAATCAAAATGGACACTTTGATCAATGCTCAGAAATTTGATCACCAAAAATAAATCAAAATCAACTTGACTTAAAATACCACCGATGAAGCATAAGGAAGGGGTGACTCATCATCATGAAGGGGTCAACCCTTTTCATTAAAAAATTATTTGCATTTTGACTTATCAAACTATAGTCCAAGCTCCAAATGAATCAAAATCCGACTGAATCATGTTATGCAATGATCACCTGAAAAGGTAAGGTTAAACCATGGTCTATGTCCAATCAAATGCAAAGGTGGGGCCGACAACTATATAATATAATGATAATCAAAAATGTGGTAGACCTTATAATATGCCTAGTCCACAAAGGTGACCGAGTGTATTGTGGTGACTTTTTAAAAACAAAGTGCCCTTATCTTATTTCAAAACCAATAATGTGCTAAGTCCATTAAATGATGGCTCAAACAAATGGAGACTAATGATTAAGTGCAAGGGTGGTTCCCACTTATTTGATGAATTGATTATGACTTGGACTGAAAATTTTCATGTGATCACAAGATTAGACAAAGAATGTCAACATCAGAGCCTAAGCTTGGAGGTGGTCCCCATTAAGTGGATATTTGGATGAATTATTATTGCAAGGTATCAAAATAATGTAATTAATTTTGCCCAAATCATTCAGGGAGTTAATTTTGGCATGCCTTCACAAAAGGACAAATATAGTAAATAGAGCTCAGAAATCTTTATGCCTTCACAAAAAGACAAGAAAATAGAAATTTGCATGCACTAGGAGGAGACTTGCTCATCAAGCAAGATTTATTATTAGCAAATTATTCACCCATGTTTTTCTTAAAAATAGAACAGTCAACTGCAGTTTGACTGTGATGTAAATAAAAGGCTATTAATGCCTCTTGTACTTAGTTTGTTTTATTTTATTTCTTTATTTATTATTAAATAAAGGATAAAAATAGATGCATGGGCGAGTACAACCTTAGTCTATTTTTAGGAAGGGTGGGTAAATCATAATTTTATATATATATTATATGTGCCTTAGCAAAGCACAATGATTGTGTAGCTTTGGAAAAGAACAAAAGAAGACTTTTAGATACAGGAGTGCTGAAGCAATTTTTCTGCCAGTTTTTCCCTTTGAATGTGAAGTATTTTCTGCCTTTCCAATTATTTGCATTCTTGTGTATGTCCCATTTAATCTTGTGAATGTTAATTACCTGATTAATCATCTTACCTTGTAAATTTCATTAATTTCTGCTAGATATTAATGTGCATGTTTAACTTAACAATGTTGTTGTGATTCTTTTCCCTCAATACATCTGAGTGTTTGCCTTTAATATTCTGCAGAAAACAGTGGTCCTTAGCATCAAAAATTCATTCCATATAAATTCTGCATGTACTTAGTCAAAGACCTCATACAAGTTTGGTGTATCACCTCAGTTTTAATTTCATTTTTTACCATTCATCTTTTACCCTTAAACCATAGAAAAATCACTTTAGGATTCATCAATAAGGAACCAACCTTGATACTTGAGACTCACCTCAAAATAGGTATACCCATAAACCTGAGGTGTTTCCATTATATCTACGAAAGAGAGATAAAATTTGAAATCTTAGAACACTTGCAACCATCTCTCTACAGGGTGCACTTTTGAGACATAACATTTTTTTACATGTCAGGTGGGACCATGAATCAGATCTGCATGCAAGTTATAAATATTCACAACATATCTATGACAAATTTACAACAGATAAAAGTTACTTTCGGGACAACAAGCTGTAACAATTTTTTCTAAAAGATTTAAAGATCTATTTGGCGACTTCGTAGGGCTAATTTTAGACCAGTATTGCAGCATGTTCCATGCCTAAAGTGACTACAAGATCATCGATAAGAGGAATTCCTTCTGAATTTATTTCTTTACCTTTGAATTATGTAAGAAGGAGAAGATTTGGTAATACTTTACCTTATAATAGGCCTGGTTTTGATAACCCTCCTCCTAATATTCCTTCACCACGTATCAATTTCTCTATTCAGATATGAGTTTTTCAAATGGCTATTCAACCACCTAGAAATTTTGTGACCTTTAATAATGGCAGCCCATTAGTAGTCCCAATTTATCATGACATCCTTAATGTTGCCATGAAAAGTTTTCCATCATTCAATGGTGAAAATCAGGGTACACCTACAAGAGCACATTAAAGATGTTGCAACCTTATGTGCAATTCATAATATCACTCATGAAGATGTAGCTTTAAGAATTTTAGTTGCATCCCTTAAAGGACAAGCCTTGCAATGGTATAGAAATCTAGAGATTGGATGCATAAGAACTTGGGATGATTTAGGTGGTAAATTTCTGAAACAATTTCAAGATAATTCATATCATTTATCTCTCATAGAACAACTGTCTACCATTAAAAGAGCTCCCAATGAATTTATGTCTAGTTTCAACATCCATTTTTCCAGAACTTGGGAAAGAATTCCAGCAAGTGTCAAGCCTCAAGTTGATCATGCTTTTCTTTATTATCTTAGGGCATTAAACAATGATATTTCAACTATGATTCATTCTGTGGGAGGAGAGAATCTCCCAACAGGCTAGGATATCACCATCCGAGCTGAAAATAGCCTTATTCAAGCTAGAAAATTAGCACCAAGGCCTTCAATGCCTTTTTTGGCACATTTAGCTCCTCTCGCACAGCCTATCACAATTATAGAACACACTTTTGTACCCCCATCAGATGATGTTTTAAAAGCTTTTTAGACTTTGGGGAACAAGCTAACTTCAATCGAGAATAGGATTACATTACCTAGCAGACCTTATCAGGCTCCTTATCAACAAAACCAGCAAAATAGGCAGCCTTACCAGCAGAATCAAAATTATAGGCAGCCTTATCAGCAAAGGTAGTTTGACCCAAAGGCTCCTAGTTCATCTAACACTTTAGTTCCAGTTAATATGGCTATGGAAGAGTGGTGTTAACCTTGTAATCAACCTCATTCAGCTGCAAGTTTCCCAAATACTTTTCTAAACATAAGTCTTATTGCACAACCTCAATCTGAGACATTGTTCATGCCTCAAATGGAGGGTGGGTAAGGAAGATACTCAGGTTCAAAAGGCACCTGAGAAGAACCTAGTCAGTTTCACTGAGGATGATTTCATTGCAGTTACTACTAGGGCTCAGGAAAAGGCTTGGAGAGAGTAAAAAATAGTAAAAAATAGGTCTGTTCTACCTAATGTCACTAATATAACAACAACTGTAAGCCCAAAAATAGCTAACAGTGATGTTGTTCCTAAACAAATAGTAGGTGTTACAGCTCGTAAAGAATAGCAAAAATAGCTATAGCCCGATCCAAGAAGGTTATTTATACCTTAGATATCAAAAGCATCTGAAGTAAAGTCAATTTTCACAAAAGGCTATACTAAAATAGTAGAATCTATCTGTAAAATTGTTGCTTCTTTTAACATTGTTAATATAATGAAAAAGCATAATATTAACATCTCAATGTGGGATGCTCTAAGTATTTTAATATAGCAAGATTTACTTTCTAATGAACTTGTTAAGTTGCAGATTTCTTCTAAAACAACAGAAAAGGAAGTCAAGAAAGCAGGCACATGGTCCTTGGAACAATGGAACAAGAACACATCAAAGAAGGTTAAATGGATGGTTTAAAAATTCTTAAATTCTCATGACATAAAAAATCCACCGCTATTTTATCTATCATTAATTATTGGAGAACATCTTGTTCATAACTTGTATGGTGGATAGTGGTACAAGTAACACAATTATACCAAAAGTAATTGCTGAAATATTGGGTTTGCAGTATGAACCTACATAAAAGAGTGTCCTATAATTGGATAAAACCACAACTAATACCAGTTGGTTTCATTATAAATCTAGAGTTGACATTGCATGCTTTACCCAAATTTTTCCATTCTACAAGATATTACTGTTGTAGATTTACCTTCTTACTTTGTTATATGTTTATCACGATATTTCACAACAAAAATAGGAGGTTATATCTCTTCAAATTAGTCTTTCTTATTTTTCACTACATATTATGGAAGCAAGGTTTACTATCAATTCAAAACCGTTGGCCCGATTTCACATTAAGCCCCATGCTTCTAATGCATTAGCTTAATTATGCATCCTTAGACTAGTCTGATTTTGATAATAGAACTCATATTTCAAGCATTGGATGGTGTTTCTAGCTTGTTTATGGATGAAAAGACACAAGATGGAAAATACTTATGATCATTTTAAAGAAGTTGAAGAACAATCGATTTGGTGTTTATTCCTTACATGAAGAAAATACACCAATTCCCTTACTGTCCAAAATAGAAAATGCAGCGGAATGGATTTGAAAGCTTCATTTTGATGGAGCTAAGAACAAGAAAGGACATGGAGCATAGGTTTGATGCTCAATTCCCCAAAAAATGACAGGTATTTCTCATCTTTGAGTATCTAATTTTCATGCACTTGTAATGTAGTTGAATATGAAGCATTAATTCAAGGCTTACTTTGGACCAGAAAGAGGGGTATTAGCATGTTACAGATCTTTGGTGATTCTAAGTTGGTTATCAATCAAGTAATAAATTTTAATGTTTGTAAATATTCCATTAATGAAGTCTTACAGACATAGAGTTTCAGACTTAATGGAAGATTTCAAAACTATTAACATGCAGTCCATTCCTAGAACAGAAAATAAGCATGTAGATAGACTTACAGCAATTAGTACTATTTTTGAAGTGCTAGAACAAATTGAAAGTAGTAAAATTCTGCCTCATATAAAGCTAATTATCAGGCCTTCAATACCTGATGATGATTTGAATTGGTGGGTTTTTGAAAATGATGATCAAATATGCAAGTTTTTTGTAGCAAGACGCTGAATTTTCTGCAGTAAATCAGGATAAATTACAAAACCTATATGGTGACTAGATTGTTCAATTGAAGAGATAAATAAATTTCCTCAATGTTTGGTCACAATAGAAGACATCTTTAGCACTCAATGACCAGTTAAGGAAGGTTAAAAATAAGATGTCAACACATGCTGATAACTACGAAGAGATCTAAGTCGACGAAGGAAAAAAATTGTTTCTTGGAAAGGTGTGTTCTCTAACGCTAAAAAACATTCCCTTATTAATATTTGCAAGGAATTTAAAGATGTTATTCACTTGGAAATACCAAGACATGAAAGTGTTTGATCCCATAGTTTAACACATCACACTTATTGAATTACTGCCAACTTTCAAGCTAGTTAAGTAAAAACAGAGGCCTGTAAATCCCAATATATGAGCCGCTAATAAGAAAAGAGTTATCTAAGTTGATCAAATCATGAATTATCTTTCCAGTTAAGCATTCAAGTTGGGAAGCCAATCTTGTTACTGTTAGAACGAAGAACAGAGAAATAAGATTATGCGTGCATTTCAGAGATCTTAATAAAGCTTCATTAAAAGATCACTACCCACTTCCAAATATGGTTCATATTTTGAGAATAATGTCTGGTTCAGATAGACTATCTCTTCTAGACGGTTATAGTGGATACAATCAGACTTTAGTCCAAGTAGAAGATAGGCACAAAATATCTTTCACCACCAAGTGGGGTACTTATGCTTTCAAAAGAATCCCTTTCGGCCTTTCAAATGTTGGTTCAACATTTCAACGTGCAATGTACATGGATTTTCGTAGCTTGTTAAATAAATGTATCCTGGTTTATTTAGATGAAATTACCATATTCACAAAAAATTCAGAAGAATATCTCATACATCTAAGACAGGCTTTTCAGTTATGCAAACAATTTGGAATATCTTTGAATACGCTAAAGTCTATCTTTTCAGTACATCAAGGTAAATTTCTTGGTCATATTTTTTCTAAACAAGGTTTGGCAATTGATCCTTTCAGGATTGAAGCCATATCAAAATTATCATTACCTCATCATAATAAGGCATTACAAAGTTTTCTTGGAAAAATAAACTTTGTTAGAAGATTTGTTCCATATTTTGCAACATTGGTGAAACCATTGACAACTATGTTAAAGAAAGAGAAAATTTTCTCTTGGACCAGTGAAGGGAGAGAAGGGTTTGAATCAATTAAGGAAGCCATATCTCAAGCTCCTACTTTTGCAAATCCAAATTTTGATAAAGATTTTATAATGTGCGCACTTGTAGGAGCTGAAACAATCTTAACCATATTAACTCAGGTTAATGATGAAAACATTAAACAACCAATTTCTTTCTTTAGACAAAGCTTGCATGACTATGAAACAAGGTACACATTTATTGAAAAACAAGTACTTTCAGTAGTCAGAGGGCTCAAGAATTTTAAGTACATGCTTTCAAACAAAAAAATCCATGTTCTTATTTCTCATCTAAGTGTGAAAACTTTCTTGTTAAATAAAGAATTGAATGAGAATAGAGAAAGCTAGATAATGAAAGTCATGGAATATGATTTTGATATTCGTGTTGCGAAGACAGTTTGATGAAAAGGCTTGTGTGAACATCTAATTGCTGATATAGAAAAACAACATACTGCAGAACCTAAAAATTCAAAACAACATGCTGAAATTACATATCAGCAATCAAACATCATGGTTCAGCAAGAAAATCAGCAACCTGAACTTGATCAAGAAGTCTAGGAATAGAGATGGATGACTGATTTAGTTAACTATCTACATCATGGCATCTATCCGGATGGTATGGAAAATAATAAATGAAGGTATTTCAGATTACAAGTTGTGCCCTATTTTTTCATTAATGGTTTATTATTCAAAAAGGATATAAATGGAATCTTGCTGCGATGTGTTGACTATGATAAAATTCAGAAATTATTATCAGAATTCCATGAAGGACTTGTAGGAGGTCATTTCTCAGCATGTACAATAACCTTAAAGATTATGAAATCTGGTTACTATTGGCCCAACATTTTTAAGGACTGTTTTGAATGGATTAGAAAGTGTAAGAAATGTGTTTTCTTTGTTGGAAAAGAATGTTTAGCTTCGTTGCCCTTATAGTCTGTTTCAGTTGGTCAGTCTTTTATACAGTGGGGCATTGATTTTATTGGCATGATAAACCCACCTTCATCACAAGGACACAAGTGGATTTTGACTACTACATATTACTTTACACGTTGGAATGAAGCAATAGCCTTGAAATATGCTAATGAAACTTTGATACAATCTTTTTATGAAGGTATAGTTTACATATTTGGTGTCCCAACAACTATCATATCAGATAATGCTTTAGCATTTCTTGGTGCAAAGGTAACAGATTGGGCTATTAACCATGGAATTTATCTAAGTTCTTCATCTAATTATTACCCACAAGGTAATGGGTTAGCTGAAAGTATTAACAAGAATCTTTTAAGGATCATCAAAAGAACACTCAAAGATAACCAGAGAGATTGGCATCTGTTGGTCGTCAAATAGGACTTTTAAGAGAGCAACAGACAGGGGACAAGAAGTCCCTCCTCTTTAATGGGAGAGGTTCCCTTATTCAGAAATGAACTTATTTACAAATATACAAAACATGATTTTATGGTTGAACTTGGATATTACGAAAGTGTTTTCCACAAGGATCATCAGTTACAAAAGGACAGAGGAAAGGGAATACGAGGATAAGCAGAAAAGCAACATGCAGGATTATAGATAGCAAAATAATCCTTTATGTATACGAAGTTGCAGTGAATTTAAAACGAGATCGTTTGCGTTGGGTGAACTAGATGAGATTACCAGACACAAAGTTCTGTAAATAACCTTCTTCAGATTTATTAATCAAGGACACAAAGTTCCTTCTTGATTATACAAGATCACTATACTCGCAATATTTAAAAATATGCAATCAGTGAGACTAACGAACTAGAAACAAATGATCTTTACGAAATTTAAAAGAAAACACAGAGATAACAGAGACTAGATAGACGAGAAATGGAAAGCCCTTTTGTATTGATTTCTTTCTGATCTATTTACACTTTCAGCAAATATGCCAAGTTCTTCCTCCTCCTTTCAAAATGGTGCAAAGAAGGCCATTATATAGCTTATAATTCAGTTACTCTTCGTAACCATTTCTTTTAACTAAAGGATAGTTAAGGACCGCCAAATCACAGTACCTCAACCTGTTACAAAGAAAACTGAAAAAGAAAAGGAAGAAGAGAAACGTATGGGGAAGAAGACAGGTGGCCGGTCACTGAGAGGGACCCATCAACTTCAGAAACCACTGCTTGAATTTCTTCCACGTCTCAGCTATGTCTTTGCCACGAGGGACACTCCAGACATTTCATCTTGAAGATGACAATGGATATCTTTGAAAACTGATGTAAACGGCGTCTTGAAAGCTTCATCCTTCTGCCAGCTGTCCTTGAAATTTGATCTTCGGATTGATAGCATTAGAGCCGCAACTTAAATTCATATTTTAGCATATTCGGGTCGAGCAGGAAAAACTAAGTATGAATTGCATTAGGTTCATTTGGGACATGTGAGACGCGAATGCACGAAACACGCGGCTCAGCCGATTCGGGTGAAACAGGGAGAAGACGCACAAATGCATTTTGGGACATTTGTGACGAAAACGCGAGAAGGACGCGGTTCGGGTGTTTCGGCCGAAATTGGAATAGTTTGCATTTTTTGATTTGGGACAAAGAGCTCTGGGGTACGCGACTCGGGAGTTTCAGCCGAAAAAGGGACAGCTTGCCCGATTTGACTTTGGGACATTCGGGACGAAAATGTGCGAAGGACGCGATTCGGGTGTTTAGGCTGATATTGGAACAACTTGCACTTTTTTGACTCAGGCAGTTGGAACAAAAATGTGCGAAGGACGCGACTCGGGCGTTTCGGCCGAAGATGGGACAGAGCGCACTTTTTAACCTAGCACAGACGGGACAGGAAAGCGTGAAGTACGCGGTTCGGGAGTTTCGGCCGAAAAAGTTCCAACTTGCATTTTTGGACTTTGGGACAGTTGGGACAAAAATGTGCGAAGGACGCGATTCGGGCGAATCGGCCGAAAATGGAACAACTTGCACAATTCTATTTGGGACACTTGGGACAAAATTGCGCGAAGGATGCGGTTCGGGCGAATCGGCCGATCGGGGAACAGAGTGCACTTTGAGTTTTGGGACACTTGGGACAAAAACTTCCGACGGGCCCGAAAAAGGAACAACTTCGGGGATTTCGGCCGATCGGGGAACAGGACGCACTTTCGTACTTGGGACAGGTGGGACAAAAATGTCCGACAGGCTCGAAATACATACAAAATGACCCAAAACACAGATTTTCTCAATTTTCAAGACTTAGGCACTTTAGAGAAAAACACTCCTAACTCAAAATTTTGAAATTTTACTTTTATCAGAGCAGGGAATTTTGAGTGGACAACAGCATCTAATGTTGAATTCAGCACTTTGGGATGATAAAGCGACTCCTAAAAGATCAGTTGGCAATTCACCATACAAGATTGTTTATGAAAGAGAAGTAATAATTCCTATTTCAGTTGAATTACCCACATTAGATTTGTTGCATCAAATGGAGCTTCTTGAAAATGAACCATTGCAGGTTTGTTATACAAAATTAATGGAATTACAAGAGCTTAGAGATCAAGCTCATGTAAACATTGAAAATAATCAGAAACAAATGAAAAAGAATTGATAAAAAATCCAAATTCAGAATCTTCAATGAAAGAGATATTGTGTTAAAGTGGGATGTTGATCAAGCAAATCTAGGAAGACACACAAAGTTCAATACAATTTGGGGTGGTCCTTAAATGATTTCATCTTGCAAAGAACACTATGATTTTTAGCTATCAAGGCTGGATGGAGAGGAACTTCCCATTCTTGTGAATAGTATGTTTCTCAAACACTGTTATTGATAATCTTACAGTGACTGTTTAGAGTAGGGTTTTCATTCAATAAGTGCAGTTTCCGCACATTGCATTGTTTTTCAATTCAATAAGTGCATTCATGCATGTGATCTGGTTTACAAGATCCTTTCCTAGTTTTAGTTCATTTTAGAAGGGTTGGACCTTTAGAAGGCATATTTTGGTTACATGCTTTAGACTCCATGCCCAATGGACAAGAGCAAGGCACTGGTTTACAAGATAGCAAGAAGCTTTCCTCGTAGGATCGCCAAAAATGTGTACAATTTTTACAATTGTGTAAAAATGGCCAACTCAAAACTTCGTTATGATGGATAGCATTGGTGAAGTATACCTATGCTAGGGGAGATTATTTCATACAATACTCTTACTGTTGAATTAATTAATGATTACATGAAATCTACAGCCATGTGTGTTGTTACAAAACATAAATAAATCACATAGTCTAAAATTTCATGCTATCTTCAGAAAAATAACACAAAGCCCCGAAGGACAACTGTGTTGTCTTGATGAAGACACTGAATTTCAGAATAGATGAAGTGTTATGTTTTAGAGCAGAAATCATGACTACAGATTACAAAAATCAGAGTTCATTACTAGATGTTACAGGTATTGTTTAATGCTCTTTTCTTCATGATTAAGACATTCAATTATATTATTGAGTTGTTTAGTTCATCGTACAATCCATATCAGAAAGTAGAAATGTAGAAAGAAATACACAACTCAATTTCACAAGTCAATGTTTTATTCATAAGGAATTTTAAATGTTCCCACACAAGCCGTGGGATGTAACTAAAAAGTAAAGTACAACTACTAAAATAAAACCTACATATGCATGAAAGAGAAAATAAAGGAGTATGAGTGAACCCATCATTTCCTTGGAGGTTTCTCCTTTGATTGATGCATCCTCATCTTCATCTTTGTTCCCTCTCCATCTTCACTTCTGAAAGCACTGCACCTGAAATGAAGAAAAGAGAAAAATCATTAGTTACAAGGTCAGGGTTAATCCATATTCCTATACTATCCTAATTTTTGCACATGGATCTCTTAATAACATGAGACATAGATTACTTGAAGATCAACAAGTATACATGATTTACTCACTCAGAAAGAAGGAGAGAAAAGAAAAGAAAAACCATGGACATAAGAGAGGACAAAAATCCTCTATATTTTCTAACTGTTTTCTCAAGTGTGCAAGTACATGTTGCAGCC
Organism: Taxus chinensis; assembly: GCA_019776745.2. Taxonomy (NCBI): domain Eukaryota; kingdom Viridiplantae; phylum Streptophyta; class Pinopsida; order Cupressales; family Taxaceae; genus Taxus; species Taxus chinensis. The sequence continues at coordinate 257,619,580 of CM034147.1, read as the reverse complement.
AATAAGAAATAAATCATATCTTAAAGTCCTCACTATAGATAAAGATTACAGAGCTCAATAACTTCTATCCTATGGTAAGTGAATCAGATGAGTAATAAGTACATGCTAGAATGAAGGAATAATGCAACTCAAAGTTCAGAAGCTATTCTAGGGATAAAATAAGTTACAGTACAGAATAGACGAGAAAATTTTAGACAAAAGTACATGTTTTAGATTGCAACTAAAGAAGAAGAATCAAAATTTAAAGGCTAAAGTTAAATCAAGATAAGATTATAGCTGAAATAGAATGAGAAGGAAATATGAGAAATTTTTGACAGGGCTTCGCCATGTAAAATGGACATTTTATGTCTTTCCATCATGCTATTTAAAAATAATACATGCTTTAAAGGCTATATGTAAATAAAATAGTAATGCAGAAAGAAGATAATGCATGGCATGATCAAAGATAACAAATATCAAATTTCAGCCCCAAAAACAAGCCATGAAGCATCTAAATGAACTGTTACAGTGCCAATTTTAGTTACAAGTGAGCACTTTCATACTGCATCAGAATAGATATAGAAATGCTACAATAACAATGGAGTAAAGCTACGACAAGCGAAGTAGAGTTAGTTTTCTGAATCTAAATTCATAAAAACCATGCAATCAAAGAAAGATTCAAGACACAAGGTTGATACAAGGTTTACATGGTTACAAAACAAGTAAAACACCCAAGTAACAATTACAGAAGGGCATACCATAAAGCTTGTGATATACATTTAGGCCATTCCAATCAAGTGCTGCTATTTAATTGATTATTTCATACTTCAAGTCTTCATAAATTCAATCTCAAAGAATCATTTAGATACAACTCAATGGATAGAATACAGAATGCGGCAATGATAAGAGTGAATTTTCAGTCTACAAGGTTTCGATGTGAAAACAATCAGGTATAAATGACACCGTAATAGGTTTAAGAGATGATCAAATGACATAGTCTTTATTGAAGGAAGTTATATTTGAAAGTATTCAACAAGTGAAGGTTAAAGTAGTAAATTTAAGGAACATTATTTCACATAGTCTATATGCTTCTAAAAGTTACCACCATGAGTTATGAAAAGGACAGAGTGATGATTGCCATAAATATACAAGCTGCAGTTACTACAATTGATGATTGAGAAAGCATACAACTGTAACACTATGAACTCAAAGAGTAGTGATTTTAAGTGATACAAAAGATATTACCACAAGAGAAGAACAATATTCAAAGTTCGTAAAATTCAAAGATAGTGTTTTTAGAATAAGCTATAGCAACTCGATGCTATCAAAATATGTAAGGAAGAAAAATATAACTTCAAAATTCAATGCATAGTTGTATGGTAAGAACAAATAGATAAAATCTATGTAGAGCTTTGAACAGGGTCTTGAGTCACTAATAAATTCTTCACAAGTTTCAGAGATCAAAACAATAAAGGTCTAGGGTCCCAAAGAATGAATAGTAGGATGAAGAATGCTCCAAGATCATTCTTAGAAGGAACCCAAAGGAGCTTAAAATAGGAAACAAAGAGTTTGATATCGAAATATCAGGTCATGGCCAAGCCGTTCGAAGTCGTTCAACAAGTTCAAAGAATATAGAATGCAAAGCATAATAAAAAATACCCATTGTTTCCAGAAAAGGCTCAAGGATTGACTGAGAACAAGCTTCGAATCAGAGACACATGCATACCCAGGGCCAATGGTCATAAACCCTCGAGAGATCGTCAAAAAAGATATTTTTTTTGCATCATAAAGTATAATAGTCTAGATTCAAGGGATAATTTATAAGCAATGAAATTGATTAGCAAGTAAATAGAGCTTTAAATCATATTCAGAACACAAACTCAAGTGGAGGAGCTTTGAATCAGAAACAAATTTTATATCCCAAGTTAAAGAAATATTGAATTATTTATAAATTTTTTATTGCATTTGCAACAGTTTCCCAGTTGAACTATAATTATAAAGTGTCAAATATAGAGGAGTGTTGTAATCTATTATGGGCACAATTTCGACTGAGCCCGACGTCCTAAAATTTTAGGAGTTACATTCTTCTCTATCATGGATTATGAGAATGAGATGCTTTTCTCTGAAGTATGTGGACTTCAAGAGGATATTGTAAAATTTGTGGAAGAAAATAGATCACTCAAGAAGTGAAATTCTCTTCTATAATCACTCATTCATGATAAGGATACAATAATACACTCCCTGCAGCAGTAACTTGCTAGCCTACAAAATCACCATGACATTGTGGACAACCATATCCATGCTCCTAGTCCACTTGCAGCTATTTCTCCTATGACCCACTGACATTGAATTGTAAAATAGTATTTGAAGCTTATTCCTGTTCTTGGATGCTTTTAAACCTATGATTGCCTTTTACAGACATCAGCTCTTCCACATTTGTGCCTATTACAGGTACCACATCTTTAATGTATCCTATTACTACTCATGACTGCATGGAATTTAATTGAGAAGCATAGCACTTGCCTTCAGTTCTAACATAGAATCCATTTTATGAAAGCAAAATTGCAGTTAGGTTATTGGCAGACACAATTTCAAAGGGTCATTGTTTCCCCTCTTCCATATGGAATTTCAAGTGGAATTCACACACATGACATTGGTTTTAATTGAAAAGTAAATTACTGCATTGGGATCACACATTGACAGAGATACACATGTTTAAAAGCTCTAATATTTTTGAAGGATTAATGAGTGAACACATAATATCCTTGGAGGGTCTATCACTTCAGGCTTCATACAACATAAGATTTTCAGTCTGTTAGACATGATCAACCTCATGCATCATTCATGGTGTTCTTTTGCATTGTACTTGAAAAGAAGCATTTTACACCAAGTCATCAGTTATGAGGCATCAGGGTTCATCCATCTGTCCTATGATTATCCTGAAGTCATGCACATCTGATCACTTAAAAACAGGTGATATATGCATTACATTGAGAGGACTCTACACTGCATACATGGCTTACTCCACTCATTCAGAAGCGTCTTGAGAAGACTTTAAATACCTTCTACATAAGAGAGAGCCAAAAAGCCTAAATGTTTTCTAGCTATTTTTCTTTAGCAGTGTGTAGTGTATCTCTCTTATAGCCATTGAGAGATAAATCATATCTGTACAGTCCTCACTTTAGATAAAGATTGAAGACTTCAATAACTTCTATCCTATGGTACATGAAGTCTAGATGAGTCATAAGTACATGTTGGAATGAAGGAAGAATGCAACTCAACATTTTAACAAGCTATTCTAAGGATAAAATATGTTGCAATACTGAATAGAGGAGATAATTGCTTCGACAAAAGTACATGTTTTAGATTGCAACTAAATAAGAAGAATCAAAATTTAAAGGTTGAAGTTAAATCAAGATAAGATTACAACTTAACCGAATGAGAAGGAAATCTGATAAAAATTTGGCAGGGCTTCACCATGAAAAAGGTGGACATTTACAACTTTCCATCATGTGTTTCTTAACTAATACATGCTTATAAAAGTTGTATGTAAATCGAAGTAAGTGAGTATAGAAAAGCAGTTTTGTGAGCATGCCATGATCAAGATAACAATTATTATGTTTCATGAGTTTCCGAACAACTTGGGAATTGAAGCGGGTTTAATAGAAAAGTGATACATTCTGTATTCTGAATCAGAAAATACATCTATTACAGCTTAAACAATGGATAAAAGAAAGAATTATGGGAAAATTTTACAGGGCTTCACCATGTAAAATGGACATTTTAAATTTTCCTCCAGCATGCATATCAAAGGGGTGTAATAAAAATGGAAATGTAGTATTTAAATAGAAAATCTCATGTACAGCACTTTCATTCATCAAATTTATCCTCACCCGTACTTTGGAGCATTCATTATAGCTTAACAACTAGCCGAATAACATGAAGTTTTAAGATAATCCTACAAGGTAGCTTCAGCAATTTTAAATTGTAGTTTTCAGAATAAATAAGTATGAGTGCACAAAAATACCATTAAAGAAGTACAATATTTAAGTAAAATAAAAAAGATTACAATATTTCAACAAAGCATCTGAATCAAGGATTATGCCTACTAATGGTATTACAAGAATGAGGAACTATTTACAGCTTCATAAAGGCCACATACATTACATTAGATTCATGAAATCAAGAATCAGTTAAAGTAAGGCTGTATGCTAGATTCTAATGAACAAGCCTATCTGTTCCATAAGAATGATAAATCTTAGAAGATCCAAGTATGTTCTCAAAGGTTACATACAAGGTAACAAAAGATCTCATTCTATCAAGAATGCACAAATTATTCATACTGTACAAAAGAAAATAGTGAGCAAATGTTACAAGGCCTAAGTGAAAAGAATGTCATCCATCATCCAAGTTATGGAACCAAATCTTAGAGTTAGATTCCAAGAATGGTATCTCAAACTACCAGTTACTGAACAAGGAATCACTACAAAAGCACACAACTGGTAACACTAGTGAACTCAAAGAGCAGTCACAAACTAAGTGATATTAATGGATATTGATCCTCATGCCATGAAGAACTTAAGATATTCATGAAGTGGATTTCAAATTTTTCAAAGAATGTTTTTAGAAAACCTCCAGTCAGAGATGAATCGAGGCTTAGCAAAATACATATTGGTGTTAACCAATACCGAAGAATATAACAAAATTCAGTGCAAGAACCAATGGTTATAGAATGATAATAGATAAAAGTGACAATATGTAGTGGATTTCAAGGCCATGGAAAAATTTGAGCTCATCACAGTAAGAAGATTGTTCAAATAAATGCAATTTCCTTCTAGAGATCAAAACAATGAAGGTCTAGGGTCCCAGAGAATGAAGAACAGAAAACAAGAATGCTCCAAGATCATTTTTAGAAGGAACCCAAAGTATGTTACATTACTATCATCTTCAGGAATTATAGAATGTAATAAAATGTTTAGCTATTGGATTTTCCATGAGACCAGAAGACTGTCAATACTCAACTCCTAGCAAGTACCAAAGACAGAGGGCTCAAAGCAGGGAAGCAAAAGCACAACTGAAAATGACAAATTCGAGCCTACCATGGTTTCTCAGAATCAAGGTCTAAAATATAAACTTGATCAACAAGGTTTCTTCACAAAATAAGGAAGACTTATGAGTTTTAAAAAATACACCAGGGCCATTTGTCTTTGAAGTGAACCTTAAAAGATCAACAAATATAAGAAGAAACATTCAGTCAAGAATAGAGTGGTAATAGTCTAGATTCAATGCACAAAATTTCAAAGAAAACCCAAAAGCACGAGCAACACAGAAATAGAAATATAAGAACATGCAGGTTTCTCAACTCACCATCAAGTATATTTCAAATTTTTTGACATTAGCTAAGAATAAAATCATACCTAAGTACAAAGAAATATTGAATTATTTCAAGGAGGAGTACATTATTCCAGGTCATGAAATCAAAAACCCAGTTGCATGGGTATCAGTAAATCAGAAGGGTATGACTCCTGAATTAACACAGAGGATAATAAATTAGATAGAGGAATGACTTACTCAAACGTAATAGGAAAATGACTCACCTGTTAATCCATCAAAATGCTCCAAACTTTCAGCTAAATTGAATCAATGATCTAAGAAATACACCTCCAGGCCCATGAGATATTTTCGAAGTTTTCTTTCAGAAGTCAAGCATTCCCAACCCAAAATTAGTTTTCAAGTTGCAGAACTCCCCAGAGAGAGAACCACATTACAGTTTCTAGTTTTATATCACAATGAAGGAAATTAGCAAGTATCAATATATTGAATTCAGAGTAATAGATGAAAGAACTCACCGTTTACAAATGCAAACAGATCGAAACTTTTGACCATATTTTATCAAATAGATGGATTCCTGCTAAACCCATAATGAGCTGATCAGAAGTTTTGACATGGCGGCTAGTCAATCAGGAGATGACCCAAAATTAACAGGTTTTAGCTCAAGGTGTCCCCAAACCTCACCAAGTTACCCAAAAAAAAGAAAAATAAATTCAATGAGTCGGGAACTGGGCTCAGTTTTGGATTACCCTCGAAATGATGAGCATCATCCAAGATTTTCTCATAAATTTCTAATAGAGAAAACTCACTTAATATATAAGAAGCTTACCATCCTCATCAAAAACAATGGCGGCAACATAAAAAATTGAACTCATAAGTTCTAAAAGAATTCAAAATGGCAGTAAAAATCACCACAACTAGTTTGACTCTTGAAAGCTCAGACCAGTAAAAATCAGAGACCTGACAAAATATACAAATGCTCGAACTTCACGACAATGGCGGAAAACACCTATGACTATATTTCTCAGAAAACTTGGACAGAGTACAAAACCACAAAATATACAGATGCTCAAAGGCTAAGAAGGCCAAAAAAATGGAATGATCTAAGTCTTAAAAAGCTTCTACAATGGCATCAAGCCAAAAAAATTCCAGGGCTTCACCCGCAAGTGGAAAATCCATGGTGAAGTGATCTTTCCCACGCAAACTCGAGAGATGAGTTAAATGTAAACTAAACCGTTAGTTAGAGAATCAAAGGTTAGAGGAGGAAAAGTATGAAGATCAAAACTTAGGGATCAATCCCCAAGTTCGAAGAAAACCATCATGGTTAGATGCCATTACTATGCCAAAATCTATGTCAAAAACCCTAGCCACGATTCAAATATCGACGACCTAAGATTTAGTAGATTATAGATCAAAAATTGGAAACCATGATCAATAGAGTTCAACAGCAAATCACCATGGTCACATTAACATCTAGACCACATTAAAAGCCAAATTCTGAAATGCTCATCATGAGGTTCAAGATCAATGGCTACAAATTGAAAGGATACTAATCAATGGTATTAAGAAATCGAGTCACCAAATTTTGAAGACAAACTTGACCTGATTTAACCATGTCACCAAAAAAGCTTATGTGGAGGAGTGAGTCATTGTAACAAGGAGGCCAACTCCATGTTATCAAAACTAAAAATCATTACATAATTGATTTATTAAAAGTCTAAAAATAGTCGAAGCTCCAAATGAAATCAAAATCCGACCAAATCATATTCATACAATGATCACCCCAAAAGGTAAAGTATAACCTGGTCCTTGTTCCTTATCAAATGCAAAAGAAGACAGGAAATACATAAGGTGGTAGACTATGCATGGTACCATGTGTTAATCAAATGGTGGAAAAATTTCATGACATGGTGGCACATGACCTTGTATAAGTTCCAAACTATATATATGTGCCATCCAACACCAATAATCAATGAACACAAGTCTACAAGAAGGCCAAACTCAACAAAGACAAGTGCACTTATTGAGAGTGGTCCATCAACATGGTGTTACTGCACAAAACAAAAGGTCCCCTTGTATTTTGCAAATGGGTGGGATTTAAAATATGGAAAAACATGTTATCCATGTTACCATACTAGAAGAAAAAGGGAATGTAAATAGTCAGAACCTGGGCTTTGAAGTGGTCCCAATCAAGATAGATGTTTGGGTGGATCATTTTTACAAAGATATTGTAATTAATGGAATTTATCTTTTCTCACACACAGAGAGTTAGTTTTTGCATGTGCATCTAATTGGACAAGTGAGATCAGAATTTCAGATGTCACATTAATAAGCAAGAATAAAAATTTACATGCACTAGGAAAAGGAAACTTTCTCATTAAACAAGGTTTAGTTATTAGGAAATTATTCACCCATGCTTTTTCTTAAAAATAGAACAGTCAACTTTAGTTTGACTGTATGTAATCAAAGGCTATTAATGCCTCTTTGTATTAGTTTAATTTATTTTTATTCCTTAAATAAAGGATAAAATTAGAATGCATGTGTGAGTACAACCTTAGTATACTTTTAGGAAGGGTGGGTGAATCAATTTCCTATATATTGTGTGCCTTAGCAAAGCTCAAAGAAGGAATTTTTAGATACAAAAGTGTTGAAGCAATTTTTCTACCATTTTTTCCCTTTAAATGTGAAGTATTTTCTGCCATTCCAATTATTTGCAGTCTTGTGTATGTTTGCGTTAATCTTGTGAATGTTGAATTACTTAATTAATAATCTTAACCTGTTGCAAATTCAGTAATTTCTTCCTGATATTAATGTCTATGTGTAACTTAGTAGTATTTTTATGATTTTATGCCTCAATATATCAAAGTTTTTACCCTTAATTATCTTCATAAAATTGTTGTCATGCGCATCAAAAATTCATTCCATATCATTTGTGTATGTACTCACTCAAAGACCTCATACAAGTTTCATGTATCACTTTAGTTTTAATTTCATTTTATACAGTCATACCTTTTACCCTTAAACACTAAAAAACCAGTTTAGGATACATTAATAAGGAATCAGCATTGATACTGGAGACTCACTTCAAAATAGGTATACCCACAGACCTGAGGTGTTTCCATTGTATCTACGAAAGAGAGAGATAAATTTTGCTAATCTTAGAATATTTACAGCTATCTCTCTATAGGGTGCACTTTCGAGATATAACAATGTTTTGGCATGCCCGAGTGGGACAACATGAATCAGATCTTGCATGCAAGTTACAGGTATTCATAGCAAATCTACAAAATATTTACGGTAGATAAAAGTTAGTTTTGGGATACAGCAAGTTGCAGACAATTTATTTTAAAAGATTTAAATATATATTTGGCGACTTTTTGAGGGACTAATTTCAGACTAGTATTGCAGCACATTCCATGTCTAAACTGACTACAAGATCATTGGTAAGAGGAATTCCTTCATATTTTATTTCTTTGCCTTTGAATTCTGTAAGAAAGAGAAGAGTTGTGCAATACTTTACCTTATAATAGGCCTTGGTTTTGATAACCCTCCTCCTAATATTCCTTCATGATATATCAAATTATCTATTCAGGATCTCAATTTTGCAAATGGCTTTTCAACCACCTAAGAATTTTTTTACATTTACTAATTGCAGCCCATTAGTAATCTTAATTTATCATGACATCCCTAATGCTTGCCATGAAATTTTTTCCATCGTTCATTGTTGAAAATCAGGTTACACCTATAGATCACATTAAAGATATTGTAACCTTATGTGTAGTTAATCATATCACTCAAGAATATATAGCTTTGAGACTTTTAGCTGCATCCCTTAAATGAAAAGCCTTGTAGTTGTATAGAAATTTAGAGATTGAGTGTATAAGAAATTCAGATGATTTAAGTGGTAACTTGCTGAAACAATTTCAAGATAATTCAGATAATTTATCTCTCATAGAAAAATTTTCTACCATTAAGAGGGATCCTAATAAATTTCTGTCTATTTTCAACATCCGTTTTTCCAGAACTTGGAAAATAATTCTAGCAAGTGTCATGCCTCAAGTTGATCATGCTTGTTCTTTATTATATTTGAGCATTAAACAGTGATATCTCAACTATGATTCGGTCTATGGGAGGAGAGACTCTCCCACCATTCTATGATATCACCATCCGAGATTAAAATAACATTATTCAAGCCAGAAAGTTAGCTCCAAGGCCTTTGATGCCTTTTTTGGTAGATTTAGCTCCTATCCCACAGCCTATCATAGTTTTAGAACTTGTTTTTGCAGCCGCATCAGATGATGTTTTAAAAAATTTGGAGATTATGGGGAACAAGATGAATTCAATCGAGAATAGGATTGTATTACCTAGTAGAGCTTATCAGTCTCCTTATCAGCAAAATCAACAAAACAGGTAGCCTTACAATAGAATAAAAATCATAGGAACCCTTATTAGAAAAGGTAATTTGATCTAAAGGCTCGTAGTTCATCTAATGCTTTAGTTATAGTTAATATGGCTATGAAGGAGTGGTGTCAACCTTGTAATCAACCTCAATTCGCTGTCAGTTTCCTAAATGCTTTTCTGAACATAAGTCTTGTTGTACAACCTCAATCTAATACATTGTTCATTCCTAAAATAGAGGGTGGGAAACAAGATACTAAGGTTCAGAAGGCACCTGAATAGAGCCTAGTCAGTTTTAGTGAGGATGATTTCATTGCAGTTACTACTAGGGATCAGGAAAAAGGATGTAGCGAGTAAAAAATAACATAATAGATCTGTTCCACCTATTATCACTTATAAAATAGGAACTATATCCCCAAAACCAGCTAATAATGTTATAGTTCATCAAAAAAATAGCAGGTGTTAAATCTGGTAAAGAGTAGAATAGAAACAACTACAGCCTAATCCAAGGAGGTTATTAATACCTCAGATATCAAAAGAAGCTAAAGCATAATCATTTTTCACCAAATTCTATGCTAAAACAGTAGAATCTATCTCTAAAATTGTTGCTTCTTTTGATATTTTTGATGTAATGAAAAATCATAATGTTAACATCTCAATGTGGGATGCTCTAAGTATTACATGGCAGTAATATTTAATTCCTTACGAACTTGCTAAGCTCCAGATTTCTTCGAAAATGACAAAAAAGGAAATCCAGCAAGCACACACGGTCATTGTAACAATGGAACAAGACCACATAAAATAGGTTAAATTGGATGGTTTTAGAAAGTATTAAATTCTCATGACAACATGAAGCCACCACTATATTATCTATCACTTATTATTGGAGAACATATTTTTCATAAATGTATGGTAGATAGCGGTGCGATTACTGAAAAGTTTTGTCAAAAGCAATCATAAAAAAAATTGGGTCTACAATATGAACCTATAGAAAAGAGTCACCGACAACTTGGATGGAACCGCAACCAATACAGTTGGTGTCATCAAAAATATAGAGGTAACATTACATGCTTGCCTAAATGTTTCCATTCTGCAAAATATTACTATTGTAGATTTACCTCCTTACTTTGCTATATGTTTATCAAGATATTTCCTAGCAATGATAGGAGGTTATCTCTCTTCAGATTGGTCATTATTATTTTTCACTACACATTATGGCACTAATGTTACTATCAACTTAGAACTATTGGTCATATTTCACATTGATCCTCACGCTTCTAATGCAGTAGATAATTATGCAGCCTTAGAACCGGTTTAATTTTGATAATACAATTCATATTTCAGGGGTTGGAAAGAAAAATTTCTTACTTGATTTTTAAGTGGATGAGATAGACAGGCATGCAATAACATGCTGATAGATCCTTTGCTAACAAGTTCACGTCAACATATTTTTCGTGTGTATTTCTTGCATGCATCAAAATACACTAATTCCATTGACTATCACATCAATCACCTTGTTAATGTAGTGTTAGGGATTTGGAAGCTCTCTATCGCGCATCTGCAGCCTCCACCATCTGATCACATAACAAGGAGCAGGTATCCGATGTTGCACATCCCCAAGAAATGAAAGATAGTGCTTAGCTTTAAGTCCTCTAATTTTCATGCACTTGCAACATAGTTGAATATGAAACATTAATCCCTGGATTACTTTGCATCAACAGAAATTTCCCTATCATACATCCTACAAACAATTTTTCATGCATCCTGTAGACCTCCGCCCTCCTATCAAATAATAAATTTCTAATGTACTTGTAAGAATACATTAATGAAGTCTTATAGGTGGTATGAGTTTCAGAGCTTAATGGAAGATGTTCGAATCTATTAATATCTAGTCCATTCCTAGGATATATAATAACCATGCAGATAGACTTGCAGCTATTGGTACTAGTTTTGAAGTGCTCGAATAGATTGAAAATAAATTAACATTTAGCCTAATTTTTAGCTGATTATTAGGTCATTCAACCCACGCTAGAATATTACTATTGTAGATTTACCAATCCTTACTTTTAAATATAGAATTATTCGCCATATTTCCCAGCAATGATTCACCACTAAAATTATCTCTAATGTAGATTGGCACCAAATCTTATTTAAATCAGAACACATTATGGCACTAGATGTTACTATCAATTCAGAACTCATGGCTTCTAAATTTCACATTGAGCTTCACGCTTCTGATGTAGTTAGCTACCAGTCATGCAGCCTTAGACCAGTCTAATTTTGATAATACAACTCATATTTCAGCATTGGATGGTATTTCTTACCTATTTATGGATGAAAAGACACATGAATAACATGCTCATGATCCTTTTAAAGAAGTTGAAGAACATATTTTTGGTGTGTATTTCTTGCATGATGAAAATACACTAATTCCCTTACTGTCCAAAATAGAAAATGCAGCGGAAGGGATTTGGAAGCTTCATTTTGATGGAGCTAAAAACAAGAAACAAACAAGGAGTCAGGTCTGATGCTCACTTCCCCAAGAAACGAAAGATAATTTCTTATCTTTGAGTCTCTAACTTTTCATGCACTTGTAACGTAGCTAAATACGAAGCATTAATTCATGGATTACTTTGGGCCAGAAAGAGAGGTATTAGCGTGCTACAAATCTTTTGGTGATTCTGAGTTGGTTATCAATCAAGTAATATTTTTCAATGTTTGTAAGAATCCATTAATGAAGTCTTACATACACATAGAGTTTCAGACTTAATGGAGATTTTGAAGAAGATTTCGAATCTATTAATATCTAGTCCATTCCTAGAATAGAAAATAAGCATGCAGATAGACTTGCAGCTATTGGTGCTAGTTTTGAAATGCTGGAACAGATTGAAAATAGCAACATTCAAACTCATATAAAGCTGATTATTAGGTGTTAAATACCTGATAATGACTTGAATTGGTAGGTTTTTGAAAGTTATGATCAAATATATAGGTTTTTGAGCAAGAAGCCAAATTTTCTACAGTAAATCAAGTCAAATTACAGTAATTATATGGTGACCAGATTGTTCAACTAAAGAAAAATAAGTTGCCTTGAAGGTCTAGCTCACATTAGAGATATCTTTAGCACTGATGATTAGTTAAGGAAGGTCAACACTAAGATGTCAGTTACGGATGGTCAAAACTATGAAGAGATCTCAGTTGATGAAGGAAAAAACATTTCTCAGAAAGGTATGTTGTTTAGCTGAAAAACATTCTTTTAGAGATCTCAAGTTAATGAATTTAAAAAAAAAAATTCTCGGAAAGGTATGTTCTTTAGCTGAAAAAAAATATTTTATTAATCTCTGCAATGAATTTAAATATGTTTTCACTTGGAAATACCAAGACCTAAAAGGGTTTGATCCCAGTTTAGCACAACACACTATTGAATTACAGCCAAATTCCAGACTAGTTAGGAAAAAATAGAAGCCTATAAATCCCAAAATAGAGCCTCTAATGAGGAAAGAGTTATCTAAGTTGATCGAATCAGGTATTATCTTTCAAGTTAAGTATTCAAGTTTGGTAGCCAATCTTGTTATAGTTAAGAAAAATAATGGATAAATCAAATTATGTGTGGATTTCATAGATCTTAATAAAGCTTCATTAAAAAATCACTACCCACTTCCAAATATGGATCAGATTTTGAGAACAGTTTCAGGTTCACGATAGACTATCTATTCTAGATGGCTATAGTGGATACCATCAAATTTAGTCCAAGAAGAAGATAGGTACAAAACAGCTTTCACCTTTTTAAGTGGGGTACTTATGCTTACAAAAGAATTTCTTTCGGCCTTTTAAATGCCGGTGTAACACTAAGTACAAACAACTTTCACCACTAAGTGGGGTACTTGTGCTTACAAAAGATGGCCTTTTAGCCTTTCAAATGCTCGTGCGACATATCAACGTGCAATGGACATGGATTTTCATATCTTGTTAAATAAATGCATCCTTTTTTATTTAGATGATGTTACTTTATTCTCACAAAAAATTCAGAAGAACATTTAATACACCTAAGGCAGACTTTTCAGTTATGCAGGCAGATTAAAATATCTTTGAATCTGCTAAATTCTATCTTTTTAGTACATCAGGGTAAATTGCTTGGTCATATTATTTCTAAACAAGGTTTGGAAATTGATCCTTTCAAGATAAAATCCATATTACAGCTATCATTACCTTATCATAAGAAGAAATTACAGATTTTTCTTGGAAAAATAAAATTTGTTAGAAGATATGTTTTAGATTTTGCAGCATTGGTGAAACCATTGAAAATTATGTTAAAGAAAGATAAAAATTTCTCTTGGACCAGTGAAGGGAGAGAAGGGTTTGAAGAAATTAAGACATCCACCTCTCAAGCTCTGTACCAGTGAAGGGAGAGAAGGGTTATAATCAATTAAGGAAACCATATCTCAAGCTCCTACTCTTGCAAATCCAAATTTCGATAAAGATTTTACAATGTATGCACTTGCAGGAGCTAAAACAATCTAAGCCATATTAAATTTAGTTAATAATGAAAATGTTGAACAACCAATTACTTTCTTTGGATAGAGCTTGCATGATTACGAAGCAAGGTACTTATTTCTCGTAAAATAAGTACTTTCAGTAGTTAGAGGCCTAAATAATTTTAAGTACATTATTTCAAACAAAAAAAATCAAGTTCTTGTTTCTTATCTAAGTGTGAAAGATTTCTTATTAAATAAATAATTGAATGAGAAAATAGCAGGTTGGATAACCAAGGTCATGGAATATGATGTCGATATTCATGTTGTGAATACAGTTCAAGGAAAAGGCTTGTGTGAACATCTAATTCCTGATATGGAAAAACAACAGACTACAGAACTTAGAATATTCTAAAACAACATGTTGAAATTACGTATCAGTAATAAGACATTATGGTAAAGCTAGAAAATTAGCAGCCTGAACTTGCTCAAGAAATCTAGGAATCAAGATGGATGACTAATTTATTTAACTATTTGCAACATGACTCTATCCGAAAGGTATGGACAAGAATAAACGAAGGTATTTTAGATTACAATTTGGACCCTATGTTTTCATTGATGGTGTATTATTCAAAAGGGATATAAATGGAATATTTCTGCGATGTCTTGACTATGATAAAATTCAGTAATTATTATCTGAATTCCACGAAGGACATGCAGGAGGTCATTTCTCAACACGTACCACAACCTTTAAAATTATGAAAGCTTGTTACTATTAGCTCAGCGTATTTAAGAATTGTTTTTAATGGATTAGAAAGTGTAAGAAATGTGCTTTCTTTGTTATAAAAGAACATTTAGCTTCGATACCTTTACAACCTATTTCAGTTGAGTCAGCCTTTTATGCAGTCAGGGCCTTGATTTTATTGACATGATAAACCCGCCTTCATCATAAGGACACAAGTGGATTTTGACTGCTACAGATTACTTTACACCCTACACTAAAGCAGTAGCCTTAAAAGATGGTAATGAAACTTCGATACTATCCTTTTATGAAGGTATGGTTTGTAGATTTTGTGTCCCAACAACTCTCATATCAGGTAATGCTTAAGCATTTCTTAGTGCAAAGGTAACAGATTGAGATTTTAACCATGGAATTTATCTAACTTTCTTCATCTAATTATTACCCACAAGGTAATGGGTTAGCTAAAAGTACTAACAAGAATATTTTAAGGATCATCAAAAGAACACTCAAAGATAACTAGAGATATTGGCATCTACTGTTGAATTCATCACTTTGGGATGATAGAGTGAATCCTATAAGATCAGTTGGAAATTCACCATACAAGATCGTTTATGGAAGAGAAGAAAGAATTTCTATTTCAGTTGAGTTACCCATATTAGATTCGCTGCATGAAATGGAGATGCTTGAAAATGAAACATTGTAGGTTCGTTATGTAGAATTAATAGAATTACAAGAGATAAGAGATCAAGATCATGTAAACATGGAAAAGAATCAGAAACAAATTAAAAAGGCTTTTGATAAAAATAGACAAATTTAGAATCTTCAATGAAAAAGATATTGTGTTAAAGTGGGATGTTGATCGTGCAAAGCCAGGAAGACAAAAAAAGTTTGATACAATATGGAGTGGTCCATACATAATTTCAACTTGCAAAGAACACAATGTTTTTCAGCTCTCAAGGCTAGATAGAGAGGAACTTCCTATTCCTGTGAATGGTATGTTTCTCAAACATTGTTATTGAAAATCTTACAGTGACTGTTTAGAGTAGGATTTACCTTCAATAAGTGCAGTTTCCACACATTGAATTGTTTTTCAATTTAATAAGTGCATTCATGCACATGATCTATTTTACCAGAGTCTTTCCCTGTTTTAGTTCATTTTGGAAGGGTTAGACATTCAGAAGGTAGATTTTGGTTACATGCTTTAGACTCCATGCCCAATGGACAAGAGCAAGGCACTGGTTTACAAGTTAGCAGGTAGCTTTCCCCGTAGGATCGCAAGAAATGTTGAAAATGGCCAGATCAAAACTTTGTTACAATGGATAGCATTGGTGAAGCATACCTAAGCTAGGGGAGATTATTTCAAACACTACGGTTATTGTTGAATTAATTAATGATTACATGAAATCTATAGTTATGTGTGTTATTACAAAACATAACAGATCAGATAGTCTACAATTTCATGCTATCTTCAGCAAAAGAACACAAATCCTCGAAGGACAGTTGTGTTGTCTTGATGAAGACACCGAATTGTAGAATAGATGAAGTGTTAGGTTTTGGAGCAGCAATCATGACTACAGATTACATAAATCAGAGTTCATTACTGGATGTTACAGGTATTCTTTAATGTTTTTTCCTTAATGATTAAGACATTCAATTATATTATTGAATTGTTTAGTTCATCACACAATCCATATCAGAAAGAAGAAATGCAGAAATAAATACGCAACTCAATTTCACAAGTCAATGTTTTATTCATAAGGAATTTCAAATGTTCCCACACAAGCCATGGGATGTAACTGAAAAGTAAATTACAACTACTTAAATAAGAGGTACATATGTATGAAAGAGAAAATAAAGGAGTATAAGCGAACCCATCATTTCCTTGGAGGTTTCTCCTTCAGTTGATGCATCCTCATCTTTATCTTTGTTCCCTCTCCATCTTCACTTCCGAAAGCACTGCACCTGAAATGAACAAAAGAGAAAAATCATCAGCTACGAGCTCAGGGTTAATCCATATTCCTATACTATCCTAATTTTTGCACATGGATCTCTTAATAACACGAGACATAGATTTCTTGATTTATACTTACAGAAGTTACTGATTTTTCTGTTATTTCAAACATAAATTTGGGATTTATACTTACAGAAGTTGCATATTTTTCTGTTAATTTAAAAGTGGTCATTTTCTAACATGTCTAATGTTTTGATGAATTTTGTATTTCCATGCTTACTCGATTTAGACCAAAGCATGTGTATGCTCTTCTCTTGCACCTTTTGCTGATCTTGAGAATAAAAAACAACTTTGATCTCTATCTTGTTAACATTGGGATTAAACTTGGAAACTTGATTATTCATTTTGCTTAAGGGAATGAAACTTTTACAAAGTATTTTCCAATGGTCCTTTGATTTGAATTTTTCCATTTCTATATAGTTGGGAAAAATTTTGTGTATGCTCTTCTCTTGCACCTTAGGGTGATCTTGAGAATCAAAAGAAACTTTAGTCTTCATTTTATAACATTTGGTAAATTGGAAACTTCATCTTTCACTTTTGGTTTAAAGGAATGAACATTTATCAAGAATTTTGTATGGTTCATTGATTGAAAAGATTTTCTTTACTTTTTAGTTGGATTATTTGTTGTGTATGCTCTTCTCTTGCATCCTTGGATGATCTTGAGAATCAAAAGTAACTCTTAATCCTCTTTTAAATAATATGATTTTCTTGGAGAACTACTAACGCTTAAGTGCAGGACCTAAAAATGCTTGTCAAAGAAAGAAGGAATCAAAACGAAATAAAAAACTACTAATACAGTTGTTATACAGGTTGCCAAAAGGTGTTCAATCAAACCACACCTAATTAAACAAGATAAAAAGAACAACATATTCAAAACACTGTATTGCAGGTTTCGGAAAAGGGTACGTCCCTCTCCGCTCAACTGGAACATAACCCCTTTGGCATAACGCCTTAAGCTACAACAATGGGGGTGGTTCCAGGAACCCCAAAGTAGTCCACGCAAGAGGGAACCTTGTGGACGAAACGGGAAGTGCTCCGCACTACCTACTTGACTAGTGATTCCTTTGTGAGATAGCGTTACAAGTTGTCTGTTGTGGCGACCCCAGTGATAGTACACGTAGACGCACTAGTTTCCTATTGTTCTTGAAGGTTGTAAAGTAAAGCCGAGATACTCCCAAACTAGTCAGTGTGACTTTTTGGGTAAATTGCGCTCGCTCGTGGCAACTTTGTAACACCTAGGGCAAGAGAACCACCTAGGAGAATATACTTTGGCCAGGAGCCCACTTTGACCATTTTAAAACAGTGTTGAGTTGTGAACCTTCTTTTTGAGAAATGTGTGACGTATTACTTTCGCCTAGTTTTTACTTGCCTTAGGGCGAGGCGAAACTCTGCCGAAGTGAGGCTAGCATTTTTTGTCATTTTTTCTTGATTTATTTCCTTCATATTCTTTTGACACTTTGTTGATAAAAAGAGGTGTGATTACCTTTGTGTTGCCATTCGACTGTTTCTCTCACTTTTATGTCCGTTTACGCCCATCCATGTTTGCGGCTGGGTTAGTTAAACGTCTAAAGTAAGTGGAGGCATTTTCACGTCATTTGGTAGCCATTGTGATCTTGATACCCACGTCAAGATTGTCATTGTAGTTAGGCATGGTTCATCACTGCGGACTTCCATAGAGGAGTTAGCTTGTTTGTCTCGTATCATTACAATTTCGATATTTACGTCTTGTTTCTTGTAAACTCGACATAAATACGTATATTGTACGGTAATGCTGCACACATTCTTAACTATTCCTAGCTATACTTTGAGCATTTTTTTGTTCGGTTTTATTATTACCTCGATTTCAAAAGGTGCTAGGCACTACCATTTGTGCATGTTATATCAATAACACCTCGATATCAATACTTCACTTTCTTGCAAAGTGGGTTAACATATCTTGGTGATATTGTCGTGTCATTCACAAATCGTAATTAACACTTTTTGAGATATAGGTCTTAATCAGACTTGAGCTTGCTCATCCTATATCTTGATTGGGAGATCGCATTTAACTTCATGTATTTACTTACGTCTTGTTCATTCCTTTGAACTTGTCATAAGTGGAGACATCTTGTTAATCATCTGGCATCACAAATTACTTTAAAACGTAGTCTAGGAGGTACTTCATTTGATTAAGTTTTGATACCAAATGATTGTTTCATTGTTGACTTTATCACTCTATCACATTGGTATTCTCACACGGTTAATTTACTCTTAACACGTACATCTTGTGTTTTACTTGGGGGTAGTCATTGAATTTTGAACAAATCTACAACTTACCTTAGTGAAACTTATCACGAAAACATGGCTCCCAAGATGCGTCTAGGTTTAAAGAAACAAACATATGAGGAACAACAGGTGCAAGCTTGGGAAACCTATAACAGACAAGGGTCAAACCCATTTATCAGACATGATCTAGGACCACTATTTGCTGCAGAAAAGGAAATAGAAGAAATGGTCGACCATAGTGGAAACAAATTAGAATCACCACACGTAGAATTTGATTTTGACCCCACTCTACTAGATGAGTTTCTCCTTAGAAATAAAGATAGAGTTTTGGCACGGGTCATAGAATTAGGGGCCAAATTTCCCACCGAGAATGAACCAATATTACCTACAAATGACACTACTAAGGAAGAACGCCCCCTTATCAATATGGAAGATATTTTAACAGGTGGGCATGCTTCCAATTCTTACGCAGAAAATGATAAAGTGGTAGGGCATAGAATACCCATCATCAAAGTGCCATGAAGAAACAAGATTGAACATGAGACAGGGGAAGAACCTCCACAATACGAAGAGGAAGAACCTTTAGAAGAAGAAGACACAAACCAAGTCACAATCCAACAATAACTCAGTAACCTAAGCCGACAACTAGCTTTGCTTACTTTCCAGGTACAGAAAGACACAAACAAGAACATTCAAAAGTCAAAGCCTAAGTTTAGGATCCACGAACTCCATCGAGAAAACCAAGGAGAAGAAGACACAGGGTATCATCGTGTACACATCCCTGCTTCTCCCACTAAAGAACAATTTCTCGCACAAGAAGTGCAATCTATGAAAGCAACACTTGCGAGCATACAAGAAAGCAATATAGGGAGTATTAGGAAATACCAATACGAAGAACTATGCCCCTATCCTTTTGACAAGACAATGACCCTTCAACCCTTTCCAAAGAAATTTGATATGCCAAAGTTTGAAAAATAAAAAGGAAAGGGAGACCCAAGGGATCAGGTTAAATATTTCTACATGGCAATTCAAGAGGTGTCTTATAGTGATAATTACCTCATCAGACTTTTTCCTAAAAGTCTCAGAGGTCAAGCATTGGAATGGTTTACGCGCTTACCACGAGGATCAATTTTCACCTAGCCAGAATTGGCGGAAAGATTCGTGTGTCATTTCTCATATAACATAAAGATTGACGTCACCATGGCAGACTTGTGTGGCACAAAACAACGCCCAAATGAGACCTTCGCTAGCTTCCTCCAACGATGGAGAGGGATAGCTAGTCGCTTCCCTTGCGCTTTCCCTGAGAAGCAGTTGGTCAGTATTTTCATCCCTAATCTCAACCCAGATATAGCTTTCCACCTCCAAATGCATTGTGTCCGCACCTTTGAGGAGGTTATCGAGAAAGGGATTCAAATAGAAAAGGCTCTCATTGCCAAAGGCACCCTCAAAACCCAATCTAAAGACAACCAAAGTGTCAAACCCACTGAAAAGCCAAAGATCTTTAACAAAAACAAAAACATGGTGGGAGACGGAATCACTGATTCCAAACGTGTTCAAACAGTCTAAACCAGTCAACCTTTTAAACTGACCAAGGGCCCAATTCAACCACCACAAAAGTGATGAACATTCACCTCCCTCAATGAGCCATTGTCCATCATATTAAAATAGTTGGATGTGACCCATATGATGACCTATCCTACAACGCAACCGTTTGATGACAACACTCCTAAACCTTCATGGTATAAGGAGCATGAATACTACGAAATGCATCGCGTTAAAGGTCATAAAACAGATAAATGTTTGCGACTTCACCACTATATTCAAGACCTCATTGACAACGGGGAGATAGAGGTGGATAACCCTAGCCACATGCAAACACCTAACGACAAGATGGGGATTTATAAGGAACCATTCCCCAAGCATGATAAGTCGGAAAAGGCAAAACTGGATTGGGGAGAGTCATCCCAAACCTATAAAGCCACGAATTACTTGTATACCAAGAGAGATAACAATCATTACGATTTTCTTATCGGATGTATTTGTTCCCCTGCTGACCGCGTCAACACCATCTAGATTAAGGGAAAGGACTGTGCTGTGGTAACAAGGCGCTCCCGCCTCGTAATTCCGGACCCCTCTCCGTCGACCCCGCATACTAGTAAGTATAACCTTTTAGAACAACTTGAGAAGACATCTGCTAAGATTTCAATCTTAGACCTTCTCAATATTTCCAATGTACATAAGGACATCCTGTATCAAACTCTTCAGGGGTCGGGAGTGCCTTTAGAAGTCAATCCAGCGTACCTTCAAACCGCGGTGGCAAATATTGCACCAAGTGAGCATCTCACTTTCAACCATAGGGAGGTCCCTACTGAGAATCCTACACATAATCTTCCCTTATACATTGAGGTAGTTGTTACCCGCAGGAAAATCAAACGGGTGCTTGTGGATAATGGATCTGGATTGAAAATCTACACGCTTAAATTAGTCAAATAATTGGGACATACGGAAGAAGATCTTGAGTCCCATATCATCACTATCACCGTATACGACAACGCGGAAAGAGAGTCAGCAGGCACCATTACGCTGCCAATGGAGGTGGGCCCCACTTGCCATCAGACAAAGTTTCACGTCTTAGACTTGGAACTTCCATATAATATGCTTCTAGGATGACCATGGATCCATGCCATGTAAGCAGTGCCATCAACATTTCATCAATGCATCAAGTTGAAGCATGAGGGACATACAGTAACAATACCAGGAGACTCAGAGCCTTTTGCTCATTGTAGAGCTCTTAATAGCTTTGCGCGAAAGGGTACATACGCATGTCCCTCCATAGATATAGTTGTCCCTCTTCATTCTGATGCCATGGAATATCGAGTAGATTCAAATTCTCTTAGTTCTTGCACTCATGGGGCATCTACTTCAACATATCCATTTAATTCATGGGAGATGAAAATTCTAGAATATGGCTATGGGGAGTATAATGTACAACAAGCGCTCTTGGTTTCTGACCTCTCCTTGTCACCCAAGACTAGAGGTCGACCCAACTACCGCTTCAGGAGACCTAGAGAGGAACACACTATTGGGTCGTTCCTACCTGGAGGCTTGTTAGCTGAGGAAAAATTACTTGATCCACCTACTACTTGGGTCCCTGAGGACACTCAACCATCTTGTTATCAAACCCCAAAATATGAAAAATCTAGCAGAATGATGTACTCCATGGGCTATAAAGGCCTAGGATGTGGGAGGAATGAAAAAGGACAAAGAGAGCCAGTCCCTCTTCCACATTTCAAAATAGAAAGATATGGCATTGGGATTCACCCTTATGGAGCACACCCCAACGATCAAGATGCGACTTGTTCTGAGCATGAGGATAGCTCTGATTATCTAGAAAACGATATGGATTCCTGTTGTAGCCAATATGAGGATCTGGCCTCCACAAACCTTTTCATGAATAACGTTGTCCTAACCATCACCCCCACTGAACCAACCCTTGACCTTGTATACCCCTCCCTTGTTGAATGGGACCAACAACGTCACGTGCCACTAGATTTATTCAAGAATGATGAGGCTATTACAGATTTCATGGGCATAAGGGATACAATTCCCATTGGAGATCACAAGAAGGGTTTCTTTATTGACTTAGACACCTGCGCCTACTTTGGCGAGGAGGTTGAACTTCATGGTCAGCAAAATTTAAAGAAAAGCGAGGGTAAGAGTTCTAAAGAAAAGCCTCGGCAACAATCGAAGTCCAAGTCACACAGTGAAAACCTCTTTGAGGCATTGGCTGACAAACAAATAAGAAAATCAAAGGACAAACAAAGTGACCATGCCAAGGATGAAAATCTCATAGAGACATCCTTGGATGAAGATCTCAACCTACCTCCCGATCCTATGCGTATGGAGGATTTATCAAAATTGCTAGTTGAAGAAACCATTGATGTCAATATTGGTACCGAAGAAGATCCCAAGATAGTAAAATTGGGAGCATCACTCTCAGCCAGAGAACAAAAGACGTTCACTATGCTACTGCGAGAGTTTATTGATGTGTTTGCATGGTCTTACAAGACATGCCCGACTTAGATCTAACTTTGGTCATACATAACCTAGTTGTGCACGCAGATGCTAAGCCTATCAAACAAAAGCTTCGAAAGATGCACCCAAGAGTGGCGTTGTTATTTAAAGAAGAATTGGAAAGGTTGCTTGCAACAGGATTCATCAGGCCAATTGATTATTCTGAATGGATATCAAACATTGTTCCTGTCTAGAAGAAACCTATTGGTATCTGAATTTGCACAGATTTTAGGGACATCAATAAAGCTTGCCCTAAAGATGAATTTCCGTTGCCCAACATTGACATGATTTTTGACTCGACCGCAGGGTATGAAATGCTATCACTTATGGATGGCTTTTCGGGTTATAATCAAATTAAGATCGCTGAGGAAGACCAACACAAAACAAATTTTACAACTCCTTAGGGCACCTTCTATTATCAGGTGATGCCATTTGGCCTTAAGAATGTGGGAGCAACTTATCAGTGGGCCATGACAGTAATATTTCATGATATGATTCATGACATCATGGAAGACTACGTAGACGACATCCTGGGAAAGTCCAAAACAAGAGAGGATCATCTTATCATTTTGCGGCGTATCTTTGAATTCCTGCGTGAATAAAAAGTTAGGATAAATCCAAAGAAGTGTGTCTTCAGTGTGCTATCTGGGAAACTATTAGGCTTCATCGTGTCAAGACGAGGTATTGAGGTAGACCCTGCTAAAGTGTCTCCCATCACATAAATTCCTCCACCTAAAAATATCAAGCAACTGCGTAGCTTGCAAGGGAAAATTCAAGCCATTCGCCACTTTATCTCCTAGCTTGCAGATAAATGTCACTCATTCACTCATTTTCTTAAGAAGGACATCGCTTTCATCTGGGGACCTGAGCAACAACAAGCCTTTGCTTTTCTTAAACAGTACCTGGCTAATCCACCTATCCTCATGCCTCCCACTCCGGGAGAACCACTTTTTCTCTATATTTCCGCTACGCAATACGCTATTAGTGCATTGCTTGCCCAATATGACCTTAGCCATAAAAAGAAAGCAGTGTACTATCTGAGTCGCACCCTCATCACCTATGAACGTAATTATCCTCAGATTGAAAAGTCTTTCTTGGCCGTTGTTTTTACCTTTCAGAAACTTTTCCATTACCTGCTAAATACTAAGACCAAGCTCATATCCAAGGTTGACCCACTCAAGTATTTGTTGTCCAAACCCGCCCTCACAGGTAGAATGGCTAATTGGATCATTCTTCTCAGTGAGTTTGATATAGAATTTGTCCATCAAAAATCAATTAAAGGACAAGTACTTGCTGACCAGCTAGCGGAAGCACCTTTGCAAAGCACAGAACCTTTGAGTCTTGATCTGCCAGATGCATCTTTGCTCTACATTGAAGAATCTGTCCTATGACAGGTACATTTTGATGGATCTTTTACATTTCATGGTTCAGGTGTAGGAGTGGTCCTTATTACTCCTTCGGGTGATCCTATACCACAGGCTTTCCACCTGGCCTTCCCTTGCGCGAACAACATTGCGGAATATGAAGCACTCATTGTAGGGATGAAGCTAGCCATCAAGTGGAATATTCAACATGTTAAGGTTGTAGGTAATTCACAGCTAATCATCAAACAGGTTAATGATGAGTATAAAGTTAAGGATGACAAGCTCATACCTTACAAGAAGTTGGTGGAAACTCTGAAGGAGTATTTTGTGCGCATTACCTTTGAGCAGATCCCAAGAGCGCAGAACAGATCGGCAGATACTATGGCAATGGTGGAATCTATGCTTCGTATTCCACCAGGGAACAATGATATGCCATTTTTCGTAGAAAATCTACACTAGTCCACGTATGACGTACCAGAATCTTGCCTGGCTTGTGAGGTTGTTGGTCCCCATTCACCATGGTATGAACCCATTTTCACCTATCTTAAGGATAGTACATTCCCTCCCGATATCTCCCGCTCTAAAAAGCAGAGCCTAATTCGCCAGATAGCCTGTTACACCCTTTTAGGAGGTACACTTTTCTTCGTGGCTACGACGAGAATCTGTTACGTTGTCTGGATGTGACGGAGTCAATCCAGGCAATCAAGGAAGTACACGAAGGAGTATGCGGAGTGCATACAAATGGAATGATCTTGGCTAAGAAATTGCTGAGAGTAGGTTACTATTAGCCTACCATGGAAACTGATTGTTGTAATTATGTTAGAAAATTTGTGCTTTGCCAAAAGTATGGAAATTTCATCCATGCTCCGTCACAACCATTGCAACCAATCACTACCCCGTGGCCATTCTCTAAGTGGGGACTTGATCTAATAGGGAAGCTTACTCCTACCTCATCTGATGGTCATACACATATCATCACAGCTACAGAATACTTTACAAAATGGGTGGAGGCTGTCCCTTTAACCTATGTCACAGGAGCACAGATTTCTAAATTCATCATGAATCATATTATTTGCCGATATGGTATCCCTGCAGCCATTGTCACAGATAATGGGAAGTAATTTAAGAACAAAACTGTGAAAGGTCTTTGCCAACAGTTCCAAATCAGATTGAAATGGTCCATGCCATATTACCCTCAGGGTAATGGACAAGCTGAAGCAACAAACAAGACTTTGGTAAGGATAATGGAGAAGATGGTTAGCAAAACTAGTCGAAATTGGCACCTACAAATCCACCCAGCCCTCTGGGCCTACTGAACATCAATTCACACTCCTACAGGTGCCACACCATATTCCCTAGTATTCGGGACAGAATCTATCATCCCTTTAGAGATTGAACTCCCATCCCTGCGAATTTCTCTTCGGGACTATTTGGATAAGGATGAAGATTATCGAGTGGAAAGATTGGCTGAGTTAGAGCTCCTGGATGAGAGGCACATTCGCGCTCTTAATCACCTGAAGGTATATCAACACAGAATCTCCCACAACTACAACAAGAGAATCATCCCTCGCCAGTTTGAGGTGGGTGGTTTAGTTATGAAGGAGAACTAGTTCAACACCAGAGTAGAGCGAAAAAAGAAAGGGAAGTTTGAACCACACTGGTTAGGACCCTATGTCATAGTTGCCAAGTATGGCACAGGGGCATACAAGTTGGCTCACCCCAATGGTGATGAGCTCCGGAAGCCCATGAATTCCATGCATCTTAAGAGATTTTATGCCTAAACATGGCACAAGAAAGTCATAAAAATCACAAAAAAATATGAAAACATTAAAAAAAAAAAACAAATCAGAAAAAGAAAAAGAGAAAACAGGTCATCCACTAGTGAAAACCACGCAATTGTGGCACTTTGGACAAGTCCTTGGGTAAAAACCGGTTTCCGGCGCCTCAGGAGGATTCGTTGTTCACAGGCATTATGTATTAGAAGGGTAGTTGTCTTTGTCCTGGACCTGGTTCTACCTTTGAGTTTCCTTGTGCACACCATCTAGTCTAGCCTTGATCCGGATTTGCCTTCTTCTATTCATCTGTAAGTGACGTGGTCTTTCGTTATTTCCCATCTTACGCTGGGGGCAACTCAACTACTTCACCTTCTTGTTCATAAGTGCATGGATTCTGCCCTTGTATATTCCCCACCTAACGCTGGGGGCATCCATGCTTTCTTGGTTACCTGCACATAGCTTTGGAAAACTGTTAAAAACACAAAAACAATAGAAAATTGTTTCACAAAACATAAAAACAATAGAAAATTGTTTCACAAAACACAAAAATAATAGAAAATTGTTTCGAGAAAACACAAAAACAATAGAACATTGTTTTGAGAAAACACAAAAACAATAGAAATTTGTTTCACAAAACACAAAAACAATAGAAACATTGTTTTGAGAAAACACAAAAACAATAGAAAATTGTTTCACAAACCACAAAAACAATAGAAAATTGTTTCACAAAACATAAAAACAATATAAAATTGTTTTAGACAACACAAAAACAATAGAAAATTGTTTCGAGAAAAACACAAAAATAATAGAAACATTGTTTTGAGAAAACACAAAAACAATAGAAAATTGTTTCACAAAACACAAAAACAATAGAAAATTGTTTCGAGAAAACAACAAAAAGAATATATATATCAAAAAAATCTAAAAAGAAGGCAAAAAATTTTCAAAAAATTCCTAAAAAGTAAAACACCCTACAAAATGGTAACTTGCTTCTTACGGCTGAAACTTGTGTCTTGCGCATGGTATTTTCTCCATATCCTGTTGGTTTGTCTCACATCTTCCCCGATTAATACGAATCGTGGATCACTGGATTCACAACCATTCACAAAAGCTAGCTGCTTGCTTTGTCTGTACTCTGGGGCACTTTTGGTTTCCTGGTGCTGTTTCGTTGCGCACAAATGCTTTTCATGGACCCCGTGTCCATTTTCATTTCCCCTTGCATGTATCCTTGCTTGGGGCATCATTTTTAACCCTTGTCATCAATCACGAACTTGTGGATCTCTTCAGCACTGATAACAAAACATTTGTACAACTGTCTTGACTGTTGTTGGGTTAGATATGTGCGTTCGTACTTGTTTTCCCTATTATATGAGCTTGTTTCCTTCTCGTATTGCATTGAATTATTGTATGTTGCGTGGAGTTGGTACTTTCAGCAATGGACAATTGTTCATAGTATGGCTTTTCATGTCATTCTACCTTTTTCGTATTCTTATATTTTTCATAAGGACCGATGATGTAGTTCCTATGGCAATATGATGACATCAAATTTGTTCCAAACAAATAAGTGGCTAGAGGTTAAGCTCTTCTCTCCCCTCATCCATATTTCTTCTACATGACTTCCCTTTCACCCCTAATTCTCCCTCCCCTCGAGGCATCCTACCTCGTCCCCATTCTTCTGCCTACTTCTCATATTTTTTGATCGTCGATCGGCTTCCTTCATCACCCCATCGACACTCGAGGGGGCATCTCTCCCTCCTACTAATTTTTCTTCTATCCGTTCAAAATCTCTTCTGTCTACTATCTTTGAAGTGGCATCACTTACGCCACCCCAAAGAGGGGCAAATGTAGACACCTATAATTATGCCCAAGCAATTTAAATACTTAAATTGTGCTAATTATCCCCTTTCTCACAAATCAACGACATATCATCAAAAGCACTCATTTTCCCTCATATCATCATTAATTAATTACACTAAGCTAATTAATTAAGTTACCTATCCAACAAATACCCTAATTAACGACCTTCCATTAATAAATCACCCCTTCTACCTAGACTAATTAATTATTATTAATTAATTAGCTTTCCCTTCCATTTAACCAATAAATCAATATTTAATTGATTTAATCCCCTTATAATAGCCTAAATCGCACTAATATTCCTCTAATTGGCTTCTATAAGCTTACACCTACCTATTAATTAATCACCTTTGATTAATTAAAATACCCCCAACTCCCATGACTTGCTAAACATGTATTAAACCCTTCTAAAGTAAGGTTACCTTTAATAAAGCAACCTTATCCATTCCTAATCATGTTTTACCTTTATCCCACATTCATGAGAATGTGTTGAATCATTTATCCTTTGGGCTATATAAAGAGCCCTCCACCTACCTTTTTACTTACACCTAAACTTTCTAAGAGAGCAAATGCAAAGCATATAGCAAAGGGACTAAGAGCTTGCACCTTGCCCTTTTGAGAGTTCATCATCTTGAAGAGTTAAGCCTCTTTCTTAAAGTGCTTAGGTCATATGGGAGGTGTCAAAAGGGTCTTGTAGCCCAACTTTGATTAGCCCCCATTCCTAGGTTCTTGGAACATTAAGGACAACTATTTTGATATCCATGGAGCTTACTTAGGTCCATTCATTTATTTGTTGTTAGAGAATAGATGGTTTATTATTCAAAAATGATATAAATAGAATCTTGCTGCGATGTGTTGACTATGATAAAATTCAACAATTATTATCAGAGTTCCATGAAGGACCTGCAAGATGTCATTTCTTAGCACATACCGCATCCTTAAAGATTATGAAAGATGGTTACTATTGGCCGCACATATTCAATGACTATTTCGAATGGATTAGAAAGTGTAAGAAATGTGCTTTCTTTGTTGGAAAAGAACGTTTAGCTTTGGTGCCCTTATAGACTGCTTCAGTTGATCATCCTTTTATGCAGTGGTGCCTTGATTTTATTGGCATGATAAACCCACCTTCTTCATAAGGACACAAGTGGAATTTTACTACTACATATTACTTTACACGCTAGAATGAAGCAATAGCCTTGAAATATGCTAATGAAACTTCGATACTATCCTTTTATGAAGTTATAGTTTGTAGATCTGGTGTCCCAACAACTATCATATCAGATAATGCTTTAGTATTTCTCGGTGTAAAGGTAACAAATTGGGCTATTAACCATGCAATTTATCTAAGTTATTCATCTAATTATTACCCACAAGGTAATGGTTTAACTGAAAGTACTAACAAGAATATTTTAAGTATCATTAGAAGAACACTCAAAGATAACTAGAGAGCTTGGCATCTAATTTTGAATTTAGCACTTTGGGATGATAGAGCAACTCCTAAAAGATCAGTTAGCAATTCACCATACAAGATTGTTTACAAAAGAGAAGAAAGAATGCCTATTTCAGTTGAGTTAGCAAAATTAGATTTGCTGCATGAAATGGAGATGCTTGAAAATGAAACATTGTAGGTTCGTTATGTAGAATTAATAGAATTACAAGAGATAAGAGATCAAGATCATGTAAACATGGAAAAGAATCAGAAACAAATTAAAAAGGCTTTTGATAAAAACAGACAAATTTAGAATCTTCAATGAAAAAGATATTGTGTTAAAGTGGGATGTTGATCGTGCAAAGCCAGGAAGACAAAAAAAGTTTGATACAATCTGGAGTGGTCCATACATAATTTCAACTTGCAAAGAACACAATGTTTTTCAGCTCTCAAGGCTAGATAGAGAGGAACTTCCTATTCCTGTGAATGGTATGTTTCTCAAACATTGTTATTGAAAATCTTACAGTGACTATTTAGAGTAGGATTTACCTTCAATAAGTGCAATTTCCACACATTGAATTGTTTTTCAATTTAATAAGTGCATTCATGCACATGATCTAGTTTACCAGAGTCTTTCCCAATGGACATTTTGGAAGGGTTGGACATTCAGAAGGTAGATTTTGGTTACATGCTTTAGACTCCATGCCCAATGGACAAGAGCAAGGCACTGGTTTACAAGTTAGCAGGTAGCTTTCCCCGTAGGATCGCAAGAAATGTTGAAAATGGCCAGCTCAAAACTTTGTTACAATGGATAGCATTGGTGAAGCATACCTAAGCTAGGGGAGATTATTTCAAACACTACGGTTACTGTTGAATTAATTAATGATTACATGAAATCTATAGTTATGTGTGTTATTACAAAACATAACAGATCACATAGTCTACAATTTCATGCTATCTTCAGCAAAAGAACACAAATCCTCGAAGGACAGTTGTGTTGTCTTGATGAAGACACCGAATTGTAGAATAGATGAAGTGTTAGGTTTTGGAGCAGAAATCATGACTACAGATTACATAAATCAGAGTTCATTACTGGATACAGGTATTCTTTAATGTTTTTTCCTTAATGATTAAGACATTCAATTATATTATTGAATTGTTTAGTTCATCACACAATCCATATCAGAAATAAGAAATGCAGAAATAAATACGCAACTCAATTTCACAAGTCAATGTTTTATTCATAAGGAATTTCAAATGTTCCCACACAAGCCATGGGATGTAACTGAAAAGTAAAGTACAACTACTTAAATAAGAGGTACATATGCATGAAAGAGAAAATAAAGGAGTATAAGTGAACCCATCATTTCCTTGGAGGTATCTCCTTCAGTTGATGCATCCTCATCTTCATCTTTGTTCCCTCTCCATCTTCACTTCCGAAAGCACTGCACCTGAAATGAAGAAAAGAGAAAAATCATCAGCTACGAGCTCAGGGTTAATCCATATTCCTATACTATCCTAATTTGTGCACATGGATCTCTTAATAACATGAGACATAGATTTCTTGAAGATCAACAAGTATACGTGATTTACTCACTTAGAAAGGAGGGAGAAGAAAAGAAAAACCACGGACATAAGAGAGGCTAAAAAGCCTATATATTTTCTAACTATTTTCTCAAGTGTGTAGCTACAGGTTGCAGCTAATAAGAAATAAATCATATCTTATAGTCCTCACTATAGATAAATATTGTAGAGTTCAATAGCTACTATACTATGGTACATGAAGCAGATGAGTCATAAGTACATGCTAGAATGAAGGAATAATGCAACTCAAAGTTCAACAGCTATTCTAGGGATAAAAGAAGTTGCAGTATAGAACAGATGAGAGAATTGTAGACAAAAGTACATGTTTTAGATTGCAACTAAAGAAGAAGAATCAAAATTTAAAGGCTGAAGTTAAATCAAGATAAGATTACAGCTGAAACATAATGAGAAGGAAATATGAGAAAATTTTGATAGGGCTTTGCCATGTAAAATGGACATTTTACGTCTTTCCATCATGTTATTTTAAATTAATACATACTTTAAAGGCTATATGTAAATCAAATAGTAATACAGAAAGCAGATAATGTATGGCATGATCAAAGATAACACTTATCATATTTCAGCCCCAACAACAACCCATGAAGCATCTAAATGAACTGTTATAGTGCCAATTTAAGTTACAAGTGAACACTTTCATACTGCATCAGAACAGATACAGAAATACTATAATACTGATGGAGTACAGCTACAATAAGCCAAGTATAATCAGTTTTCTGAATATAAAGTCATAACAGCCATGCAATCAAAGAAATATTTAGGACAAAAGGTTGATACAAGGTTTACATGGTTGTAAAACAAGTAAAACACCCAAGTAATAATTACAGAAGGGCATGCCATAAAGCTTGTGATTTACAAATAGGTCATTCTAATCAAGTGCTTCTATTTAATTGATCATTTCATACTTGCAGCTTAATGATGTTGATTACAAGGTTGACACCACTCTTTTGTAGCCATATTAACTAGGGCTAAAACATTGGATGAACTAGGAGCCTTTGGGTCAAACTGCCTTTGTTGGTAAGGTTGTCTATTTTTTTTATTTTGGTGATATGGAGCCTGATAAGGCATGCTAGGTAGTGGAAGTCTATTTTCAATTGATTTCATCTTTTTTCCCATAGTCTGCAAAGCTTTAAACATGTCATCTGATGGGGCTGCAACAACGGGTTCTATAATCATTATAGGTTATGGAATAGGTGCTAGATCTGCCAAAAAAGGCATTTAAGGCCTTGGTGCTAATTTTCTTGCTTGAATAAGGTTGTTTTCAGCTTGTATAGCAATATCATAAGTATTCAAAATATTTTCACTTCCCATAGACTGAATCATAGTTGAAATATCATTGTTTAATATTCTAAGATAATATAGGAATACATGGCAAGCTTAAGGCTTAACACTTGCTGAGATTCTTTCCCAAGTTCTGACAAAATGAATGTTGAAACTAGACATAAATTCATGGGGAGCTCTTTTAATGGTAGACAACTTTTCTATAAAAGATAAATGATTTGAATTATCTTGAAATTGTTTTAGCAATTTACCACCTAACTCATCCCAAGTTCTTATGCTTCCAATCTCTAAATTTCTATACCATTGCTAGCTTGCCCATTAAAGGACGTAACTAAAAGTCTCAAAGCCACATCTTCATGAGTAATATTATGGACTACACATATGGCTGCAACATCTTTGATGTGCTCTGTAGGTGTATCCTGATTTTCACCCATGAATGTATGCATGCTTTTCATGGTAACATTAGGGATATCATGATAAATTGAGATTATTAATGGGCTCCCATTAGTAAAGGTCACAAAATTCTTAGGTGGTTGAATAGCCATTTGAAAAATTGGGATCTAAATGAAAATATTGACATGTGGTGAAGGAATATTGGGAGGAGGATTACCAAATCCAGGTCTATTATAAGGCAAAGAATTACCATCTCTTCTCCTTCTTGCAGAATTCAAAGGTAAAGAAATAAACTCAGAAGGAATTCCTCTTACTGATGATCTTGTAGTCACTTTAGGCATGGAACATTCTGGAATACTAGTTTGAAATGAGCCTTACGAAGTCGCCAATTAGATCCTTAAATATTTATAATAATTGTTGCAACTTGTTGATCCAAAGTAACTATTGCTTATTGTAAATTTGTTGTAAATTGTTGTAATTTTCTACAGATCTGATTCGTTGTCCCACTGGGTTTGCCAAAAACTGTTATCTCTTGAAAGTGCACCTTGTAGAGAGATGGCTGCAGGGTTTCTAAGCTTGCAAAATTGATCTCTCTTTTGAGGTGAGTCTCTCGTATCAAGTATGGTTCCTTATTGATGTATCTTCAACTAATTTTCTGGGGTATGAGGGTAAAAGAAGATTGTAAAAAGATTTAAAACTGAGGTGATACACCAAACTTGTATGAGATATTTGATTGAGTACATGCAAAATTGATATGAGAATGAATTCTTTATGCACAAGCCAATAGTTTTCTACAGAATATTAAAGACAAACATGCTGATGTATTGAGAGAAAGTATCACAACAATACTGTTAAGTTAAACATACACATTAATATCATGAAAACATTATTGAATTTTGTAATAGGGTAAGAATATTAGTCAGGGAATTCAACATTCATGAGATTAATGGGACATACACAAGACTATAAATAATTGGAAAGGTAGAAAATACTTCTCATTCAGAGGGAAAAATTGGAAAAAACTGCTTCAACACTCATGTATCTAAAATTCCTCTCTTTGTTCTTTGCCAAGGCACACAATATATAACAAAATTGACTCACCCACCCTTCCTAAAAATAGGCTAAAATTGTACTCACCCATGCATCCTATTTTTATCATTTATTTATTAAATAAAGGAATAAAATAAAGTAAGCTAATACAAAGAGGCATTAATAGCCATTGATTACATCTCACTCAAACTAAATTTGACTGTGCTATTTTTAAGAAAAAACATGGGTGAATAATTTTCTAATAATAAATCTTGCTTGATGAGAAAGTATCCTTCCTTATGTATGCAAATTTGTCTTCTTGTCTGTTCTGTCCTTTTGTGAAGGTATGCAAAAATACTCTTGTGCAAGAAAATAAATACCTTTGATCTTCAATACTTAGCAAAAATTATTCACCTCACTGTGGGGACCACTGGGAGCACATGTGCAATCATAATCAACTCTTATTTTATTAAAAAAAAAATCTAATCAAGTCTTCAAAATGTTTCTTGCATTCTGATGTTGACCTCTGCTCTATCCCTTGTGAACACATGAAAATTTTTCATTCTAAGTCATGTTCAATCCTGCCAGAACAGTGTAACAAGTGCCCCGATGATGATACAGGTCTCCTCGCAAGGTGTTCGGGATCCGGAAAAGCCCTCGGAGTATGCGTTAACATCCCGCATGCCCCGCTTAGCCCCCGCGCCCTTTGTTTTCCCCTTTTTCCCTCTTTCCTTGGCCTCTTGACCTTCAGTGACGAAACCGCCGCCCTGCAGGGCGGCGGTCCTGTGACCGCCGCCCTGCTCAGTCCTGTAACCGCGGCGGTCCTGTGCGTGTTTTCCAGAACGCTCTTTTGACGTGACTCGCGTGAAATATCACGTTTCACCAGCTTTCTTTGCCGACTTGAGCATGCATTTATGTTTTTGGTCCCCTGGAATAGTGTTTTTCCTTTGTTTATTGTTTAGGAGTTCAATTTGGTTTTGGTTCTTGGGTGTTTGAATTCCTATAAATGCATGGTTTGTGCACATGCAAATGGTCTGGAGTTTTTGGTCTGAAGCTTGGCTGGATTTTGAAGTTTGATCTTTGCTCTCATTCCCTCATTTTAGTGTTTTAGGTTAGCTTGCTTAGAAGCCATAGCTTGAATTCACTTGCATCTTTTGTTAAATTGGCTGTTGGTAAGCCATAGACCCATCTTGTGCAGGCAGTGCTGTCATTTCATCCAATCAAGAAGCTGGCCTCTCTCAAGTTTTGTTTTCTGGATTCCTCTTTGCAATTCCTTTAGTTTTCCTTTGCTTAGAATACTTAGTTTTCTTCATTGCGTGTTTTGGTTAGTATTGTGTTGCAGCTGGTAAGCCACATATCCATCTTGTGCAAGTGCAGTCATTACTTGAGGCCACCAATTTTACTCCAATCTTCTCATTCTCAGTGCTGTGGTCTGTTAGTTTGTTTGGGATTGATAGTGTAGTTCATTTCATGCTTAGTGTGCATTGACTAGCTGTTGGTAAGCCACATATCCAACTTGTGCAAACAGTGTTGCTGTTTTATCTAATCCATTAGAGTAGAATAGCTTAGGAAGCCATTAAAGTTGCAGGTTTTGCTCTTCATACAGGATAGTTTCAGGTTCTGGATGCATTTTGTTGCACGATTCGCAGTAGATCCCGCTAGGAATTGCATAAGCCAAGCTCTGTACTCTTGCGCTATCCCTCTCCTATCCGCGTTCTATTCTATCTGCATTCTGAAGGTTGTCCCTTGTTCCAAACACCTATTCCTGTTGATGCAAGCATTACACGCTTTTCTGGATCTACGTGAACACAAAGAACGAAGAGATCATACTGAGGGGACAAGATCACACACACCATCGGATTCGCCACTGTTCTGCGAAATCCAGGTTTTAAACTTTCAAAGTTTTAGTTAGAACCATATCAAACAGAGTAGTTAATCACTTTATTTCAGTTAATTTTATTCTCGATATTGCCGGGGAAGCTGTGGGGATTGATAGTTTCTGAGAAACTATGATTCACTCCTCACTTCTGAGGTAGGGTCGAGAATCTTGCTAATAGATTAGTTATTTCATTGTTTAGAATAGATATACAAAATTACACAGACAAATAACCACACTCGGTTATCTTGTTTGTTTTAAGTTATTAGTTTAGTTGTCAATTCTAAATATTTTAAATAGCTGCTTTCTTAAATTCATTTAAATCATCAGAAAATACAAAAAGAAGTCATATATGCTAGAAGTATACTTAGATTTCACTTTATTATAGTTTGTTTTATTACTGCTTTTGCATGACAATTACGGGACCTAGGGAGCCCAGGGAATACATTTTTGAGCCAATCGTGCCTCAGCCCAATCTCATAGCGGCAATAACTGATATTGACCAAAATCTTAGGATACAAGTATTCCGAACAACCACAGATTTACAACTGATCAGTTCTCAGCTAAGAGGATTAAACATAGAAGACGACCAAGCACATGCGTTTTGGTCAAGTCAGCCAAACTACAGATTACCCTAGGAAAACATCCACATGACTGTAGAAAGGTTTGAAAGAGAACAAACATTCGGGTGTGATCCTCTAGTTCCACAGCCAGACGCTGGAGACACCCTCGTAGATATAGATACCAGCTTAAGAATCCAGGTTGCGAGAACGCCTGTAAGGTATTCTGAGAAGATTGCACAACTATTGGTTCTAAACATAGAAGCTGAGAAAGCATACGATTACTGGATACTAGGGATTAGAACTTGATCCCACGTATGACCATAATAGGACCGCAACAACCAAGAGTCTATGGTTGTGATCCGCAGATCCCACAGCCCAACGAATCCATAAGAGGGTTAGACATAGACACTGGCCTACGCACACTTGGTATTCCAGTCTACTCCACTTCCACCTATTATCATTGAACAACTATCCTTACTGGATACAACAGCTAACGAAGCTAGGGAATTCTGGACTAGGCCAGAAAATCATCCATAGAGTCAATTATATTCATCATCCACTATATGACCTTATCAGGAGATATACACGAAACAATCCCAGGTCATTTTCCACGTATTCCGCAACCCATAGATCGAATCACGCCAGAGCTCGATATTGATTGGAGCCTTCGAGCAGTCATCCTTGCTGATCGATCTATCACACCAGTCCAGGTTAGAAGGGCCTTCTTTGCCTTAGATTCGCAAATTCCATTAGTGCGTGTCGAAGACATTAGATTGCCTAACTAGTCTGTCCGTATACTACCTATATTCTACCCCCACCGGCTGTCTCGGCACGACCTCGGGAGGTCGGGTACGCGGAAGAGTTACTTGTTGATTCTCACGCTCGCCTGTCACTTTTCCGACGTACAAAATTGGTGAACCCGACGAACCCCGACATGCAAACAAACTTTTCCGGTACCTCAATACAATAGTTTCATTGGTGAACCCGACATGAAACAAACAACTGTTTCACCTGTACCTCATTAGCATTCACATCAGTTTCACCAACAAAATTGGTGAACCCGACGTGAAACAAACAATTGTTTCACCTTCTCTTTGAGAAGTTTCATCTTCTCTCATTCACCTTCGCTCCTTCCCATTATTCTGCGGGTATTCATATACCCCCCGAATATGTCGGGATTCGATGCATATGGCAGACCCCTCTTGGGTCTTGAGGCATACTACGCCCAACAAAATAGGCAATCATCACCCTCGCTCTCAGTATGGGGTGACAACTATTCAACTAATCAGTTGTCAACACAAACCCCAAGAATCAGATATAGTTCGTCTTTTCAAACTGAGGAGTTAGATCAACCCCCTCGAACCCAACAAACAGAGCCTTCAGGTTCAAACAATATGACGTTTACCGGAGAATCTGGTTCGTCTCCTCAAATGCTACTCAGACCACAAATTAGTAGGCAATCAGATCCATACCTGGTCTTAGATGATGGACAGCCAACACGTTATCCTAGGAGTGAACAACGCTCCCGGGGAATGTACCCATCTATAGGAGGTTTACAAATACAACCCGAAATCTCTTTTCAAGAAAATACCTCTATGCCACTGCATACAGGAAATATTCTGGGAGAAACTTGGCAAGATAGCGATCAGTTTATGACAGGATATCACGTACCTTTACAACACCAAGGTATACAACAAATGCCGTTTAGGCAAAGTACCGTGACTTCACCAAATGAAGTCATTTCAACGTTAGTAGAAAGAGTGAGAGGGTTAGAACTGGCTCAAGCAAGTCAAAATTCTCCGTTCATACAAACAGGAAGTTCCAATCCTCCATACCACTCTGGCCAGGTAGATCTCCTTACGGGAGTAGGCACGTTAGGCATGCCTCCTCAATATCCACAACAAACGCCAACAAGGCCTATCATCTCTAACACTATTCCTCCCGGTCTAGTGTCAAACAGTCCATTCCTTGACAATACCCCGTCCTACTTAAACATATACTCTAAATCACCACAAGGAGACATGTTCTCCTCTCCCGGCATGTTTTCTCAAATGCAGGGACCTCCCTATGCCCCTGCCAACGCATACGCTGCACCGTATCAACAACCTATCCCACCACCACTCCCTCAGCAACCACCATCAATGGTCGAAAGCTATGCGATAGGGACTTATTCAGAATACCTAAAGGAACCCTTAGACTTCACCATACGAAGCGTCATGCTTCCAAGACCTCTCCCTGATTTGCCCAAGTTCAAGGGTGAGGGAGATCCAAACGCGCATATCAAAGCTTACGCTACAGCCATACGAGAATTACTCCCTTGGGATGGGGTTGTTGCTAAAATATTCCCCAAAACCTTGGAAGGCATCGCTCTTGATTGGTATTATAGAATACCTGAAGCTTCCATACATTCATTTAAACAACTCGTGTCAGAGTTCATCAAAGCCTTTGACATGAACAAACTATTGAGAACAGGAATCAGGGAATTCTTGCATATCAAACAAGAACACAACGAATCTGTCGCCCATTTCATCCAGAGGTGGCGTACAGTTCTTTATTCATCAGCAAGTGCTCCAAACATGGATCAGATGGAACTATGTGATTTATTCCTTCATTCTCTCAGTAGAGAAGTGAAGGAAGAAGTCCAGAAGTTCCCACTAAGGACTTATGATGAAGTACTTGAGAGCGCTCTGCGAATAGATCAAGCAGCGATAGATAGTGGTCGTAAGACATATGGAACAAACGGGAGGTTAATCACCTCCACTCAAAACACTACAACTACCACAAATGTCAATCAAGGACCCAAAATCCTTAACAAAAATCGTGGGGTAACAACGGATGGGGTAACCGACCAGCCCAAGAGGGTAAATGTTGTTAATGCTCCGTCACAAACAAACAACCAACGAAACAACAACTTTACCCCGACAATCAATACAGTGGATTTTAACCATCCACAACAACAACAACAACAACGGCGAAATCCCATACAAGGGCCAAGCCAAAACTCATTTGGTTACCAAAACCAAAGTCAAAACCAGAAACAACAATTCCAAAACTTTGGTCCTAATAGGCAACAGTTTGATCGGAATTTTAGGCCACAATACACACCAAACCAACAAAACGGGAATTATAACCCCAATTCTTATTGTGGTTTCCATAAAATTCGGGGTCACGATACTAGAACGTGCCGTGACTACAATAAATTTATGCAACGTTTGCCAGAAGAACAAAGACAGTTCTTCACAGACCTGTTTTTGGCAGATCCCGTCTCATCATCACCAAATACTCTCGCAGGGGCAGTTTCTCCTCAGAATGCTCCCCTCAAGATCTTTAATGATCCGCTCCCAAATCATGACAGCAATAGGCTGAATCCAACCGGAACAAACAAAGGTGCAGTGACGGGAAACAATGACCATGAAGCCTCGACTTCATTAAATCCGTCAGTTGCGCCACAGTTGGGAGCTCAACCGAGACCTAAGATAGTCAGTTTGGTAGAATTAGACGCTGAACTACCTATCGAAGCTATAACAAGAACACGAGAGTATTTCTCTCAACCAAGCCCAAGTCATCTGCCAGAGACAGATAAGAGTCAGCAAATAGTTGAAAAACCCATCGGTGCCTATGATTTAATTAGTGACCTAACAAAGACCTTCTCACACATTTCATTTTTGGACTTACTAAAGAACTCTCCCCCTCACAGAGCTGCTCTTTTAGAAGCATTAGGTCTAGGCCATCTAATTAACATCACTCCACCTCCCGAAACACAAGTAAATCACGTAGATTTTGATATCCACCCTCCGGGGCAGCCGGACAAGGATGTCGAATTCATCTTCGAAATAAGTAAAATGCCCACAGATGCTGAGATCGCACGCCGAGGTGACCCAGCCTTACACTTGCAAGTGTGGGTTTATAATAACTATGTAAAACGGGCAATGGTTGACGATGGGGCCGCAGTTAACATAGTCCCTTTCTCTTTCCTCCAAAAACTTGGATATGGAGAAACAAACTGTTCCACTACACGAAATACCTTGAGAGGCTATGATAGCCTTAAAGCCACTTCGATAGGAACTATAATACTGCCGGTCACCTTAGGGCCCAAAACCATCTTGACTGAGTTTTATATT
The DNA here is from genome assembly GCA_019776745.2 of Taxus chinensis. Taxonomy (NCBI): domain Eukaryota; kingdom Viridiplantae; phylum Streptophyta; class Pinopsida; order Cupressales; family Taxaceae; genus Taxus; species Taxus chinensis. The sequence goes on along the minus strand of CM034147.1, from coordinate 257,579,015 downwards.
ATAGATCGGGAAACTAACTATAATATGATCCTCGGCCGACCTTGGATACATCGAATGAAGGCAATCCCTTCCACTTTATTTCAAGAAGTAAGATTCTTGCATCTAGGAAAGGTATTTGTAGCCAAAGGCGATCCAAAACCTTTCGATTTACACCTAGCTGATTTAAAGAAAAGACCAGGGGTGCACTCAGAATTTGAACTTCCAACAAACCAACTTAATAAACCCTCTGACCCAAAGCCAGAGGAAAAGTTGATACCTACGACGGATCTTGAAACTACCAGCATAGCCAAAACAATTCCAACCCCTAAAGATAAAACTAAAGAAACAGTATCATTAGGGACTACTGCGAAAATCGTTGAGTTGATAGAACAAGATTCACCAATGTTCTTACCATTCGATTCAGTAGGCATAGGATTTTCCCTAGGTGTTGGTTCCTTGCCAGCAGAAGATCTCTGTATGGTAGAAGTAGAGTGTGCAAACGCAACAGATGCCCCAACATCTATACTCCCGGCTAAGTATTGGACTCTCCATTTCGATGGAGCTAAATGTCGTTATGGAGCGGGGGCAGGTATAATTCTTACTTCGCCCGAGGAGAAAGTCCTCCCATTCGCTTTTAAATTAAACTTTGAATGTACAAACAATGGCGCTGAGTACGAAGCCCTCCTCCTTGGCCTCACCTTAGCCAAAAGAATTGGTATTGATAACATCAGAGTCTTGGGAGACTCGCAATTAGTAACAAACCAAGTTTCTGAAGTATATGAAACTAAAGCCGAACATTTACAACTCTACAAAAATGCTGTATTGGATTTAAGCAAGGCGTTTAACTTTATACCCATTGAAGCAATCCCTTGAGAGAAAAATCTTCTCGCCGATTCAATAGCAACCTCAGCATCACGTTTTACTCCAAGCAATGAGCTAGAAGATACTCACTTCACAGTATCCATTCGTGACAAACCATTGATAAAAATAATGACAAATCCTCTTTCAAGCAGAAGTGAATCTACCATCCTAGACCATGTTGGAAATGATGCGGCTACTTTGGATTACTTAAATGCCTATGCAGCACTACATCTCTCCTATCACATGCTAGATTTATCCCTGATTCCGCATTCGTCTTCCTACTTCGGAAATCCCGTAACGGATCTTCCCTCACAAACGGAGCCTAGCATATACGCAATAGAAAATGGGGATGATCTAGATTTACCTCCAGCACCACCTGAGTTCGAAGAGGGTAACGCCTCTTTGATCGAAGAAACAATCGATGTCAACATCGGGACAGAAGATGAACCAAGAATATTGAAACTAGGTTCTTCGTTAACACCAGAAGAAGTGGAAATACATACTCAGATTCTCAAAGAACATCAGAAGGCGTTTGCATTTAATTACAAGGAGATGACGGGAGTCGCACCCCACATTGCGGTGCACAACCTCGTCACTAGATCAGATGCAAAGCCAATTAAACAAAAATCAAGACCCATGAAGCCCAAAGTAGCTCTCATGGTAAAAGAGGAAGTAATAAAACTCCTTCAGGTAGGATTCATCAAGCCAGTTGACTACTCCCAATGGGTATCTAACATCGTTCCTGTTCTCAAGAAGAATGGAAAGATACGCATTTGCATAGATTTCCGAGACATCAACAAAGCGTGTCCTAAAGACGATTTCCCATTACCATCCATAGACGTTATTGTTGATGCAACAGCTGGTTTTGAACTCTTGTCTCTCATGGATGGATTCTCGGGATACAACCAAATCAGAATATCCGAGCAAGATCAAGCTAAAACCACGTTCATAACTCCTTGGGGAACCTATTGCTATGCTGTCATGCCTTTCGGTCTCAAAAACGCTGGTGCTACATACCAGCGGGCTATGACTTATATATTTCACGATTTAATTCATAAAATCATGGAATCCTACGTAGATGACTTGTTGGCTAAGGCCAAGAAGCGTTGTGACCATCCCGAAGTACTCCGCGTCATTCTTTCACGCCTAATAGAATACGGAGTCACGCTAAATCCAGAGAAATGCGTCTTTGGTGTAACAGGAGGAAAGCTCCTAGGTTACATCATATCGTCATGAGGAATAGATGTTGACCCAACCAAAATTCGGGCTGTCCTCGAAATGGTTCCACCTTCAGACGAATCTGGAATCAGGTCATTTCTCGGAAAGCTAGGTGCAATCCGAAGATTTATCCCAGACTTAAGCTTCGCTATTCATCCAATCAACAATTTACTCAAGAAAGACTATAGCATTGATTGGACCGAAGACTGCAATGAAGCTTTCAATGCAGTTAAACGTTTCTTGCTGTCACCACCTACGCTAATGCCACCTAAGCAAGATCGCCCGTTAATCCTATATTCGCGAGCTACCAATGTCTCGCTGGCCTGTATGTTGGCCCAAGAAGACGATAACAAGAGAGAACGTGTGATTTATTTCATTAGCCGAACACTGCTCGACTATGAAACACGCTATACACAAGCAGAACGAGAATGTCTCGCCATAGTCTTCGCAACCAAACGCCTAAGACACTATATGCTAAATCAAGAAACAAAGGTCATGGTAAAAACAGACCATTTACGGACTTTTCTCACACAAGGTTCCTTATCTAAAAAGGCTGGACGTTTTATAACCTTAATGGGAGAGTTCGAATTAACATTTGTAAATCAGAAGTCGGTTAAAGGACAAATCATCACGGATTGGTTAGCTGACAACCCATTAGATGGAGGCGATCTAGTAGATTTGGATTTTCCAGATGAATGCGTATACTACATCGAAACTCGACCTGCTATCTCTGAGTGCCCTTGGTACACTGATATCATTAATTATATCATGGACCATACGTACCCGGATGCAGTTACACCGCAACAAAGAAGGCGATTACGCATAATCGTAGCCAAATATGTCATTATAGAGCAGGTGCTCTATCGAAAAGCATTCGATGGAATGCTCTTAAGGTGTGTCGACACAGAAGAGTCCAAGAGGATTCTCCATGAATCCCACAGCGGTATATGTGGAGGCCACTTCGGTGGCCATGCCACCGCTCAAAAAATACATCGAATGGGCTATTTCTGGCCCACTCTAGAACATGACGCGATAGAGTTTGCACGCAGGTGTCATAAGTGCCAAGAATTCTCCCACGAGATCCACATGCCAGCACAAGCTCTGCAACCAATCGCTACTCCATGGCCCTTTTCTACATGGGGTCTAGACTTAATAGGGAAATTCTCTCCCTCATCCACAGACGGCCATAATTTTATAATCACGGCCACTGAATATTTTACCAAATGGGTGGAGGCCATGCCTCTTACTACTGTACCTGGTTCTGTGATCGCCAAGTTCATTTTGAACCAAATCATTTGCAGGTACGGTATCCCGCAAATCATTATCTCAGATAATGGAACTTCTTTCAAGAATGAGGAAGTTCGTGAACTATGCAAAAAATTTAAAATAAGCCATCATACGGCTTCCTTGTATTATCCCCAAGCCAATGGGCAGGCTGAAGCAACAAACAAAACACTGAAAGCCATTCTCCTCAAAACAGTAAAAGAAAACAAACGAGATTGGCATTTAAAGTTATATCCGGCCTTGTGGGCCCACCGAACCTCAATAAGAACACCAACGGGAGCAACTCCTTTCTCGCTAGTATTTGGGGCAGAAGCAGTTCTCCCGCTTGAGGTCGAAATACCCAGTCTCCGCATTTCACTACAAGGGATTCTGGATGAAGACGCTTACAGAGAAGCACGTCTTTCCCAATTAGAAAGCCTAGATGAAACTAGGTTAGATGCTGAGCAGCGGCATAGAGCTTATGCTGACCGAATGTGCCGGCAATATAACAAGAAGGTCTATGAACGTGATATATACGAAGGTGATCTAGTTCTAAGACTAGACAGCCGGATCGACAAGAAGACCGGCGAAGGAAGGAAATTCCGGCCCAAATGGTTGGGCCCATACCGAGTCATGAAGGACTATGGAAATGGTGCATACCTCTTATGTACGTTAGAAGGTGAGGAGTTTGGCGAAACAGTCAATTCCCTGCACCTCAAACGTTTCTACGCATAAGCAGCTAGCACTGCCTATATAGCTATCTACATTGCATTTTCATATAAATTAGGATCATTTTGTCCATTCGTTTCTTACACAGATTGTGATCAAGGAGTCTATTCTCAAAGCAATTCATTACAAACTCATGATGTTGTTGGCACAAAACTTTCTAATCATATCTCTCCATTTTCACGATATCATCAATCACTTCAGAATCTTTTATCAAATAAAATCAAACATGACGAAGTCTTAACGGTAACCATACCAAGATCTGCAAGTTTGTTCTCACTTTGATTTCTTCTTAGGATAGGTGTCTTGCCTATGGTCTGTTCTAGAAGCTTCATGGTGTCACATCTATCCCATATACACATCTCTTTGGAAATAAGCATATACTGACATTTTACTCAAAAAGACAAGTCAAAAAGTGATTAAAACAGAAAATTTTATTTTTACACATTTCCTTGCCCCACCAACCTTCGGTGATGAGCTTGTGTCTCTTACTAGTGACGTAGGGTTGGGAAAGGATGGAAATGCCCTTACTCACCTATGCCTTGCCCACGGTGATAAACCCATGCTTCTTACAGTAGCATGGGGCAAAGTGTAGGGGGTCCTCTAGACAATGCAAACGTTAAAAGGTCATAAACAAACTATTCAAACTTTGAGTCAAAAACGAATGAATCAGATGTTCAAAATTCCAAGAGAGTTAAAATCCTAAAAACCTAGATTTTGTCTACTATGTGGCCATCTACGGGTCTAAGTCTGGATAAACCGCAAAGCAAGTTGCACCCAAAACTATGAAGTCATTCAGGTGGAGTAAGCTTGTAGTTTTCAATTTGGTTCCACCAAAGCTTCGTCTATCTTTCATCACTACCATTTCACCATATTTCATAACTTGCGCCCTTCTTGGCTCTTGGTGATAAGCCCTCGCATCTTACTAGTTGCGTGGAGTTAGGAGTGGGGCAAGTTAATCTGTTCATCATACTAGTTATTTTCATCACTTTGCCAAAACAAACATGAGGTATCCAAATTGCTCACAGAAGCTAAGATTTAAGATCACAATATATCTACAATATCATAGTATCAGCATCATGAAACACAAAAAGAAAGTAAAACACTTGCATCATTTTTTCACCATTGCATATATTCTAAAAGAAACATATAAAACATATATTGTAGCATACATGAGGAAACAGTTGGAAATAGAAAAGGAAAGCATAAGAATGCCAAGATTTTGATCCAGAAATGAATGCATATATATAAATAATCAATGTTTATATATAATGTCATCATGCACTAAGCATGGTCAAAACGGTCAAAGAGCCTGTGATATACAAAAGAATATATAGTACAAAATCTACGAGAGCCAAGTGGCTTCTCAATCCCTATGAGATTCCCCTGAAGGTGCACGCCCACACCTAGGACTCCATCTACGCCGGTGCTCTAAATGCATGTAGGGCTCAGGATCCCGAGGGGAAGCCACAGTCTCACCACAAGAATGGCTCCTCATCAAGCGCTCAGCTGTCCTGTACCCCGCTAACTCTGTGCGAAGGGTCTGTCGACACTAAAATTTTCCTCCATAATTTCTATTTCATTAATGTATGTATTAGGAATAGGATGTTGTTAAGTATAATTAGTAGTAGTGTCTGATAGAAGATAACAGTGCCATCAGTACGGTGTTGCCAATAATATGGAGTACGGTAACAGTCAAAGTACAATAGGAATGTTGTAAAAAGTAAATATTTGTCGTAAGTGGTCCGGTAATGTTAAAATGTCAAAGTTTGGGTAATTAGAGAAGTAGGGTCTACATGATTAGGAATTAGAAATATTATATTGGTAATAAGGACAAGGAGTGAGGTCATAAATATTTTGTGTATTTTATTTCTAAAAAGTTTAAAAATGTGGAACCCATGTAAAATGATAAGGTTTATCTTATCTTAACAAATAAGCTTACATGTATAGATAAGAGTTAAGGTATGGAATATGATTCGTCAGAGTGGATTTCTTATCCTATCTTAGAGATAGGATGGATAAGCCTGGAAGTTCTATAAATAGAGAGGCCACCCCCCTCATTTAGCATAGAAGGAAGTAGTGAGAAATATTGTAGGAAGTGTGCGAAGGAAGCCATCAGTTAAAGGTGTGTTGAAGAAGCCATCAAGAGGTGTAATTGTAAAGTTTCTCCCATAGTCTTGTTGAAGTATCTCATGGGTGAGATTGTAACAGTTTCATGTTAATATTATAATTTATTTTGATATTTCAGATTTGTCGTCATTCTGTCTTATCATAGTCAATGGTATGCTTGTGTTCGGTTGTTGTTTTGCTTCCAGATTACATCCACCAAACTAAAGTCTGTGCATTAGTAAATAATCATAGCACGAGGAGTTCCCGGTGAAGAATTATCATAGTGCCAGATTGGTGATGACATTTTGGTTCCGTTGTCGGGACCATTCCTCGTTGGTGGATTTTCTGGAGAGATATTCCCACTTAGGCAAAAATTGATTGGAGGGTAACCTTGTTTTTACTGTGCATAGTAGTTACCATGGTAAAGTCATTTTTACCGTGAATAGTAGTTATCATGTTAAAGTCATTTTTTCCATGAATAGTAGTTACCCTGGTAAATTCCTTTTTGCTGGGAATAGTAATTACCGCAGTAAAGTCACTTTTTACCGTGAATAGTATTTACCGCAGTAACTTCACTTTTTACCGTAAATAGTGTTTACCATAGTTTACCGTGGTCATTTCTATTTTACTGTAGAAAGGTGTAAAGTCACTTTCTAGTATAGTGATTCCAATTATTTGTGCACATAAGTCTTGTTAATTGTACTTGTGGGTTGGTATTTCACGGTGGTTACTTTTGAAAATGGGAAAGATTCCTATTTTTTCAGCTCAATCTAATGAAGATGCTTCTTCTTTCATTCAAGAGTTTAAACGATCTTGTATTTGTAATGGCCTTATAGGAAGGGAACAATGGACTGAATTTTTTCCTACCTTTTTGGATGGTTCAGCACTTAGGTGGTTTGAAACACTAGGTGATAATGTGAAAAATTCATGGGATTTATTAACCGAAAGTTTTCTTGAAGAATTTGGTGAACAACAGAAATATGCAGATCTCATGATCGAGATCACAAAGCTATCCCAAGGAGAGAAGGAGAAGATAAGGGATTATCATGCTCGTGTTCTAGAGCTAAGGAGGAAGCTCGATGCCCAGATCCGGAAGGAAGGACTAGCGGATGGGTTGATGAATGGCATGGATAATCTCCTCTGTAAGCACTTCATTCTTGGGATGAAGCCGGAGATCAGACAACGAGTGAAGTATGACTGCCCAGCTACCATTGAACAAGCAAAGGAGATTGCAAGAAGGCAAGAAGAAAGCATGGAAGAGGAGCCCAAAAAAATTGTTTCTAAAGTAGAGCCTACACCAGCACCTTTGGTCCTAAATCCACAACCACTCCCGGTGAGCACAAATATTTCTCCTAATACATCTACTGAATATGAAGATCTGTTCAAAAAGATGGGTCAGTTAACTATTAATCTTCTTCAAGGAAAGGAATTTAGTTCTCAGGGAGGAGATAGAGGTCCAAAAAGAAATATTTCTGAAGTTGTTTGTTATGGTTGTTATAAAAAGGGTCATTATAAGTATAATTTTCCAAATAGAGCTTCTACATCTGGTAAGGGAGATAATGATAAAGGAAAAGAACCTGTGAATTCTTTTGATGTAGTAGATAAGAGCAGAAATAATGAAGTAGATGTGTTTGTAACAAAAAGAAAGAAAGAAAAAGATAATCAAGATGGAAATGATCCTAAGAAGATGAAAGAAGAAACTAGTAAGAAACATAGGAGAAGAAAGTTGGGTGTGCAGGATTTTCTAATTTCACAGGGGCAAGGACCATACTCCATCTTGGAAGATCTGTCCAAAAGGCCTGCAAATATTACATATGGTCAACTCTTGGCTATGTCTTCTGAGAAGAGGCGGGAGTTGCGGGGTGGACTCAATGCTCGAAGAAGGAAGGAGGTTGAGGTCCCTATTTTGGAGGCAGAGGCAGATCCCTATGCTCCACAAGCTGAGGTATTATGTAATGGTCTTTCAATTCATGATGTATTAGTTGATGGAGGTGCTGCAGTTAATGTAATGACCGAGTCTGTAATGAATATGTTGGGTTTAAAAATTGATCGCCCTTCAACACTTATGTTAAGGTCATTAAATAAGGGAAAAACTAAACCAGAAGGTGTAGTTTCAAATGTGGCAATATCTGTTATGGGTGTTGTATGTGTGGTAGACTTTCAGGTGATGAAAAATGGTACTGTTGCGTACCCAATGCTGCTGGGAAGACCATGGCTAAGGAGAGTTCATGTAAGAAACTACTGGAATGAAGGTTTCATGACACTTGGACGTGGTAGAGAGAGGGTGAAGATAAATGTGATCCCTCGACATCATAAGGCAGAACCTGTGGATTCAAGTGATGAAACTGATGATTGGACATCCTCTGATTACTCTAGTACCAGTGAAGTGGACACTGAAGATGAGGAAAGTGAGGTGGATGTTTCAGTCATGGATATCTTGCCAGTCACACCAACTCATGACCCCATAAAATTATCTGAAGAAGAAGTTGATGATCGTCTCCAACAAATAAATATTGGTGATGCTGTGATGGAGAGTGAGAAGGAATCTTACATCCAACTCTTTCGAAGGTACATACACCTATTCACTTTTGATTACAAGGAACTCCGTCAAGTAAGTTGGGTAGAACATTGTATTGAGCTGGTAGATGGTGCTAAGCCTATAAAGCAAATGCCATATAGAATGAATCCTAATTTTTCCAAGACTGTAAAAGAAGAAATAGATAAGTTACTTGATGCAGGATTCATATTTGCTGTGGAGAATTCAGAATGGGTTTCTCCCATTGTGATCTCAATAAAAAAGAATGGGAAGCTACGCATTTGTGTTGATTACAGGAAGCTCAATAAGGCAAAAAAGAAGGATCATTACCATCTTCCATTTTCAGATCAGATCTTGGACGAAGTCGCTGGCCAGGAGTGCTATAGTTTTGCTGATGGATATAGCGGCTACAACCAAGTTTGTATAGCAGAGAAAGATCAGCTGAAGACCACGTTCACCACTCCTTGGGGAACATTTGCTTATAGAGTTATGCCTTTTGGGTTGTGTAATGCTCCAGCAACATTCCAGCGTTTGATGAATAGGGTGTTCGAACCCTACATTGGGACCTTCATCAGAGTATTTCTGGATGATTTTTGCATCTATGGGAGCAAGTTGGACCACCTGCACCAGATGGAGACAGCATTTCAAAGGTTAGATGAAGCACAAGCCTCACTAAACCCTACAAAGTGTGTCTTTGGATGTTCTAAAGGCGTTTTGTTAGGGCATGTTGTATCCAGAGATGGTATTGGTACTGATCCTGATAAAGTTTCAAAAATCAAAGATTTACCATTTCCTATGAATAGAAGTAAGTTGAGATCATTTTTAGGCCATGTGGGTTACTATAGAAGGTTCATCAAGAATTTCTCAAAGATTGCACAGCCACTAACCCAGTTCTTGAAGAAGGATGTTGCTTATGAACCAGGAAACAAGGCGCATGAAGCTTTTGGACAACTATAGGAATCCCTGGTGTCTTCACCTATTTTGAAGAATCCAGATTGGAGCAAGCCATTCATTGTGTACACTGATGCCTCAGATGCAGCACTAGGTAGTACTTTGAGCCAAAAGGATGAAAATGGGAATGATCATCCAATTTACTTTGGGAGTAGACAAATGAGCAGTGCTGAGGTAAACTATACTGTAACTGAAAAAGAGGCTCTGGCTATCATTTTTGCTGTAAAGAAGTTTAGAAATTACTTGCTAGGGTAGAAATTTATAGTTGTAACGGATCATCAGGCTCTGAAATATATTGTCAATAAGCCTAACCCATCAGGGAGGATAGCAAGATGGATAATTTTGCTACAAGAATTTGAATTTGATATTATAGATAGGCCAGGAAAGAAGCATGTCAATGCAGATGCACTCTCTCGAGCCTATGATGGTTTAGGATCATCTTGTGATGATGATGATTTCCCCGATGCAGCATTGTTATCCCTTGACACAATCCCTAGTGAATACATAGATATTTTGAATTATCTGAATGAATTCAAGTTTCCTGATGGTGCCAATGCAAAGACTAAGAGAAAGATTACTCAAGCCAGTCATCCATATTCTATTCTGCATGGAGTATTATTTCGAATAGGACCTGATGGACAATACAAGAGAGTAGTTATATGTGATCAAGGGAAGGAACTGCTAGAAGAATTCCACAATGGTACATGTGGAGGGAACTTATCTGGACAACTTACAGCAAGAAGGATCTTGGATGCAGGTTATCACTGGCCCACTCTTTTTTAAAGATTGTTATAATTATTGTAAGACATGTGATATTTTTCAAACACGTGGTAACCGTAAGACTTCATCAGCTCCATTATGCCCTATTCTTCCACTTGGTCCCTTTGAAAAGTGGGGAATAAACATTTTAGGTCCACTTCCAACTACCTCATGCCAAAATAAGTATATTGTAGTTGCCACAGATTATTTAACCAAGTGGGTTGAAGCTAGGCCATTGAAAACAACTTCCATGGATGAAGTGGAAAGGTTCATATATGAACGCACTGTCACTAGATTTGGTTGTCCATTATAAATTGTAACAGATCAAGGAAGCCACTTCATTAATGAGGTGGTAGAATCCCTAGTCAATAAATTTTCTATTAAGCACAGGAAGGCAAAAACATACAAGCCAAACACAAATGGATAGGTGGAACGATTTTTTTTTGTGTTGTGTCAAATTCTAGCAAAAGATGCAGCCTTGTAGGTACATAAATGGGATAAAAGGATTCATGCAGCATTGTGGGCATATAGGGCAACATCAAAGTCAGCAACAGGATACTCCCCATTTCAGTTGGCCTATGGCATTGATCTAGTTCTTCCTATTGAGTTTGATATTCCCACTGTGAGAGTTATGAAAAATGAAAGGATGGATGAAAGTGATTCAGTAAAAGAAAGGTTGTTACATCTTCATTTGCTAGAGGAAATGAGGGAAATAGCAAAGGATACAAGCCATAAGAAGAAAATGAAGCAGAAGGAATACTTTGATCAAAAGATCCGTTGGTCTCCATTTCATGTGAATGACTTGGTTCTAGTATATGATTCCAGATACAAAAAAAGAAGACAAAGAAAATTTCTTCCAAAATGGATGGGGCCCTAAAAAATAGTAGCTATGCATGAAAATGGTTCGTACCGACTGGATGAATTGGATGGAACTCCCATTACAAAATGGGTCAACCACGACAATTTGAAGATTTTCCAAGCACTAGAATAGTCTACTCCGAGGACGGAGTAGAAGCTAGGAAGGGGGGAAGATGTCGACACTAAAATTTTCCTCCATAATTTCTATTTCATTAATGTATGTATTATGAATAGGATGTTGTTAAGTATAATTAGTAGTAACGTCTGATAGAAGATAACGGCGCCCGTCAGTATGGTGTCATCAATAATGTGGAGTACGGCAACAATCAAAGTACAATAGGAATGTTGTAAAAAGTAAATATTTGTCGTAAGTGGTTCGGGGTAATGTTAAAATGATCAAAGGTTGGGTAATTAGAGAAGTAGGGTCTACATGATTAGGAATTAGAAATATTATATTGGTAATAAGGACAAGGAGTGAGGTCATAAATATTTTGTGTATTTTATTTCTAAAAAGTCTAAAAATGTGGAACCCATGTAAAATGATAAGGTTTATCTTATCTTAAAAGATAAGCTTATATGTACAGATAAGAGTTAAGGTATGGAATATGATTTGTCAGAGTGGATTTATTATCCTATCTTAGAGATACGATGGATAAGCCTGGAAGTTCTATAAATAAAGAGGCCACCCCCCTCATTTACCATAGAAGGAAGTAGTGAGAAATATTGTAGGAAGTGTGCAATTGAAGCCATCAGTTTAAAGGTGTGTTGAAGAAGCCATTAAGAGGTGTAATTGTAAAGTTTCTCCCATAGTCTTGGTGAAAGGCAAGTGAAGTCAATAAAACTTGAAGTACCTCATGGGTGAGATTGTAACAATTTCATGTTAATATTATAATTTACTTTGATATTTCAGATTTGTCATCATTCCGTCTTATCATAGTCGATGGTATTCTTGTGTTATGTTGTTGTTTTGTTTCTAGATTACATCCACCAAACTAAAGGCTGTGCATTTGTAAATAATCATAGCATGAGGAGTTCCCGGTGGAGAATTCTCATAGTGCCGGATTGGTGTTGACAGGTTGATACCATCTTGGCCACATGCCAGACTGGAGCGAAGATGTTGGTATGTCTACCGGCTGCTGAGGGCTCCCCAGCATGCCTACGGACAGCTCTTCGTGGGTCCCTCTCCATGGGAATCATCAGGGTATCAGTGCATACCCAGCGAGTCAAGTCCCGCCACTCATTGGCGGTCTCTGTAAACAAAGGAGAAAACAAATTAGAAACCAAACAAGTAATTAGAAGATACAAGATAGAAACTAAGGAGATCCTAATAAAGAAACGAACATTAAAAGGGAGAGAGGGTAACTTACTTGGATCACAAGGCCTCCAAGATGGATGTATGGGATTAGTGCCCGCCACGGATGCCGCTACCAACTGAGGGGCTGCTCCTGTGGCTAGAGAAATGTAACGACCCACAATAGACTCATCCTCCCCATGGCCCTGGGAGAGTGGCTCCTCTGAAACCAGATTTACCCTCTCTTTGCTCTACTCAGCCCTCTCCGCCTGCATGATATCCTGGGTATCATGCCACTCAGGATCACTGTCCTCGGTCTCCTCCTCTGTCTTCCCCCCGTAAACTCCTCAGACTCAAAGTCTACCTCAATGGGGTCATCGCTGCTCTGGGTAGGACCTGCGGTAATTTGAAGCAAAGGTGGCTGAGCCGCACCGGCTCTCCCTCTGGCACGAACTATCCTCCTGGTTGCAAAAGGAACGCCAGGAGTAACCACTGTCTAACCCCGGCCTCTAGGCCCTCCTCTAGCCTCTCAGATTGATTTATATACTGACGCCACTGGGGGAAGAATACCCATGTATGGTAAGCCAAACTGCTGAGGAACACGGCCAAAGGGGTGCATCTCCACTCGCCCCACTCTATCAATAAGCTGCCCTATCGTGGAGCAGGAGATCAAGGTAAGAGCCTCCTCACCCCATATACCTGCCATAGTCTGGTATGGTGTGGCCTCCATGTCGGCAGTAGTTAGGGAGGTAACTGGCTGATGAGGTGCTCTAAGCACTGACATGTCTGTCCATCTGGCTACCCTCACAGCTCCAGGATCTGCCACCCTCCACACCCCTACCATAAGGGATGAAATGCTCATAGACCCAACTCATGACTAGGGTCGGATGGCTCAAGGACTACCCCTGTAAATAGACCACCCTTTATAAGTCATGGTAGGTGGTCCCAAGAATATCTACTCCCCAGGCATATATCCGACCATGCCCCTCTATCTGTGTAATAATGGGGGGACCAGCAGTATAATAATGTATCTCCTCCCTTGTCCCCAATTAGTCTCGAGGCAAAAATCTCCATGATGGCCTAGGGAAGTAGGGGGATGGGAAAAGAAGGAATAGATAAAACTCTCACCCCCTTCTTCGACCTCGTGGAGATGACTGCATCTCCCATATATGTGGCCCACTCTACAATCTATGCCCATGAGCCTGCCGTCTCTAGGGTGAGTCGTCTCCCGATGATCGAGACCCCCAAAATATGATAGATGTCCTCCAATGTAATATTCCACTCACCTCGGACCCCTGGCAGTCGGAAAGTGTTCCGATCTACATCCCAATATGAAAAAAAGTCACAAAGTATGTGACTAGATGGTGTGACATGGGGCACGCGTGATATACGCAATATGCCGGCCCTCTGTAATGTATCCTCCTCATCCTGACAAAGGGCATCCAATACCCCAGAGAGCCAATCACACTCTCTCTCTCTCGGCTCCATCTGATATACTCTGCTCTCGCCTGTATACAACCAAAACACACAAAACAGAGCAAGTTAGTATCTAATCAATATCGAGAGAGTCATAAAAGCATATAGAAATGATAAAAGTACAAGTACAGTCTCCAAAATTGGTTCCTTTTGCATTCTGTGCAAAACCGCCGCCCTGAGCAGAGGGGCGGTTTTGTAACCGCCACCTTGAAGGCGGCGGTTGTGTAACCGCCGCCCTGATCAGGGCAGCGGTCGTGTAACCGCCACCCTGGCCAGGGCGGCGGTCGCAGTTTGAAAACCCGCGCAGGTTGTTAACCCCAAAAAGCCCAAAATGAGCAAAAATAGACCATTTAAACTAAAAATGGAGCCTACCCAGTAGGCGCCCCCCCTAGATGGACCTTTTGAACCTAAAATTTTCAAAAATAATCCCCCCATTGCAAAGAATTTGCCATTTCAAATTTGAAGAGGGAAAAACACAAAATGGAAGAAAACCAACATGTGATCGCTGAGGTCAATGTTCCGCATGTGGAGGCATGCTCACGATCTCACTGTGGACGTTTTGAATCTATTCACGCAAGAAACCGTCACCGTGGGTCCCAGAGCTCAAAATCAATCAAATCGACTTGCGCAAATGAATAGGAAAATGGGCCCACTTTCATATATATATCATTCTATTTCGTTTTAAAATGACTAATTCGTAGGTTTGGAGCGCTGATGGAGGTAAGTTTCTATCCCTGCACGAATGGTACATTCTCCTTCCCTATTATTTTAGCGTGTACCTTCCAAATTATTGTATCTATCTGCACTTGAGTTCTCTTTTCATTTTGCAGGTAGCGGGAATTTTGGATGGCATCATTTCGACACACGGACGAGTAAGGTATAGCTTCTAACTCCCCATTTCGGGAGTGCCATACTCAGACCCAACGTTTTATGCCTCTTCATGGCTAAAACACTTCTCCGAGGGGGCAATATGTACGTACCCAAAATTGTAAGGTACTGTACTGCCAGAACAGTGTAACAAGTGCCCCGATGATGATACAGATCTCCTTGCAAGGTGTTCGGGATCCGAAAAAGCCCTCGGAGTATGCGTTAACATCCCACATGCCCCGCTTAGCCCCCGCGCCCTTTTTTTTCTCATTTTTCCCTCTTTCCTTGGCCTCTTGACCTTTAGTGACGAAACCGCCGCCCTGCAGGGCGACGGTCCTGTAACCGCCGCCCTGCTTAGAGCGGCAGTCCTGTGCGCATTTTCCAGAACGCTCTTTTGACGTGACTCGCGTGAAATATCACGTTTCACCAGCTTTCTTTTCCGACTTGGGCATGCATTTATGTTTTTGGTCCCCTGGAATAGTGTTTTTCCTTTGTTTATTGTTTCGGAGTTCAATTTGGTTTTGGTTCTTGGGTGTTTGAATTCCTATAAATGCATGGTTTTTGCACATGCAAATGGTCTGGATTTTTTGGTCTGAAGCTTGGTTGGATTTTGAAGTTTTATCTTTGCTCTCATTCCCTCATTTTAGTGTTTTAGTTAGTTAGCTTGTTTAGAAGCCATAGCTTGAATTCACTTGCATCTTTTGTTAAATTGCTCAGCTGTTGGTAAGCCATAGACCCATCTTGTGCAGGCAGTGCTGTCATTTCATCCAATCCAGTTAGAAGCTGGCCTCTCTCAATTTTTGTTTTCTGGGTTCCTCTTTGCAATTCCTTTAGTTTTCCTTTTCTTAGAATACTTAGTTTTCTTCATTGCA
Organism: Taxus chinensis; assembly: GCA_019776745.2. Classification (NCBI taxonomy): domain Eukaryota; kingdom Viridiplantae; phylum Streptophyta; class Pinopsida; order Cupressales; family Taxaceae; genus Taxus; species Taxus chinensis. The sequence goes on along the minus strand of CM034147.1, from coordinate 257,563,249 downwards.
TGTTTTGGTTAGTATTGTGTTGCAGCTGGTAAGCCACATATCCATCTTGTGCAAGTGCAGTCATTACTTGAGGCCACCAATTTTACTCCAATCTTCTCATTCTCAGTGCTGTGGTCTGTTAGTTCGTTTGGGATTGATAGTGTAGTTCATTTCATGCTTAGTGTGCATTGACTAGCTGTTGGTAAGCCACATATCCAACTTGTGCAAACAGTGTTGTTGTTTTATCTAATCCATTAGAGTAGAATAGCTTAGGAAGCCATTAAAGTTGCAGATTTTTCTCTTCATACAGGATAGTTTCAGGTTCTAGATGCATTTTGTTGCACGATTCACAGTAGATCCCGCTAGGAATTGCATAAGCCAAGCTCTGTACTCTTGCGCTATCCCTCTCCTATCCGCGTTCTATTCTATCTGCATTCTGAAGGTTGTCCCTTGTTCCAAACACCTATTCCTGTTGATGCAAGTATTACACGCTTTTCTGGATCTACGTGAACACAAAGAACGAAGAGATCATACTGAGGGGACAAGATCACACACACCATCGGATTCGCCACTGTTCTGCGAAATCCAGGTTTTAAACTTTCAAAGTTTTAGTTAGAACCATATCAAACAGAGTAGTTAATCGCTTTATTTCAGTTAATTTTATTCTCAATATTGCTGGGGAAGCTGTGGGGATTGATAGTTTCTGAGAAACTATGATTCACTCCTCACTTCTGAGGTAGGGTCGAGAATATTGCTAATAGATTAGTTATTTCATTTGTTTAGAATAGATATACAAAATTGCACAGATAAATAACCACACTCGGTTATCTTGTTTGTTTTAAGTTATTAGTTTAGTTGTCAATTCTAAATATTTTAAATAGCTGCTTTCTTAAATTCATTTAAATCATCAGAAAATACAAAAAGAAGTCATATATGCTAGAAGTATACTTAGATTTCACTTTATCATAGTTTGTTTTATTACTGCTTTTGCATGACAATTACGGGACCTAGGGAGCCCAGGGAATACATTTTTGAGCCAATCGTGCCTCAGGCCAATCTCATAGCGGCAATAACTGATATTGACCAAAATCTCAGGATACAAGTATTCCGAACAACCACAGATTTACAACTGATCAGTTCTCAGTTAAGAGGATTAAACATAGAAGACGACCAAGCACATGTGTTTTGGTCAAGCCAGTCAAACTACAGATTACCATAGGAAAACATCCACATGACTGTAGAAAGGTTTGAAAGAGAACAAAAATTCGGGTGTGATCCTCTAGTTCCACAGCCAGACGCTGGAGACAGCCTCGTAGATATAGATACCAGCTTAAGAATCCAGGTTGCGAGAACTCCTGTAAGGTATTCTGAGAAGATTGCACAACTATTGGTTTTAAACATAGAAGCTGAGAAAGCATACGATTACTGGATACTAGGGATTAGAACTTGATCCCACGTATGACCATAACAGGACCGCAACAACCAAGAGTCTATGGTTGTGATCCACAGATCCCAAAGCCCAACGAATCTATAAGAGGGTTAGATATAGACACTGGCCTACGCACACTAGTATTCCAGTATACTCCACTTCCACCTATTATCATCGAACAATTATCCCTACTGGATGTAACAGCTAACGAAGCTAGGGAAATCTGGACTAGGCCAGAAAATCGTCCATAGAGTCAATTATATTCATCATCCACTATATGACCTTATCGGGAGATATACACGAAACAATCCGAGGTCATTTTCCATGTATTCCGCAACCCATAGATCGAATCACGCCAGAGCTCGATATTGATTGGAGCCTTCGAGCAGTCATCCTTGCTGATCGATCTATCACACCAGTCCAAGTTAGAAGGGCCTTCTTTGCCTTAGATTCGCAAATTCCACTAGTGCGTGTCGAAGACATTAGACTGCCTAAATAGTTTGTCTGCATATTCTACCCCCACCAGCTGTCTCGGCATGACCTTGGGAGGTCAGGTACGCGGAAGAGTTACTTGTTGATTCTCACGCTCACCTGTCGCTTTTCCGACGTACAGTTACTTTTTAAAAGGCTACCATGTCATACTCAGCCACCTTTGATTAACACATGACCATGCAATTACTTGTCCACTTTTACATTTTGAATGGAATAAGGTTATAGTTTACTTTTGGGAGATCATTGTATGAACATGATTTGGTTGGAATTTTGGAATATTAGGTGCTCAAACTATAGTTTATATCCCATTTTGATATGTCAAATACAATAATTTTAATATAATATGGGTTGGCCCCCTCGTGATGATGACTCACCCCTTTATCACTGTGTCGGTGGCATATGAAACCCAGGTCAAGTTTTCTTTGAAATTTGTAATTGATTTCAAGTCACTGATCTCTATACTGTTGAATCTTAGGCCGTCAATGTATAGCCATGGATAGGATTTCAACCCTACAATTAAAGTGGTCGGTGGCATCTTGACCATGGTGGTTTGCATAAATTTTGGAGATCAATTTGAGGACGTTGATCTTACGTAGCTTTTCTTCTCTACCTTTGATTCTCTGATTGTGGTTTCATTTCATTTAACTCGTCTATGGAGCTCATGTGGTAAAGGTCAATCGACCTTAATGATCACTTCATTTGGTTTTTCGGCTTGCGGGAAAAGCCCTAGAATTTTTTTTGGCTTGACGCCATTGTTGAATCCTTTCAAGCTTGGATCCTCTGTAAAAATGGTTCTCTAGCATTCTTGCTTCTTTCGAACTCTCTGCAGGGTCTTGTGACCGCCATTGTTGAGAACTTGAAGCTCAGAATTGTGTTATTCTTTGGTCTTTGTGAGTTTTTCTGCAAACGTGAAAACTTTGTTGTATGGTTCCTTGCTCGATATTTGATTTCTGAAACTTTATTTCCAGTATGGATATTTCTTTGAGCTTCTACAAATTCTCTGTAGCAAAAAGTGGCCGTCGTCTTCATGGGTTTGAGCTGGGATCTGTGAGGTTTTTCTGGTTTCTATACCTTCATGCATATGTATCTTATCACCTCTAATCTCTTTTGAGTTTTATGAGTGAATGGTTAATGTTCATCATTTTTAGGGTAACCCTTAAGCTCGGTTCCCAACTATGAATACATTTTCTAAGTCTGCAGAGCTCTGTGAGGTTTGTGTACACCATTTGTGTTCCTTTCGAGCTCTGTTTAATTATGTAGTAAAATAATGGGTGTCATTTTTGACCTCTATCGAGCTCGATTCTCTTGTTATGTGCATCACTGTTTGATGAGGGATGGTAAGTCTTGATCTTTGAGCATTGCAACTGCTTCATCGTTGCCATTTTGACTTTCAACATACTGATACTTCATTCTTTCTGGGAATTATCTTTGTGATTTTTTGGTTCCCTTGGAGATTTTGAGTAGAGACTCATTATGGGTCCTTGTTTTTCCGCTTTGAATTTGATGATCTTTCGAGGGTTTGTTTGTTATTCTGATTTCTTGATACCCATTAATGGGTTTTAAGATCAAAGTCAGGATCTGTATCTTTCTTCCTTGAATATGACAACTTGAAACCGATTTCAATGAGAATGACAAATTTCTGAAGTAATTGAATCTTTCTTTAACCTGGATATGCATGAGTCAACTGGTCTCTTCATCTAACAGGAAGATGTCCCTGCAAGTCACCAAACTATTATCCCAATTTTGCTCCTAGAAAAATTGGTCAAACATGACCCCACACAAAACAAAATTGGAAGCTTCAATTCAGTTATGTGAGCCCACATTCTAAATCCAATAATGAAGGGAGATAGTCATAAAAGAAGGATGATAACATTAAAAGAGACTAGAGGCTCAACAAAAACAATTAGAGAAGGGACTCAAAGTTTTAAGACTTCACACATGAGTCAACTTGGGGAAAAATAGAGAAGAGTCGCGGAAGATGCCACGTGTTGGCTCAATGCAATTAAAAAGATGTAATAGGAGTAGGTCCCTAAATGAGCGCAAGACCCCCACGTGGACCTTGGCATAGAATAGGCTATAGACGATGCCAAGTGTTTAACCGTCAGCGGATGCTCTACGTGTCTCTTCGGCGTATCTTCAAAAGAAAAATATGGAGGCAGTCTCCAAACCACGACCCCGTGCATAAAGAAATTAAAGGGATGGTTCCATCATATGAGCCTAGGATTCAAATCAAATAGAAAGGTTACAAGAAGGCTCTACAATTGAGTAATAGGGTTTGGAAAGGAGTAAATAGAAGGAAGAAAACTAGAGGCTCAAAGGAAAAGAAATGGAGAAAGACGCAAACATTTCAAGCTTCACAAATGGTTTGGAGTGGACCCAAAAAATGACTTAGTATGGAGGACACAACGGAAGTTGCCATGTGTCCAAATGACGCACCTCCAAAGATTAAATCCCAAACCAGAGACCCAAACACGTGTCAAGCCTCCACTTTTCTAGAACCCTAAAAGTTACACTGGCCATTGAAAATACTTCGACTCGGCAGAAGGTGCCAAGTGTCGGGTTGACGCCATTTCAATATGAGAGCCCAAGGTAGAGACTCATACTTGCGCCAGCCATCCACGTGGCCAATGGTCAACAAAGGTCAAATTCAAAAGTGAGAGTTGGGCCAAAATGACTAAGTATAGAGAACCAACAGAAGCCTCCATGTGTCTTAATGATGTAATTTCAAAAGGAAAGTATGGAGGCCATCCCTAAACGAGTGTGGGCTCACCACGTGTCCTAGGTCCAAAGAAAAGGGATAGAGTCAGGGGTTCCATAGTCAAAGTAGAGGCATAGCTATTGGAAGGAGCTTAGTGTTAGTACGATGCTCCTTTAAAGGTAAAAATTTGAGGTGGGTTTCCAAATGAGCATGAAGCCTCCACGTGTCCAGGGTAAGACTTTAAGCCCCACCAAGCAAAGAGACTCAAGAAAAATACAAAGAATCCCAAGGGGCTCATGGAAGCTACCATGTGTCATTCTAGCATGAATTCAAGAGCATAAGGAAGGAACACAATCTCCAAGATGTGCGAGCCTACCACTTGGACCTGGTAAGGATAGACTCTTTAAACATGACACGCCTGTAATCCAACCCTAATATTCAAATGGCCATATCTTTTGACTAGAAGCTCATATTTGGGTGGGGAAAGATTTTTTGGAAACCTCTCGACACCCTCTATGCCATGGAAACATAAAATATCATTCTTAACATGTTTTAGTAGGTGAAAAATGGGAAAATGTCTTCTAGGTAATTAATGAAGAATCTAATTTGTTCATTTACCAGACTAGATTTAATTTGATGTGATAGAGAACCAGAATCGAAATATTGTAGGTGGATTTTAGAGGGGCATTGATTGATAGTGGTTGATCTTTCAAGTATGATTCAATGCATATCTTAAGGTGGTTGAAGCAGGAATCGAATTCTTCCCTCCTCTCTCTCGTTCTTCATATATATTGTAATGAAGGGGAATATTCAAGGGTTTGATCATTGTTTCTTCTCTTCCCCCCTCTCTCTTTCTTCCTTAGGGTAGAATAAGGATTCTAAGCCTCCTCCCATAGCTCTGTAATGGTGTTTTCTTACCTCTTTTCCCATTGATGATGTACCGTGTAACATTTTGGAGCAATAAAATCTATTTCATGATGCATCTATCCATAATTTGCTTATTTTGTTGTCTCTTGTTACCTCTCATTATTGTAGGGTCTAATGTGCATACTCTGATTTTTGTTGCAAGTTATGGGAGTTGTATTTAATGGGTTTTTAAGTGTTGTTCCATGTGAAATCTATCTCTGGTATGTGGTGCATTCTGACCACCCTCTCCTCTGTTCACATCTCTCCACATCAGGAAGTCGTATTTGTGATTCAAGCACTTTCTTTTTTGGTGTATCAGCGATTAGTGTAGGATCTTTCACCCTCTCTCTCTCTATCCCCTTGGAATGGTTAGATTAGGATAGAATAGGTTCTATCTACACTGAAGTAGCTTGTGGTAGGTAGATTAGGAAGCAAGAACTGGCTTTCTCTGGAGGTCAATCTAAAGTTTTGTAAGTCACATAGCTTAAGAGATGGTCCCATGTTATGCAATCACACCGAATGCCCCACTCCACATCAGGTCATTCAGGGGTGTTTTGATTCTACACTAACAGTTTTGGCACGCCCATTGGGACAGGTCTGAAGCACCTTACCACTTCATTTCAGCATGTTGGTGTGTTCATGTTAAGGTTCAGCCTTTTGAGGTACATGCAAGCACATCTAGCGACTCCATCTGGCCAACAACCCCATCTCTAAAGTTGTAGACCTTTTCCATCCATTTCCACTCATTTTCATCCATTTTCTTCTTCCATCTCTTTCATTTTCTCCCATTTCATGAAGTTGTGCAGTCATGACTTCATGCCCTTTGTAGAACTCACACTTGTAGTGTAATCCACCTTGAATGCATTTCATAACTCCTCCAGATCAACATTATGATCATATCTAGGATAATCATGCTTACCCATATGAGAATTTCCAAAAATAGTTTGGCTATGTAGCTTATCAAGAACAAGGGTATGCATACAATGACAACAGTCAAATGGAGAATTCTGATTTGCTAGTGAATATTCAAAAAATAAAGCCCAACATGGTTTAATCTAGGGCCATAGCACAAATGAAGGCATTCCATATTGGTTTCAGGGAACCTTGTCCATGGGAAGGCCCTTTTCCAATACATTACAACCCTCAAGAGAAGCTTGACTTCATGGTTGAAGTGTTGCCTCAACTTACACAATGGACTGAGGAGAGTGAGGCCTATGAGCTAGGCACAAGACAACCTTATCAATGTGTAAGTCTACCACCTCCTAGATTTAATTTTCCTCTTCCTCAATATTATCATTTTAACATTGTCATGAGTAGAGCCCCTCACCTACTGCCCCAAGTGTTGATTTCCCTTCCCTGTCTCCTAGTCTTCCACCTTATCTTGATTCTTCAACCCTTTTCCATTCCAAACATTCATCCCCTCCAAACAAACAAGAAGTTCCACTACCCTCTCCACTAAAAACAATAGCAAAAGTGGTTGAACCCCAACCTTCCACTCCTCTTGCTTTCCCAAGTCCATATTGGGAAGAGACTCAAGAATCTAGTCAAGGAGAACAACAAGAAGGGGAGCCCAATAGAAAAGGGATGATAGACAATCTGAAGAGTTGGGCTGCCAAATTTTGGTTTACAAAGATCCCTTTGATGGCCAAGCCAATAGAGGAGGTCAGAGTTGAAGAGTCAGTGGTGGTTGAGGCTAAGTTTGCAGAAAAAAAGAACAAGAATAAGAATAGGAAGTTTAGTAGTCTAGTTTCTCCGAATGCACTTTCCATGATGGCACTTTGTCTAAAGAGGATGCTGATCTAATCAGAGCTACACAAAAAATGATGGAGAAGGAACAATCATCTCCAAGTCTCATTGAAGAGGAGCTATTGGGAGAGATCAAATCAGAGTTGAAGCTACTCAATGAATAAATCATCATTGAATATTCTTTGCTTCCATTTCAAGAGCCTGATTTTGATTGATGAACCCATGATGGAGGAGGACCATACATTTCTAGAGGCTCCAAGTGTGGAGTAGGATGCTGAAGAACCTTCAGTTATTCCTACCAACTTCATCCCCTTTAATATCTAATGTTGAAGAGGAATTTCAGCTTTCAAACTTCATGTTGGAGGATGAAGGGAATCATGGTGAGAAAGTCACAGATCAAGAGGACACCATGGAGGAGGTTTAGTACATGCAACATAATAACAAGGAGATAGATTATCTATCGGAATTAGAGTATTTCATTGATAGAGAGGATATCGAGAAAATTACATAGTTTACTCCTCTATCACCTACCTTCCAAGAATATGACCCTACTTCCATAAAGGAGGGCATTCAAGAACAACAGCCTAAGTCTCACAACATCCCTCTGGAATAAAGGTTGGAAGATATGAGTCTTCCATGTTCTTCACAGAAGAAGGAAGAGAAAATGAAAGAGGGATTTACTCATCCCTCTCACACCATCCCTCCAGGATGGTCAGCAAAAAATATTCCATTTTTGGAGTTAAATTTCATAGCAAAGGGCACATTCAAAGGATCACACTATGCCCAATCAGGTATTTGGCTTCATTGGAGTCAAGGGAGAAGCCAAAACCAGTCATGCCTACTTTAGGGCATGAGATTGAGTATCAAAGTACCAAGGGTCATCATCAACACATCTAGGAGTCCAATGCCAATTAGCTTGAGGAGGTATTTTTTGGTTGATATTGACACCTTGATGATTTGGGTGGAGGACCGGCTTATTGTCATTTTTCACTCATATAAGCAGCCATATTCAGAACCAAATCATTTGCATGTCTGCCCCTCTTGAGAAAGGGAATGCTACTTCTGTGTTCCTATAATAGGCTTTGTTTATCTTCTTTCTCTTTGGTTAGTGTATGAGTAGGAGTAGACTTTGTTTTTAGCAAAAGAAGTGCTTGTGCACACTCTGCATGTCTCATTTGACGCATGTATGATATTTTCTTTGTACATAAGTTTTGTTCGCATTACTCTGGAGCTACCAATGCCAGGCCCTTCATTATTCATAGGGAGACGAACCATAGTTTCCTGTGAAAGTTGCTAATTTCCAAATAAAACAAATGTAGATAAACTAAAAATGTTTTCGAGACATCTATTTTTTAGACAATCTCACGGTCACCAAGTGCAAATGGTCGGGCTCGTGGATCAAACACAAGATCAATATTAGGCTATTATTCTTGACTCCATTCCCAATGGATGCTTCAAGGATGTTGGTCCTTTCATCTAGTAGGCAGATGCCTTTGTGAGTCACCAAATTTTTATCTCAATTTTTGCTCCTCGGTAAAATTGTATCACCCACAACCCCTTGTAGAAAGAAATTCAAGGGATGGTTTTGTCGTAAGAGCCCACGCTTCAAATATAATAGAAAGGTTATAAGAAGGATCTACAATGGAGTACCAGTGTCAAAGAAGGAGAAAATAAAATGAAGAAACCCTGATGCTCAAGAGGAAAAGAAACAAAGAAAGACTTAAAGGTTTTGGGCTTCAAAAATGGTTTGGAGTGGACCCAAAAAATGACTAAGTATGGAGGAGACAGTAGAAGTTGCCAAGTGTCCAAATGGCGCACCTCACAAGATTAAATCCTAAAATGGATAACTAAACAAGCGCCAAGCCTCCACGTATCCAGAACCCCAAAATTTACACCGATCGTTAAAAATTCTTCGACTCAGCAAAAGGTGCCAAGTGTCAGCTCGATGCAATTTCAAGATGAGAGCCCAAGGCGGATACTCAAACTTGCACCAGCCCTCCACATGGGAAATGCTAAAGAAAGGTCAAATTCAAAAGTGAGAGCAGGCCCAAAATGATTAATTATAGAGAACAAGCGGAAGCCTCCACATGTATCAATGATGCAATTTCAAAAGGAAAGTCTGGACGGAAGTCCCCAAACAAGTGCGGGCTCGCCACATTTCCCAGGTCCAAAAATAAGGGACAAAGTCGGGGGCTGAATAGTCAAAGTAGAGGTAGGCTGGCGAATGGAGCCAAGTGTCAGCATGGCACTCCTTCAAAGTTAAAAATTTGGGGCAGGTTTCCAAATGAGCGCAAAGCCTCCACATGTTCAGGGTCATACTTTTGGCCCTGCCAAGAAAAGAGACTCAGGAAAATTACAAATAATCCCAAGGGGCTTGTGGAATCCACCACGTGTCAATTTGGTGTGATTTCAAGAGCATAAGGAAGGAGCTGAATCTCCAAGATGCATGAGGCTTCCACGTGGACCCCGATATGGATAGACTCTTTAAACATGGTGCACTCCACAACCCTAATATTAAAATGGCCATATCTTTTGACTAGAAACTCTGATTTGGCTGGGAGAAGACTTTTTGGAAATGTCTTGACACCCTCTAACGCTATGGAAAAATAAAATATCATTCTTAATAGGCTTTATTTGGTGAAATATTGGAAAACGTCTTCCAGGCCATTAATGCAACATCTGATTTCTTTCAACTACCAGACTAGATTTAATTTGATCCACCAAGGAACTAGTATCAACAAATTGTCAGAGTATTTGATAGGGGCATTGATTGATAGTGGTTGAGCTTTCAAAGTGGGATTTAATGCATATCTCAAGGTGGTTGAAGCAGAATTCAAATTTTTCCCTCCTCTCTCACATTCTTCCTATATATTGTAATGAAGTGGCATATTCAAGGGGTTGGTCATTGTTTCTCCTCTACTCCCCTCTCTTTTTATTCTTTAGGGTAGAATATGGAGTCTAAGCCGCCTACCATGGCTTTGTAATGGCATTTTATTGCCTCTTTCCCAATGATGATGTACCGTGCTACATTTTGGAGAAATAAAATCTGTTTCATGATGCATCTGTCCATCCTTGGCTTATTTTTCCGTCTCTTCTTACCTCTCATCATTGGAGGGTATATTGTGCATACTATGATGTTTGTTGCAGGTTATGGGCGCTATGCTTATTGGGTTCTGAAATGGTGTTCCATGTGAAATCTATCTCGGGTCCATGGTGCATTATTTTCCCCCCTCTCCTCTGCTCACCTCTCTCCACTTCAGGTAGTCAGATATTTGATTCAACCACTTCCTTTTATGGTGTATCACCACTTAGTGTAGTCTCTTTCACCCTATCTCTCTCTCTCTCTCTGTCTGCTTGGAATGATTAGATTATGATAGAATAGGTTCTTCCTGCACTGTAGTAGCTTATGGCAAGTAGATTAGGAAGCAAGAACCGGCTTTCTTCCGAGGTCCATCTCAAGTTTTGCAAGTCCCACAACTTGACAGATGGTCCCATGTTGTGCAATCACATCAAATGCCCCACCACACCTAGGCCATTTGGGAGTGCTGTGATTCTACCCTAACAATTAATTCCACTCATCATAACATTGTTCACCATTCTCATTTATGTTTTGACATATTTTCACTCCTTAGTGAATTTCTATTCATACCTGTAAAATATGGGAAATTACATTATCTCTAAGTCTGGATCTGCATCTTATCCTTGTCAATTCTTATTGCTTCTGAAAACTCTCCATATTTATGCTTTGTTTCACCTTTTAAGCCTCCCTAGTTGATTTATCTTAGCTCTTTATTGTCTAGATGAGTGTATCAGATTCATCTGAAAACTTCTATCTTTTGAACATGTTCACTTACTTTCTTTGTATATTCATAATTTTTTTTTTAAATCTTGTAACTGACCATTAAATTCTAGACATGCTGAAACAATGCTTTTGTTCTTAAAACTGTACCTATTTGACTCTGCTGGTAAAGCATGACTATTTAATAAATTAGATCTCCTTCAATTGACTGTAATGAACTTGATCTTAATATTTTCTTGATCTGATTCTAGCTATACTTCCCTGATATTTTTTGTGCACTCATATTTGCTTCATTTGAAAACTATACTTCTAGAATGGCTGCACTTTGTAAGATTACATTGAAACTCCATTTTTCTTCAGTTTTTAAGCCATGATGAGTGCTCCAAAGTCCTTCACCTTGATGACTAAAAGTATACTTCCATTTCTTTTCTTCTTAAATATTGCATTTGATGTTCATTACAACTTTAATATGCATGATGGAAAATTTAAAATGTCAATTTTACATGGCGAAGCCCTATCAAAAATTTCTCAGATTTCCTTCTTTTATTCTGTTTCAACTGTAATCTTATCTTTCCAGTTAACTTCAGCGTTTATATTATGATTCTTCTACTTCACCTTTGAGTTGTATTCTAAAACATTTACTTTATCTTTGAGTGAAAGTAAGTGTGCCAGTCTCTCCTCTGATATGCATTGTAAATTATTCTATTTCTAGAATAGCTACTGAACTTTGAGTTGCATTCTTCTTTCATACTAGTATGTACTTGTGATTTATTCCAATCTTGATATACCATAGGATAGAAGTGATTGAACTCTGCAATCTTTATTTAACAGTGAGACTGTAAGACATGATTTGTTTTCTTCTTGACTGTAACTTGTACCTGTAAACTTAAGAAAACAGTTAGAAATATTTAGGATTTTTGGCCTCTCTTGTGTTCCATGGTTTTTATTTTCTTCTCTCCTTATTTCTGAGTGATTAAATCATGTATTTTGTTACAGAAAAGTACTTTATCAGTTGTTCCTTTGATCTTTATGTAATTTATATCTCATTTTGTTAAGAGATCCATCTGCATGAATCTAGATAGTATTGGAATATGGATTAACCCTGAGCTCATAACTGACAGTTTTCTCTTTTCTATTTTCAAGTACAGTGCTTTCTGCCAAGTAGTGAAGATGATGATGTCAAAGCTAGAGCTGGAGATGCATCAACCGTAATGAAAGAAACCCCCCAAGGAAATGATGGGTTCATTCATACTCTTCTACTTTCTTCTTTATACATATGTTTCATCAAGATAACACATTTATCCTTCGGGGCTTTGTGTTCTTTTGCTGAAGATAGTCATGAAATTGCAGACTATGTGATCTTTTACGTTTTGTAATAGCACATAGCTACATATTTCATGTAATCATTAATTAATTCAAAAGAAACAACATGAACTAAAATAACCTCCCCTAGTTTAGGTTCACTTCACCAATGTCATCCATCGTAACGAAGTTTCGAGTTACCCATTTTTACACAGGTGTAAAAATTATCAACAACATCTTCCAACCAAACTGGTGACACTTCAACCAATGATAGCAATGACCGTGAGGTCCATGCTATTTTTGATCACATACAAGTTTCTCCACAATCTCTCCTTATCTCTTTCATAGATGAAATCCTATCCCAAACTCCCCTACCTGCACAGGAACCAATTTCATCTACTTCTCCACCCACAGAGGAACCCCTTCATTATCTCCTTCATCTGTGAAAGAGCCCATAATTAGCACTCCGCCTCTTGCCTCTCAAATTACCGAGAATTCGTTAGTATCACCTCTCCTACCCATAGGAGACACATGTCCACTCCTTACACCATCGCAAGGAGATTCTACTTCATCTTTCCAATCATCTCCTTTACCTATAGAGGATCTTGTAGAAACACCATTTCCTTTAGATGACCATTCTTGATCCGCCTTCCAAGATCCTATTGACCTACTTTCGGCTCTCTTCCTCACAGAGTATGAAGCTAACCATTTCCATGTTTCTCAAACACATTTTATGAGGATTTCTACTCGATCCACATTGACCCCGCATGCAGTAGTACCATTTTCACACTTTCCTCATCGCCTAGATTATGTTGATAGAGCCTTGCTTTGTGAATGTCTTCTATTTCCTACTTCAACCCAAATGCAGTTGTCACTCACTGACACCTCCATAATCTATCCAAAATTGTTTCAATCCACCAAACCAAACACAACCATGGCTATTGGAACACCTTCCATGTCATTTCCCACAACCCAACACACACCTATACCTAAACACCTACCCATGCCTATATCATCTCCCTCACCTAAACCCATCACTACCTTAGGGGTCATGCCAATATGGAACCTTACTCATCCACCCATCAAATTAGATTTTTCCACATCTTTCCAAACCAACACTAAACTCATTCCTTCTCGTAAAAGCAAGACCCAACCTTCTAGGCCTCATACAAAAACCTCGCCTACCACAGCTTAGTCACCTTTACCCCTTCCTTCCATCCTAGGACCTAACCCCTCAACCTTGGCCAAACAACCTTCTTCCACTGGTAAATCAAGAATGTAGTATCTCACCTCCTCATCACAGCCCTCCAATATACCTAAACGATCCACACAACCCCTGCCATCACTCATGACCTTCTTACCACCCATACAACCACTACCTTCCATAACTTCTTCAATACCAATGACACTATCCTCTCTTCCACTCACACCTTCTACCCAAACTCTACCAATCACCTCCACCGCAATTCAATTGCCCCCATGGGTAACTCACCCCCTTTCACCATCTGTTTTTCCTTCTACATCCCGTACCCCTGTGTCACCTTTACCCAAGAAGGTGCAACCCAAAGCTAAGAATCTGCTACCCTCCAATAAGGTAGTGAAACCAACAAAACCTTCCATCACCACCTCTTCTACCACACATTTACCCAAACAGATGCCCGCAAGCCCCAAGACCACTCCACATACCAAACTAGTGGACAAACCGATTCCCCCTCCTATAAATCCTCTTCCTTTACAATCAATCACACCTATAACCAAACCCACACTCACCTCCCATTGTGATCCGTTAGCAGGGTCCTACGCCAAAATTTTAACAAATCTCCTAGAGACTTATGTCATCACATTACTACCACTTCGACCTTATGATCCTCTCAAAACCAAACCAAAAGAGTTTGGTGAAACTAATATTTGTGCCTATCATCATGTGCCAAGACATGATGTTGAAAGTTGTAAGGCCTTGAAGACCATTCTTATCCAAAATTTTCCTCCTGAGCATAATTTCGATGATGACGATCTTCTTGATGAGGACCCCATTCCACCTTTTCCAATCTCCCCAAATCTTCTTCCATTACCTACTCAGTGACCAATATCTCCACCCCCACATTCCTTTTATGTACCCCCAAAATTTGATATCAACATGGTCCGTATTAGAGAGTTAGCCAAACCACCACCTAAATGTCAATGCGCCCTACTCATTTCACAAGGCTCTTATCCACCACTAGGATTTTTCCCTTCATGTTGTTATACATTCCATGGCACACCCTCTCCATCTACCTCCCCTCACATTAACATGGTTCACATTTCCACCCGCGCTCAGAAAGACAAAGGCAAGGAAAAGAAAACTAGCCCATCAACCCACCATGTACCCAACATACCATTTACACCCATACCCAAAGCCACTTATGCACCCGAACCTCCATCCAAAACATGACCATTTTCATCTGACTAACACTCCTTTACTAACCGCCTCTTCGCTCACACTTTCCTTCACTGTTGTGCATGGAAAGGATTTGGCTTTGGTTTTTACAAACAAGGCCGCCATACTATCATTTCATGTGCCACCCATAAACACAATGACTATCGCACCACCTCCTAAGAAGGTCTACATAGAACTCATTAAGGAAGACAAACCATCTCCACCCCATGCACCAATGTCAGCATCTTCACCCACGGAGTCCATAGATCCCTAATCTATTCCTCCTAAATTTTTTTTTCGTAATCACAATTTCTCTTGGACCTTTGACATATCATCATGATGGTGAGGATCACTCTTCTCTCCCATTCCTGTATCCTGACATGATCGATGATGATACACCTTCTATTAATGTCGTTTAGTGTCAAGACGATGAGTCCATCCTCACCTACTTGGGTGTAGAAGATTCTTATATTCACTGGTTGTTACCTTCTGAGATGTAAACCATGTTGAATGAATCAACTATTGAAATCAACATTAACACTTAGGATGACCTGCACATTCTAAAGATAGGCCAATCTTTAGATGCTATTGAGTAGGAAGCTTTCGCCTCTTTTCTTTGGGACCATAACAACACTTTTTCTTGGTCCTATGCCAATATGCCTGGTATTGACCCAAAAATCATGGTCTAGAATATCATAACCATTCCTGATGCAAAACCCATCAAACAAAAGTTGTGGGAAATTCATCCTCGTATTGCTCTTTTGGTCAAGGAAGAGCTCCAATGCCTTCTCTCAGTTTCCTTCATCCTACCCATTGACTATCCCTAATGGATTTCTAACATCATTCCTATCACCAAGGCGACAGGGGGACTCCGCATTTGCATGAAATTTCATGACTTCAACCTATCTTGTCCCAAAGATGAGTTTCCCCTACTAGGCATTGACCAACTAGTTGATCTCACCGTCGGCCATGAAATGGTATCACTCATGGATGGTTTCTCAGGTTATAATCAAACATTACTTGCTCCAGAAAATCAACACAAGACTTCCTTCATCACCCCTTGGGTGACCTTTTGCTATTGAGTCATGCCTTTTGGCCTTAAAAACACCGGTGCTACTTACCAGTGAGACATGACTTACATCTTGCATGACATTGTTCATCTCATATTGGAATATTACATAGATGATATTATTTCCAAATCCAAACATCAAAACAAGCACATGACCATCCTTAAGGTCATATTTGACTACCTCATCAATTATTATGTCTACCTTTAACCAAATAAGTGCGTCTTTGCGCTACTTTCAGGAAAACTCCTTAATTTCTTCATTTCTTTGTGTGGCATAGAAGTCGATCCTACTAAAGTAAAGGATATTCTAGAAATGCCTCCACCTACTAATCTCCATCAAATTTGAAGCCTACAAGGCAAGTTGCAATCCCTTCGTCACTTTATCTCGTATCTTTTTGACCACTGTCAACCATTCCATCATCTTCTCAAGAAGGATTTCTCATTCAAATGGGATGATGAACACCATAAAGACTTTGAAGCCTTGAAACAATACCTTCTTCAACCACCAGTGCTCATTCCTCCTAAGGATGACCAACCCTTTTACCTATACATTTCTGCCACTGACCATTCTTTAGGTGCCATGCTCACTCATCGAGAAGAGAAAAAATGAGAGCATACAATTTATTACATAAGCAGTACCCTTATGGACTGCAAAACTAGATACATCCATGCTGAAAAACTTTGTTTAGCCTTAGTTTTCATTTCCACCAAACTCTGCCATTACCTACTCAACCAAAAAACCTTCATTATTACTAATACTGACCCCCTACACTATATGTATGCCAAACCCTATTAACATCAATGTGTCTAATGTTGGCTTATACTTCTTTCCGACCTCGATCTCAAATTTATTCATCAAAAGTCCATCAAGGGCCAAACTATCGTTGACCAACTAGCAGACACACCTCTTTCCAAGAATCAACCCTCTAACTTTGATTTCCCAGATGAATCCATAGCTACCCTCTCCTTATATGAACCTGCTTATCAAATGAAACTCTTCTTCGATGGCTCCAAGTGTTAACGTGGAGGTGGGGCTAGTGTTATCCTCATTCCTCTTGATAGTGAACCTATGCCTTTGTCTTTCAAACTTGATTTTGATTATACAAATAATATTGCCAAATACGAAGCACTCGTATTGGGTCTCCAAGCTACTTATGCCTTAGATATTAATTCAATTAATATCTTTGGTTATTCTCAGCTAGTCATAAACCAAGTCTGGTATATACCAATGTCGTAATGAGATTCTTCAAAAGTATAAGCATCACGTAGACATACTTTTGACCACTCCACGTTCTACCAATAAGTTTGTGGATACTATAGCCTGCTTGGCTTCTCAAATACCTACTTCGCCTGCCGACTCTAAAATCTATGTCACAATACAAAGGATGAAATCACCCTCTTATTTACCTTGTGAGGTCTACTTCGTCAAAACCATTGCACCTGACCCTTGTGACCTTTGGTATAAGAAATTTTCACACTATCTTTCCCTTTCCATTATACATACCGATCTCACTCATAATGGACAACGTGCCTTTCTTAAAAGTATCTCTCATTATGTCATCATGGGAGGTCTCCTTTATAAGCACGACTTCAACAGTATTCTCTTACGATGCCTTACAAGTTCTTAAATTCCCTACACCATCAAGGAAGTTCATGATGGAAGTTTTGGAGGCCACTTTAGTGGTTTAGCAATCACAAAATGCATTCTTCACCTTGGATATTATTGGCCAACCCTAAACCGCAATTATTGTGATTATGTCAAATGTTGTGTAAAATGCTAGCAACATGTTAATCTTCATCACACTCCTAGTCATGCCTTATAGGTAGCACGAGACCTTTGGCCCTTTTCTCAACGGGGCTTGGATCTTTTCAACAAGATCAATCCCTATTCTTCAAAATTCCATCAATGGATCATAACCGCTATTGAATATTACACTAAATGGGTAGAATCCATCCCCCTCATTTCTACAAAATCCAAGAAAATACATGATTTCATCAACCATCAAATCATTTGTCTATTTTGTGTTCCTCATCGCCTCATCACATATAATGGAAATCAATTCAAAAACAAAACCCTACAAAATCTTTACGACACTTTTGGCATTTAACTCAACTTCTTGTCACCTTATTACCATAAGAAAATGGCCAAACAAAATCAACCAATAGAACCTTGAACAAAATTCTTATGACAGTAGTTAATGATACTGGGAAGGATTGGCATACACACATTCCTTTTACCTTTGGGGATTACGGCACTAGTATTCGCACTTCGACTACAACCACACCTTTCTCTTTGGTCTATGGTAGCAAGGTGTTCTTGCCTCTAGAAGTCTAGATTCCATCTCTCTACATCTCACTACAAGACATGCTCAACGATGATGACTTTTGCCAAGATTGTTTGGTGCAACTTGTGTTATTATATGAAATCCATCTCAATGCTCTTGACCATCTCCAAATCTACCAAAAATGTATCAAATGTGCCTACGAAAAATGTTTCCACGAACGAACCTTTCCTGTTGGCGACCTCATCTTGAAAGAAAATCAACATGTAACCAAAGAAGAAAAAAGTAAACGGGGAAAATTTGCTCCTAATTGGCTTGGACCATGAATCGTGACTCACACCTACGGTACAGGTGCTTATCATTTATCTTCACTCACAGGTAAACCCAAACCTAATCCCCTCAACGCCTTGCATCTTCGACCATTATATTGTTGACTTCAAGTCCTATATCAGTTTTTACCCATTTCATGCTCGTCCCTTGAGCGCCGTTTTCACCTCTTATGTCCCATTTTCCCTAATGACTAAACAAGAATCATGTGATAACCCGTCACCTTTCAGCCTTATCTTCAATATGAGTACCACATCTCTACTCATGACATGATTCTCATGGATACTTTTCCTCTTTTCCAAAGATGCAATCCCATGGTCGTTCATCACCTGATACTCCTCCATCATCGTTACCCTCTGAATGCTCTAGTTTTTCCTCCTACACCAATGACCCAAATTTTCTCTATAGTCTTGTACATGATTTAAAAGTCTAAAAATAAGCTTCCATGTGGGATTCAACTCCTTGAGTCAAACTTCCAGTAAAAAAAGATGACTCCCTCAAAAAAAACATCTATCTCTCTCTGATTTGCCGTTATAAATAGACTACTCCCTCGAAGGAAAACTATGCAAATCTCGCCATACTACATATAGTCTAAGAAAAGACTATTCTTACAAAAATAAAATAAAATATTCTAAAGCTTCCCGCATCAATCAACTTCACAAAGACCTCAAGGAGATAATATACTCATCCTATATAGACTTCTTGCATTGATCATTCTATCAAAGTCATAAAGAAAAAGTAGAAAAATATCAACTTTTTTGTCATGGACTTGTCTATATTGAATCTTGGGTCTCTTTCCACGTGGGCAATTCATTTTGTACCATGTCACACTGCACCAACCATTTTTACCTTATTAACTTTTTCACCCTCATTTCCTACCACCTCAAGGGACTTGTTGCAAATGTGAAATTTTGTGATTTAGTGACTTCATTCACCCTTCAAATAATTGATCATGCAATACCTTTAGGGTCTTACGTTCATAATCCTTTCTGTGGTATAGTCCACCTTTTATGATCCTTATCAATTTGGTGACTCCCCTACCTCCTCTTATATTTCAACTTATTCATTACTTATTGATTTTCCTATACATGACCAGACCATCGACACCTATAGTTTCTAAATTCCTCTTTCACCAACATCACTATGCCTACTTGACCTCAACTCAACTATGCCTAATTTACCTAGACTCAATCATGCCTAATTTACCTAGACTTGATCATGCTTACAACCTACCAACCTATCTCTCCACCTCATCATATTCTTCCCTAGTCTAAGGGATAACTACATCGGCATGAGGCCCCTTTTCACCAGGACTATGTAGGAAGCACTCCGAGGGCATAGGGCCTTTAGAGGTTATCTCGACCACTCTTTACCCTAAAAAATTCCCCCCCATTTTCCTATTCGACATTCTACCTTGGTTTCCCGTTTATACCAACAACTGGAAATGAAACCAAACACAAATCAATTAACAAACATAACTACCAACCATTTTTCGACACATCATCATGACATTCACTAGTTTCTCATTTCATATTTCCACAAATAGCAAATATTTGGAAATTTAAGCCATAACATGCATATACATCATCATTTGTTTCCTTTTTCACCAATAACTTGGATTTTAAATCAACACCAAAAAATTAACTCCACCATGCCTATGACTTGAATCCATCCATGCCTAAAATAACTTGACTCCATCCATGTCTAAACCAACTTGACTCCATCCTTTCCTATGACTTGACTCCACCGTGCCTAAACCAACCTGACTCCATCCATGCCTAAAGTGTCTAGTTTCCATCACATGTACAAATAATAACAAGAAATCATATACATCAATCTATCATCATACCATAAAAATCATCTCTCTCTATAATATAGATCTGTAGACACCAAATTGGGTCACACTCCTCTTGACCCCTCGTTAAAATAATCACCCACTTGCCTTTGAAACTCAAAAATCCCTACACCCCACACTAATATTAATTTAATTAATTAAATTAAATTAATCCATGTCCTCATAGTATTTATTATTTAATTATCCTAATTAGGATAATTCCCACCCCACCGCCTCACCTAGACACCTCACCTAGCCGCCTCACCCATAGTCTATTCTTAGTATGTTTCCATAACTAACTAAGACCTAACTAAACCCTAAAAATAAAAGCCTACATCCCCTCTAACCACATTCCCACATAAAAAAGGTAACTCCCACTCTTGCTCAGATGAATAGAGAGATCTAGCATAAATCATTGCCATGATCTCCTATTTTTAGTAAACCTAGGAAATCCTGCCCTAACCAACATCAGTCACCCCTGAACCAATGTCGGTCAACCTGGAACTATCATCAGTTACCTTTTATTCCCTTTGGTAACCTTATTTCGAGGTTGGCACATTCTGAGAGCAAAAATAAGGAGTCCAGAGTTGTATGCAAGTGAAACAAGCATCCTTTTAGGCATCCAGACATCCAGAGCCATCACCAGGATCAATCATAGAGCGATTGTATTCACGAGAGTACTCTGGGAAAGTGCCACTATAAGACCATACATGTATTCTCTGATCAACCACCTCCACCACTCACCTATTAGATCTTAAAAACAATAATTATGTCCCTAACCCGTATGGTTTATTTTAGTTAGTAATCTTTATTACTCCGGTTATTAATCTATTCCTTGCATGCTTATTGCTTCATCACCCACTTGCCTTTGAACTCAAAAATCCATTCACCCATATCACCAAATCACCTATCCTCACCTATTGTATACTTACTGAGTATACTAAGATCTCTACAGACCTCCCCATTCACTCGCCCAAATTTTATTTCACCTCAGATCACCCCTATCATTTAATCTATTTTGAGTTTCTTTTACCTCAACCATACCTACGCCAGTTACCCACAACCGTCGTCGGTTCTACCTAAACCGGCATCAGTCACATTTAGCCAACGTCGATCTCTATGTTTTACACCTTGACCAAGAATAGACCAAGCAATCACCCTACCGGTTGACCTAAATAATCTAGAATCTGACCCTGACCAGTCTCAGTACCTTGACAGACACCTCACCTCTCAGATCCAACTATAACCTAGCCTATTGTGATTGGATTTTCTTATTGTATTTGAATGAGATACCAAAATCATATCAACTACAGTAGAACTTTGTTTATTTCTCACATTAACTTGTTTTAAACAGTGGATTGACAGCCGTCTAGGAAGTATTAGACTTCCCGGAACTAGCATACGCTAGGCAGTCCACTCATAAGTCATTTAACTATCTTTTTGTGTTCTTGTTTTTTATTACAGGTAGTTCCTCCTAGCCGAAAGAAATATCTCACATTTAGCTATGGATCAAGAAGTCAGAACGCACGTAACAACAATCAATTGACCAACATTTAACATGTATTCCTCCTTGGCCCTTACCCTTATCTGTTTTGTCATTTCAAAAACGTAAAGGAAATGGTGAAACATTTTGGCATGCCTGGTGGGACCCATCGGGGGTTCTTTTGCATTTATTCATTCCTAGGTGAAATTTGTGTGTTTTCTTCCCTTTGAAAATATTCCACATTAATTTTTCTTCTTTGGAATCATTCTCCTTATTTCTATTGTCTAAAAACAATCGTGTTTTTAGTGCTTTAAAAAGAACACATCTTCCTTTCTTTTGTACTACATTAGTGAAATAGCATCCCTCTTCCTTTTCATCTCTTGCTACATCAAATATAACACTTTGATTTGGGTTTAAAACACTTGTATTGCATTCTGATTTGTTGCATTATTATCTCACATTAAAAATGAGGGCAACCTATATGCTTGAAGTCATGCCCAGCTGATGGTTGACACAAAGAATCATACAAAGCACATTTCTCTCTCTCTCTCTCTCTCTCTGTCTTACCAAACTTGCACAAAATAAAATATACAAACCTTTCTTAAACACCATCTTACCTGGGAACATTTTTCAGTGATTACACAATCCAGTTGGCAGGTACTCCCCAACGCATTGCCTCTATCAAGTCATCATCTCAGAGGACAGCCCACCCCCACCATAACATACCTGAAACCTCTCCTTTTAGATATCCTTCTTTGTAGGATGCCTTCCCAACCAAAAAAATCAGTTCTAAATACGCAGAGTCAGTCCTAAATAACATAAGCTAAACAAACATAAGAAAATCACTCTTAAGATCGTGCTTTTTCTTAGCGTTCTTCTTGGATTGTGTTTTGAGGTGTGAGACTACGAATCTCGATTTTTCTTCTTCCTTGTGCATTCCACCATCATAGTTGGAGTATTCTAACTTTTATGAGTGTGTTAGGGGCCCATCTCCTCATTCTCAGGTTTCTGAGTTTGATTCTTCATTTAATTTAATTCAAAAAACCAATTTTCTTCATTTCTTTCTAATTTCATAGTCACCGACATCGATCTAGCGACCGTCGTCGGTTCACATCTGACTTTCATCGGTTAAATCATAACCGGTGTCGGCTTCTGGATTTCTATTTAATTTACTTAGAATATCTTTCATCACTTCTTTTTTTATGTTTCTGGCCCTTAGGGCATCATCATATTTCTCCCTTGTTGATATTTACTATCATACATAGTTTCACTAGTACAAATCCAACATTCCCACTTCATTTTTTAGAAACTGGTTTCTTCCATAGTGACTAGTATCGGTTTCAGAAACTGTCATTGGTGTTGTCCCAACCATCACCGGTCATCCTGACCGTCATCAGTTTTCCCATAACCATCACCGGTCAACCTAATCGTCATCAGTTGCAAGTGTTTGATTTTTCAAAATCCAAACATTGACCAGATTCACCTCACAAACCCCATTATTCTTTGTTTCTACTATTTTTTGTGTCATCTACATAATACAATATTACTAGGTCAGCACTTGTTCACATGGTGCTGACTCATAGCCAGACTAACACCCTCATATTCCATGCCAGTCGTCAACCACTCCCACCTAGTCCCTCACCACCTTTCATCCTATCACCCATGGATCCAACCTTACCTACGAAAATTGTTGCCAGCGACGAAGAGTTTGCATGACTCCTTTATCAAAATCCTGCAGCCTTACGGTTCTACCTTTCCCACTCTTCTACCCGAGACTCCTTTGGTCAATTGATATATGACATGCATGTATCAATCTCTCCTACCCTTATTCCTACTGCTGCATCATCCCCTAATAATGTGGCGTTACCCTCACCTTCTTCACCCCAGTAGTTTCGTAGCTAGGACCCATACCCACCATGACCATTGCATCGGCAGTTTCCCTCGCGCCTCTAGTATCTTTTTTCCCCACATCCACCACCTAGACCATATCACAATCTGCACCCATTGTCTCACAAATACCCATTACAACACAACTTCCCATGGTGTCGATGACCCCTACTCCATTCCAAAATTCCATCCTCTCCATCCCGTAAAACACTGCCCCCAATCACTACTAGAGTCATGACAACCATCCCACCTACATAAACCTACTATCAACAAC